>CM042808.1:16785370-17985370 GCA_009982885.2 Hyles vespertilio | reverse complement strand
AGGGGGGGGGGGGGGGAGAAAAAATAATAAACATATGAATACTCCAATATCTTTGGCAGCTTTTAGCCGATTTTAGCGATTTCATTATCATCGGAAAGAACATATTCCTTGTGGGGACCAAATCTTCTTCATTTTGATTCCTATCAACACTAAAAAGATAAAAATAACCAAAATTTTTAATAAAAAAATAAAAACCGACTTCAAAACAAAAAACCGCTAAAAACCAAAAAATAACTAAATTATAAGTACCACTGCAAAGCAAAAAAATAATATTTGTTTCATGGAACTTGCGCTTGTTGATTAATTTGCTTAATGACTTGACTAGCCAACAAATCAAAATATATGCGTAACATATTGAAGGCGGGTCGCCCAGTACCAAACATATAGATATTTAAATTAATATAAGGCATAGGTCCTACATGTTTGGTACTTGGCGGCCCGCCTTCGATATGTTATGCATATATTTTGATTTGTTGGCTAGTCAAGTCATTAAGCAAATTAATCAACAAGCGCAAGTTCCATGAAACAAATATTATTTTTTTGCTTTGCAGTGGTACTTATAATTTAGTTATTTTTTGGTTTTTATTCAATAAAATTTAAGCTTTAAGTCATGCAGCATGTTTGTCCTAAGAGTTCTTGTTTTGCAATAACAATTGTTTGTGTTGCATAGCTTATACATATATACTGGGTATTTCTTAATATTACAATTGGCTGATATTACTCGAGCGTACGTTGGTTTATTACCTTTAATGAAGCTTGACGAAATAACCAATTAGGGCACAAGCACGAAACTTAAACACCGGTAGGCAACACTTACTGTACGACATGGTACCAGTCGAAATCTCTCACGTAGCGGTATTTTCTTTGTTCTGCCTTCGTCCTGGGAGGCTACCGGGTAATAAAAGACCGCTTCAAACAATGGCGGCATAAAAATTCGGACCCCAAAACAATGATCTTTTGGCAAACCTGAATTTTAATATTATGTTTTACATAAAATGTTGCGAGGTGTTAAATTTACGACTCATTATAACTTCGGCTCATACCTACTAGGCCAAATAGGTTATGAATACGGATTGTGAATTATGATGTTGGAGTTTCAAAATCCAGTTCAGGCTATGCGCTATTGAGAATTATTAATAAAATTTAATATTGGCTATTTGTATTTTATTCGTTTTATGAATATTCTCTCTGCTTAAATATACCGGGTTGTAAAACCATTACTATTTTTTATCAGTGCTGTGTCTAGCAATTACGTGTTGACATTTGACACTACTTAAATGCAAGATTAGAATAACGGGTTAAAAGGTAAGTCGTGAAACGGTATTATGAAATGCCCAAAAACTTTTTACTTTTTCATTCCAAAAGGGAAGAGTTTGATACATATCAGTTAAGACAGATATTTTTTTGTTACTGTTAGTTTTTACAAAAAAGTTAAATGGAAATAGTAATTACAAGATCATAGCCAATCACATCTCAAATCATGTTTTAAAATAGTTTCATAACTGCTTATATTTTAATGCATACTGATACATACTATGATCACCTTTTACCTACTATTTCTGTCAGTGTGTCCTCATCCATCATGTTTTATTATTTCGTCTAGTTGTGGACATAGCCTTTTCAGAACAACGCCATTGATTGTCAATCAAGACAGCGTCCATGGCTTAGTTGGTTAGACGCCGGCCGTGAATCGTGAGGCCCGGGTTCGATTTCCGCTCCTAAACAATAATTTGTGTGGTCCACAGGTATTTGTTTCGGGCCTGAATGTTTGTGAGATCGGAAGGCTCTCGTAGTTTCTGATGCCCACGACACAAGACTCGATGTTATTGTGGGGTCAGGACTATGTGACTGTTGGGTGTATTTATTATTAGTTTATTTTGAATAACACGTATTTCATCGTCTCGTTGTATCCTTACATGGCTAATATACAACTTTTTTCTATGCTAAAGTTGACGCTCCATTTTTTTATTACTATAGTTCTATAGTCTCTGCCTATCCCTTTGGGATACAGGCGTGGCGATTATGTATGTATGTATAGATAGAAGAGATTACTATTCGACCGCTCATGGACATGGCAAAACCAAACATCAGCATGAATTCAAAAATTAAGCTATATACAATCAAATAAATCAATTAAATTATATGACGACCGATCGAAAAAATCATATAATAATAATAATTAATATGGCAAATCCTTGTAAGACAAGTCACAAATACTTATTTTAGTAAATTGACCAAAACCAAGCCCACTGAGTTTGACTCGCTGGATCTACTCAGAAATGGGTCGCGCCGCGTAGTATCCAGTGGTAAAGTAAAGCCCGCTGAGTTTGTTCGCCGGGTCTTCTCAGTCAGGGCCGCGTTGGATCCGGCAGTAAGCCTAAACATACGGGACGTATCGGAAATACTTATGGTCGTTGTCTTAAGTTGGACCCAAAACAAGCCCACTGAGTCTTAGTCGCTGGATATACTCAGGACTGGGTCGCGTCGCGTAGTTCCAGTGGTAGTTGTAAGCCCACTGAGTTTGTTTCGCCGGGTCTTCTCAGGAAGGGCCGCGTTGGATCCGGTGGTAACTATAAACCGCTACGCACCGTTGTAATATTTATGGTCCACAAATAATATAATTTAATTTGACTAACGTAAATAATGTATTTCTTTGACAAATAAATTACTATAAAGTAAAAACTAATACTTTAAATAAAATATGAATAAAAACTAAATAAATTAAAAAAACTAATCATAAATTATAAATAAAAATAAAATTAATTTAAAAATAAATAAAATTAATAAATAAATTGATAAAAGCAAGAAATTAAAATAAGTAATAATAAGCATTACAAAGCGATACTTGGCCTTCTACTGCGCTCGCCATACTGAGATATAAGATGTTAATTCTCAATATGTCTCAGTATGTCCAGTAGTTTCTCTGGCTACTATGTACTTTAAATCGAAACATAACAGTGCATTTATACCGCTGACGGGAGAAATAGACATTGTGGTGGTGCCCTCTCATGCGGCCTCTCACAATTGGGAGACCTACCACCAGTGAACGGCTGAGAAACCACTTCTGCATGTGAGAATTCGTTTGCTTATAGCATATTTTAAGTCGCATGCTTTTTAGATAATCTCATTTTAGGTTAACATCGGGCGTTCACTGGTTCTCAAATGCATTCACAATTGTGCACTTGTTATACTCGTTTAAACATACATACATAAAATCACGCCTTTTTCACACAAGAGATAGCAGTGGTGTCAGGACACCCACATTTCGTATGGTCTGTTCCGTCCTACAGTGTGATAAGGGGTGAGCCTATCGCCATATTGGGCACAAATTCCTGATCCCGGGCCAATATTTTTTTTATTCTGGCCCGGCATAATGACCGCACTGCTCCTGATGGTAAGCGCTAATACCTCCAGGCAGAGTATCGATTGGCATCAGACGGCAGTCCCATCTCAATCGATACAATTATACTGGCCTACTAAGATGGCTCTTTATACTACGGCGGAAGGACCCAGGATTATAGGAATAAGGGAACATGCGTGACGGCAAACAATTCCAAAGTCTGACGGTGCGGTACAAAAAAGAATTTGGTACGTGCCGAGATGGTGTGGACTATCAAGCTATGGCTTCCCAAGCTAGTACGAGTAGTTCTGGAATGGAGAAGAGGGGATCAAGTTGAACAATTCTTCAGAGCAAAATGAATAACAAAACCAATATATCTTTGCCTGACTCAGGACGCGAACCCGAAACCTCAAGTTTGTAACCGTATTGTACAACTACGCCACAGAGGTACTCGTTTAGAATGGAAATAATACTCGCAACAGCCACACAGACCTGATGATTTAGAGTGGCCATTAAATTTTCTTGTGTTCTGTAAAACGAAGTAGCCAATAAAATTTAAATGTAATGAATTCTATTTTTATATCTTTTTGTTATCACATTTACATAACCATTAATATAATTGAGAGATAAACTTGTAGTATGTATGGCGTAATTTCTGTTCCCGATACTAGTTTCTGCACCATTATTGATTTTAAAGGATAATCCCGTCAATACATTTGGACTATCAATAGGAAGGCCGTGAAAAACGCGATAGATTAGATTTTTTTTAATTATTTCGAAATAAAGACCAAAATTAATTTTAAATATTATTATGTGTTTTATAAAAAAGATATGAAATCTTTTCACTTTTGAGACAAATACAATTATAATTATTATTGTTATGTATTTTAATTATATTTGTTTTTGTTTCAAAAGTGATAAAATGTTGAATCTTTTTTTTAATAAGCTTTCTATGATAATATAAGCAAGCATTTTCAACATCATTGCGAGTCACTGATCACCTTTACTGATTTCAGTAAAGGTCCATTGGAGCGCTTACGCTAAAACACTACGCTCTTTTCGAATTCAGATGAATTGATTTTTATATAATGAATACGTCGTCTTATACGTCACGTAGTTGCAAGTATTAACATTAATTTCTGATGTGTTTTATGTGTGTGGCTTAGAATGATTCGTAGGAGTTGTCCAGAACTAGAATCTTTGTCTAAAATGACGACGGCCTCATTCACTACAGTAAAAAAAATTACGTAATCCGTCCGTCCGATGTATAAATTTCTTTAAAGATTTTTACGGTGCGATCGGACATGTATTACATTGGGGATGTCAATGTGAGTACAGCGGCTATGTGGAGCATTCCTTTCCACTTTTAATTACGCTAACGAACATAGAAGTCTAAAAAAAGGATGGTTAGGTTAGGACTGAGATAAATTATATAAGACGAAAGTGGATAAAAATTAAAATAAAATGTTTATAAAAAAGGGATATACAATAACCTTTTTGCAAGAGAAAAGGCTATTAGTTATTAATGTCCCCTTTTGGTACCACTTGGGAGGCCGAAAGAGGTACATATGTATGTTATTTTTCTTATATTTGTATGTGCAATAAATAAATTGTAAGTAGTACTAGGTAAATTATAGCTCTACATTATAAAACTTGCAACAATGTGTCTTACTTTGCATTAATTGAGAACGTGAAACCTTAAAGATAAGACGAGCCAGTTCATGACGTGTCAGTGTTAATTGATGATTGAGAACATTGCTTTCCATCGGTCTAGAGCTTTTATTTATTTCTGAGCTTGTGAGTTGTGTTACCCTGGTTGCTTATTAGTACCCTAATTAGACAGTTACTAATTTATTGTCAAGAGAATGTTCATACAACAGTACTTTATGATGTTGTTTATCACGTTGTTGTTGCAAATTAGTACCAATTAATTGCATTTTTATCGCTTGTCGTAAGCGTGCAGAGATTCATTGATTTACGGTTTAATATGGCACCGTAAATCAGGGCAGGTCTCTGCACCTCCATATGCGTCTGTGCATCGAACCGATATGCTCATACTCACAAAACGTTTGGCTGCCTCCACACTACATTTTTATTTATTTATTTATTTTATTCTTAACTGCACAAAAAAGGATAATCACTTAAATATATTACAAATGAAAAAAAAACATTTTAATTTTTTTAAAGATTCAAGCATTCATTCAAAGATACATCTGTAGTAAAATTTTATTGATTTGCAATTTGAACGCAATTGTTACCTTTTTGTTGTTTTATTTCTCACTTTAGAGAGTTTGCCTCTCACTTGAAAGTATTTGTGTTTATGGCGATTGAATTGATGAAATCAGTTTATTGTTTTATGGAGAAAGTCGAACAAGTTTACTGCTGTCTGCTTGCAAGATCTCTGAGCAATCAAGCTGGTTCAGTACGCTAGTACTATAAGTTACATTCAGATTTGTCAAAGACATTCGATTTATATTATCCTAAGGCAAATATTGAATAAAGAATAAGCCTGGCTAGTAAATTTACATAGAGAAGGTAAGCGGATTAGAAAATTAGCGTCACTGGATCAGCTCGGAGCGTAGTAAAGTGGATAGTTTGCGTCCGCCCACGCGTTGCACCGCGAGGCTGGTGCGGGCGGCGCGGCGGCGGCGTGCGGTGCACACGGCGCGGCACGCGAGCGCGCGGCGCGACCAGGCGCGACCCGCGACTCAGGACCATCCTCCCGCGTGTCACCCGCCGCGAGTCCTGCACTAATCTCTCGCGAGCGATTGCTCTATCCGGTAACGGAGTAAAGTATCGCTAGTTGATTATTGTGTTTATTTGCGCGTCGGGAGCGTGTGTTGGTGCGGCGTGTATGTGTGTGTGTGTGTGCATGCGTGCGAGCGGTAGTGGGCCACCCAGCGCGCGGCCACACGCGGCGCCCACCCACGTGGCAGGGGCGCCGCAATCGCGGCCCGCGGCCCGCTCACTATCCATCCACTGTCACACTCTCTTCGCGACTACGGCACTCACTGCTCACTACCGACCGCCGCTGGACACTTCTGATTGACATTTGACAGTCCCAGATGTATTACCTGTCTAATTTAAATCAGATTTGTCAGAGCTACTGACTGATACACTTCGTAGGAGAAACAATACGCTAAACTTAAAATATGACGAAGCTTTGAATACCATTTTATATTTACATTACACAAAATAAAATTTATTCTATACATCTATAGTCGCTTTAGTCAAGGTGTTGAAATAGTCACTTAAAAATGCTTTAAGATAATTGAGCAATCGGCACATATTTTTACGCGTGCAATTTAAATATTATGTCTCAATTTTAGGATTTAATGGTAAAATAATGGTTTTAAAATAACAGGTTTATATGAAAGCGAAATTATGATATTGCGAAATGAAAGCAAAAGCAAACCGCGCCTTGCGCACACCTGACGGCGAGCGGCGAGGCGCGGCCGCGTGCGCTTCGCTGCCGAATTTCGCCAGCCGCCTACAACCGTCCATGTCCATTCAGTGTTTGTGCTAACATTATAATTGTTAAGGACGTTAAGTAAACACACAAAGATACTGTAATTGAAAGGAAACAATGCAATGTTTACGTAATTAATAAATTACGCAAATATTTATTAGAATTGGATTATAAAATGTGTGTTTGATTGTCATTATTATTGGCTTTGTATGCTGTATGACAATAAAATAAAATCAATTTATTACATGCTATTTCTACCACATGTCTTATTTCACACAGTTAACGTAGAGTGAGTGCAGTATTTATAGATTTATTAGATGACGTCAATTCATTCAGGAAAAATAAATATTGTATCTATATTATGAAAAATTTAATTTCAGAGCAACAAATCATCTGTACTCCGTACTGCCTCGTGTAAAGAAAGTACTTGAAAATTGTTTTCTATACATATTAGTTGAACTCGGTGTTCTATTCAAAATGATTCATGCAAGTTCTTGTAAACGCTTTCTGGTATTAATGATGTGGCTTGACAAATGTGTGCATTATCAGTGTGTCGTCCACAGCGCCGACGTCGCGTCGGAGCGCGCTCAAACGGCGATTTATCGATTACCATTAGTTCTGCTGATTTTGCGGATTCCATCTTCACACCTTCTTAGAAGCGCCGCTCATTAACTCTTCGCGATTGCTGTTTTTTACGCCTGCTTTTTTGATGATTGGATTTAAAAAGCCTTTACCTTTGGAATTGAATTGGTTTCATTTGTCACGTTTCGATCGACTAGTTTTTTAGTATTTTATAGAGAGGAAAGAAGTAAATTATACTGTGGAAATCTTTAGATAATGTTGACTTTTTGTAGTGGACAATGGTGATACTGATACAATACAATGTATTTCCAAATAATATAAAAAATTATCAAACGTATAGTTTAGTAGAAATCATTGGTTTTGCACCGAATGTTGTACTTTAAGTTACTTGGATAAATGTTTAAAAAGTTCACGCATCATTCGTTCACCATATAACTAAGTATGCACTTGCCTAAAATTTTGGTACGATATATTATTGACATTTTGCTACATTGAATTTTCATTTACTATCTAAAATATCGGAAGTATTTTTTATTGCATGGTATCGCGAGACGAGGATGTCATTAAGATGGTAAGCGAAACGACCGCTCATGGACGGCAGCAAAATCAAACAACACCATGAATTACAAAGTATACTTGGCATTCTTGTCTTAATATGTCCAATAGTTATCCTGGCTAGAATGTCCTTCAAATCGGAATATAACAGTGTACTTACACTACTGTTTGGCGGGAGAAATAGATATTGCGGTGGTACCAAACTCAGCGGCCTCCCACATATGAAAGTCACCAGTAAATTCTAAGTAATTCATACAAATATACATTTTTAGCGTTTGCTGCCTCGAGGTTAAACACGTTGATTTGTTGTTTTGTACACCTACAATACTAAATAAAATATACGAGATTAATATTTAAATGTATTGTGTAAAACCAGTAGTGTCTGTGTGGTGATAAAAAGAAAATCAAGCTGACACTCCTGTGGGCTGGTTCTATTAATGCTACTGTTGGTAATGTTCACACAACGAATATAATAACATTTGTGGCTATTACTTTCAAAGCTATGAATTTTAATAGTAATACAATAGTTTTTACGTTGAATTTAGGCCGCGTCCAACAGGTCGCAGTGATGTTTAGAAGGCGCCTACGTTGAGCAGTGAATTTCCTATTTCTGAATATTTATAGGTACTATTATGAAAAATGTATTATTCAAAACAATTAAGTTTAGGAAAAATACAAAAACTAAATCAACGGCCAATGGCGAACTTCAAATGAAATACAAACATTGACTTATATTATACACATATGTGTAACATTGTGTAATGTAAGTGCGTGGTGGCCTGTTGGTAAACGGACTAGACGCGACTGCCAACATGTTCACGGTGGTCGCGGGTTCGAATCCCAGGGCACACCTCTGACTTTTCGGAGTCATGTGTGTATTGATAGTCAATCACCACGCACTAAAACGGTGAAGGAAAACATCGTGAGGAAACCTGTATACCATAGCCAATTTATAAAAATTTCTATGGTATGTAAGTCCGCCAACCCGCACTAGGCCAGCGTGGTGGACTATATGGCCTAACCACTCTCAATCGTACTGTCGATTGTAGAGGAGGCCCGTGCCCTGCAGTGGGACGTATATGGGCTGATACAGAATGTGTAACATTGAGATCGATGCATACAAAGCTATTTATTTATTTTAACACTTTATTGTACACCAATTAAATTATGAGAAGAGAATTTAAAAGAAAAAAAGAATTTACAAGTGCCGGTCTTATTGCTCAAAGCAAGTTTGGGACAGTTAATTTCCTGATCTGGTAATGTCATCATTCGCAGTCTATACTTATGCCAATAAACGAGACAAATCGTTTTTTTTGTATGACCCTCGTTTTGTCAAAATATGATTTGTATCAGTTCACAGATGCAGGTAGAATGGCATATCGTAGACAGTGTAATAGAGGTTGTCGCCACGTAATCACCGTGTCCTCCGATAAAATATATTTTTATTGCGGGGTTGAGCGCGTCATAGATTAATATTTTATACGACCACCGTGTTGTTTATGGCGAACATATTTCACCGCACTGTAGGCTTTGGAGGTACTTTTCGAAACACTGGTAAGTGTTATTTAACTGCTCTTACAAGAATTATATATACCGGGTATCTCAAGACTGCTACCGAAAACGAAGCCGGGTGGTAGTTTTAGTGACTACAAACACAAGGCAACTAAAAATTTCGCTAAGAAACGCGACAATTATTTTTTATGATTTTTTAAATATCGTCATTTTTGGGTGGTAAATCCATAGTTTTTGCTAAAATAATAATTTTAACTCTTTTATACCTTAGAGTATCTATAAATAAAAGGGTGTACACTATTATTTCAGGAAAAAAAATGTATTTACCACCCAAATATGGCCATAGGAAAAAAATAACAAAAAATTGTCGCTTTTTTTGCAACTTTTTCTGTTGCATGTTGTCTGAAGTCACTTAAACTACTACCCGGCTTCGTTTTCGGTAGCAGTCTTGATATACCCTGTATATAAGGATTTGATTTTTGTTTATATTGCAACGGAAAAGTGACCGCTCTGTGGATGGGTGAGCGCCAGGGACCGAAACCGGTAACGAAAATACCGGTATTTTTTGGTATCAACCTATACGCCAATTTTATTAGATTCCTAGAATTGTATTTACCGTATACCGTAGGGTTACCTTCATAATGTGTCAAAACGGTTACCGAAATCTTAAAGGTAACCGAAATTCGTCGATACCGGTACCGTAATGTAGAGCGGGTTTCGGTCCCTGGTGAGCGCAATGCCATCCACGTAGTATACCGACTAGCAAGAAACAATCGTCGCTACAATCATGTCGGCGTGTTCGTCTAACCAATGTCTTGTAAATGTGAAATAGGCTTGACGAGTAGTAAACATTATAATAGGTACCTTAAATGCAATGTTCGCTATTTGCCATTATTCGCGACATGATTGCGAACATTATATTTGCATAATTCTCCGCTGCCTGCCGGCAAATATTCCAATGCAATCAGGTTCGTAACAATATAGAATCTAACAATATATCTAATGTACATATTTGTTGCGATGCGTAGATACTATCTCTACGGCTTATGTGATTCACTAGCAAACAAATCCTTTCGCTTTTGTTTTGATTCTGTCTGTGAAACATTTTGAATTGTGATATAAAAATATAGTTTTGGTTGTATATTTTGGATTTAGGATTTTCTTTTAGAACATACATTAATAAATAACACCCAACAATTACATTGTGTGATTGTGCGGTAGGACTGAAACTATGGTAAAAAATACTTTCGATTCACGGGTCACATTTGTTCCGGTATGGGAATTGAACCCGCAGTGTCCCGTTTCATAGTTACTTCTTCAATCAAGTGCGCCATGGACTCTATTGTAAATAACATTTTCCAAATTAAACAAATACAATATATTCCTGCGATTTTAATTATGAATGTTAGTTTATCAATTATAAAACCGACCAATAAACCAATCCATCAAAGTATTCCTCTCAGAAGTACGGCCATTCTAGGTTATAACATAGTTACATATCGATTCTGTGAAGCATCACCGCGGCTGTTTGATGTGGCCGCCGCGCTCGCTACCGAGAAGTGTAGCGTCTGTCCGGGCGTGCCCAATCACAGCGCCATCAATCCGCAGCCCGCCCTATAGAGACATTAGGCTGAACACGCCATTTTCGATAGGTGATTAGTCGGGAACGTATTTCCGGAATTTTTTACCGGCCATCCTGTCTCATTTTTTTGCTGAGCGCTTATTCTTTGTCGTTAAGATGGTTCGAATGTTTCAAATAAATGAAGGGTATGAATTGTTATAATATTTTGTTTCGAATAACAATTTTTTTTATCGATTAATATATTTAATTAAATTTGTGAGTTTCCTTAATTTAAAGTAAGCTATAGCTAGAAAACCTCAAAGGTAAACATCGTGTTAAGATTTCCTATCATATTTGAAATATCCATTAATACTACAATTGATATTTTTTTTCGCCATATTTCTATTATCCTCCTAGTGCGCAATTCGTCAGATCTTTTTCTATATGTGAATACATAGAGCTGGGCAACCCGAATTCATTATGTACGCATATATTTCGATTTGTTGGCTAGTCAAGTCAATTAATTATATTTGTAAATTAATTATACATATAGATAAAATAGATATTATTTGTTACCTCGTAGTGTATTACCAAAAATACTTTTTTACAGCCGGTTTTTATTTTTCTTATAAAGAATTACTTTCATACTACCGCTGGATAAATCACTTTACATCTTGGTAAAAAAATATAGCGAAAAATTATTTTACGATAGCCAATAAAAATTTTACTCGCATACTTTCAAGTCCGACATAGCATTTAAACAACTTATTTTCTACTTTACCTACTTTACTAGTATTTTTTATATGTAAGTTCTAATTACTTTACCTACATACATAAAAATAAATTGTAAATACGTTTATTGCTCAAAAGAACATTAAAAAGCAACTCTTCATATTTACAGAATTTAAAGTTTCCTCCGTACCCTGATCACTTGTTTCTCTTTTTTTTTTATTGCCCCTGTAATATAATAGCCTGTAAATGTAGGGATTTTACATACAATACTGTTAAGAGGGTGTCATAAGATTATTTGTTGCTAGACAACAGGAATTTTCTACGATCATAAATCTGTAATGTAGCCGACTCTTGACAATGTAAAGACCGTGAATATTATTTTATTGTCTGCAGTGCGATAAACATAAAAGTCGGAAATAGTATATTCTCAGCTTAGTTCAATGTTAATAATTAAAAACCATAAGCACTTATTTCAGTAAATCTTTATGATTATTTTAAATAATTCTTCTTTACTTGAAATGTTTTGCAGGGGCGCACCCTAATATAGAGTGCAGTTTAGGCAGAAATTCAAAGATCATAAATAGGCATCATAAATTATTGTCATATTTATGGCAGACTCTTTCTTTAAGCTTTATTTACACTTTAGGTACTTAAAAAAGTGGGACAGTCTGTGTTGTAAGCAGTAGAGCACAAATCCATTCAGTTTTCTTTTTTCCGACGCGCCTTATGGTGATCTGTTTGCCATTACAAGTTATACAGACAGTAAATACTCATGTTTCTCATTACCAAGTAACATTATTTAGAATAACGAAACATTTGTTGTGGCACGCTGAGAAAAACATTAAATTCGCGTGGCAGTGGACGTGTTAACCTGTTTTGTAAGGTCAGGCTTTAAAATTAAGTCATTATGCAGTATAAAAACTATATACATAATTAATGAGTGCCCGGAACAAAACAATGATTCGATTGTTCCAATGCTGTCAGCGAAATGCGTCGGCGAGGGCACAGAGACGTACTGCCTGGTTTTGGAAATTATATTTTAATCATTGACTATCTTTAGTTAAAGTCGCTGTTAATTAAATTAAAATCTCTTTTTAAGAACATTTTAGACAAAAATAAGTGTAGTTATCTTAGTTTTGTTTTTATTTATGCGTCATTGAATCTATAAGATTTTAAAGTAATAGCATCAGCTCTTAATGAGTTTGGCCCACTATGTTTTGTCTTTTTTTATTGGTTTCGCTTATACACATTAATAATACAAATTAGAGTACGATCTATCTGATCAAATTCAAATGCAAATGATTGATGCGATCACATTGAGGTTAATGTGTTCAATGTTATTTGTTTAGTCTTTTAATTAAAAGAAAAAAATATATAAAACTTGATGACTTTTGTAATTTCATTTTGTCTTTTTATGTTTCGGATAAAACACTTACAAATAATAAACCCAAAGGTAAATGAAATTGAAACATTTTCGTCTGATTATGTAATGTAGTTGACTGAGTTCTTAATTATTTTTAAATTGTAGCGTGGAGGTGTTGAAACAGTGTCTGTGGTTATAGGCGAGGACGCATCGCGTCTCTATGGCAACGGGTTGTTCCGCCATCTTGCCCGGCTTTTTGTGCCGTGGACCACCCAACACGAACTCGCTACATTATTTTATTGTACAATAAACAAATTTATTGCTCCATATGGCTATTTATGTTTTTATTTATAAGGGTATTTGTTACAAACCAAAAGAGTTGTTAGTAATCTTTTGCAGGGTAATTGGATTTTAAGTCTCGGAAACTTATAGATAAGTAGGTATTAATACTTATCTTTATGGTCCACATCGGATTGAGTAATTTAAGTTGTGTTATTTTTTTATAAATTTTGCTAGTGATTTTATGTTTGACTCATAAATCGAGATTAAGTTAAAGTGTTGTAAAGTCAGATGGTTATTATAGGAGTAAGAACCTTTTACATTCTTATCAAAACCGCAATTATTTCTTAATACAATACCCAATTGAGATAACTATAAGAAATAAAAAACATAAACTGAATTTCTTATTGTGGATTCACTTTATAAACTATGTAAGGAAAATGTGGGTAGATACTTGAACTAAGAAAACAGATCTTAAAGTAGAAAGGGAATTGAGTATTCTGGTGCAGTAGTTTTATGTTGACTTACACGTATTATTAACAAGTCAAGTTCTTGTTCATGAATGCAAATGGCAACTATTAAGAAAACCCATTAATACAATATATTGAATATCGCCTTTATGTCTGTTTGGTACATTTATTTTCATGAGATTTTGCGTTTCGATATAAAATGTTTAGATAGTAGTTTTAAAGAGTTTGGAATGTATTATTACTTTAAAGAAATTAAAAAAGTAGGTCTCAATGGTGAAATGGGTTCTTAAGTTGATTATTTAATATTCACAGCCCCCTCGAGAGGGGAGGGTGAAATAATAATATAATTATAGGCACATACACATAAAGCCGTGAGCAAGAAGTTGTAGTTAATAAATAGCGAGTAGTTGTGCGACTAATCAATAATGTATAAAGGCTGCAACTTCCAGTAATATTTACCCGTAAGGCACTGTGTAGGAATTGATTAAAATAATTAAACTATCAGTGGATACACGTTAAGGCATCGTAAACACGCATTAAATATTAATTAAGTTCATAACAAAAAATAGTTTCTGTATCATTAATGGAAAACATCAGTTGAGCTTGCATTATGGATGTTCCCGTGTAGGGCCACCAAGTTTCCCGATTTTTGTGTGTCATGATTTGTATTTAAATAGGTTAAAACAATTATTTAACTGTTATGTTTTAAGAGCAGAATTAAATAAATTTAATTGCGAATAAAAAGCTCTAGCCAATTTCCTAAATAGCATTTTGCAATACGATCAGCGTGAAATGTTAATTCTCATCTTTTTGTTACACAATATATTAAAGCGCAATTAAGCGAATATAATTGATAAATAATATTACACTTTTCATTTGCGCCAATACCATTTCGATTTCATTATTTCGGATTGCCGAGTGTAATTCCAACTCAATATTTGGTCTTGGGGCATTTATTTGCATACATTTATTGGAGTCCTATGACAAAATGATTTACGGCTTGTAAAAAAATATTTTTGTAACTAATAACATTGCTTGTACTCATTATTGTACAACAAGAATGAAATTTGCATTATTCATTAATGTTTAATAAAGTGGGTTGAAAAGAATGACGATGAACCACAACAGCTGTGTCGTTTAACAATCGTTCTATGCCTCATCCAGAAATCGTAGACATATCGGGCGGGCATAAACCTTCGTAAGGCAAGTCACTCACGAAGATCGCTAACAGTTCCATATTCGTCTGGATTCTAAACAATGGCTTCGCCAAATAAGTACGTACATGTATTCGACAGCGCGCACGTAAAAGGAACGTTATCATGTCCCGCACGAAGTATGGCCGCCCTACATTGAAGCAAAGTGGCAGATGTAGTGAATTATAAGGACATTTAGATGCATGTCCATGGGCCGGGACTCCGGCACATAGAGACGTCAGCGGGACCACCCACGGCGACCGTCGCTACCAGCCGATGATACTTGGAAATCAACTTATCGTGTCACTGCTCATATTCAACGTGGATTACTAGAATAACACGTAAAACACGTTATTATGATTTGTTTTTGACATTCAAAATGATATCAACGTGTCTGATTCTTTGTACGAATATTCTATTTTAAAGTATTTTTATGTCATCGATAATAGCTATTAGACAAAAAATTGAGATGGAACATCGTATATCAAATAGTACGCATTTCGAACCAGAAACGTTAACGGTTTTTAGATTATATTAATATGATTTACTGCGATGAAAAATTTCCACTAGCCACAAATAATTTTAAATGATCATTAATGTTCCACCTTTTTTTTATTGCAAAGTTTTAGGAATACAATAGTTTCATATTTATAGTCTGTTATAAAAATATAAATATATTTGTATTTTGAATTCAGAACACTATATGAAGTATGCAGTATGCACGGTAAACATTGCTTTGCATCCGTACTCCGTACCCGTAGCATTCGTAGCGCCCATCTCGCGAGCGGCCTTACATAATGCGTTTTAAGAACAATTTGTTAATTTTGTTTATCGTGCGTCTAAGCCCGGCAATTTATCCAATTAGCTGTCTACTCGCCGCGGACCACCCACCACGTTCGGCTATTAAACATAAATTATAAATAATTTGGTAAAGTTTATTTTGGCTCATGGTCCGTCTTGATTGCGGTCGGACGAGTAAACTAGTGAGTGGTACCGTAATCATAGAAATGATAATTATGATCGTATTTTAGGGTTTATTTGCCTTAATAAATATATGATTACGAGTAGTTTACGACGTAATTACGTGCCTAATTTCTTGTCTCGTAAAATATTTGTACACATCGATACGGAAATATATTTTATGTTTGTCTTGCGCTTAAGTGGAAACTTTGGTTATAAGTATTTAAAATTCTGTATTCGTATTTTTATGTGCGTATGTATTGTTTTGGAATTATTTTTTGTAATTTATGATGTTTATTATTTTAAAGTTAGTCACGTTCGTTTAGAGATTTTTATTCGTTTTTATATATTTTTTCGATTTAAAATTGATATTAAATTATTATTTTATCATTATCATTAATTGAAAAAAATATCTAATAAATTTAAATTTTTTAAATTAAAAATAAAATATATCTAAAGGTATACTTTGAGATGAAAGTATTCACCACTAGAATTCATACAAATAAGTACTTGCTGATCGCACATGCGAATTGTCTTCGTGAGACAATAAAACCTGCAGCAACCTTCCGTTTTACAGTCTGCTTCCCGCCCACAGAGACGATCATTTTAATGGATGTCACAAGTGGCGAATATTAAAATGTAATCAATCGAATAACGATTAGTTATATCGAATTACATTTGCTTATTATTCAATACGATAAACTTGGCTGATAAGGAAGGAACTTGATACTGTCGGCCGCGGCGCGGCGTGAGGCGTCTCCGCCCAACATTATAGGCGAAACGTAAATTAAAACACGCCGGGTCTTAAATCAAACGATTTAATGGTATAACCACGACGTAACTTAACGACCGTGACATATTATCAAGATGTCGAGAGGTGCGAAACTGTACGCGCGGCTCCGTCAGCTAATTGAGTTACGCGAATGATTACTTAGTAATATTTATATTTTCTGAAGAGTGGAAACTGTGGATTTATTAGTTTTATTTTAATTTTAGAAAAAGCGAAGGACAATTTTCAGCCTCGTCTTTTATATTCATCGTAAATAGTTTAAAGGTGTACTCAACCATTATTTATTTTTCTCTTTATTTTTTTTTAACATATTTTTTCTATTTTTACATATATAAATTACAAAAAAACTTTATCCAAACTACTTTATCAAGAGTGTGAATTTTATAGTCTTAAGCGAATATTCTGCTAAATTTATTTCTGCGAAGCATTTTTGAAATTCTAAATTAAGGGCTTTTTCACTAAGTGAATATTATGTCGCCCGAAATCATCTTCTTCAGTCAATCATTCATAACGTAACTTCTTAAAGAAACGATCAATGGTTGCGGACATTATAATAATATACAGCTCACATGGTTGTATTCTATTCTATATGAACTTACGGCGGGATTGTTATTATTATTATTATTTATTATTATTTAATCCTTTATTGCACAAAATAAAAATACAGTGAAGAAACAACACAATAATAATAGTACAAGAGGCGGCCTTATCACTCTAGGTAATTTCTTCCAGGCAACCTTTGGATGGATATTAAAATAGGAAAAATGAGCGGGCAGTCTAAGGTATATAAAATAGTAATATATATAATATATACATACATATATAATACAAACAAAATATGTTATAATACACATACATACAATTTACCATATACATAAATATATATACCTATCCCAACATTTACCAAAGAGGCGAATGGACAAGATATTCCTCAGCTATGCTCTAGTTGAGACAGGAAATGGTCTTTAATCATTTTTTTAAAAGACGACAGTGTTCGTGCCCATCTTATTTCGACTGGAAGTGAGTTCCACAGTCGGACAGCTTGGACTGCAAATGATTTGTCCATGAATACTGTGAAGTGCATGGGCATTTTCAGTTTCAGGTTCTCCGACGACCTTAAGGATCTTGAATGTGAGTCGTGGAGAAAAATGAATCGATCTTTCAGATAACGAGGCGTGAGAGGATTAAACATTATATTGTATAAAAGTGAAAGAATATGAGTATTCCGACGAAACCGGATGGGTAACCACTTGAGCTTAGTACGAAATTCAGAAACATGGTCATATTTGCGAAGGCCAAATATGAATCTTATACAAAAATTCTGGAGACGCTCAAGCTTATTAAGTTGGTCCTCGGTGAGATCTATATAGCTGACATCGGTATAATCAAGGATGGGGAGAAGGAGAGTTTGCGCAAGTGAAATCTTCGTGGTAATGGGCAGAAGATTGCTTACCCTTCGCAAGGACTTTGCCGACGCAAACAGCTTTCTACTAAGTTCTCGAAGCTGCGGGCCCCAAGTGAAGGATCTATCAATGAGTAAACCTAGATTCTAGAAACTAATAATTAATTCTTCTAGAACTGTGTCGCTAAATGGGATGGAGGTGCCATTACAGTAGACGGATGGTAGTTGATTCCAGTTTATATTTGAGATTAATCTGCCAATAACTATGAGCTGTGTTTTGGATGGATTGACCATTAATCCATAGGTCTTGCTCCACTCGCAGATCAGCTGTATGTCTGAGTTAATTCTCACAATAGCGTCAACCATCTTATCCAAAGGCGCCCGGGTGTAAATTTGGAGATCATCAGCGTAGAGGTGGTAGGAAGAACAGAGATGATTGGTTATGGAATTCATAAAAACTGCGAAGAGTAAAGGAGACAACACGCCGCCCTGTGGAACGCCGGCAGATACAGGGCACCAAGAGGAATAATTATCCTCAACCCGAATGCGTTGCCGGCGTCCAAACAGGTAACTACGAAACGATCTATTCCACTTTGATCACCTGGGTGATATCACCTGGGTGATCATAGGACACTAAATTGTCGCCTATGATCACCTGCGATTATGATCACCTGGGTGATCATAGGCGACTGCGACAAAATTTTTATTATAGTATCCTATGATCACCTACAATTTTTTTTTACTCTTTTCATAAATCACCCACCTTGCGACTCCACATATGACTCACCACACTAACACATTGGGGTTGGGTCTCTTATATGTGACAGGCCGTCTGGAAAGGTACAAACGAAATATTTGTTTCTCCCGCGAAACAGCAGTGTAAATGCACTGTTGTGTTTCGGTTTTAAGGACAAGGAGGAATGCCAAGCATTGCTTTGTAATTGAAGGTGTTGTTTGGTTTTGTTACTGTTTATAAGCGGTCGTATCGCTTACCATCAGGTGAGCGGCATGCTCGTCTAAGTTTTAATAATATTAGAGTTACAACTATTTATTTTTTGTTTCTCATCGCAACTTCTCTAGGAAGTGGCCAATAGTAACAGAACTACTCAGTAGTGCCATTTGACATTGCTTGATGAAATCTTCACGAACAATTTAAATTCGATTTCTCTTCTTAAGAGCGTTTACACCTTGCGCGCAAAGTCATCCATAGATATTTCTTAGTTAATTTCACGCACACATAAGCGACCAAAGCTGTGAGCGTAGAGCTGCCGCGTCGGCTCGCTATACAGTCAGCTCAACCAACATTGATCCGTGCGCTTCAAAATTCTAATATTCAATTGAAATGTTACTTATGATTTATAAATGGGTAATATAATATCACAAAAATATTTTATTTGCATTATAAGTAGACAAATATTACTATGCAAGCAAAGAATAATACAAATTTAGGTATTAATCATATTTTCGATATTATTACATTGTTAAGTTGCATTCAAATCAGTGTTCAATCAGTAGACACTACGGACGTATTATTAATTATTTCGTGTTCGAACACATGAATAGAGTTAGGGGCCTTACAACCCCTTACAATTACGAAATATATTATTTTTATATTACAATACATAACATAATTTGGCCTCGGAATTACATCCCATTATATTATCTGAAACATAATTTATACTCACTACAAAATCATTGTAGGTATAAAAAAAATTAAATATTTTACTACCAAAGTACTAAGATGTGGCAATCGCAGTCCGCGCGTGACTATTTTTACTACGCACGGCAAAAATCGACTACAGCCAGACCGGAGCGACGAGCGATACATCCTCCATCTGGAAGGCCTTGCGGCGGTCTGATTTGATGCACGTCGGACAGCGTGTTTTATAGTGGTTTTTAAAATATTTGTAGAAAACATGAAAACTAATTTTGTTGAAATATAAAAATGGCAATTTATTGATAAGATGTTCTTCTATTATAATATACAATTGCTATAAAAAATATGTATAATAAGTTGGTGAAAAAAATATGTTCTTGACGAGAGTTTCTGAATAATTTCGCATTGTTTAAATTTTTATTTTTCAGGAACTAAACACAAAAAGATTTTTTTTCTCAGCAAAAACCCTTCATAAGGGTCTTATTAGTCTGATAATATTTTTATTTTCATCTTATATTTAGTGATTTCGGATATCTTAAGCTTCTAAATTGCCATTTAAAGCCTAAATAACGAGACTTGTGTTCAGTAATCCTTATAGTACTCACAAATTATCCATCAATCTATAATGTTTTCTACCAAAATCCCTAGATGATAACCTTTTCTAAAATTAATACTAATTATTTTTCCTTTAAATTGTTTATTGGTGGCTATTAACTCGTTTGAAAAGTCCTGTTTTTAAGCCAAAAAGCGCGCGGAAGGTATAAACGCTCTTAAGTTCTTGTTGGGTAAGCGCGGTATTCTTGCATCTTTTCGAAATGCATTGATTATATGTACGATGTTGTTATTCCGACGCAACGAATTATTAAGTTTGAAATTCCATTCCACACAATTAGTAGTACGATGTCGTTCTCCCCACATGCACCATTTATATACCAAATTTTACCCCTGGTTACACTAGTTATATGGATCTCATTCTTTATTACATTATTTTTAATTAGTAATAAGTCTCTGTATTATTGTATTTTTAATAAAAGATTTTTTTATTTTTCATTTCATAATTTTATCGATACTTTAAATCGACTATTGCAAGCTTTACTATATCGAATTTGTGGAGGTTTTGTGTCTCGAAAACGACGACGCTGGTTTTGATACAATTTGACGGCTATTGCCTTTCTAACCATATTCAACTATTCTGTGGTTGTAACTCTAATAAATATTATTAAAACTTTTTGTTTTTTATTGCAATGAATGGCGAGACGAGCATGCCGCTCACCTGATGGTAAGCGATACGACTGCTTATAAACAGTAGCAAAACCAAACAACACCTTCAATTACAAAGCAATGCTTGGCATTCCTCCTTGTCCTTAAAACCGAAACACAACAGTGCATTTACACTGCTGTTTCGCGGGAGAAACAAATATTTCGTTTGTACCTTTCCAGACGGCCTGTCACATATAATGTGTGACCCACCCCCAATGTGTTAGTGTGGTGAGTAATATAAGGAGTCGCAAGGTGGGTGATTTGTGAAAAAAGTAAAAAAAATTGTAGGTGATCATAGGATACTATAATAAAAATTTTGTCGCAGTCGCCTATGATCACCCAGGTGATCATAATCGCAGGTGATCATAGGCGACAATTTAGTGTCCTATGATCACCCAGGTGATCAAAGTGGAATTGATCTACGAAACCAATCAATTGCCATTGGAGATATGTTAAGAGAACGTAGTACACCAAGTAACACATCAAAATCGACAGTGTTGAAGGCGTTGCTGAAATCTAGCAATGCTAGGACTGTCAGCTAACCTTGCTCTATCCCCGATCTGATGCCATCCGTAATATGAGTCAGAGTGGTAGTTGTACTATGCCCAGGACGAAATCCCGATTGGAGAGGATTTAAGAGGTTGTTACTGGAAAGGAAATCGTTAAGTTGGGTATGGATCAGGCGTTCGAGGACTTTGGACAGGAAAGGATTGTGTACTGAACTGGGACCTGTAGCATCGAAAGAGCTTCTAGGTCATTCAATCTTAGGTCATAAAAAATAAAGTGAATTTATCTCGATCAAAATGTATAGTGGATTTACAATGTATACAGGTTGTCCCAGAACTAGACGATAAACCAGTAACGGAAGAAAAACCAAATTATAGCAGCACAGCAACAAAACGAATAGTAGACAAATCCCTGATATTATTCAAGAAACAGCGATTCTATTAAACATGAAAAAGACAACTTTTAAAACTTAATAAACAGCTAATCCGTGGAAAAATAGCAAATTCTTGAAAAAACTTGACTTGTTTTGATGTAATTTGATATGCAGTTGCTATTAAACAGTGCAAAACGTCAAATAATACAATAAATTATGGTAGTCATTCAGATGTTCACTGGTGGTAGGTCTCTCATATATGTGAGAGGCTGCCTGGGTGGGTACCACCGCTATGTCTATTTCTTCCGTCAAACAACAGTTTAAATGCACTGTTGTATTTCGGATTGAAGGACATTGTAGCCAGAGTTTTTTTTTTGTATTTTAACCGGAATGTTATATGTAGGATAAGACTATTTTTTTGGATACCGTACCATCATACTTTGGTCAATTTTTCGTTACTGTTTTGCCGTCTAGTGCTGGGATACCCTGTATACTTAGAGTATTAATAATATAGAGGGAGCGCTGGTACTTCGAAAACATAGATATAAATGATGGTGCCGGGCCACCTATTTCTGCCCTCCTATTGGCTGACACTTGATAGTTTTTCCAAAATGCATGAGTTATTTGAAAAAATTAACAAGAAAAAAATAGTTTAGGGCTATCTTATTCTAATTAAACTCATTTTAAAAGGATAAGAGCTAAATAGACTCAAATAAAATAGCAATTCATTGTTTGTTGTTAATTAGTTCAATTTTCACTACTATAGAAGCGATATCAACATTACGGATATATAAAATACTAGCGGCCCGGCCCAGCTTCGTCTGGGTGCATATATTTTTTGATTCCACTCCACACCAAATACATGTTATTTTTCGTATAAACTCTTGTATACCTAAACTTGACGTAGCTGTCCTACTGTCCGGCTCAATCCCGTCTCATCCGTCTGTTCAGTCTCTTCCCAATCCATCCCGTCCTTTCTCTTTATTATCCATCCCGTCTTATAACGTGCATTTATATTTCATCCTATCAAATCTGTCAGCTATCCCAGCCTTCTCCCGTACCTTCCACTCTATTATATCCCGTCTCTCCATATACATGTACATATAAAGATTGCCTTATGAAATTTTTGTGCAGCAGAAATCGTAATATTTTAATTTCACCACAACTTCAAAACCAAACGTCCAATTTTAATCATTCAAAGACCAAATATTATCAACATAAACTGTACTTATTGATGAAATAATTTATTTTGATAAGGATTAATAGCATGAGTAAAATAAACGCGTTTAAATGTAGTCCAAAAAAAATTCAAGATTTTTAAATAAAAATGTGGTTGTTGTGCCTCACTCGACATAGATAGGTATATGTGTCGCGAACTTTTTTGTAGATATTTATAAGATCTACAATTAATTATAACATTTTATGGTTCTATCTTTTGTAGTTTAGGCAGCGTATGCAAAATAAGTAACTTCTTTGGTTGATTTTTTCAGTTTGTGTCCGAAAAATCCAAATATCTTACGGAACCCTATTTTTATCCAAAATAAAATATAGTCTATGTTACTCGTGGATAATGTAGCTTTCGAATGGTGAAAGAATTTTTAAAATCGGTCCAATAGTTTTTGAGCCTATTCATTACAACCAAACAAACAAACAAACAAAGTTTTCCTCTTTATAATATTAGTGTAGATTTACGTTTTTGAAGATGCAAATGTATGAAAGCGCTTTCTCTGTATTATACTCTAAACCTGTATACTTTTTTTAGATTAATAAAATACCTTTATAAAAATATTTATCTTTTTACACTCGCAGACTTAATGCATCGTCATGTTTGGAAAATGCAGAAATGAGATAAAGCAGTTTTAGAGATATATTTAAAATATTGTATTACGTATGATTACTATTTGGTGATATCGTAATGCCACAACCTTGACATACATTTTGTTGCATGGCATTGTCTACGATATCAATATTATACAGATTATATGATTAGCCATATCGTCTGAAAAGCAAATCCCCACTTTTATAAAAAAAAAGAATTGTCCAGTCTCCCGTCTATTGGATTGACGTCTTATTAATGCCCAAATGTCCGAATGTCCGAGAATTATTGTTTCCATAATCTTCTTCATTTAAAAATACACACACGCCTGTATCTCATAAGGTTTTCACAATTTACCAAGACTGCTTCCAACTCAGAATGTGATGTTTATGCAGTTTATAATTTTTACCCACGGGAAATACACATGAAATTTTCAAATCAATCGCATCACACTAATAAAATTGCTTCACCTGGGGATTGAACCAAACATTTCACGGCTATTATAGATATATTGACTATTGAGTGACTATTGAGTATTATAGATATATTGACTATTAATCCAATCGATAATTTCCTTTATCGATGACCATCGCCATCACTATTACTGAAGATAAATGGTTATGAAATTATTTTGTCGGACATAAATGACAAGGATGCGGACTTTTGTAAGGTTAAGGGAAATGAAAGATATTTCAATGGTAGGATACCATGACAACACAAATGCGCTTGCCAACCCGCCTGCCGAGCGTGGTGAGAAGGATTTGGAAAAACATATCCATAGTTAAATCCTTGTAGGCATCTCTGCTTATCAGAAGATTTTCTTTGGGTTTAGCTGATGACAAATATGACTGTATTCATGTTTGAACTTATGTTACAGTCGTGTATAAAAAATATTAACTCAGGGAGAAAAGGCAAAGGTAAGAGGGACCTCAAGAAAGCGGAAAGTTCCAATAGCGGCCCGGAACCGGCTGTGATGAATCTTGGCAGGGAGAAAAGTAAACTATAGTTACGACAATATTAGTATTTCATTATTCGAAAAATTCATTTATATTCTGGGTGTTCAACAATCGGGTTACATCTTTTCTATCAAGCATTTCAAGATAAATGAACCTCATCAAGTTATCTCTTATCAAACTTTATAACGTTGGGGAGATACAAATCGTTCATTTTGTGTTTAGTACTTATGATTACTATGTTGTCCCGAACGGGCTTCGCATTGCTAATATCATTTTTAATTTATCAAAGTGCTGAAGCAAGTGCTGTTTCAAGAATTGATCCTTTAGTCGATACTAAAGTAGGATTAATTCGAGGACTGAGGGCTTCAAATGGAGAATATTCCATGTTTTTGGGTATACCATATGCCACGGTCGATACTGCAAACCCTTTTGGAGTAAGTACTTATTATAACTTTACTACTTTTAGTCTTCCTTGCAATGTAACTGTGGAAATTTAGTTGAATTGGTCAGCAATAACATACTTTTACACCATTTGATAAAAAAAAAAAACACAAAACAATTATTTTATTTCACACCTCTTCATCGAATTACGTTGATTTTCAGTCGTAAATTAACTTTGTAAAAGTTTTGACATTGTAATATTTTTTATCAATATACTTGTATTTTATTATCATTAAAATTATTTGACATTTATAAATAATTATTTTTGGGAAAATATTTAAAGAAAATGTCATTGGTTGTATTATGAGTATTAGTAAAATTTGTTTGATAAACTAATATTGGTCAATTATATTTTCAGCCCGCAAACCCTCACCCTGGATTTACTGTTGCATTCGAGGCATACAACGACTCAATTAAATGTCCACAGCTTGAAGAGGTCAATAACACAATAGCTGGAAGCCTAGACTGCCTCCATTTAAACATTTATGTCCCAAATTCTGCCACGTACAGTAACCGTTTGCCAGTTCTAGTGTGGATTCACGGCGGTGGTTTCGTTGTAGGTGACGCTAATCGTTACCTTTACGGACCAGCGTACTTGATCGGACATGATGTTATTTTAGTAACAATCAACTATCGCCTTGGGCCATTTGGCTTTATGTGTTTGAACACGCCCCTAGTGCCGGGGAATCAGGGGCTTAAAGACCAAAGACTAGCATTGAGATGGATCAAAGACAACATCGGATCGTTCGGTGGCGATGCTAACCACACAACAATATTCGGAGAAAGTGCAGGAAGTGCCTCCGTCGACTTACACTTATACTACGACCAAGAAAGTCTTTTTAACAGAGTTATGATGCAAAGTGGGCATGCTTTAGGTTTTTGGGCGGTATCGGATCCAGATAAAGAGGCCCCTTTTAAATTAGCGTCATACCTTGGATTCGTCACCGAAGACATTAATGAGGCTTTATCATTTCTTTCATCAGTCGATATAAGTTTGATCGTCGCTGCATCATCTGACTTGAACCTCAAGTTCACACCTTGTGTTGAGCACGATTATGGCAATGTTGACACGTTTATCAGTGAACATCCAGTAAATATGAACGTTTCAAGAGCAGCACGTATTCCCATTCTCATCGGTTACAACGATCACGAATGGTTGGGGAGATATATAAACAAGAACCCAGAATACTTTGATGGCTATAATATATATCGTAACAATTTAGCTCGTGCTTTCACATTTGACGAACAAGAGCTTGAGGAAATGGTACAAATAGTGCGACATTTTTATAATGGTGATGAAACACTCGACGTAAATGGCATATTTAATTTAATCGACTTTGATTCTGACTGTTACTTTAATCATCCAGCCGAGAGGAGCATACAGAAATATTTAAGAAATGGAGCTAATCACATATATTTTTATGTATTTTCATATGTCGGATGCAGAAACTATTTAAAACATAGGAATAATATTACAATTGGTGGTGCAGCACACCAAGATGAGATTGGATATTTATTTGATGTATCTTATATGACTGAATATCCTACATCTGAAGATCAACTCATCATAGATCGTATTACTACACTTTGGACAAATTTTGTTAAATCTGGGTATGTATTGATCCGAATATTATAAAAACTAAACCGCTATTTTGTAACAAAAATGTTAACTCGTATTTTATTAATTTACATCAAAGTAAATCTTGGCGTTCTTAAGTCTTAACATCATATGCAATATTGTACCAAGAATATTAATAAAAAAAATTGGACACTTAAAGAAATCACTGATGGACGTCTGTATTTAACAGTAGAGTATCGGTGGTTAAAATTGTTTCTGAGGCTATACAGAATTTTACGCCGGCTGTGAGACAAGAGGCTCCAGGTTCGATACCCGCACCGAGACAAATGTTTGTGAGACCGAAAAGTATCTCGTAGTTTCTGATACTCACGACACAAGATTTTATCAGTGTGGGGTCAGGACTATTTATGTGACTGTTGGGTGTATTTATTTATCTGGTATCGATTGTTTATTTATTTTTACATTCTACGTTATAATTAATTATTTTTCAGGAACCCTACCCCAGAAACTTCGGAATTACTTCCCGTTTTGTGGACACCAGTGACAGAAGACATGAGGTACTATTTGAAAATAGATACCAACATGACTGTGGAAAAAAGACCTTTTAAAGAAAGGATGTCATTTTGGGACTTATTCTATAGGTTGAATTATAATTATCAATATGGATATAAAGAAAATTTGGCATTATAATAAACTTTTTGAAAAAGGATGTATGTAAATATTACATAATTCATGTATTTTTTAATTCAGTAAGGACATTAGCATTTTTTTATTTTTAAAAGCTTTACTCTGGATCTTTTCCAGCTCTTTCAGCTGACTCATCATTTTATTTTCACTTACCAAGTATAATTATTATTTTCGTTTTCGTTCGTTCGTGCGTTTTCATATCAATTTTCGACGTATATGATTCTCATATTGCCAGCACCGACCGCAAAATAATATTGGTATTTTAGATTTGTTATAAGATTAGTTTTATTTATCTCTTTTTATTGAAATAAAAATACAGTCCACCCCGTGACCACGTAAGCTGTAAAGTAGTCGAATCAAAAATTAAACCAAAACCTGCGATAAAATCCGTAAATAATAGTTTTATTTCAATGTGTAACATTCGCGTAAATCTAAGAAACCATTACTATCTTTTTGCCTAATTACAATTTGAAGGCAGTTTATTTTACTACTTTCCTTTTCCAAAATCAATGCACGCAATTATTTTTCGTTTGTAATAGCTAGCTAAAATGATTTTTGACGTGACAACGTCTTAAATTAGGTTGCGGCTGGGAGTCACTTATGAAAAAGTGTAACGCCCGGTAACGTAACGGTGCGCGCGCAGCACTAGAGAATTATTTTTCAGTTTCACCCACTTTTTCCAAAATTGTCCCATAGCCCCCCCCCCTGCCTTCCCCCACCCTTATTCCGAAATAGTGCCTATTAGCCTCCCCACGAAACCTACCCCCCCCCTCCCCTACCCCCACCCCGAAAATTTACCTCACCCCCCAATCCTATCTCGGCCAACATAGGTCGTAGACCCACCGAGTTTGGTATCCTCGGAACCGTCTTGGTGAGGGCTACAAATTGACCCCGCCAGAAATCCCAAATTACGCAAAAAATTACCCCCCCAAAAAAAATATTTTACCTCCAAAAAATTAATTTAAGTTAGCCTCCCCACGAAACCTTCCTCCCCCCCCCCTCCCTTACCCCCACCCCGAAAATTTACCTCACCCCCCCCCCCCAATCCTATCTCGGCCAATATAGATCGTAGACCCACCGAGTTTGGTATCTTTGGAACCGGCTCGGTGAGCTCTACAGATTGGCCCCAACCAAATCCCCAAATTCCTCCCTCTCTCCCCTAAAATATTTGTCCAGGCATAACTCCGTCATTTCTTAAAGTAAACCCCCCGTGTTTGGAGTCAGAGGAATCGTCTTGACGAGCTCGACAATCGAGAGCAGGCAAAATACGATTTTTCTTATTGACGTGACAACGTCTTAAATTAGGTTGCGGCTGGGAGTCACTTATGAAAAAGTGTAACGCCCGGTAACGTAACGGTGCGCGCGCAGCACTAGAGAATTAGGCGCATTGAATCGGCGCATGCTTGTGTCTCTGTCTTTGTCTTTCTCGAACGTTCTTGGCGTTGGAAAAACAAGAAAGCGTCACAATACAAGTTCACACGTGTGGTTAAAGTATCGTCAGCTGTGTCTGTAGTGAAAATATGGAGTGCTTAGATTCGTCATTACATGTACAATGTTTTAGTAAACAAAATATATTTCTATAGTTAAAATTTGTGCAATTCTTATTTTCATTCAATTCCTTGTTCCTATTGTGCAATTTAATTATATTCATATCAATAAATATTCTACCGAGAAAAAGACGTTGTCACGTAAAATCTTCGCCCGTAAAACCGACTTTACAGGCAACAATTTTTTTTATGCGAATAACTACTTCGGTTTTGATTTTTATTAGAAACTCCGTTTCGTGTTAATTTTAAGAGATCAGTTTGCAGTTACTTTTGTTTATATAGCAACTGCAACTTTAGCGGTTTAGATTTTCCATACAACAGTATTTCACCCTTTTCACCCCGTAAGGATTGAATATTTCAAAATATTTTATATATATCCAAAATACCTTTAAGATACCCATATCTTTAAAGATCGACTAATTTTACGTATGTGTATATTATGTAGAATTATTCGTTCCTAGCTTCAGTAGTTTTATCTGTGCCTTGACCCGTCAGTTCAGTTCTATAACGTTTTAACCCTTTTAGGGTTAATTTAAAACTAATAAACTATGCAATTATTTATGTTTTCAATGAATAACTGAAATACCAAGTTTGACAATTATGCCAAGTTGACTTATAACGGTTTCGATTTTTCGTACTACAGTTTTGTACCCCTTTAACGTCCTTAGGGATTGAATTTACAAAATCCCTTCTTAGTGCTACACTACGACGAGTAGTTTCGATTGTGCGTTGATACGTTAGTCAATCAGGTTTCCCTTTTATTCATGAACGATGCATACATAAACTCAAGTCTTTTTCCCAGACGGGGTAGGCAGTGGTGCTAGTAGCAAACAGTATACCCACGTTTCGCCTTGGGTGTATCGTTCCACGATGTGATAGGGGGCGAGCCTATCGCCATATCGGGAAAAATTCTTAACTCCGGGCAGATAATGCAATTTTCAATTATTGATTTTTATTGCAATAAGTGTATTAAAAAATATAATTAGGCTCATTAAAGCTCATTTTAAACCAGAATATTTTACAACATGACCAACAAGTCCTATACCTACGCTGATCCCGTTATATAAGTCTTAAGATCAGGTAAAGGAAAAAGTATGCAGACTAAAAATAAATAGCCGATATACCTATAAATTTTTCAATTGTTGTATTTCTAGGAATTATTTTTTTAAGAAATAGACAACCTATGAATATTTTAAACACTAGATTGTGACAAGATAATTTTCAGCACGTGCGTGTAATTTTAAGCGCTTGTTTATGACCGTGTGTATTTATCGGTAAAAATCTACATATGAATCCGATAGAGAAAATATAATTTTTCAACAATAACTACATTCATTTTTATAATGTGGTTATTGTTGGTTGGTTGCTATTTCAGTTTGAACTTTAATTTTTCAATTTATTTTCAATAAGCAATTTAATATTATGTACTCGTAAAAGTAATTGGCTGAATGTGCAAGAAGCACAAGCCATATCCATCCATCCATCAGCCAAAGGAAATCCACTGCTGAACATAGGCCTCCCCCAATGATTTCCACAGAGACCTGTTGGAGGCAGCCTGCATCCAGCGACGTCCCGCGACCTTTACCAGGTCGTCGGACCATCTTGTGGGTGGACGTCCTACGCTGCGCTTTCCGATACGCGGCCTCCATTCGAGCACTTTCCGACCCCATCGGTCATCAGATCTCCGCGCTATGTGCCCTGCCCATTGCCACTTCAACTTGCTAATCCGGTGGGCTATGTCGGTTATTTTAGTTCTCCTACGGATCTCCTCATTTCTGATTCGATCTCGTAGGGAAACCCCGAGCATAGCCCTCTCCATAGCTCGTTGAGTGACTTTGAGCTTCCTAATAAGGCTCATAGTGAGAGACCACTATCGGTGCCGTAAGTCATCACTGGCAACACACAACTATCGAAGACTTTCGATTTAAGGCACTGAGGTATATTGGACGAGAAGACGTCGCGTAGTTTCCCGAACGCTGCCCAACCGAGTTGGATTCGACGATTGACCTCTCTCTCGAAGTTGGACCTGCCTAACCGGACCACTTGTCCTAAATAGACATATTCGTCAATAACTTCAAGAGTCGAGCCCCCAACACCGATGGGGGTGGGCACAACATGGACATTCGACATGATCTTCGTTTTGTCCATGTTCATTTTAAGACCCACCTGTTGGGAGACTCGATTGAGGTCTTCGAGCATAGTGCTAAGGTCTTCCAGCGATTCTGCCAAGACTACAATATCGTCGGCAAACCGAAGGTGAGTGATATACTCGCCGTTGATGTTGATGCCGAATCCTTTCCACTGCAAGAGCTTGAAGGCATTTCCAGCGCGGCAGTGAACAGTTTCGGAGATATGACATCTCCCTGTCTCACGCCTCTCTGTAGTGGAATAGCCTTCGTACTCTGATCTTGTACTCGGACCGACATGGTGGCGTTGTTGTATATACACTTCAACACTTCGATGTACCGACAGTCGATATGGCACCGCTGGAGAGACTGTGCACAGCCCAAGTCTCGATCGAATCAAAGGCTTTCTCAAAGTCCACAAACGCTAAACAAAGCGGCAAGTTATATTCCTCGGTTTTTTGTATAACTTGCCGAAGCGTATGGATGTGGTCTATGGTACTAAAGCCTTTTCGGAAACCGGCTTGTTCGGGTGGCTGGAAGTCATCAAACCTGCGTTCGAGACGATTTGTGATGACCCTCGAAAACAACTTATAGACATGGCTCAGGAGCGAGATGGGCCTATAATTCTTCAGCAAAGTGTTATCACCTTTTTTGAAGAACAGTACCACCACGCTCCCAGCTCCATGCCTCTGGCGTTGAGCCCTCGAGGAGAACGGAATTGAAGAGCCTCTGAAGGACTTTCAGTATCGGCGTTCAGCCCGCTTTCAGAAGCTCTGAAGTTATTCCGTCCTCGCCCGGCGCCTTGTTGTTTTTAAGTTGCTTCAGGGCCATCTCAATCTCACACAGGCTGATGTCCGGGATATCATCGCTAAAGTGTCGGATCAACTCGGCTCTTGGGTCTTCGGCCGAGCTAACAGCAGGTTTGGCAACCGAGGTGTAAAGCTGTCCGTAGAACCTCTCGATCTCCCTTAATACCTCTGCCCTCGTCGATACCACGCGGCCGTCTTCCGTCTTCAGCCTAGACAACTGGCTTTGCCCAATAGATAAGTCTCTTGCAAACACTTTGGAGCCTCCGTTCCGCTCAATTGTCTCCTTAATGCTCACAGTACTGTGAGCACGGACATCGTGTCGCAAGGACTTCCAGATTCGTCTATTGAGCCGCCGATATGCTTCGGCGTCAACGGAAGACTGCAGCGCTAAAGATCGACGTTCGGCCATGAGGTTAAGAGTGTGGATCGAGAGTTTTTGTGGTCTATCTCTACGGCGAGGTCTAAAATACTTAGATCCCACCGTATGGACAGCTTCTACCAAACCGCTGTTTAGCTCGTCCACTGCAAGGTTTTCTCCTAGACAATCAAAGCGATTTGTCAGCTCGAGTTGAAAGCTCTCGGGGTTTTGGATATGGGCGCAAGTAGGTCGGAGCGTAGATTTCATCAAGCGACGCCTTTCCGATTGGACATTGATATTCAGTGTGCCCCTAACCATTCGGTGATCACTGCCGGTTTTCACCCTGTTGATCACAGAGACATCTCTGAACATCCGTCTATTCGTCGTCAAGATGAAATCTATCTCGTTTCTCGTAGAACCGTCAGGACTCAGCCAGGTCCATTTCCTGTGAGGCGGCTTCTGGAAAAAAGAGTTCATCGCAAAGAGTCCCTCTTTCTCCAGAAAGTCGGCCAGCCTCTGACCCCTGAGGTTCCGTTGCCCATGTCCAAATTGCCCCACTTTCAACTCTGCATTGCTTCCCTTGCCCAACTTTGCGTTGAAGTCTCCCATTACAACATTGAAGTAGGTTTTGGAAGTATGTATGGCCCGACTTATGTCCTCATACATTTCCTCCACTTCTTCATCTGGGTGTGTCGAGGTCGGCGCGTATACCTGTATGACCTTCAACGAATATCTTTTAGATATTCTGAGTATAAGGTATACTACCCTGCTCGACACACTTTCGATGGATACGATGTTGTTGATGAGAGACTTGTGGACGAGAAATCCGACACCTCCTCGGGACTGTTGGTCGTCCCCCCGGTAGAAGTGCAGGTTACCAGACTTCAGGGTTATCGTATCCTCCCCGATTCTTCGGACTTCCGATAACCCCAGAATGTCCCAGTGTAACCTGCTCAATTCTTCTTCCAGTTCGACAATCTTCTCGTCTGTCCTCAATGTGCGTATGTTGTGTGTTACCAGGGCCAGTCGTCATCGTGGGTGGTAGCCAACCCGGGGATTCTTAGCACCTGCCTGCCCCACCGTAACCTTGACCGCTACCATAGCCAGGAATAGTGGGGCTGCCGGGGACTGGGGGCCTGGTCTCAATTTGTGTCGCCATTAAGGGGGGTATTTGCCAATACTCGCCACGCTTGGCAGGCGGGTTGGCGAGCGCAGTAGGGAACTGGCGTTAATGACGCTGCTGCCCGCCATTAACCGGGGAAAGGAAATAGGATTTGTGGGTAGAGGATGTTATAGGAAAGGAGAGTATGGCCTGAGGGAGTGGATACTGCAGTCACGGACGGGAAGTTAAGGTGACTGCAGTAGCTCGGGGGCCGAGGTCGCGTACTCGTAGCACCTATATTAGGGCAGGCCATGACCACTAGATAGGAGCATCCCTGACCAAGCATGACTTGTCATGCAGGCAAAACATGTGGATTGAGTGCGTGGTGGCCTGTTGGTAAACGGACTAGACGCGATTGCCAACATGTTCACGGTGGTCGCGGGTTCGAATACCAGGGCACACCTCTGACTTTTCGGAGTCATGTCTGTATTGATAGTCAATCACCACGAACTAAAACGGTGAAGGAAAACATCGCGAGGAAACCTGCATACCATAGCGATTTATAAAAATTCTATGGTTTGTAAGTCCGCCAACCCGCACTAGGCCAGCGTGGTGGCCTATATGGCCTAACCACTCTCAATCGGAAGTCGATTGTAGAGGAGGCCCGTGCCCTGCAGTGGGACGTATATGGGCTGATACAGAAAACATGTGGATATTTATTTTCATTGGACAATTTTGTCAGAAAGGAATTAACCGAAAACAAATGACGCCTATTATTATAATCCTTATTAATATTATAAAGGTGAAAGTTTGTATGTATGTATGGATGTTTGTTACTCTTTCATGAAAAAACGGCTCAACAGATTTTGATGAAATTTGGTATAGTGATAGCTGACACCCTGGATTAACACATAGGCTACTTTTTATCCCGAAAAATGTAGTGTTCCCGTGGGATGAGTCAGGAAACCAAATATACATATTTTCTACTCTTTCAAATTCAAATTGTTGGCACGGGATGTCCTCTCCTACGGAAGGGAAATATAGTCGACGGCACGCGGGAAATATAGTTAGTAGACACGCGAAATAATATGTTCTTGATGTGGATTGGACTCAAAAACTATCTGCACCCGGGCGAAGCCGGGCCCGACAGCTAGTATATAATATAATATAATATAATCTATTAAAACTTTTAACGAAAATACACACCAAGTCAAGTAATTTATGTATGTTCCATTAATACCTAGTATTTTTAAGGAAGACGATTGCGTAGCGCAACAGCTCCAGTGTTTTAGGTAAAGTCTAATATTTCTTCTTGTTTGAGTTACTAGTTATTTAAAGTAAAAACTAATACCTAGTAAAAAAAACATACATTTTGATATTATTAGTTAAATCCATACCTACATTTAACTCATTTCGTGAAGGAATTAATTCTTCATACCTGTATAACTGATGCATAGTTGTGTACATCCATTACTAACTTGGTTTTAGTAGGTATATACCAGGCTTATATGAGGGTACGACGTGATTTATTTATATAATCATTTACCTACCTGTATAATGTTATTAATTATACTGCAATGACTTATTCAAACCTTACATTGTATAAATCATGGTTACAGTATTTTAATAGGTCTTTGATTTACGACTGAGACAGACTCGCCACCTACCAAGTTTGGTATCAAAAATCCTTACAAAAATGTCGTCGACCTTAATTAAGATTCATGATTAGTCGCATCACTATTGGTACTAGGCTGGTATTTAAATACAATGCACCGAACATAATTTGCTAATACGTCAAGTGAATTCATCCACTTTTTATAATTACACGCGTGCGCAGAATCGCTGTCTCCAATATCTAAATTCATCTGGCGATGCGTTTCTCGTTTTACGAGTGTAATAAAACTGTGTGCCGACATGCAAGTCACTTGCGCGAGCACAACCACCACATGTCAATGAGACGGCACACTTGCCTGCATAAAGTTACAGCTGGAAGTGCCCACATCATTTCTTATAATTGCCATTAATACGTTCCGTTGATGGATCGAATTATTGCACTTTACTGCCAAGAACTATAAAGTAATCAAGGAATATGGCCTGATATGTCTTTTCCAGCGTATTTATGGCTGTGTTTATGAACATTGGCTAATATTCCGTTGAGCTCGATGCAACAGCGCCATAAATTTGTCAATGTCACGCCTGTCGGCGAGTCGGACTACTACTAATTTTTATTAAGCAGCGACATCGACGAGCGGAATGCCAAAAAGTTAATTTTGGGTTGAAATGTACGATGCATACGTTTGTTTTCTGCGAAATATATTGGCAGCCGTGGCAAACGAAATAATTCAGTTTACAATGATCGTTGTTTCAGGTTCCCTCCTTTTAAATCAATGTTGCTATTGAGTTTATTAATGTTGCTATATATTGTTTTAAATATCTAATATTTTAGTAATACCCCGAAACTGATAACGTTGGCAATTGCTAGTATTTAATATCGCATCGAGATTGAGATAGTTACACTTTAAATTTTTAAGTTTATGTATGTATACTACGACAGGAACAGATTTCTCCCTATTGTTAAAATTGTATAATAATGATTTTAAAACAAACATTCCTGCTATACGAATACTTAATCAAATTTACAAATAGTGGAAATATTACACTTTACATGCAATGATGCTTACTTTTATTCATTTGTAGATTATTTTTTAAAACAATATGCATAAGTATCATCTAATCTTTCGGTTTAACTACTTACCTTTTACACCTCCGGTAACTAAATGTACAAAATCCATGATAATAATTGAAACGTTTCACAGTGTGGTCTCAATTTCGTACCTCACACGGGATTCTACGAACGTGTATAGAAGGACGTCCCGCTGAGTTTTTGGCTGAAGTGTCAAAATGTCTAAAGTTAACCACCATAAGGATACCGATCTTTATTTAACACTTTGAAAAAACTGCAGTTGGATAATACACCCTAACACTACAGAAATAAGGCCCTGAATAGCTTTGTGTACATTTCTATTGTCATAGTATATATTTTGTGAGCAGTATCACGGGATTGATCTATAAGTTGCATTCCTACTTTAGCTGAAATCGAATTGAATAGGTAAGTTTACACCTCTGTTGGTTCTCGGAAGGTTGGATACGCCATGAAATGAAAATGTCGTCAGGTGTGGCTTGAGATTTTAATCCGATTGTATGCTCTTATTTCACTGCCGATTTAACGTTTTGTTGAGTTGTTGAGATCAGGTTTCATCCATCAATATTTCGCTCAACAATCCGATTTACAAGAAATATGTGGCTAATAGATGTACATTGTAGTTATAATTCGTTTTTATATCTCATCCTTTATTTATTATTCCACAGATTTTCTGCCGTTTTGAAGTTACAAGGTATGATGGTATAATTCAATGCAACATATTCTAAAATTATGCGGTTATAAACGGATAGAAGTAGTCTCATTCTAATTAACACAATGATTTCTTAGTAGAATTTCTTTCCTCCTCGTACAATAAGCACTAATAATTATTAGCAAGTATTAGCAGTTAGTTATTTGTAGTAACAATATTTTTGTCAAGTGTTTTTTTTTCTTGTATATTCTTCTATACAGCATGCTATTCGAATAATAATTATTAAAATGTACGATTGTAGTTGCACATAGGAACGTGTAGGTAAATTAATTCAACGGTGTATATTGTCCCCTTATATACAGACAATGAAAAAATACATTAATTTTATACACGATTAGTGGACAATACAATCAATGCCGACCTATTCTTAATGAAATATTCTACACGCTTAATACAATCATTGTGAAACCTAGGGTAAAATAAAAAAAAAAACTGGCAAATCTAATTTGCAAGTCCTGCAGTGTAATGATTATGAGGTCTGAATCTGTGATGCGTTCTAGCTAGACAGGGGCCACGTCCGTGTCTGATTATGTGCCTGCGACATAAATAGCCGACGTATTTATAGGCAGTGTATTTGAAAATGACAAGCACATAATATTGTCTAAGCTGAGACCAAATATAGAGACAGTTTCTCATTGTAATCAATAGAATATTCATACACGATAAATATTATTCAGTTTACGTCTGAAAAATCGATTCTGATATCTGACCTATGGTGCTACTTTGCTGTCACATTCAGAAATATAATCTACAGCGCTCCGCGTTATGTATAGTTTGAATTGAAAAAAAAAACATGCGAATGATTTTGAATGTGTCGAAAGCAATTAAATAAAAATTAAACATGTTTAAAGATATGGATGACATGTCCAGAACAATTGAATCCGCTATGAAATTTATTTTTGTAGTAATAACTTAATAAGGTAGTATCTACCGTGTCTAGCCATGCGAGTTGTTGATACATCTTTTAGTATTGATGGAATCAGGTTTTCAATTAATCAGCAGCGAGAATTGCAAGACGAGAGAGTGGGAATGTATCAATGGAAATGCTCAGCCTTTTACCCTCAAAAGAGTTGGGAAGGCATTATTCAATAACTGGGGAATGGGTTACCTTTACGAAAGTATATTATATTAATACTAACGAAATGGCATACATGAAATTAGTATCGTAAGGAATTTTCTTGCGATTTATTTATTTAATTATCAGTTTTCGTAAATCATGGAAAGCTATGGATTTCAAGAGAAGAATTAAATAATTCAGGCTGAATTATGTTACGGTAACTTTTTTCAATTACGTTTTTAATTATTAAACTTATACATCAACGTATTGTTTTCAAGTGCAAATACAAACACCAAATAACATGACGCTCATGATCATTGTATTTGTAAAAAAAATATGAATAATCTAGTTTTAATAATCCTTCATTTCCTTTCTAGATCATTAATCTGATTTAAGTTTCGCCCAAATAAAAGCTCAATCATATGGCATGTCTTAGTTGCATGTATTAAAAAAAGCCATATGTTTTTTTTTATTGCAATGATTGGCGAGACGAGCATGCCGTTCGCCTGATGGTAAGCGATACGACGGCTCATATACAGTAGCAACATTCCACTGCGCTCGCCATCCTGAGACATAAGATGTTAAGTCTCAATATGTCCAGTAGTTGCTCTGGCTACAATGTCCTTCAATCCGAAACACAACAGCGCGTTTAAGCACAGCATTTAAGCAATATTGTTTCACGGGAGAAATAGACATTGCGGTGGTACCTACCCAGATGGCCTCTCACATATGAGAGACCTACCACCAGTAAATATGTAATGATAGACGAATGATGGTTCAACCATTATTTGATTATATATTATATTAATAGCAATATTATTGTTTGTCGCGTTGCTCTTATGAAATGTTGGTGGCATTTGGGTTGAATGTCGATGTATGGCTACATTTGTGAGGTTGTAACAGTTTCATAGGTGATGAGACCCGGGGAACGAGGCGGCAATCATTCAGTGCGGCCACTAAATAAATTCATTAGTTAAATCACCACCGGCGGCGTTTTATGTCGGTTACATCAAAGGAACAGCCCGCCGCCCTGCCAGGGGCGCGCTCCTCCAACTTTTACTCAGAAAACTCTGTAAACAAAATGATATGGTGCGTCCGAATGTTTGATCCGCCTTTATTATGTGTGTACAGAGTGAATGTTTAGCTAGCAAACGCACTCTCTTTGTGGTAATTGTGGCAATGTAATAACTTTTGTGACTCTGTAAACAACACTTTGAAGTGTCTGCGGGCTATTCTCTCCAAAAATTCTTAACACTTTGTTCAGTTCCAATGTCTCATCACACCATCACAGTAGGATTGCAAAATTCACTATCACTTTTAATATTATACTTATTCTGTTTTATTGTAAAATAAATGAGCAAAAACTGTATTATTCTTTATATATTATAGTAAGAGCTTATTACTATTTCCGTGTGTTGGTTCGGTAATCGTAGCAACTTCATTCAATGTTTTTATTTTGCTGGGTCTGCTTCTCTCCCGGTTCCATTCCTCCCTTCCTCTCGTGAGCGAGACGGGGCTATCACGTGTGTGGTCCACAGATGAGGTACTTCGGGTGTTTCCGTGAGCTTTCGTTCGTCGTCGCGCTGCAGGACGGCAACATGACCGTTCGAATAATGATGGCGGCTCAACAAACATCCAGTGTGCGCATTCTACGCTCGAATCAGTGTTGTTCGAACCGCGCTGGTGTCGACACGCGATCGCGTCGCAACTTTTGTTATGAACCTCGGTGCCGTTTCGTACTTCGAACGGTAAAGTGATTGATAGAAGTGACGAATCCGGGTGTGCAAGTGTGTGGTTATGTGGCGGCGAGTGATATGACAGCGTGCGCCGCCAGACGGACTCCGGCCGTCTTCATGAGGATACTGGTGACAAGCCTGGCCCCGAGATCATGGTGGCTCCCGATTCCGAGGCTCCTTCGAATCCTCGGATAGCGTCTGCTACGCACGAAAGCCCTTCCGCCGCCGAGGCGCGCCACAGCGCCGATCTTTATATTCGTACCAGCTGGGTGGATGCGGCTTTAGCGCTCTCCGAACTTGAAAAGGTGCAGTGTTCAGTGTTCTTACTACTAATAGCACGAGTATACAGTGTCATTTTTCGATTGTCATATTGCACGTGTGATTGTTTTTCTGCGAATGCCAATCGCATCGAGGAACGCGGCAGAGTACACAAGTGGCGCCGGACTAGCGGACGAGTGTGCGTACTATCAAGGACGCACGTAATTTGTAAAAACACTAGCAATCCCAAAGCCAAAATATCACCGTGACTTCAATCCTTTTCAAATATAATCTCCTTAATATCATAGAAAACTCATACATGTCCAGAAAGGTTACATAAAGAAACGGAATCTACAGCATACCTAGAAAATTAAATTAACACTGCTCAAAGTTTGGTAACAAAACCAAAACCACAAAATGAGTGAAAATGATATTTACAACACAGAAAAAAACTGTTGTAAATATACAAAATTAAGGTAGAACTATATAAATAAACATACTAGTCCTTGAACAATCAAACTAACGTTTCTTCGAATTGTTAAGCTGTTAGGTACCTGAATGCACCGACCCAAAAAATCGTCAAATGTGATTGTCAACTGGCATTGTGAACGGGGAACCGGGGTCCCTGAAATTGTTGTGGCAAGTACTACCAATACTGGAGTAGCGGACGAATTCCAGGAAGGTAGCGCTTTCCTCGAAGGCGGCATTCGGTACGCACGCCCCGCGGTGGTCTACACCCCCGTCGGCGACCTTTGCGAAATCTCTCACTGTTGCCTTCACAGAACTTGCTTCGTAAAATCTGATAAATCCGCTATAAAAATAAAAACATTAAGCCTCAGTACAATAATCACACCACAAGAGGTTCGGACGTTATTATTACTGTACTTAGAAAGTATAGAGATAAAACAGCTGTAATCTGTGTTGAGGTTATTGTAACATAACTATAGTTGATAGTTACTATAATGTAGGAACTTAGTCGGTCGCATGCAAGATGAAGCAATTAAGGCGCAGCGGGTGTGGGACGAGCGAGGGGCTGCGCACGCGCAGCGCAACGGCGCCTATAGAGACATCAACGCGACCCGCCTGACAACCTACACTCTACACAGACAACGTTATTATTAAATTAAATGGCTTTTGTATTTTATGTGCCTACACTGTGTGTGTACGGAATGCACGCAATGCAAACGTTGCTCTTCATTCATGTCCACTAAGTTTATCGTGTTGCTTACTGTCTAATCCTTGGTGGTCATTATTATTTTATTTCCTGCTAAATCCGGGCATACACAACATAATTAACAGTTTTAAATGATACCTGATTTATGAGAAGCACGTTTTACAATTAACTACTCCCAATTTTGAATCCGATATAAAGCACGTCTCGTTTTGCAGTAAATACTTAAGTTTTATTTTTATGAACGTAAAATTTTAGGCTAGAATTATTAGACCTTATAAATATAATACGTGTTTTGGGTAAAATCACTATTTAATAATACAGTATAATCAACATGATCTAAAAACTGAACTTAAACCTACGATTGTTGTCGAAACTATTAAGAAAAAGATGTAAATCCTATTTAATAATTCATCACGTTAAACCACACCTTGAAAATATCCTCGAGATCAAATTAGTTCCGACCCCCGAAAACACCGAACCATCTATCAATATCGTGAAATAACATCAATATTACATAACTGCTCCTCGAAAATAAAGATAAAAGAATGCTATTCTACGAAGATTTGTGTCTGACGGGACCGCACAGAGCTCGCCTCGTGGAATTGAGACATCTTGTGGTTTCCGATCGTACATCCCTTTCATTCGTGCTAATGGAGTGATTTCTTTCCTTTTCTTTAAGATTTATACCGCATCTCTTTTCCACTCGTTTTTCCCACATATAGTTTGTCTTCGTCCAAACATTACATTCAGTGGCGGCCGACAGCTGCACCGGAGACCTATAAAATATGATTGTACCATCTACCAATTTTAAAGGTTTAGTTTTTGGCTAAAGTTCTATTTGTATTTTGTTTGAATTGATCCTGGTGCACAAGTTCTTTGTATTTTCAATGCTTATGTTTATGCAGTCCTCATGAATGGATACCGGAAGACCTAACTTTGTAGGTGTTGCGTCTAGGACATCCTGTGTTAACTGATAATATTATTATCGTCACGTTTGTCATTCTTATTAGAAATCATTATGAGAATCATCACATTTTCAAGGCAACGTCCATTTCATCTTGTTAAGGAAGGTCTTCCAAATAATTGAGAATTAAATGGTAACAATATATTTTAAATGAATCGGAATCGTTTGGTTAACCGCAAAGAATGTAACAGCTACTAGTATCAAGTTTCTCCAGTATATCCTATAACCTCAGGCCACAACACGTGGCAGTGAGCACATGAGTGCACATTCAGCAATTTTCCCCGTCATTACACTTTACCTCCAAGCCAGTAGTTCTGCGCCGCCATATGTTTGATACTTTATAAAAACCACATATTTATGCTATAATGTTTTTTCTAATAATGTGCTAAGATAGCATGAATCTAGTATAGGTAAAACAACTATGGATACCCGAACCGGTCGGCGGTATTAACCTAACTTGGCAACTTTTTCATCACTATGCTTTCTGTTTCCTATCCATAATCCAACCTTCGAAAGTTTAGCTTGTCAAATCACGCTACACGAGAATTAAAAGTTACTCTTACTATATTACAAGTCACTCATCGAAGACGTAATAACCATAATTTATTAAGTTATTATATGAAGGTATGCTGATTCATAAAGATAAGAAAAATAGACGAACTTTAAATACCGTGATTATTTCGATTTGTAAAGAGGGAATTATATCAAAACATGTTCAGTGTCATTGACATTGCGAGGCTACGCTACGCCACGCTGGTGGCCGACTGGCCAATTTGGCAAAGGTCCTTGATGTAGGCCATATATTTTTTTCTCACTTCAGATATTACGACTTATGCCATCGTTTTGATTTCAACAAAATACCTAACCTCTTGGCTAATGATTTATTATTTATGACCGGTGAATAAGCTGGATTGATAATCTTGTTTGACGAACCAACATTTAAAATATCATATTTTTATGATCTCAATCCTAAAATAACCGTTTATTTCTGATATGTTTTCGCTTATCGCTTGTGAAGAAACTATACTGTATGTCGAATATGTTATCAATGCAATGTACTAAAGGTACACTACATTAATTCGTGCAAAAGGAAGGGTAAATGATCCATAGAAAACTAATATAATAAGAATATATAAAACGCATCATCAGATAATAATAGCACACATAAAACCAGCGGATTTATCTGCTTCCATGTTAGTCGTGATACAATAGAGACAAATAGCATGGCCCCAGTGATTTCTAAAGCATAAAATTACATTTCTCAGTTCTGGTTTTGCCTTCGTAGAACAACTAAGCGACGCCTTATGCATTCTAATGGAAGAATGGAGCGGCTACACCCACGTCCCATTATATGCAGATATCCGGAACACCATGGCCGGTGATCTGTGAATGCCGATGGTGCCGGCGGATGTCAAAGATCGCGCCAATCAAACATCACGAGAGTTGAAACATTAAACGTAGAATATGACACCAATGATGTATCGTTTGAGTCCAAACTAATAATAGACGACGAGCCAAGGAACAGTTATTATGATACACATTCATATCCGGCTTTGAGTAAACTAGTTTTCTAGAATGAGAGAAAATGAGAAATATACATATTGTGTACTTGTACTCTGATAAAACAGCTGTAGACTGGTTGCTTGTCCTTGGCAATGAATATTGGTGAGACAATTTTAATGTAAAAAAAATGTGTTTTACTTGCATGCGCATTTGAGTTTATTACTTTTACTACACGTCACGTATGTCACAGGTGTTTCAATAGATTTATCTTATATCAGTTTAGTTAAATACTAAAATATTTGTGCTCATATTTCCCTGCATGAAAAATTACGATTAATATAGCACCTGAATCATAGCAAATTTATTTTTATAATATCTGGTGTTTTCCCCACGTACTGTAAACACAAGATAAATACTGGCAGCAAAAAATACTATACATCGTACGATGATGTAATTTAGCTGAGTGAATTCGATCGAGCTTGACCCTAGATAAGAAACAAAGTCGGCCGGTGCCGTCTGGAAGTCCACGCCAACCAATACAAAATTATCTACGTTGTTCCTGTAACACGATAAAGAGCTTTACATAATGGTGTTTTAATAACCCGTAACTTATGTAAAACTCACCCGAAGGCTACGCACAGATTATTTAAACTGTCAGACGCTACCCCGGAGCGCACCTTGTATACAAGCAAGAATAGTTTTAATCACCGGCGCCTATAGAAACGAGCTGTTGCTACTTGCTGCTTGCTAGTGAACCAATTCCTTATCTGCAGGAAGCGAAGTCGCCGGCGCCACATCGCGGATTATGCTGTATAATCTTGTAATCCTTGTCAGTATTATGTCCGATGCATCTTCGCGGGTGTTACGAGTGCCATTGAGCAAGATGATAGTAATCAGGGTTACGTTTATTGTAAACTTGTTTTGCTCGCGGCTTCGTGAAACTAATGTTGCCTTGCAGTGGCTATTCTGTGTATTGATTATACGTTCCGGCCGCAATTGCTTATTTCGCTTACATTATCTCGGCGGTTTTGTGTGGTTTGTTTACAAACCAATTCAAATATAAACCTTTTAACTTGCCAAGAATATAAAATAGAAAGTTATTTACGAAGGGTTAGTGTTTTTGTTGCAGTTACGTTTATTTTTCCGAAATTGAATAGGTATAGATCATGTTTATGTGGTTAAGTGATAGACACATGAGATGAGTGTATGAGTGATGCGGCGAGGTGTCATGGTTGCCGTGAAGTGGTGGTATCGTGGTGGCGTGTTGTTGCGTACGCTCCACGTGGAGTGAGCGCGCTGGTGGGGCGGGGGTGTGCGCCGGCGGGGTGGCGGTGTGGTGGGACGGGGGGCGCGGGCGCGGGCGCATTCCGTCCGTGACGTCACGCCCACCCAGTTCGCCCGACATTCACCTCCGCTCGCCCGCGCCGCCCGTAGCCGAACCGTTCCACAGCCTCTCGCACTATCTGCCATTAAGCCATTATTGTTGCTACGATTATTTATTTACGCTCCGAAGCTAAACAACTCGCATTCGGTGGCAAGGGGCGCCGGTTCAGCGAACTCGCTCCACTAACGAGCGAGTAACTCACCATACATATAATCCAATTGTAAACTAACACCTCGGAATTCGCTCAAAACACTAACGATACTTTAATTGCGGGCGGTTTCTGTTTCGTTCCAGAAAATAATGATCATGTAGGTAGAAAAGTCATAGCTACTGTAACAAATAAACAACACAGATACTACAAGAATGAAATAAACCATAACTCTTCAAAAACTGCATTTGAAAATTATTATGAAAATTTGGCAAGTAAAGTGCTATAAATCACTTTTATCGTTTTCTTGTATATTGACGAATGTTTATTCTTTCATGATATTTTAATGTTTTTCAAAACAACTGATTCCTATCGCGCATACGCCTATAGAATGGTCTGGGAGCATACCCGCGAGGTTGGGTTAATAGTCGCATTCGGCACCGGCATCGGGCGTACGGCACGACATGACACGTCGATTGAGTTATTATAGTGCAATTAGTAACCACTTCACGAGATTTGGGCTGTGTCGGCACTTGCTGTTAGAGGGAAGATGCCGTGGCGCCACGGGTGCACACGCCCTGGGCTCCGCCGAGGCCGCCGGCCACCGACGCCTAACATTAATCACAATCAACTGAGAAATTATTTAGATGTATAAAGTCTTCGATGTTTTTATATCTTCCGCCAAAGAGACCTCACCATACCTTTATTGATATAAGATCGAAGGATGAATCGTTGAAGATAGTGACGCAGCATGCGAAGGAATGGCTACCGTATATTTTTATTGTCCGGTGCATAGAAGCCAAGCTAACAATTCTAAATTGTTGGTATCTGAACAACAAAACAAATATTTCCTTTGATCCTTTCTTGTTTGCTTTGTATGGTTTAAGTGGTAGTGGGACATATCAAGTGGTTCGAATCATTTCGTTGTATAATTTAAGATTGAAAGGTTGAATTAACGATATGTGTATGGCGTGCAGGGTAACATCGAGGGAGGGCGGACGTCGCTCTGGATCCGCGCGTGGTTGCAGGAGCAACTGTTCATCCTCGGCTGTTTCCTGCAAGGAGACGCCGGGAAGGTCCTCTTCGTCGCCATCCTCGTGTTGTCGACATTCTGCGTGGGACTCAAGTCAGCGCAGATCCACTCGCGCGTCGACCAACTCTGGGTTCAAGGTACGTGTTTCGAAACAAACGATGCCCTTAGCCCTTTTTTTTTTTTTACTGGAGACTGTCCCGCCCTCACACCCACCACTGCAACTCCTGTAAGCCAGGATCAACAGTGGCACGCAATGTAATGACACCGAGCATTGAAGCTCGGCGAGTCTCCGGGAATGTCTAACTTGTCTTTAACCCGCAACGAAATCAATCAGAAAGTTAAATTAATAGGAGGAGTTGGAAATAAATTATTGTCCACTTCCCTCCGTGCAAAGCGGGTGACAAAACGATGAAATAAAGAGGTAAATAACCTCGCAAAAAGACTTTTACAGCCGGAGGAAGCCAGCTGTAAAGCACCACGGATCAAATCCTTATTACATTTAAATGGGACCTAATATGTGAGCTGTTACACTTGATTCCAGTAATAGGTATGGCAAAAACGCCGGAAAGCACGGAAATTCGTCCTAGTCTCTACAAGGTCCGTGTAGTATACAACTCCAGATGATATTTGCATACTATCCAGCATGGTTTAGCCTTGGTTGCCCTTAGCCCTTATCGGCTACGTAATATCTATGAAACGTAAGGCACATCACGACATTGTGGCACATTGTGCATCATTTGGAATACCAATGCAGGCGCACGGAGCTCGTGTGTGGAGCCGCTTCCGTCTGCGCGCGACGTGTCCCGCATGCCGACGCCACTACACAGCGCGCCGCTCGCGCACCTCTCGCGCACCGCTGTGTTACTGCCCTTATACACACTATCAATTCAATTTAAATTCGTCAATCAACAGTCTGTAAGGGCGTATGCGTCCGGTGCGACGCTCGTTTTACTTTAATTGTATTGTATATCAATGTATACCTTTTACACTGTGACAGATACATTTACATACCAACACGATCAATTAATATCAATACGTGGCAATTATGGAGTAATTGAATGTTCCGGTTTGTTGCTTCCTTCCTTGCAATCATACATCATTAGAAACTCTGCAAAAATAGACAATACCAGTTCTGGTCGCAATTGGAATTATATAAAACCAATCTATATCAAACAACGGAGGATATTCCATATAAAATATACTTTGATTAAAATGATATTTAAAAGCATTATGCACCAAATAATCCTTCCGTAATGAATTCATCATTATAGCTTATTTCTTCTTAAGCAGCAGTAATGTTAAATTAATTCATTCTAGTGAAGAATACAAATGTTTATATAACAATATGATAAAAATATAAATTCAAATTAGGCTATCAAGTGGTACAATCTTGTAGTATCTGTTTTAAAACAAGACGCGGATTTGGCGTTCGCTCTATATGGCATACACGTATTGCTCCCAATTGGTATTCTCAAATGTACCGCGTACTTTATTAAAATAACATTAGTTTCTTTAGTGGATTGTTGAAGAGGACTGAAATTTGTGGTTAAAAAGGGCTTTTTAACTTTTTTTTTAAGATTAACCAGAACGATAAGTTTGGCTTATCTAAATGTCGTAAATCTTTAATACATGCTTTTGTTGATTTTGTCGTAAAATTGGTTGCTAGGATATAAGTAGATTCATATAATGACGATCGGACACAATACTAAAAAGATCATCACCGTTAACCTTTACCCACAACATTTTGTAAGGTTCAGACTTCACATTTTAATAAAATTTTCCCTCTAAATGAAATGAAATGATATGAAATTGGTTCATTAGTCATGTCGGCAATTTAGTAGCTCTTATGACAAGTCAATACAACAAAATAGTATTATACTTTGTGTATTGATATTAATACAAAAACTGGTATATTATTATTTACATTCAATTTGCTTATTTTTTATTTTAAATATATATGTTTCTTATTATTTTATGTATTTTTATCAAGGAAATTCCCTGTTGGAGCTCCTCGATCAGGGCTGGATTGCGATTACCATCAAATAATGTGTTGGTATATAAAAAATACAAACTACCTCAAGAATCTAGACCGTTAATATGTAGACATCGGAAAACATTTAGTCCTTAATTACGTCACTGAGGTAATCAATATAAATATAACAATTATAAGTAAAATTCCAAGTAAAATATTATTTCAAGCCATTTATAGCTTAAAAGTCAATATAATTATTATAATACACAGCTATTATGAGCCAATTAATCCGTCATTATCATTATTAATAAATAAATGTCAGTGGTGACGTCATAAATGAAAGTGCGGATGCAATAAAGGAAGCAAATAAGTGAGCGACATCCGTTATCACCCTCTGGTTTATTGCGCAGGATAACTACTAGCAATATCATATTATAATATGTACTCAATAAACACTATTTACTAGACAGATATTAAGCTGGTTTTAATACATAAGTAAATAAATGGTGTCTTTTAATTATGCAGTTTTAAGTGTGTTCGCACTAAAACGGTGAAGGAAAACATCGTGAGGAAACCTGCATACCATAGCGATTTATAAAAAATAAAAAAAATTGTATGGTATGTAAGTCCGCCAACCTGCAATAGGCCAGCGTGGTGGACTATATGGCCGAACCACTCTCTATCGTACTGTCGATTGTAGAGGAAGCCCGTGCCCTGCAGTGGGACGTATATGGGCTGATACAGACAGACAAGTGTGTTCTTTTGCTATGAGTGGTAAGACGAGCATGTCATTCATTTGATGGTTAGCGCTTAAAATCAAGTAATACCATTGTTACAAAGCAATGCTTGGCATTCCATGCACTCGCCACCCTGAGACATAGATGTTAACGCCCGAATACTGGAACGCCATTCTAATAATAAGTTGCTCTTAACAGCGCACGGCCCGCTTAGCCGGTACATTTAATCGGGATTAACGTAGTTAAGCGCTACTTATATTTAATTTACGTTCCAGTATGTGGGCGTAAGTCTTATTATACATCCGTAATTTCCGTATGTCCGTACTATCGAGATAATCAGTATAAAAAAGTAGAAAACTAAATCATGGGTTAGGTTTTTTTTGTTGTCATTATTATCACCGTGACACTACTGCATTATATAAAAATGTTGAAAACTAAATAAGTATTATGAAATTATTATTTCAATTCTATGATTAATTTAATTAAAAAATATATTACCTACTCGCAGTGCTACCCAAAGTGAAAGTGACTCAATCGAGCCTATCAAACTTACCCACGAGTGCACTCGTGAGTCGTGGCATTACTTTGTGTTTGGACTTATAAAATATGAATTCCATTAAACTTCGATAAGAAAAAAGCGATTTTCTTTAAAAAAAGGGTTTGGATAATTGATTGTGCTAATAATAGTTTTAATAGTATCGGACAGTATTTTTCATTGGTCGTGGTAAACCGACGCACGAATATTTTACGTGTAATAATATAAAATGGTGTCGTTAACTCTTTCACAAATGTTTTTCAAAAGTCTTTGATATCGTGTGGGATAATAACGTTATCGCTTCAGAAGTGTTGCAAGAGAATAAATATTTGAATTTTTAGCTCGTAACTAGTCTATCCATCATAGATTTATTCTAGCACACTTATTTATGTCTAATTTCTATTATATGTCTTAGTTACTGATAAAATCATCTTAAAATTGAAATTTACTATAAAAATAAGATTGCGCTCGAGTCTTGTCGTCGTGCCAATATAAAAAGTGTATTTTAATTCTAATGAATGCCAAACTATAAAATACTTTTTACCATGTCATTGTAATTTCCCATTGAATTAATTTACCCAGCGTGTATCAAAAACAACGTACATTGATACATCGGATACATTATATGGTGAGCAAAAAATTCGCGATTGCGGACGTTACAAAAAGGAAGTGAAGGATTTGGACGCACCTGCCGCGGTGTTGCACCAGCGACGCGACGCATCGCTCCCGAGTCCCGCTATAAATTTTGCCAGAACTGCTTTACAAATCATCATCATTTCACTCAGTGATATTCAATGCTTTGAGGATTCTTCTTCATTATCTTGGAATGTACGGCTATTTTATCACTATTTGCTTCACATAGAACTGAAAAATATGCATTGTTTATTATTTGTAAGACCGAAAAGTGTCTCTTAGTTTCTGATACCCACGACAGAACAAATCCCGATCTTAATGCGAAATCAGGAGTACGTATTATGTATGTGACTGGGATAACTTAAATATTAATAAGTAAAGGAAAAAGAGTGTGCTACTACAAATCAAAATCGATTGAAATAAAGTTATTCGAAAGATACGTATTCTTAAGCCTAATGTTGAATACACAAATAAACGAAACAAAATATTTCTGTCCGAATATCATCGTAACATTATTTCCTCACGGACACTTTAATAAACAGATAAAAACGAAGATCTTCGAACAAATCTCCAAAATGTTAATTTCATTTTACGACCAATAAAATATATAAATACATCAAAATATCGATTTTATGATGTCTCTGGCTACTGTCCAAATACTAACAAATACATTGGAAAGTAACAGCCCTCACAAAACCTTATCACGGAACAAAGGCCGCTCTGTTAAACAATGCCGGTGGAGTCGGAGTCGCCTAACAACTTAATTAAGTGGCCCGCGGCCGCCCGTAAATATCCCCACGTGAAATTACGACCAATAAAACTAAAAAAATGTATAACATTTCTATTGAGTCACAAAAAACGAGGGATCTGATTGTCCGACTCGACTTTGTGCGAGGACGCCTTGCTGCGTCGCACTCTTCCGCGCCGGCCCATTGTCCCTGAACCCTGCTGCGGAGCCCTTGCGCGCCATTCAGTATTGAACATCGACTCGGACCGAGTTCAAAATATACTGGCATTGTACGCGACATGCCCGGCTTAGTTGTTCTGTGTGGAAAAGATTACAATGTTATTTGCGGAAAGTTATGGAACGGTATTCTCATAAACAGAACTAGGCACACAATGAGAACTCTTCAGCGCTTTGAAATTTGTGTCGCAATAAAAGATTTCAACGCGTTTATTTTTTGTTCCGTCGTAAAACCCTTCAGTTGTAAATTATTTTTATAAGGTGCAATAAAACGGAGATAGGGGTGCTTTTTTAAATAAACACACGGCGATAGCTGCGGTGTTGTGCTCCACAAGCAGAAATTATAACACACATTCGTTTTCTTGGGTCAGTACATCGTTTGCCTTATTACATTTAGAGAGTTTTGAATTACAACATCATACATATTTCATGGGTACAATTGACATAGTCACTCTGTTGTACATTCAGAACATTTAATAACAAAACAAGAACTTATATGGAGTAAAAAGCTCGCAGCAGACTTCTAAAGCTGACAATTTATTTTTATTTTCTATCCGGACTCAGTACACTGAGCGACCACGGTCGAAAGGTTTAAGTTTTCCTGAATTCTAATAAATATTGACATTGCTTTATGATTGTCTCTTTACTTGTCGAAGGTTCAAATAATGTTTAAGAATGTGCACGGCACATGTCGTGTGAGAGTACAAAATGTTGCGATAACAAAGTCGCGTCGTGGTGTGTTCTGGTAGCTCGCGCCGACCCGCAAAGGACGCGGTTTGTTTATTCTGCCATCCATCTGTTGTCTACGCTGGGGCTAATTTGCATAGAGGGCCGGTGCGGGGTGGCGGAGCGCGGGGCGAGCGCGGGGAGCGCCGGCCGGACCACACGGGCCGGGCACGGCGGCGCGCGGGTGGCCACAACCACATGCGCGAGCGCACGTATTGCCCCCCCTGCCCGTCCCTCAGAACGTCATTCATTGCGATTGTCCGCGCTGATCGCCCGCTACCATCGAGTAGAAATATTGTCATTATCGACGCGCACGCATCGTGAATGCAATAAATGGTTACCTCCATCGTCTGTAGCCTACGTACATGGACAGATTTAGGTTCCGTCGGAACGTTACGCGCCTTATAGTCGGCCGGGTTGATTGTTGTATTGATTTACGCAATATGACATTTGGCTCGTATCGATAAGTGTGCACACTGAACACAAACGATGCCGCGACGCTCGCTGGCGATAAGTTGGCGCGCTTGTGACGTGAGAAAGCTGTGCGGCCAGACGCCGCGATAACCTCTCGTGACTTTGCGCTTTACGTGCCCGCCGCCCGCCCAGCGCCCGGCACCCACTGCCAGCGTCTGCCTCTCAATGCGTCCTTGCATGCTTACATCGGGAGCGTGTGCGTCCACCCGGCCCACTAAAACTCGCAAGTTACGTGTTTGGTGACTAAATAATCGATTCCAAACGGCATCAACAGTTTGACACTTAAATCCATCTGAAACGGCACGGAGTCAACGAGCGCTGGCGTGATGTTGGGGCGTCGTAAATCGCGCCCACGGCTCTGGTAGGTGTTAAAATAGAGGCGCCCTGTGCGGGCCCACCGCGCTCCAATCCATTCCACTTGCTTTATGATAATCCCTAATATCCGGCACGAAAGCCGGCTATGTTTAGTCTAACCTATGACGAAATGCTCAAATGATTTTGAATACTTCGATCAAAATTCCGAGTGAATATTTGTTCAGAATAGCTCTTGGGTTAGGGGGTTATTCTATGAAACGATACGAACTTCGAATGTTCGGATATTCGACGTCCGAAGTAAGATATAAGTTTTCCACTACTAAAAATCAATACTATTTTCTATTATATATTATATTATATACCCTTAATATAAGAAGTTACCAACGTAATTTTGATATCTTTTTAACCGTTCTCAAAAGACTCGACACTGAATTTGATGCCATTGTCCTAACTGAATGTTGGCTCTCCGAGGGAACTATATTAGAACACTTACCAAACTACACCGCTTCACGTTCTATCTCACAACTAAACAAAAACGGAGGCGTAGTAATATATACCAATAATCGGTGGTCTATTTCTGTCGTTCCACAGGCAATCACAAATGCCGATAGTATTCTCATAATCATTAACAATAGTATCGCACTTCTTGGAATTTATCGCTCGCCATCCTCGAAAGATCTCGAGGCCTTCAATGTCTCGCTGGACAGGACACTAAATAAACTAGAAAAACATCAAACTGTAATTTTTGCAGGGGACCTCAACATTGACATATGTAATACAACAAACAGCAACCATAACGATTACTTAAGTCTTATGGCGGCACACGCTCTCATCCCAGCAATTACTGAGCCTACACGGGAACGTAGCTGTCTTGATCATATATTTTTGAAATCACGCTCAAAATCCACAGGGTTAGTTTGTAAATGCTCAATTACTGATCATGACATAGCAATTGCTACAACATCTCTGCAAATCAGACAAAAAAGTCCATGCCAACCTAGGTCTAAAATTATATCTGATGAAAATGCCATTGCTGCCGAACTTTGTGAATTTACTTGGTCCGATGTTATTAACTCACAGTGTACCAACACTGCCGTAAATGCTTTTGTCGACACCCTCACAAAAGTAATAAAAAAACACACTCATTATAATACAGTCAGTCGGAGAAAATACAACCTAAAGCCGTGGATTACTCCTGGACTTTTAAGATGCATGCGTCACCGCGATAATTTACATCTAAAGTCTCGCAGGGCTCCCGATGACAAAACAATTCGTTTAATATACACCCGGTATAGAAATTTTTGCAATAATTTAGTATCTAAAATGAAAACAGAATACCATAGCCAGCAGATCCAAGGGAACCAAAAAGTCCCAAAGAAACTGTGGAAAACCCTAAAAAATATATACGATCCAAATTCACAGAGGACGGATACTTCTAAATTAGTTGAAGGTACACAGGATCCTACCCAATCCTTAAATAATTGCAACGCATATTTTACCTCACTAGGGAAGTCACTATCCGATCAAATTTTAAGAAAACTCTCTGTCACCGAGGAATCTTTAGCAGGAAACATAAGTCTCATAGAAATATTATATCATCTCTGTTTTTCCGTCCAACGAATGAGCTCGAAATTTCAAACTTAATTAGCGGTCTCAAAAACGACAGCTCGCCAGGTCCAGATGGACTCAAACCGAGCTTGATAAAGAAAATAAAATCATCTATAGTTAAGCCACTCACCCATATTATAAACCTCAGTCTAGAAACCGGAACTTTTCCCGACTGTTGGAAGGTCGCGGCAATTAGCCCAATACACAAAGGCGGTGAAGTCAACTTACCGGAGAACTACAGACCCATAGCACTACTGAACATTTTCTCAAAAATTCTGGAGAAAGTGGTAAATTCACGCCTACTTAAATTTATAGAACACAATAAGTTAATTTCCGATCGGCAATTTGGTTTTAGAAAAGGCAAATCAACCGAGGACGCAATCGCTTTGTTAACGAATTTGGTATCTTCCTACGTGGAAAATGGTGAACGCGTTTTGGCTATATTCATTGACTTGGCAAAAGCCTTTGATACTGTTTCCACCACATTGCTACTAAAAAAATTGGAATCCGCGGGAATCAGAGGAGTCGCTCATAAATGGTTCCAAAGTTACCTAACAAACCGCACCCAATACATTAAAGTAGGCGATCACAAGAGTGGCACACTCCCTATTACCTTCGGTGTACCACAAGGCAGTATTCTAGGCCCATCTCTTTTTACACTGTATATCAATGACATTCTTAATCTGCCTGTCCCCAATTCACACATAATGTCCTATGCTGATGATACCGCTATTGTGTTCCATGGCAAAACATGGACGCAAACGTATAACCAGGCAGAGACTGGCCTTCGGACTGTCTTAACCGGTCTAAACCTAAATTTATTAACTGTAAACGCCAAAAAAACGAAGTGCATAACATTCTTTAAAACACAAGCGTCTAGACCGCCTAATGATTTAACCATAAAACTCCATAGTTGTAACCCTAGTCCAAACGATACTCAAAATAAAATCTGTTCTTGTCCTCTTATTGACCAAACGTCCTCCCATGTCCACTTAGGTATTGCACTTGACCAAACCTTGTCGTATAAAACACACATCCACAATTTATCTGGCAGAGTCAGAAAGCTGATATACATTATGAAAAAACTGCGAGACTGTACACCACATGTAACCCTCAAAACAGTCTTCCACGCCATCTGTCAATCTATCTTGCAGTACGGAATTTCCATATGGGGTAGCGCCAGCAAAACCATTTTCTTGGAAATAGAAAGAGCACAAAGAGCAGTTATGAAAGTGATCCTAAAAAAACCTATCCTCTTCCCAACTGACGTCCTCTATAAAGAGTTTCCCGTCCTCCGAGTAAGACATCTATTTATACTAAAAGCTGTCCTTAACGTACATAAAAATATAAAGTTCAGACCCGACTATCACTCTTTACTTTCAAAACGTTTGTTTTCAATTCCCCTTCCTCGCACCAACTCGCAGATGGCCAGACATAGCTCAAATTATTCACATCTTCATATCTACAACGTTGTCAGCAAATACTGTAATATAAAGTGTGCCTCAAAATACTCTTGCCAAAAATTAGTTAAAAATGGCTCAACACTATTAATTACGAGGAGACCGAAAACCTTTTCTTTACCTAAACCCCACGCAATGTACTTAACATTCTACACACACACACACACCCACACACACACAAACACACACACACACGCATACACACACACACATACATACAAACACACAAACGCTACATCACAATAACTGCAAAACAATTGTAGATCTTATGTAATAAACGCTAGTCCAACTCAGGCACCCAAATACAAGCATTGTGCTTAGTTTGGGGCCACAGACTGTTAAATAAGCTATAGTGCTAAGTTACATTAATTTGTAAATTGTTCTGATTAGCTATTAAGGCAAAATTTTGTAACGCAGTTTAAATAAAAAAATAAACTTATTTAGACAATTCGAAGAAGAAAAAGCATAATATAATTGATTCTTCTGATTATTATACTTATCATTTTCTCCGAACTTAATCTATAGTTACGACGATGTACGATAGAGGATTTCAAAATTTTGTGGAGTATACAATATAATACGTACGGCGTCCGAACCTTCGAAGTTCGTATCGTTTCATAGAGTAGCCCCTTAGAATCGTTAAGTGCAGTTAAATATTACTTTAGTATAGTGAAACGGAGTCCGCGTGGAGATACGTCTTATTACACGGCGCTTATTTGTTTAAATAAAACGTATTGTTACTAAAATCCATGATGAATCGTAATTTTAATGCAGATGTATTTGAAACAAATCCAATAATCCATGCCAAGTAATTAAAAAAAGGAAAAAGAATGTGAAAAATTCAACCTCGCAATGACGATTTTTATGCACTTCGTAGGTGACAAAAAAACATGAAATATCAGATCAAGTTTTATTTCTCAAGTCATTATCAGATTAATAACATCGTAAATATTTCAAATTATCGCGAAATAAGTTTGGCAGTACCTCAAAACCAAACAAAAAAATCACGCCATTTCATAGCATTTTTTGTTCGCGTTGTAATTTTAATGCTTATTAATCTGATTAGCATACAAAGTGGTGTTGGCAATGATGAAGGCATTAGCATAGGCGGGTTCGGATCAGCGTGACGTGTGACAGGTGGCTCGTAAGTGCATTAGGACGATTAGCATTCGCCGCGACGATGCAACAATACATAAACTTTGTATCAGCGATCTTCCGAGTGTGACTGGAGACCTCGTAACACGATATCCACTGCGAATACATTGTACGCACACTCTGTACATGTACTGCAACGGGAATGAGGTTTATGAGTCTTTATAAACTATCTTCTATCTACATTCCTTACAAAGTTATGCCGTTTATAAGTAAATAATAATTTCTACCAAGTTAATCTAGGTAAGCTTAGTTAGGTGTATATTTATAAAATTGTCATGATTTTGTTTCAGCTTCAGTCAAAATAGCACTTTTTAATCATTTCTTAATCAATTTTGCTCAACATTACCACAAAAATTACTAACCAATAAGCCGATACAAGCAAACTACATTGGTGACTCGCTGAAACAAAACACAGAAATGAATCATCGATACCTTTGGTTAATAACTGTGCACGTATTTCCACGTTGTTTACGTACGTACGGTTCGGAGGCAGTCGCCGGTCGAGCGTGCATCGCACACGAGCCATCGTCACGCTATAAATTAGCGACCAAAATAAAATAGCATTCCCTGCCGACTCACTGAGGGGCAAGGGCGTTAATTGCCTCTATTTATCGCGTTTTAGGCTCAGTGTATGTGTAACTCTGCTTTTGCAGCAGGAGCTTGTAGGGACTACTAATACGAAGCAAAGGAATAGCATATCTCGAATTTTAAACCTTTAATGATGAGAGGAAATTCACAAATTTAAATTATGAAATACAAATATTAAAATAGGTACTATAATCTATATAATACTAACTAATTATTGCAATTGCTTTATCGCTCTCATGCTTGTTTTTATACAAAAAGTACCTATTACTATCAGTTCATTATAGCACTAGTTATCTCGGATGAATACCTTTAAATAAATGTGCTAAACACGACTAAATGCTTTGGGTCAAAGCCAACGTCCCCATACTTATGCGATATCTTCTTCAAACAACAAGGTTATGACTTGTGATGTAACATTTTACGTTAAACTTCGACGGCGAGCCAACAATCTTCTATGTAGGGTGTTAGGAAACTTGTATCATACATAGTTTATGTTGGGCAAGTTATATTGCAATAGTAATTTGAAATTACTATATAGAAATTGATAGATATTGATATTTCTTAATATAGAATACAACAGAATTTTGTTATTCGATTACTTAAAATACTAAAAGTTCTCATATATCAACAATTCCATCACATTGCTTTTCAAGCCCACTGTAAACAGTTTTATTTTAGACAGCCTATAAATACGTAAGATTTATTTTAAGAGTCAAAATATTCACAGTGTAGATATATCTTTACCAAACACCTCGTGTACCTAATTCAGCGCAAAAAAGTGACAAACCGGCTTATATAAATCAGCCGCTCGGGTGTTAATTGGAATGAATTCCCGCCTCGTGCTCTGACACGTAGCTGAGTCGTGCTTGCTAAAAAGGCTTTTTTGGGCCTCTGGGAAAAAAATATGAACTTATCCCTTGTATGGTATGTAAGCGAGATCGTCATGTCACTAATTACGTCGAGGTATTCGTTAATAAAGTACACGTTTCCAGTGAATGTTGATTAGACGTGGAACTCTGACTTTGAACATGTACTTAGATAGTGTTTTTATATTACGAATAGTACCATATTTTAACTAAAACGTTATACCATGCCAGTTTAAACCATTTTAAAATGGATGATTTAGCTATTTGATGGACTACTTTTAGCAGGTTAGAATTCTGTCGGTCGGTAGAAAAAATGCTTAAAAAATTGATTGCCTTGAACAAGTGAAATATTTTTAAAACAGTTGAGTGTTATTATAGTTAATGTCAAGTTCTCACAATACGCTTGATGTAATTAAAGCACGTCGCATGGCGCCGTTTGGGGGCGTGGGGCTTGTCACACAGCTTCGCGATAAATCACCACGCCGGGATGTGTTAACTATCGCCTCGACGACTCGTCTTCTAACAAATGCGTCCACACTTCCTAATAAACCGTACCACCGATGGGGTGGCCACACTAAATTTGGACGGAGATTTTTTTCCCTCGCCCCACCTATCTCCGTTCGCTGACAGAGCCATTTGGAGATAGCGGTGATGGGACGCAATTAATGATACTCCGTGTTAAAATTTCTGGAAATAACTTGTTGCAGATAAACTTACATCGTCAGAATATTATCTATGGATTGAAGTAATTAAATGCATTAATCTTATTTATGTTAAATAACGAATACGCCAAGTCAACGTCTGGTCGAATCAATCTTTATTGCACCGTCGACAGAAAAATAGCTAAATTTGGGTGGCACTAGATGGATCTATACTTAGACTTTAGGGAAATCCATGTATACAGTAAGAATTACGAAAAAAATGACCATAAAATGGATCTAGCAGATAATAAATGATGAATGTAAGGTGACTTAACTACGAAAACAACATCTGCAAAGTAACATTCATATGAAAATTGCCATGTTAACTATTCTGTTTACCCTGTTTAATATGAACTTGCCATTTTTCATAAATATCCTAAACCTTTAAAGAATATTAAGTAGTAGTTTACATTAAAATACTGGAGTATGTGGTGTAGTTATGTAAATGAAAGTCCTTGAGTAAAATTATCTCGCTAATACAGAGACAGGTACTCGGCACATGAATAAAGTAATTAACAATAACAGCTCTTCGGCCACAACGAGTGTCGCATTAAACCCAAGAAATATTTTACTAAATAAAGTCATCCACGATAAAGAAAACATAATTTAATGGCATCTTAATAGCGTTTTAATAATTGCCTGTTGGTGATTTTTTCTGTTTCGCAAATCGTACAACACCTTATCTGATGTTTTAATTTCATGTGACCCGCCGCCGTGGTGTTATGCTTTATTTTTACGACTTATTTTATCTTTACTGGTAATTTACTCTTTGTGAATATAAATAGGTATATTATTCATTAAATTGGACGCATAATCTCCTTGGTGGGCTATTTTATTTTACGGTAAAATATAACAAATAAATGAGCGCCTGCTAGGGAGGATTTTCCTAACGGTTATACAACATAACGATCCCAGCATTTGCAAAATGTGTGGTATATTGTAGGCTATATTAAACGTTTGTTTTTATTTGCAGAGGGTGGTAGATTAGAAGCGGAATTGAAGTACACGGCGCAAGCGCTGGGTGAAGCGGACTCGTCGACGCACCAACTCATCATACAAACTGCCAAAGACCCAGACGTGTCGCTGCTCCACGCGGGAGCTTTGCTAGAACACTTAAAGGTAATAAACAGACTCATTTTCATTCATTCTATTAAATTCTACAAAAAAATTGCATAAATACCGGGTATCTCAAGACTGCTACCGAAAACGAAGCCGGGTGGTAGTTTTAGTGACTACAAACACAATGCAACTAAAAAGTTCGCAAAGAAACGCGACAATTAATTGTATGATTTTTTAAATATCGTCATTTTTGGGTGGTAAATCCATAGTTTTTGCTAAAATAATAATTTAAACACTTTTATATCTTAGATTATTTATAAATAACAGGATATACACTGTTTTTGAGTGAGAAAATGAATTTACCACCCAAATAAGGTAATAGGAAAAAAATAACAAAAAAAAAATTGACGCTTTTTTTTGCAACTTTTTCTGTTGCATTGTGTCTGAAGTCACTTTAACTACCACCCGGCTTCGTTTTCGGTAGCAGTCTTGATATACCCTGTATACAATGAATGTTCCGAACAGGTTCTACACTACTAAACTGTATTCAAATAGTGTGATGAATTATATTATCGATCAGTCCTTTAAAAGGAGACATCAGTTTACGACTGGGGCATATATACCGATCACATTATATTGTCAATCTCACTTAGGCTCCTGTATTGCCGATACTGTGAAACTTTTGGCTTGAGTGCTTTAAGATTTTGCGTTACAATTATCATGGACTTAGCTGTAACCGATAAAGCACACACTGGGTTAAAATGTAGTCCAAGTATGAAGTCATCGACACGGTTTCCAGTTTTCATGATGGTAAAATATTGAAACCAAAATCTCGAGTCATTCCGACTTTGTTGCAATAAGCAAACAGATTTCTTAACTCGTCTAACATTCCATTGATGAATGTGACAAATTCCATGAATGAGGTAATCTATTTGTTTTACTCGTATAGTCTATTTTAACACTAACGGGTTTCTTCCTCAACGGATGTGGATTAAGTCGTCCCAGATTTCATACGAAGCATACGTCCGATCTTGTCACTGAGTTAAACAAACATTAAATCTCTATTTTAGTGACATCTAAAGCTTAGAGGATGTGCGCTAATCAAAACGCACAATATCTTTATATATTAAACAAACTCGCTTACCTTGACTTGTTTGCAGGCTTTGGATGTATTTTAGTAAATTGTGTTCTGTTTTCTTTGAAAATAATTGGTTTTGTACAGTTTGCAATAACTTTTGACTGTTTTGGTGACACCAATTGTTCGAAAACACTAATGTGTTATTTAAAGTTAGTTCCTAAAACAAATAGGTGCTATTAGAATGATATCACCACTTCACAACGTTAATTGGAGTTGCAGACGCGACAAGTGATAGGACCTATAGTTTTAGATCGTTTAGAAATTCTTGTGGCAACTAGGTACTTTGTTGTTTAATGATTCTAGTAACTATCTGTCCAAAGTATATTAAAGTATAAAAAATAATGAAACAATCCTTTGTTTTAATTTTCTATTTGTTATTCAATTATTTGTTGTTCCTCAATTATTTTGCAAAGACGTGATTTTTACTTTATTTGTTAAATTATTGTGGACAAAACACTACAAATACAATATAAAAGTAAGCAAGCTGGTTTAACAAAAGTATTAACCGATAATAAAAAGCAACAAGTATCGTAGTAAACCACTATCAAGTCTTTAATGTCTCGCTAACAACAACAACGGTGAAGCGAATTTTTTCTTCACTTTTTATGTTTACTACCGAGACAGGTGTATGGAATCATTTGCATTGCGCAGGTGCAGCCGACCGGGTTCGATTCTATGTTTTCGATATTATTTGAGATACTTCTGTCAATCCTTTGACTTTCTCGGCGATTTGGGCCTCTGACAGGTTGGCATATCAGCAATCAGAGACTAAAATATAAACAGCAAATGATGCATCCTCATCTAATAAAATATGCTATAAATCCAACGTGGTCGGCGTATCTTGGTTTATGTGTATACGCATTACAAAATTATTTTTGACTTATCCCTTGCTTGCGTGCCCTTGTGAAGACATTATCTCAAGATTCGTATTTAATTGAAGACTACAGCACAGACCGAAATCACGCTAGCAAGAACAGACGATTTAACATGTTTTAACGGTGTTTGTTTACCTAGGTGGTCCACGCAGCGACGCGCGTCACAGTTCACATGTACGACATCGAGTGGAGGCTGAAGGACCTGTGCTACTCGCCTAGTATACCCGACTTCGAGGCCTATCACATACAGAAGATATTCGACAACATCATACCCTGCGCTATCATCACGCCACTCGACTGTTTCTGGGAAGGATCCAAGCTACTTGGACCTGATTATCCTATTTTCGTTCCGTGAGTGTAAAAATTAAAAATATTTTTTCGACTACTTTGTATGCCCTTTAAACAGATTTGCAAGGATATCGAAAAAGCAGTAACCCAATTTTGGGATAATCAAAGATTTATTGAGATAAAATACCCCTATTTCATTAAACTTAACTTATATTGAAAGATTAATACTTGTAAGGCTTCGATATTTCATATGATGATGGGAATAAGCCGATAACGACAGCTGTAGCGGAGGCGTGCTGCGTAATTTACCTTCTAATTGACTTCACGTGTAATGTAAGCATCGGTAAAGAAAATCTTGACGCTCATTGAAATAATCCGATCATTGACACGCCACACTCGATATAATCGTCTCGCGTTCTATTGCTATGTTAATATTAATGTTGTTACAGTGGCCTGAAGCAGAAGTTACAATGGACGTATTTGAACCCGCAAGATGTGTTGGAAGAAGTGAAGAAGCTGAAGTTTCAGTTTCCTTACGGCATGGTAGAAGCATATATGAAGAGAGCTGGCATCACATCTGCCTACATGAAGAAGCCGTGCCTGGACCCCACCGATGCACACTGTCCAGACACAGCACCCAACAAGAAATCCAAGAATGTAAGTTCTATACGTTTGCACATTTACCGACATTTCCTTGGGTGTCTTATTTTATAAAGACGTTTTAATTTATCAGGTAGATAGGTTATTTAATTTTTTGTGTGAATCCCGATGGGGATGCTGTTGTATATGAATCATTTGTTTGTTAGTCTCGCGTGAGACCCACATTAGGGACCATTACAACAACTCCCGATCCTTTTATGAAGTCTTCAATTTACAACAGTTTTACTGGGACATAAATATAGCGTGTAGGGTCACGACAAATAAAATAACTTTATCGGGGCGAAGGCATAAAGTTTAAATACTTTCCATAATAATAAAATATTTTTGGAAACGGTAATAAGACAGGATGAAAGCGGTCGCCGCCGGGCAGATGGTGCGACTACCTGCCGCGGGCTGCGGCGCGCCTTCGAGAAAGTTACGCTCCCAAATATGTGATAACATCGCACGGAAACATTCATTTCGCAACTGGATATTTACTTATTAGTTATCGGTCGTGTTTTGACGTGGTTCGGGGAACTCGTTCCGATGAAGCCGTTCGCGCCTCGGGGAGGGGTCCGCATCGCGTCGCGTCCGCAACAAATTGTTTTTAAACAATCAGTGATTTAGGAGCTCAATTGTGGGTCGTTTTTGTGAGCGTCGGCAGTGCGGGGTGTAGGTGGGTACTGGTGGGCTGCGCCACCCACGTGCGTGGTTCGGCAGCGGGCCGCGGGTGCGCGCGGCGCTGGTGCGGCGCGTTGTGCCGGCGGCGGGGCGCGGGGTGCGGGGTGCGGGGCGCGGGGTGCAGCCGGACCGCGCATTATACGGGCGCATTGTGCACGCTGCACGGCTCAATGGGCCTCGTTTGCCGCCACTACACACCCTCACAATGACACTATTATGTCAGTAACGCTCGCCACCCAACGCACGCGCAATGTCGCACAAACTTACTCAATGTTCTCTCATTTAGCTCTGTCAAACGCATCTCGTGTCTTTCGACTATTCACTTAAGTTAGATCGCTTCTCAATCTTTATTAATAATATCTTTAGAATAACAGATATTTATAAATGCTAAATGTAACGGTATTACGCTTTCATGAATCTGTCACATTATAATTGTCATATCATGTCATGATAAGTAGTCCTAATTAGCTTTCGTTGATTTTCCGTTCAATGAATTGAAAGTAGAACTATAGACTCGGCAGTAATTATATTTATGATCCCACATCCCATCATTTTTATAAAAAAATAATCTAATAATGATTGATTGCTCAAAGCTTAAAGAAAAAAACTTGTTTATCATTCGAAGGTGTCGTCAAGATATCAATTGCATCTATTATTACATGGTAACAATTGCCAACCTTGGCTTATTTACGGTCCACGAACAATACTTGAAATTTAATCCGCTTTGGCCTCAGCTTGAACTTAAATCCAATCCGATTCACAATATACTAAATCACAGACAATATGTACTGTATTCAGACAGTACAAAAGTTACTACTTAATGACACCTAGTTAATCGTATATACCTGGTTAGATAAAAGCTTAGAGGAGGAAGAAACAACTTCTTTTGTGTAGTGCTTCTACGAGCTACGCACTGTAGGAACTTTGGCGTGTTCTTTGTGAGGTCTCGGAGTTTCTCCAAGGTGCCAAAGGAGCAAGTTTTAATCGTTATAAATCCTGAATTCCCGCCTAGTGCGGAAATCAAAGAGAATTTTCCCCATGAAAAATAAGCTAATCGTATATACTGTTCTACAATTCCATTTCATTTATCCATTCTATCTGCGCGGTTATGAACATCCCACAAGCATGAACCAATAGACTATCCAGCCTAAACCTAAGGCTACCTTCCAGATCCCCGATGTAGCAGCCGAGCTATCGCACGGTTGCTACGGGTTCGCGGCAGCTTACATGCACTGGCCGGAGCAGCTGATAGTTGGCGGCGCGACGCGGAACTCCACGTCCGCACTGCGCAGTGCCAAGGCGCTGCAGACGGTGGTGCAGCTCATGGGCGAGCGAGAGATGTACGAGTACTGGGCCGACCACTACAAGGTGCACCATGTAGGCTGGACGCAGGAGAAGGCTGCAGCTGTACTCGACTCCTGGCAGAGGAAGTTTGCTACTGTAAGTTAACTTTTTGGAAATTTAATGGGTGTTTTAATAAGTCATAAGCAATATTTGAGAAATAATTTGATGTAAAATAATTTGTAGTCGATGAAAAAAGCTAATGAAATAAAGCCATTAATAGACCAAGATTTCATCACATAAGTTACCTATCGTAAAAACTTAAAATTATGGAGTGTTAATATTTTTTGAAGTTGAAGTTTTCTAATAAAAATGAAGTATTTAAAGATTATAACAAAATGAAAAGCTCATAAAAATACCGTTTTGTCAACAGGAGGTACGAAAAATGACGGCAGCGGAAAAAGTTTCAGCGTCGTACAGCTTCTATCCGTTCTCGACGTCGACGCTCAACGATATTCTGGGAAAGTTCTCCGAATTGTCACTAAAGAACATTATTTTGGGATACATGTTTATGGTGAGTACTTCCACGTTTTATTCCTGAACGCACAACATTGTGTATGGGCAGCGCTGCTACTCGTGCGGTTTGCTTCGTTTTACTTACGTTTTTCGTTGATTTTGTTAATTTTAATGTTTATTATTAACTTAAGTGCTATAGAAAGAGCAGATCATAATATAATATGTATTTTTTATAAATCAAACATTTTGTTGAATTGTAATCTTCATCAGCCGCCCACGTCGCTATTTTCAAAGGTCTATTCAATATTCATTTTAAAAATCCAACTATATAAATAGGGTTAAAGACACCATTCAGTTTATACTACAAATGTCCTGTGACGATATTGAAGTGAGGATTATTAGTCGGGTTGCAATCTACATGGGTTCCGTGGTGTTGCAGTTGATATACGTGGCGGTGACGCTAATGCAGTGGCGCGACCCGGTGCGCTCGCAGGCAGGCGTGGGCATCGCGGGCGTGCTGCTGCTCTCCATCACCATCGCCGCAGGACTAGGCTTCTGCGCTTTATTAGGTAACTTTTTTTCTTTGTTTTATTTTGCATTCATATTATTTACTTTTTTATATTTTAATGACATTACCTCTATTTCTCATTAATTTTGCAAATTTTTTTGTTTTTAATTTGCTTCATTTACATTCATAATATTTTTTATGCGTCAGTTATTTTGAAATATATATTTTTTGCTCGTTCAGAACAAAGCCGTCTTCGTAAGAATTACAAAATTATTTTTCATAATTCTAGCAATATACTACAAAAAGAAATCACATAACACCTCCAATAATATCTATATTCCCAGGAATCCCGTTCAACGCGTCCAGTACCCAAATAGTGCCGTTCCTGGCGCTGGGCCTGGGCGTGCAGGACATGTTCCTGCTGACGCACGCGTACGTGGAGCAGGCGGGCGACGTGCCGCGCGAGGAGCGCACCGGCCTCGTGCTCAAGAAGAGCGGCCTCAGTGTGTTACTCGCCTCCTTGTGTAACATCATGGCGTTCCTCGCTGCTGCATTGCTGCCCATCCCGGCGCTTAGAGTGTTCTGTCTGCAGGTATGTGTTGGTTTTTTGAAAAATTCCATTATTGATTCCATGCATCTTCCACAAAAATCCATTGTGCGTATGTCAGATTCGTTTGTTCTTTACGTAATATTTTCAAATAAACACGTGAATAAAATTATTTGCATTACATTGCGTTTTCTGAATTAAGGGATACAAACGATTTTATCGAATAAATATAATAAAATAGTATGTCTTATAGTAGCATCGTGTTAATGGCCACAACATATTTTCATTTTTAAATTTCAAATTTACAAGCCTTAATTTATAAGTCTTAAAATGAGTATTTTGAGGTCACGTATATTGATTTAAGTGCGTGGCGGCCTGTTGGTAAACGGACCAGACGCGGCTGCCAACATGTTCACGGTGGTCGCGGGTTCAAATCCCAGGGCACACCTCTGACTTTTCGGAGTCATGTGTGTATTGATAGTCAATCACCACGCACTAAAACGGTGAAGGAAAACATCGTGAGGAAACCTGCATACCATAGCGATTCATAAGAATTTATATGGTATGTAAGTCCGCCAACCCGCACTAGGCCAGCGTGGTGGACTATATGGCCTAACCACTCTCAATCGTACTCTCGATTGTAGAGTAGGCCCGTGCCCTGCAGTGGGACGTATATGGGCTGATCCAGATCCAGATCCAGTATATTGATTTAAATTTCACAAGAATATAAATAAACAACAACACGTCACCATTCCAGGCGGCAATCCTCCTAGTATTCAACCTGGGCTCGATGGTGGTGGTGTTCCCCGCGATGATCTCGCTGGACCTGCGGCGGCGCTCGGCGGCGCGCTCCGACCTGCTGTGCTGCGCGGTGCCGCACGCGCGCGACCTCGGCCATGCGAGGCAGCACGCCAGGCATAACAAGCATGGTCAACGGGGTAGTGCGAGGACTGCTAATGCTAATAAGGTAACATATCGCACATTTAGTGAGCTATTCCAAATTAAAATGAATTCGGCTTTTAATCATATTTAGACTCAAAATGACATATCGAACCGTTATTAAAGAAGTATGTATTGACGCATGAAAGGCAGAAAAATGTATAAATCGGTCTTCTAGATGTTTCTTCCATTCCAAGTACAAAATTTCTTATGTTCGGTATTTATACAGGGTATATCAAGACTGCTACCGAAAACGAAGCCGGGTGGTAGTTTAAGCGACTTCAAACACAATGCAACAGAAAAAGTTGCAAAAAAAAGCGACAATTTTTTTTTTGTAATTTTTTTCCTATTGCCATATTTTGGTGGTAAATACATTTTTCCTAAAATAATAGTGTATACCCTTTAATTTATAAATACTCTAAGATATAAGAGAGTTTAAATTATTATTTTAGCAAAATCTATGGATTTACCACCCAAAAATGACGATATTTAAAAAATCATAAAAAATAATTGTCTCGTTTCTAAGCGAAATTTTTAATTGCATTGTGTTTGTAGCCACTAAAACTACCACCCGGCTTCGTTTTCGGTAGCAGTCTTGAGATACCCGGTATATTTATATTGTATGTAAGTTTATTGTTAATAATAAGCACCGTCCATAACCATTGGATCTTTCCTTTACCAACCGGTTGTCTGGAAGAGATCGCTTAAAGCGATAAGACCGCCAGTTATATCACCAACTTTATTTTTCTATAACTATTGTTTTCTTCTTTTTTCTTTTGTTTTTGTCTTTTGTTTATCTTTTGATTTTTAAATAAGATTTTTTAGTTATTTCTCTATGTTTACGTAGTTTATTAATATTTTAGTGTATGTATTATATTCTATTTTTGCACATGCTGTGCTTCATTTCTTCACAACCCTAAGGTAGACTATCAGAGAATGCCTCAGGCATTAAGTTCGCTTGTATACGTTCTGTATATGAAGGTTTGAATAAAAAATGAAATAAAATAAACGTAAGTGAACCATGGTTTAATAGGTCGTGTAATATGTTTTGCAATGGCGCTGCACTAATTGCGTTTTGTTTTTCGTCAACGCGCAATTTAAAGTTTACATAAACCGCCGCGCGTGTCGTATACTACTAGAGTCAGCTGATTGCTAGCATTACATTGCGGTATTTTAATAAATTTTACACATCATTTTTAAAACGAAATCTGTAGGTGCTGTCTTCGTTTTCGTGAGTTGTCTTTTTGACCCGGTATTAGAAAGTTATGATTTATTGATTAGATTGAATTAGAAAAATTAAACAGATTAGAAAAAGATGGGCACAGGAATTAAATGTCGGTTATTTCTCTACAGAGTAATTGGAAGGACGCGACACGACAACCGCTGGATCCTGAAGATGTAGGCGATGACACTAACAACACCTGCTGTATAAGTCTCTCGCTCACCAAGTGGGCTAAGAACCATTACGCACCCTTCATCATGCGACCATGGGTCAAGGTAATTAACGGTTAAAATATATTTTTCAGCAACATTTTGAGTGTCCAATATTTATCAGATTAAATAAAAAATAAAATAGCTAAATATTTATTTTAGTTTTAGTAGATTTTTATTGCCTTTACTGACTGATCTTTGTTTAATTTTCTAGGTAACGTCGATGTTAGCATTAATCGCTGTGATACTGGCAAGTGTATGGGGAGCAACCAAAGTAAAAGACGGCTTAGACCTCACTGACATAGTCCCCGAAAATACAGACGAACACGAATTCCTCTACCGACAAGAGAAGTACTTCGGCTTCTACAGCATGTACGCCGTGACGCAAGGCGACTTCGAGTACCCCACCAACCAGAAACTGCTGTACGAATACCACGACCAATTCGTGAGGATACCAAACATAATAAAGAACGATAACGGAGGTCTCACCAAGTTCTGGTTGAGTTTGTTCCGAGACTGGTTACTGGATCTTCAAGCGGCGTACGACAAGGAAGTGGAAAACGGCTGCATCACCCAAGAGTACTGGTGCAAGAACGCAAGCGACGAGGGCATCCTAGCGTACAAGCTGATGGTGCAGACGGGACACGTGGACAATCCCATCGACAAATCCCTCATCACCACCGACACCAAGAACGGCCACCGATTAGTCGATAACGAAGGCATTATCAACCCCAAGGCTTTCTACAACTACTTATCAGCTTGGGCGACAAACGACGCGCTGGCGTACGGGGCATCGCAAGGAAACCTCAAGCCTCAGCCTAAAAGGTGGACGCATTCATCGGGAGACATGGATTTAAAGATCCCGAAGTCATCTCCGTTGATATACACGCAGCTGCCGTTCTACCTGGCCGGGCTGAGCGACACAGAGAGCATAAAGAACCTGATAATGTCTGTGCGAGAGTTGTGCCTGAAGTTCGAAGCGAAGGGATTGTCTAACTTCCCGTCGGGCATACCTTTCTTGTTTTGGGAACAGTATTTGTATTTGAGGACGTCGCTGTCGCTAGCCCTCGCTTGCGCTTTGGCTGCTGTGTTTGTGGTGAGTAAAAGTCTTTTACACATCAAGTATATTTCGATGCCCTAATAGGAATTTTATTAATTATCATAATTTCTGGATAAGTCAGTATTCAAGTTCAAATGAAAACTACCCATTAGTGTCTATTATCTAAAGAGTATTTGTTGTGTTTTTAAATACCTGATATTTTAGATTTTTAGTTCTATCTGGAAATGCTCATACTTTATATTATTCTGTTTCACTAAGAAAATAAGATACAATAAAAGTTTAAGATATTTGAAAAAAAATCTGGCAAGTTTTTGCCATCTATCCATTCATCACATGTCCAGTAGTTACTCTGGCTACAATGTCCTTCATACCGAAATACAACAGTGCATTTACATTACTATTTGGCGGGAGAAATAAACATTGCGGTGGTACCTACCCACATATGAGCGATTTTTTTTTCTTCATCATTGACTCCCAAGAGCTATTAGTCATAATGTGTGTGTATCGCAGGCGGTGCTAGTACTGCTGTTGAACGCGTGGGCGGCGCTGGTGGTGGTGGCGGCGCTGGGCGCGCTGGTGCTGCAGCTGGTGGGCACCATGGCGCTGCTGGGAGTCAAACTCTCCGCCGTGCCAGCCGTGCTGCTCGTGCTCGCCGTCGGACGCGGCGTGCATTTCACCGTGCATCTGTGCCTCGTTAGTACCACACGTTGTTTATCCGATAAGGAACATTAATCGTCAATCACCGTATACTGCGGTGGATCAAAAAGAATAGTTAAATATTGATTATCAAGTATTATAAAATTACTTGACGTATTATAAAATTTTGACAGCCTCCGTGGCGCTGGCGGTTAGACGCCGCCTGTGAAACGAGAGGCCGCGGGTTCGATCCCCGCACCGAGAGAAATGTTTGTGCAACCCACAAATATTTCTTTCGAGTCTGGGTGTTTGTGAGACCGAAAAGTCTCTCGTAGTTCCTGATACCCACGACACAAGACTCGATATTAGTGTGGGGTCAGGACTATGTATGTGACTGTTGGGTGTTATTTATTTTTATTTTTATTATTATTGAATACTTATATGTACCATTTCTCCTCCAAAATCAGACAATTTATTCAAGTCATCGATCTATCGTTCATTAGAGCGTTATATATTGTATTTTCTAAGTGCGACCTTCCACTTCAACATTCACTTACTCCACCGGCTGTTCATCCCTCGTTCTCTACATCTAATTTAATCTTTGTGTAATGTAATTATTGTTCCCATAACTGAAGACTCGTTGGTCTTTGTGAGCCCGTTTACCTGCAGTATCATACTTACAAATTGTAGATCAAAATAAAATGTTAGCAAAAACAAGGTGGACGAACGACTTGGTTTAAGTTGCATGAAGTCACTGGATGCAGGCTGCTTCCAACAGGTCGATGTGGAGATCCTGGGCTCCCTTAAGGATCTCCACCGTTTGTTCAGCAGTGTACTTCCTCTGGCTGAGATGATGACGGAATAAAATGATAACAAGACTACTAATTCCTCAGGGCTTCGTGACGTCGATCGGTTGCAAGCGTCGTCGCGCGTCGCTGGCGCTGGAGGCGGTGCTGGCGCCGGTGGTGCACGGCGCCATCGCGGCCGCGCTCGCCGCCTCCATGCTCGCCACCAGCGAGTTCGGCTTCGTCGCCAGGCTCTTCCTCAGGCTGCTACTGGCTCTTGTGTTGCTGGGACTGATTGATGGACTGCTGTTCTTCCCCATTGTGCTGTCGATACTGGGACCCGCTGCTGAGGTACGTTTACTATTTCTTCAATATCCTTGTATATTTTATGGAATATACAATTTTATTCCTTAGTGTGCTCATTAACTTCAGTTTTTAATTTATTTTCGCCAATATGTGGTACAGCTATTCTTTATTACATTAGTATCCCTTGCGGCTACACCGATTATTTCATCTTTAGCATCCCAAGTTCGAGACTAACAGTACACAATTCTGCAGGTGAGACCCCTGGAGCACCCCGAGCGATTATCAACTCCATCGCCGAAGAGTTCCCCCGTGCACCAGCGGAAGTCCAGTTCCAGCAGCAGCGCGGGCGACAAGGCGAGTCGCGCGGCCAAGTGTGCCTCCCGGCCCAGCGCGCCCTCCCTCACCACCATCACCGAGGAGCCCTCGTGGCACTCCTCCGCGCCCTCCGTGCAGTCCTCCATGCAGTCCATCGTGGTGCAGCCCGAGCTCGTCGTCGAGACCACCACCTACAACAACAGCGACTCCGCCTCGGGCAGGTCCACGCCCACCATCAAGACGCAGCACACTGGAGCTATTACTACTAAGGTTGGTCTTGTTGCCTTTATTAATTTATTTATTTATTTATTTAAAGCTTTATTGTACACCAGTAAATAAAAGGAAATAACATTAACACAATTTAACAAGCAAGAAAAGAGTACAATGGCGGTCTTATCACTCGAGGCGATCTCTTCCAGACAACCAACCATAGGATGGATAAAATAGAGACAACTGTGGGGTATTGTGAGGTGTACGTGATGTCAAAGGACAATATATATAACATATCTAAATACATAATATATGTAATAAAAATGATATAAAATAAACTAAAAAACACATTCATACAACATGCATAAAAAAATAGATACATATACATATGAATAAAATAAATATGTATCCACATCAAAAACAAAAAGGAAAATATATATAAATAAAATATAAGCACTGTCTTCAATTATTCAGCGATAGATAATGTTGCTTTACTAGTCTTTTAAATATGGGTAGGGACTTTGCTCGCCGCACTGAGACTGGTAATGCATTCCACAGCCTTGCAGCTTGAACAGTGAAGGATTTGCCGTAAAAGTTTGTGGAATGCACTGGAATTTTCAGTGTTAATTTCTCTGATGACCTCAGGGATCTTAAATGTGTAACGTGAAGAAATTGAAATCGGTTTTTAAGGTACGGGGGAGAGAGAGGATTGAAAAGAATAGAGTAAAGAAGAGAAAGAATATGTGTATTCCGGCGAAACCGTATGGGTAACCACTTGAGCTTTTTACGAAATTCGGAAACGTGATCATATTTGCGTAATCCAAATATGAATCTAATACAGAAGTTTTGAAGGCGCTCAAGTTTGTTAAGTTGCTCCTCAGTGAGATCGAGATAACTGGCATCCGCATAATCAAGGATGGGGAGAAGGAGGGATTGAGCAAGCGAAATTCTCGTGGCGATTGGTAGAAAATTGCGTAATCTCCGCAAGGACCCAGCCGATGCGAATAGTTTCCTACTCAACTCTCGAAGCTGAGGACCCCAAGAAAAAGATTTGTCAAAAATAATGCCTAGATTTCTTACAGTGTCACTGTAAGGAATAGATATTCCATTACACGAAATAGATGGCATAAGTGGCCAGTTTAATCTAGACATTAACCGAGGGCTGCCGACAACAATGACTTGCGTTTTACTTGGGTTAACTTTTAGTCCGAACTCATTACTCCAATCAGAAATGCTTCTAATGTCGTCATTGATAAATGAAATAGCGTCATTTAGATCATCAGGAAGTGCTTGGGAGTAAATTTGTAGATCATCTGCATAAAGGTGGTAGGAAGATCGAAGATTATTCGTGATGGAATTTATAAAAATTGAGAAAAGTAGGGGAGATAGCACGCCGCCCTGTGGCACGCCAGCAGAAATGGTGCACCAAGAAGATATATTATCCTCGACACAAATGCGCTGCCGGCAACCAAACAGGTAACTATGAAACCAATCAACTGCAGTTGGAGATATGTTAAGAGAAGTCAAAATACTGAGCAACACATCTAGATCGACTGTGTTAAAAGCATTGCTGAAGTCTAGCAGGGCTAAAACTGTCAGCATGCCCCTGTCCATAGCCGATCTGATATCATCTGTGATATGAATAAGCGTAGTGGTAGTACTGTGACCAGGACGAAAACCTGATTGGAGGGAATTAAGGAGCTTGTTTTTGTAGAGGAAATCAGAGAGTTGGGAGTGGATCAAACGCTCGAGAACTTTGGAGAGAAAAGGTAGAATGGAGATAGGACGGAACTCGGAGAATGTAGATGGGTTTGATTTTTTTGGTATAGGGATGATGTGAGCTTCTTTCCACGTTTGTGGAAAGGTGCCGCTGGAAAGGGAGTGGTTTAGGATATGGCAGATGATAGGGAGAATTTCATCAAGGATAGGGATAATCATATTCCGTCCGACACAGTCGCTACCAATCGCGTTAGATGAACTCAGCATTATGTTCTTCCTAACATCACAAGCAGCAAGTTGTTTGAACACTAGAGGAGGACCATCTAAACTGGATGGAGAGCAGAAATGTTGGTTTAAGGAATTTAAGTCGATATTTTTTAATTAAATGTTAATTTAATGTTTGTTCATGGAAAAAGTAGATGTAGATTTCCGTTTTTTCTTTGAAGTTTTGTTTCCTTCAAAAGCCTGAAAAATATAAACACCTAATTAAAACTGTTCCTATTTATTCGTAGGTTACTGCAACGGCAAACATCAAAGTGGAAGTGGTGACGCCGAGCGATAGGAAGTCTCGGCGGACGTACCACTACTATGACAGACGGCGGGACCGCGACGACGACCGAGAGAGGGATCGCGACAGAGATCGCGACCGGGATCGGGACAGAGATCGAGACCGAGACCGGGATCGGGACCGAGACAGGGACAGGGAACGATCTAGAGACAGAGACCGCAGGGACCGGTACAGAGACGAGCGCGACCACCGAGCCTCGCCGCGGGAGAACGGCCGCGACTCGGGACACGAGAGCGACTCCTCCAGGCATTGAACCCACTCGCGACCCACAAGGACTATAGTAAGTGTAGTGGAGTGTAGTGTAATGTAGTGTGGAGCAACTCGTGCTCACGCGGCATCTTTACCTAAAGTTAAACTTGATCATCTCTATGAGAGTCGTGAACGGAACATGTTTTAAGGTTACGCATTACCGCTTATAATCATGTACCTTAAGACAGTATTACGTCGTAATGTTAAGTAATCTCGGTACATATAGTGGAGGCTATATTGTAAACGGTACACGGTGGTAGTGTCGGCGAATGTACAAGTATGCAGGATGGTACTGAAATCATTCCATAGAGCGCGCCACTCGTGCCTCTATACTGTCGCCTGTCGCTCGGTATAGATGTGTTTCAGTGTGTATTTGTATTTGTAATAAAACCAAATATCAATATTGTAGAGTCAATTGCTTGTGTGTTCCTATTATAAAGACATTTCCATTTGTCTCCGTGTGCTCTTGTTACATTTATATTTCTCTAAAGACTGTGGTCGAATATTAATTTATATTATTATTTATTTTTATGTCTATAATTATTGTTCTGTCACCAGAATCCGTGGGGTATCTCACAACGATTGTACAAATTATTTAGTTAGTTGTAACTTTGTAGCGTAGGCAGTTATTTATGAGATTACTTAGATGTCTAACTCATTGTATTGTTGTGATCTTTATGTAAACATAGTAATTTGTGAAGACTGCATTAATTGTGGAGAACAAGACACGAGTTGTCGAACGATCGAACAGAGTCGACATCAGCCGACATCGTCACTGACCTCACATCAAATTAAACAAGTTGTAACGTTTTGTGCAAAGTACTTAGTAGAATATATTAATTTATACGTACCTACATTATTTAATATAACGGGACCAACCGACACGCTCGCTTAAATGTGTCAGTTAATATTATTCAAATGTTGAAGTTTGTAAGTGTTAGGAGATGGTTGAAGCCAGGGTGTTGTTTGGTCCCCGTGTACAATGTACATATAGTGCTAGGTTAGTGGTAGTGTTGTATGCGAAGTGCCTGCGAGTGAATGACGGTTGCATACTTTTGTATCATTTATTTTATACACCTTTAAACTGACATATTGTCGAAAAACTATAGGTTGTAACTGATGTGAAGCGTTTATTAGTTCAATAAGTAAGTAAAAAATAACAACGAAGTTAATTATATTATAATACTTCAGAGTTCAGATTAATACAGTGTTCAATGAAAACTTTAAAAGCGACGTTTTGATAAAAATATTTTTGTATGTCTTTTAAGACAAATATTTTTGCTGAAAGAGTCAACATTGCATTTTTATACACATATTGAAATGTTATACAATTGTACATTTTTATATGAAAATCGGAAAACTGATTCCTGATATATAAAGGAATAAAGCGACAATAAAATGTTATCGTTAACACAAAAAATAATATCAACTGTATTGACAAGAAAATAAAATATTTTAAACTGTGTACAATCTTGCGTATTACTGCTAGATATCTATTACCCATATAACACATTTATTTTTATTTATTTAATCTTTATTCGGATAGTGCGTGGTGGCCTGTTGGTAAAACGGACTAGACGCGACTGCCAACATGTTCACGGTGGTCGCGGGTTCGAATCCCAGGGCACACCTCTGACATTTCGGAGTCATGAGTGTATTGATAGTTAATCACCACGCACTAAAACGGTGAAGGAAAACATCGTGAGGAACCCTGCATACCATAGCGATTTATAAAACTTCTATGATATCTGCCTGTCTTCTATGATATATGATGTCTGCCAACCCGCACTAGGCCAGCGTGGTGGCACTATATGGCCTAACCACTCTCAATCGTACTGTCGGTTGTAGAGGAGGCCCGTGCCCTGCAGTGGGACGTATATGTGCTGATACAGATACAGATATTTAATCTTTATTGAGTAAAAAAAAGAACATAACAATATAAATAAATAACATGATCTATTAAAACATTTAAAAGTACAAAAGGCGGTCTTATCGCTAACAAGCGATCTCTACCAGACAACCTTTGGAGGGATATAAAAGAAGGAGAAAGAAAGGGCGGTGGAAGAAAATGATGTTCTTTACAACTAAAAGAAAACATAGGATAGGATTTAAGTCATAAAGACGAGTTACTTTGACAAAAATATTCAAAAATCCTTTATACATAATGAGGAACCGGATTAAAACCAAATATTTTAAATAAAAATCGATAGAAAAGAGGGTAGATAAAAAAATATCCTGACCGTAGTTTGTGTCATTTTATAGTGTGGTTGAAAATGTTGAAGCCGAGTGTCCGTGTATTGTCGGACATCGCTCGTGTAGCTTCAGGTAAGTTCTTTGCTTTAATGAGCGCCACGTATTTTGTTTTAAAAAAAATAATTGTCAGTATGAGAGAATACGCTTAATTTCTAAATAGTTGAAATATTACGAGCCTAAACATAATTTGATAATGTAGGTAGTATTAAAATCGATTCTCAAGATTTAATATCGATTGAAAAGTCCGTTTTACTTAATTATGAACAAAAATCTAATACAAAACTGCCCCGGTAGCGCAGTTTTACTATAAATAAATAAATAACACCCAACAGTCACATACATAGTCCTGACCCCACACTAAGATCGAGTCTTGTGTCGTGGGTATCAGGAACTACGAGAGACTTTTCGGTCTCACAAACACCCAGACCCGGAAGAAATATTTGTGGGCCGCACAAAGCCACAAACATTTCTCTCGGTGCGGGGATTGAACCCGCGGCCTCTCGTTTCACAGGCGGCGTCTAACCAACTGCGCCACGGAGGCTGTCAATGTCTGTTTGTCTGTATGTGAGATGTTCTACATAATATATATTCAGCCACTTTTATCTACCACCTGGCTCGGAAAGCGATTTTCACTAGAGAAGAAGAGGCAAAAATTAGTGTATCTCTTTTCAAAACCAGTTTAAAATTTAGTTATAATTACAAAAGTTAAAGTGGTTTAAATTAGAGCAGTTCACAGACCAGTCCAGGCAAGCAGAATCCGTTCACGAGTATGACGCATTTGCTAGCCATCGACCGCCTCAACCATGCTACAAGGAAATGACCAACCAGGCACAAGATGCCGCCTCAAACACATACTTTCAAGCGAGCATGACATATCCAATCGCTGACAAAGCAAAACAAATGAGTTAATTTACATAATTGATAGTATACCATATACAGATCACAGAGCAAACTAACATCTCCGCTCAGAATACTATATATTTATTTTATTTTATTCCCAAGCCATATTATAGTCTAGATATTCTAAAGAGTTTATAATAAGTTGATAGCTTTTGGTCTATCATAATTATGTCAGAGGCCGCCTGGGTAACTAACCACCGCAAAGTCTTTTGTCCCCGCCAAACATCAGTTTAAATGCGCTGTTGTTTCGGATTAAAGGACATTGCAGCAAGAAAAAAAAATGAAAAGAATAAATTACATTAGGGAAAACTACTGGACAAATTGAGACTTAACATCTAATAATAAATAAAAATAAAAGCTTTATTGCATAATTATTGTTTGATAGTAGCTTTGAATTTTCCAATTGTTAATTAAGGCTTTAATATAGTGTAAGTGTAAACAGTAACCCTTAAAAGATTTGCTGATCTTGTGGAGCCTGGACTTATGAGTGGCTAGATTGTTCATATTCCTAGTATACTTGATGTGAATATCGCTAACTTTTCGAAAATTTTCTTTATATTTATGGAAATACATTAACGCCCGAATACTGGAACGCCATTCAAATAATAAGTTGCTCTTAACAGCGCACGGCCCACATAGCCAATACATTTAAGCGGAATTAACGTAGTTAAGCGCAACTTATATTTAAGTTGCGTTCCAGTATTTCGGCGTATGTTTTCAAAAATGTATTGTGATGTTCCTGTCAATAATATTTTTATTTCTTTAAATTTTTCGTTAAGAGAATATCTCGACTCAAGCAAATAAATTGATCTTATAGCTCGCTTTTGAAGGACAAAGATAGTATTATTATAGTTTTAATGTCAGCAATAAGATCCTGGGTTGGAGTCCTAGGTAGGGCATATCAGCCCTGAGTCAGGAATTTGTGGCTGGTATGGCGATAGGCTCGCCCCTATCACGTCGTTGTACGGAATACATGGTGAAACGTGAACGCCCTGGTACCACCACTGCCTAACACTTCTGGGAAAAAGGCGTGAATTGATATGTAGAGACCAGAGTCGAAAATAATGCGGTTTAAGAAATAAATGAATTTGTGAAAAAGTATGTCATCTACTGATATGCTGATGACGGACATAAGTTATTTCGAGTCCCCGTCCCCATTTGTCTAACTTGCATTTAGACAGTTGTGCCATCAGATTTTGTTGTAGCGAGTCGATGCTGCGAAAATACTCTCAAAGTAACTCAAAGTTTTTGTTGTGATCAATGACGGTTGTGGTAGTTTTATTCTTACGTGTCATGTATCAGTAAATTAACACATCGATTCCTCTTGTTATAGTACAGGCAACGAAGAATTTTTTCGTGCATAATTTGCCAGGAGTTTTTTGTTTTCATGAAGAGGTGGCATATGACCCCACTAAGTTAAAAACCCAAAATACCTACTTACAAAAATGGCGTCCGCTAGAGCCGCCATTTTGGAAAACGCGTTTGAAGCCATATCTCCGGAACCGTCCACTTTAGGCCCATCATGCTAAGGACCTTTCTTGTAGATAATTAAATTTCCCATCTTTTTTGTTCAATAATTTTTTTTGTACCATTAACCGTTCTCGATTTACAATGTTATTAATTTTCATTTTATACCTTTTTTACAATAAATTTGAAAATGAAAATGACTTTTTGTTCATTCATTGTCACTCGAAAGAAAAGGATAGCAGGCAGTAGCAACGTCATTCAAGGTCAAATTTTTGTGCTTCACTTTTATATACGGAATGCAATCTCCATTTGGGTATAAGCTTCTTGAGATAAGACGTTCTTTGTAACAAACGTGTCCCACCCAAGTGCGGTGCATGCACCGCTCACGAATCAGTCTGCCGCGTGACGGCCGCGCAATAGTACGCCTCTTTGTTTATATTTATAAGTAATTTATTTTGACTTTTCCCCGTCAAACCGACAGCGACATTTTCTGAAGTTAAAATATAATTAAAGAATACAACGTAAGTGATATAATATTTCAGAATAATGCCGATAATACAGATCTTTTATTTATTAATGGATTAAATATATTTTAGAGCTCGTTAAAATACAAGGTGAGCTCCTTAATCGTATATCTCATTTATAGATATAAATAGGCATAAACTATTCGAATACATTACAAATACAAATATGTAGAAAGAATGTAGTTGCAAATTGATTTCAGTATTTTATTTTAATCACATGTTGTTAATTAATAACTCATAATATGTGTGTTTTCTGTATGATTTGAAACAGTGGATAGTATTTAGACCCTATTTCTTAATATGAATTACTTAATGGACTATTCGAACCCATTGTTATTGAAGACTAATATCATTTGAAATTGTTTTATATTCTTCCGCGTCGGTTACGAAAAAAGGAGATCTCTATAATATTTGTCCAGAATTATTGGAATGGATATAAGTGGCTACCATGAGAACATACCTATATTTGTTCAATTCATTTTCGACACGAAGATTTCAGATATTCCAAATGCGGTAGTCATTTTTGAAAACTTCTGGTGTACCATTCCTTTTGTCTATTAGTCTCGAAAAAAGCTTATCAGCTTGTTAAAAATTCATAAATGTTATTATAATAAATATCAGACTGGTTGTACACTGATTGACTGCTTGACAGAATTGTACACTTGTAAGAGTATTTAATTTCATTTACATCATTTCCATGAATTATTCACGTAAATAAAAAAAACATTACAAATATATTATTGCTATGACGGTATTTATACTTAGGCAGTATCTTAGGCAAAGCTATTATTGACATGAACTGTCTTGTCTGTCTAATAATCTTTGATCATAATTTGTAATATTGTAGTTAACGTACTAGATGTCGCTACTGAGCTTTTGACAAATACGGGACAAATAGTTTCTATGACGCGCCTCGTCTATCGGTAGAATATAAGTCAATGCGCTAAAGTGTTTAATGCATTGAGGTATTACAACTGGAGCGGACACGTAGAAGAAAAATTGTGCTCATTTCAATATGACAGTGAAGTATAGATAAAGTCGGCATTGTTGCAGATGCGACACTTCAGAAATTTTTACCTACATCTATTTACGCCTGATAAAGCCTATAAATTCTTATATTGAATTTAAAGTTTTATTTTATTTTCTTTATTTGGAAAAAAAAACATTATAACAATAAATATACAATTAACCAATTAATTAAATATATAAAGTTAACAGAAACTATAATTAAAATGTCCAAATATGCCGTATTTTTGTATTGGAAATAAATTAGAATTTTTAAAAATATATATCCTATCATCACATACAATATCCACTATCCGTATACGAAAACTTAAATTTTTACCTATCTGTCACTACATTATTATTAATCTATAATTTCATTCAAAAATGGCGGTTGTCAAAACGACTCCGGTAAATAATTTCTTAAAATTTAATTTCGTGCTACTTTATTTAAATTATGGTTGATTTATCTATGGAATGAAACTCCATCTTTTCTTCCTATTGTTCTGGAATGGTTTTTGCACGTTTTTAGCACGCAATACGGCATTTATGGACCAATTATATTTACACCTAATTAGGTCCGTCTTCGCTGAAACGTCAGGAACGACTGACAGCCTAACGGTACATGTACTCTTGCGAATGTTCCAAACTATTTGGTCTTGATGTCCCCTCCAGTTGTGTAACTCAATGGTTTAATGTCAAAAATTTATAAGGCACACTATTTGGATATGGAGAAACGGGATATGATAGAGTGGGAGGTAGGGGAGAGGTCTGGGATAGCTGACAGATTTGATAGGACGAAATGTAAATGCACGGTATAAGATGGGATGGTTAATGAAGAGAAAAGACGGGACGTATCGGGAAGTGACTGAACAGACGGGATGGGACGGAATTGAGCAGGATAGTAGGATAGCTTATTCATGTTTAGGTATACAAGAGCTTATACGAAAAATAACATGTATTTGGTGTGGAGTAAAATAAAAAAAAATATCTGCATCCAGGCAAAGGTGGGTCGGGCTTTTTTTCTATGCTAAATAATTGAATATAAAATTAATCATATAATAACTTAGCCAAAGCGAAGCGTGGTCGGGTCAGGTATATTTTAATTGATTTCAATGAATGTCGTCGGAGTAGTAACAGTGTTATAATATCTCCATAGCAAAATAATGATTTGAATCTGGAAAGATGGGATAGAATAGAATATAAGTTGGATAAAATGGGACATAAGAATAGGTACAGGATGGGATTGGAATTGGATAAGCAGTTTAGACAACGGCTGTCATATTGATTTTAAATAAAATATTGACTGGAATCTGTATTTGCACCCAGGCGAAGCCGGGCCGGGCCGCTAGTATTTTAATTAATGAAAGTGAATTTTATATTTATTTGCAATTATTTACAAATATCATATAGTAGGGATGATTGGAATAAATTCCATGGTTTTTATTTGGATATTTTTCTCAAAATCTGTAGTTTAGCAGTTGCACAAAAGTTGGTGTTAATAGATTGCCCTAAGACCAATATACAGTATTATGTAGTAATTAGTATTTTGTGATTTCATAAGGTCTGTAAAAGAGTCCTGTCAAAGAGACTCCCTTACTAATAAAAAATAAAATAAAATAGCTGGGAAGAACAAGAAACATGAACTGTCTTAATTTTTCCTACTTATCGGTAAGATAAATTATTATCGTGCAATTACTGACTGGTTCGTTTTTTTATGAAGGGTATCAATCAAATCAAAATATTCTTGAATCAAATAGCTTTCCACAGGATCTTTTGAATCAATAATTTCTACTACCACCGCTTCGAAAAGTGTTGTAGCTGTGAAGAAGAAACTTCCTCAGCAACACGAACGGTAAATTAGATTACCCTCCATATAAACACATTACCTCCAAAAGCTTCGGGTTATTTTTCATAGATGGCGTTTATACCCAAATGCTTAGAGTATTTATATATAGAGGGAGCGCTGTCATACATTCGCGTTTTGAAAAACGTAGATATTTTCTTGTTCGTAATGTTGGTAGTGCTCCTATACTAGTAAAAATTAAATTAATTATTTAGCAATAAATTGCTATAAATTCCTTTGATAGCTGAAATTATATTTAGCTATTATCCTTTTAAAACGAGTTTGAGTGGAATTAAATAGACCTAAACTACTTATTTTTAATTTTGTTTTCAAATAATTTATGTATGTTGCACTACCTGTTCAAATATTAGCCAATAGGAGGGCAGAAAAAGGTGGCCCGGCACCATCATTTTTATCTACGTTTTTGAAGTACCAACGCTCCCTCTATATATATATACTCTAAGCACAAATGTAATTATATTGCAAGGATTTCCAAGAACGAAAAAAAAATTACCATCGTTTTACTTTTTTTTTTGTTATAGATATTATTTAATTGTGTCAACAGGTGTCTTGAAATCGAGTATTCTAATTGGAACCATACCAAAGAACACGCAAGCATCACACAATAATTTGTAGTTGTTTATCGAAAACCCGTGGTCTTATTTAATTAGCGTCAGTAACGTTTATTCACCTAAGGTCCTTTATCAAACTAAGATTTAGCTATAGGGGCATTCCACGCGAAGCGGACAGGTAAAAAATCTTGATGTTTCTGATTTCAGAAATATTTGAGTATGTTCTACCGATCTATTCCACTTTGATCACCTGGGTGATATCACCTAGGTTTTATTGCAATGAATGGCGAGACGAGCATGCCGCTCACCTGATGGTAAGCGATACGACCGCTTATAAACAGTAGAGAAACCAAACAACACCTTCAATTACAAAGCAATGCTTGGCATTTCTCCTTGTCCTTAAAACCGATACAAAACAGTGCATTTACATTGCTGTTTCGCGGGAGAAACAAATAATTCATTTGTACCTTTCCAGAGGGCCTGTCACATATAAGAGACCCTTAGATTATATATTTGTCTAGATTGAGCAATGCCAACAAACGATGCGCTAAAACTGTCCTCACTTTCGTTGATATGTGTGAGTACCGGTCGTGTAATTATTGTAATCCAACTGTTAAGGTGTGTGTGTTTAGGGATGCCTACTCCAGATTATTAACTCAACTTCTCCCCATTATTTCATAAACAAAATAGGTTAAATAAAATATTTTTCTTTATTTAAAGAAATCATACTATTAATTATATTTATAACGCATTTTAGTGAAAACAATAAAGATCTAAACCCATCTACTAGTGTTTGATTCCGAATAGAATTAACTCTTTGGATTTATTGCCTGGGCTGTTATCTGATTTCTGTATTTATGTAAAATATAAATCATCATAAGTATAGAGCCACAAAGTTATCTGGCCCGGTGGCCAAAACTGGAAACAAAGACTTCATTTGAAATTGTCAATCTAGCTGCCAGTCGCTGACATATCCGCCATTGGTTGTTTACTCAATGTATTTATTTTTCCTAGATTATTTAAAACTAGTGAAAAATGTCGAAAGCTTTAAAAAGTGATGCTAGGAACGTTATACTTCAGGTATTAAATTTTACGTAGGATGAAAAGCGTCTTCCAACATCAATAATACCCTTCGAAAAATTGTATTAACGCGTAGCTGCCACCAAAGGTTTGTGTTGTCAGCTTTATAAAATAAATTTCACGAAAACAGAATTATGTACATACTAGTAGAATATAATATGTAAGTACATATCATAAACTAAAATGTATCTTACTCGTCTCATTTTACGTTACGTGCGTGGTGGCCTGTTGGTAAATGGGCCAGACGCGGCAGCCAACTTGTTCACGCTGGTTGCGGGTTGAAATCAGGTCACACTTCTGACTTTTCGGAGCCATGCTTGTATTGATAAAAACGCGCTATAACGGTGAAGGAAAACATCGTGAGGAAACCTGCATACCATAGCGATTTATTAGAATTTCTATGGTATGTAAGTCCACCAACCTGCATGAGGCCAGCGTGGTGGGCTATATGGCCTGTGTAATGGCCTAACCCCCCGCAATCGTACTCTCTATTGTGGAGGAGAATATAGATACACTTTTTTAAGGGTTTTGGGGAGCGATTTGTTAGAAATCGTGTGAAGGAAAAATAATATGCAGATGAAACTGGTCATTTTCTCGACACTATTGATCGGATTGAAAAATCTTACTTTACCCCATTTATTGCAATATCTATTTTTAATGGCAACACCAAATTCGATTACAGCGACTCTCTCACCGGGTCAGATAACTTTGTGGCTCTATAAAATGTTCGGAACACATAACTGAAGTCTTGTGAGGCTACGAATGGTCTTCTTTTCGTTTCCGCTGTGTAATGTCTTTCCAGCAATTTGCTAGTACGGAATCCGTAGGAAGTCTAAAAAATATTATATTATTAGGACCTTGAATAAGTTCTCGCTGTTTCTTCAAAGATGACAATAGCAGTACCCCGTTTGTGAAATTTTGAATGGCAATACACATGCAAGACAAAGAATTAACAAAATTACTATGAAGTGCATGACGTCGTGGGTTTCATTCATATTGTGTAGGTGAGTTATTATTTACTCATTAAATAAATAATGCCATTCTTCTTGTTCTTCTGATCGAAATATGATGTAATGATATTTGTGTTTTATCTCCCATAGTTTTAACAAATCTTCCTAGTAATAAATTGACAACACTGGCCAATGAAATTCATGTTCAAAATAACGAATTAAAAGTTCATGTTTTCTTCAAATAATAGTGGTTTAACAAGAATGTTACCGATAGAAAGTGATATTGATATTATTATACAGTTTTCCCATACAATTGCGATACAATTCGACAGCACAAGCCGGCATAATTAATTATTTTTCGGGAGCACGTGAGGTGTGATGTGTCATCTAGACGAGTATATAATCTAAGTAAGAGACCCACCCCCAATGTGTTAGTGTGGTGAGTCATATGTGGAGTCGCAAGGTAGGTGATTTGTGAAAAAAGTAAAAAAAAAAATTGTAGGTGATCATAGGATACTATAATAAATTTTTTGTCGCAGTCGCCTATGATCACCCAGGTGATCATAATCGCAGGTGATCATAGGCGACAATTTAGTGTCCTATGATCACCCAGGTGATATCACCCAGGTGATCAAAGTGGAATAGATCGTTCTACCTATATATGTCCTTGATTCGTGTATCAAATACTTTTCTCATAGAGTGACTGGTTAAAGAATTAAGGAACTTTGAAATGTTGACCAACTGGTGGGTATACAGTACTTTAAAGCCGATTATCTAGTCATATAATTATTGATTAAAATAATTAAACCACTGGATTTAAAACTGGACTTTCATTTAATGATCTTTTTAATTGCATTTTTGGGTACGAAAATAAATTGTTTTTTTCCATATTTTTTTCATTTTATTTTTTTAACTTCGATTTTCACAAACTTAAACAATTTAGATTTTTTTTTATATTTTTTATGAAAATAGCTAGTATTGTACAGAACATCCTTGCCAAGTTTTATAATGGGCGTAGAAGTGGTTTACGAGCTATATTGGAAATATGCGCCGCACCGCGCCAAACGCCCGTCACGTGCGTGAGCTTGCAGGTTACATTATTTCTTTAGTACCTACATACTTTGATATATTTAAAATAAAATGAGTTATTTTTATGTGATTAACTACAAATTTATTTATAACTTTAAATGTTTCACTGTTACTTGTGCGTTTTACCATAATACCTTCAGTAGTAGGAATGAAGGCATGATATTTTTTTGTGCCTGATAGTATTGCTGCCGACTCAAATCTGCTTTTTAAAGACCATCTGTTCTGTAGAATATCCTCTTTTTGAGCATAGAAAAGGTGCGTTTGTGGCATTGAATTTCTCGCCCAATCGTGCAAATGCTTAGTTGTGGTTATTGCTTCGTTTGACGCCGATTGTAGACTAGCTCGAGTCCATCACATAGCCCTTTGCCGTGAGAAGTGGCATGAAAATGAAATTATGCTTCTGTACCAAAATCCTGTTTAAAATAAAACATGTTCTAATTCACACAAAGTACACAGATTACGAAGTTTTCGTTTCGTGATCACTCTTTTTTTTTAATTGTCTTGATGGAATATTCTCCTATTGCACATTTTGTGACTTAATACCGTATTTTAGTATTTAAAAAGTGTATAAAATGTATTTATAGGTTTTTAAGTATGCAAACTATTCGGAAGTTATTTTATTTTATGGATAGTTTTACTTAACTGAAATTATGATTTATTGAATCCATATAATGTCATACATTTATTTGAGATTCAGTCACTTTTTTTCCACTACCACCCGGTTCACGAGGCTGTTTTTGCCAGAGAAGAACGCGCAAGAAATTCTAGCGTTGCTCTTTTCAAAATAAGTTTACAATACAGTGATTATACAGGATTTTCAATTCAGAGCAGTTCATAAATAATTAATAATAATAATTAATTGATAATTATATTGTACGGCTGAGTTAAGTGTGGTCGCCCAGACCACGGAATTAGTATACACTCGCGCAGGACGCCGCTTTTCGGCAGTATTCCGAGTATAGCCTATTATATATAGTATTATATATAGTATTATATATATATTATATATAGTATTATATTATATATAGTATATTAATATATATTAATTTTAAGAAACGGGCTACTGAGGACTTAAAACGACGACCAAAATATTTTTGGAAAATATTTAAGGACAAAACAAAAATGTGCACTTCATTACCAAACGAAATGAATTTAGGAAATAAAATTGCAAAAGGCGGATTACAAATATGTGAATTATTTTCAAAACATTTCCAAAGTGTTTATCATACGGTAACAACTAGTTTTCCCCAAAGAGCTAAGTCCTACTCTTCTTTTTGTCACGTTACACCTTTCAATAACTGCCTGATTAGCGAAAGTGAGGTATTAGCACATTTGAAACAGCTGGATGTATATAAAGGTCCTGGGCCCGACTGTATACCACCAATTTTCCTAAAAAACTGCGCAGATAACTTGTATAAGCCTTTATCTATCATTTATAATAAGTCTCTGAAGTCCGGAACTTTCCCTGCGCAGTGGAAGTTAGCATTTTTAACACCTATACATAAAGGTGGTAAATTAGATAATGTTTCTCAATACCGTCCAATTTCTATTTTATCTGCGATGGGTAAGATTCTAGAAGCCATCATTAATAAAAAATATTGAGCCATCTCCTGCCAGTAATCGACTCTAATCAGCATGGTTTTTTACCACGCAGATCTACTAATACCAACTTGGTTGGATATGTTTGTGATATTACAGATATTATGGATAAGGGCGGTGAAGTGCACTCAGTATACACGGATTTTAAAAAAGCATTTGACTTGGTTAATCATAACATTTTGCTAACAAAATTGGCGATTGCGGGTATTCATGGCACCTTACTTCGTTGGTGCGAATCATACATACGAAATCGCTCACAACTAGTTCACATACGTGGATTCAAGTCTCGGACATTTAATGTTCCTTCTGGAGTCCCACAAGGATCCCATCTCGGACCCTTATTTTTTCTAGTGTACATAGATGATATTAAGCATGTCATAAAATCCAAATTTAAATTGTACGCTGACGACTTAAAAATCTATCGTAACATAAATAACCAGTCCGATATTTTGGCTCTTCAGTCAGATATAGACAACGTACAAAAATGGTGTGACGAGAACTATATGATTTTGAATTCAGAAAAATGTCACTATATTAAATTTACACGAAAGAAACTACCACATATAGCAACTTACTCCATTAATAATGTCCCTTTAACCGAAGTGAAGATAATACGCGATCTAGGAGTCATTTTTGATAGACAAATGAGTTTCCGATACCATATTGACGATATTACAACAAGAACCGCTCGACTTTCTGGGTTTATTAACAGGCAAATGAAAATTTTTAGCCAGCCTCCTCTCACTATTTTAATTTTTAATACTATCGTACGAGGCATTCTGGAATACTGTAGTACGGTATGGAGTCCTGGCTACCAAGTACATATCGACAGAATTGAGCGCATCCAACGCCGTTTTTTATACCATCTTACCTACAGTAACAATAAATGCGCTCAGTTAAAATCTTATGATCGGCGCTTATCCTTTTTTAAAATGGACTTACTCCAGACGCGTCGTAAAGTTGCTGATATTTTATTTCTGTTTAATATAATACATGGTTTTGTTGACACACCAGATATTTTAAATCGTATTCAATTCGCTATCCCGCGCCCTGAGAGTCGTTTAAATAATCGCAAAACTTTCTTCAAGTCGTTTTTTAAAACTAATCTCGGTCATCATTCTCCTATCTGCCGCATGACTTCTGCTTATAATAACATCCAAAACAATTTTGATATATTCCGTCCTGGTGCTAAGGCTTCCGTAAGAAAAAACATTATGTTAATCTACAATACCAAATCATCTAATTGAGATAGTAATTTAATGTGCATCACAACCTACATTCTCATTAAGCATGCTGTGTTCACACTTAGTAGGTTGCAATCTATAGTTTTAATTTCTATGTCAGTTCCATAAGTTTATAACTCGTAAGATTGTATCCAGTTCTGTGAACCAAATAAAAAAAAAAAAAAAAAAAAAAATAGCCCGTAATTCACTTCCACGCCCATTATAAAACTTGGCAGAGATGTTCTATACAATACTATCTATTTTCATAAAAAAAAAATCGAAATGGTTTAAGTTTATGAAAATCGAAGTTAAAAAAAATAAAATTAAAAAAATATGGAAAAAAACAAATTATTTTCGTATCCAAAAATGCAATTAAAAAGATCATTAAATGAAGTTTTAAATCCAGTGGTTTAATTATTTTAATCAATAATTATATGACTAGATAATCGGCTTTGAAGTACTGTATACCCACCAGTTGGTCAAAATTTCAAAGTTCCTTAATTCTTTAACCAGCCACTTTATTAGAAAAATATTTGATACACGAATCAAGGACATATATAGGTAGAACATACTCAAATATTTCTGTAATCAGAAACATCGAGATTTTTACCTGTCCGCTTCGCGTGGAATGCCCCTATATCAATTATTTTTGAGCGGCTCGACTCAGGTCATGAAGAATCTTTATCAACATGATCCTAAGTCCGGGTAATTTTGGTTGTCTTGGCGGATTAACTTGAAGTCACTCGCTTAGATTTAGAAAATTATTTACCACTTCGGTTCAAATTATTAATTAGTTTGTTTATTAAGCTTGACTTAAAAAAGATTTGAGGTCTTTTTACTACAAAATTTCAACATACTATCATTAAAAAATATATTATCCAACTTTAGAACTTTTCCTATGAATAAAGATTTATGTAAAAGTCTTCATTTGCAAAGGGAAAATCCGATACATTTGAAGCTTAAATTAAATTTGATAACAAGAAAAAATAGGACGACTTAATAAAATTGGATTAACTTTTAATAACTTCGTGTAAGTATCTTACCTTTAATAATGAAAATATTTCGCGGCGCGCTACGTTTTAATTAGACTTGGCTTAAGTTTTCATCTATGAGGTATAATGGGATTATCTGCTTAGCGCCGCTGCGTACCTACATCCCTACTCCGAACTACCTCCGTGAACACCCCAAATAATTCTATTTTGAAATATTTAATATCATAATTAATGTCTATTCCCTGTAATGCTGACATGTAACGGTCATTACCATTCCAAGATCAATTTAATCAGCCAAGACATCAGACGGGGCCGTTTTCGTACTTTATATTCTCACTTAAATATAAATGGACCATTTTCCGAGACTATCTTTCCTCAACAAAGTGGTAATCATAAGATTTCCTCTCCGGAAATTACTTCCACGACCTCAACTTTGAGTTGAAATCAAATATTGCCTCATCTCATCATTCGTATTCGAATAAAACTCTCAAAAGTTAGTTAGGTGTAATGAAAGCAATCCGACAAGCGCACGGTGATCCGCTTAGCTCAAATTGTAATAGCGGAGGGCGGAATTTTGGCGGTAGCAATGCCTGCGACATTCCTTAGAAAGCGGGAGCGCGGGAATCAATAAAGGATTTCCTGGCGACGTGCCCACGCATGTGCGTGGCGCCGCCGTGTAACCGCCACCGACACCGCCGCCGACAGCTGCACCCGACCACCAGCTCCCGCTCTTCATTACTCCTGTCCACAACTCCCGGCCACGAGAATCATTCTATCATTATATTTCTCTTCATACCACGGCGAGCACACAAGGTTTCAGGGCACACACGAGTCGTACGAATGCCTTAACGTCGGGTAGTTCGCTGAGGCTATGGAAACGTTGACATCGGTCACTGACCATCAACCCTATGCATGAACAAATAAATCTCAGTAATAAGTAGTAGGCCGCTGCGTTATTGGGCGTATGATTCGCGCGCAGCGTCAGTGCGGGCGCGGGTGAGTGCGGGCGAGGGCGGCGCGGGGCGCGGGCGGCAGGGCGGGGTGCGCGGCGGCGCGGCGTGGTGGCTGCCCGCGCGCGACTCGTTCTGTCCTCGCCCCGTGGCTCGGCCGCTACAACTCCGGTCCGCTCCGACCTCACACCGCAGCCACTCGATGACTCATGCACTTACTTACGCCCTTTGGTGACATTGCCGGGAGAGTGTAGTGCGAACGGCGGTGCTCCTATGTAGGAGCGAGTCTGTGTTGTGTTTGTCGTGCGCTCTTGTCATGTGGGAAGTGCGATGGCTCTGAGAGGCAGCATGTCGTGGCGCCCGCAGCCGGGACTGGTGCTGGCGCTACTGGTGGCCGCTACCTTCGCCAATCAGCTCGAGGATATACCCCATAATGAGTAAGACCCTCTATAAATTTAGTAATTTGTTATGGTGAAGTTATAAGTACTGAATTTTAGCATAAATGACATTGACATGTAACCAAGGGAATAAATGTAATGTTATTGCATTTCACGTACTTTCATCAGTAGGTAGTAGGTACGTTAGTTCATGTCAACAGGTCCACAAATGCTGAGCTTAAGTACAAGTGGAGCGAGATATTTGCTTGTCAGCAGAAGTGACATTATTGTTCGCTCCCTGCACAGTGAACTGTTATCGGAAACAAGGGATAGTGTGCTCTGGATGGCTCGTGGAACTTTTACGATGCATATTAAACGGTTGTTGTGCCGAGAGTACGTTTATACACACATATTAAGGGTGCTTTCATCATCGAAGATTGAGGAACAACTAGCTGCTTTTAAAACATAAACTACATAATGATATTGAACAATTTTCTTACATTATTATAGACCATATCTTGTTTTTATAACTTGGGAAATTAGGAGAATTTATTTGATACTTGACAAATATGTAGCTACCCTACCCTACCGTAATACTTTTTGTGTTTCCAACGTAACGTTCATACAATATGAGAATTTATCGAGCAATGCTGTCATAATATAATAAGAATAGGTTGTAAATACTATTACGAAAAAAAGTGAAAACAGATAACATTAAGGTAAAGTAATATTTTGGTTCTGACATCATCGACTGTGGGAATAAAGAGATGAACCAATCAAACAATAACCACTAGACGCTTATAAAATTCTTACGACAGTCTTCGCAATAAAAAACCTACAACTATTTTTATTGCAGCTAATAGCAGCTAATTCTAATATAGTTTCAGCGCAAAAATTATGGGATCTTGTATAAAAATATCGCTTTAATTGTGGTTTAAGAGATATAGTTTCTGAACCACATTTCGTGCACTATACGCGACAAAATAACTAATAGCCATTTCGATCACAATCTGTAATTGCGGTATTTAAACTATTTAAATGTGCTATACTTTAACCCCTTTAAATTATGAATATAGAAAAAGTCACTGGTTGTACAAATGGAAGTGTACCTTATGGCGTATAGCGACGAAGAACCTTTTTATCGAAAACAACACACGAAAAGCGTTGGTAATTACTAAATGAGAAAGAGAGTGAATATAAATAATAGGATATAATAAAAGTATACCACTTTTTGAGCGGTTCTTTAACACGTAGTTATTCAAGCTAAAAAGAAAAGGAATTTGTCAAATACCACCATGGTTTATCCAACCTCATTTTATCATTTCTGCGCATTAATCTTCTAAATGTACACCTGTTGCCTTTATATCCTCGCGATTTTTTACCTCCTGTTCCTCACATATGAATACTTTAATCTTCATAAGAAGCTCTGCAGTTCGCGCCAAAATTTACTGCATTTATGAATTGTTCAGAAATATGTGAAGCATTTCCGAAGTTCCATTTATAAAACGCATTTATTTATTGATGACGAGAAGTTAGGTAATATTTTTCAAAGGAATAAATTGTTCATTCTGATATAAGGCCGTCAAGTATGATTGTATTTCTTACACCTTATGGCCTTTTCAAAAAATTGGTCTGAGACCACATACCCTTCTGCAATTCAATTAACGGATGCTTTTACCATGAATTGGAACATTTTCAATGCGGTACGGAGGATCAAGGATGTTTACATTTTTCCATGATTGTTGTTCGTCAAATGATAATAAGACAATTCTATATGCGAGATGCATCGAATGCAAGGCTAAAAAAGGATAAACACAATCACTGGTTTTAATACATCAATATTCATGATTAGTATGCATACTGTAAACTTCATCCGTAAGCTGTTTTAATCGTTTCTTAATTTTATTGGTTTTAATGTTTGAAGGAATGTTATTTTGCAATCACTTATTTCCTTACCTACTAACATGAATTATTATTTGTCAGTCCAATCTGCTGCCAACTAGGATAGCATTAAAAATCTCTTATCAGCCCAATTACACGGAGAGTTTCTCGCAGTGAGAACCGTATGCTACTGTTGCTTGGAGTAATAATTATTCTTTATTTATTTCATTTTTTATTAAACATTCCTACAAATGTTTACAAAATTCAACATTTTATATAACTACGATAATCGTATCTTCGAGGTCAGAAACTGTCTCCGTGCAAATAGGGTTTTCATCTCTTTTACAATTATTAAGGAAGTTTTTTTTCCCTTTTTCAAGTACAAAGACCACCTTATACAAATATTTCTTTCGGGTCTGGGTGTTTGTGAGACCGAAAAGTTTCTTGTAGTTCCTGATACCTACGACACAAGACTCGATCTTAATGTGGGGTCAGGACTATGTATGTGACTGTTGGGTGTTATTTATTTATTTATTTACCTTCGATTCCAGGTTAAGAATGTATGTGTTTAATCGTAGTCGTTTATAATTATAATCTGGAATACTAAAATTATCTAATGTTACCTAGTATTAAAATGATTTAAATAAGATAAAATATGATGTATAGCCAAGTGTATAGCATAGCAAACGCTTCATAGGACTGTATACACGTGTATATTACTGTGTGTATATCAGCGAATATTACATAGATGTGTTCGGTTCCGGCGCATTTCGCACCACTAACCAGTTTATTGACAGGCAATTACAGAAGCATATCGGTCCGTAAGGTCGTATCTCCTGCCGTCTGTTTGTTATAGATGGGGTTGCCTCTGTCGGTTAAGCTCTGACCTTAATTAATTACCTGTTTGTGTGGCTGGAGCTTTGTTATATCCGATTCATATTAGAATATTTTATTATATTTTTTTATCTTGTTGAATTTTATTAAAGGTTAGCGAGTACTTTACTGTATCGGCACATATACGTTCCATTGTAGGGCACGGGCCTGCTCTACAATCCAGAGTATAATTGAGAGTGGTTAGGCCCTATAGTCCACCGTGCTAGCCTAGTCCGATCTGGCATATTTAAGATACCAAGTAAGTACCTACATACATCTGACATAAAAAGTTAGAAGTGTGCCCTAAGATTAGAATCTGCAACTACGTGAGTATGTTGCACGCAGCCGCGTCTTTTTCATTTACCCACAGGCCACCACGCACTTAGCTTAGCATACTAAGCTTCGTTTATCGAGTATAGATAACTAAATACTAAATTAATAAACTAAATGAAAACTTAATTGAAAGGATTAAAATATTATATAATAATTATTATAATAATTATAATATAAATCCTGCACTTTGCCACTTCAGTTAGCTTATCTATAAAATATTGATAAATAATAATAATAAATAAATACTCCCAACAGTTACATACATAGTCCTGACCCCACACTAAGATCGAGTCTTGTGTCGTGGGTATCAGGAACTACGAGAGACTTTTCGGTCCCACAAACACCCAGACCCGAAACGAACACCTGTGGTATTTAGATATATACATATACCCATAGCACGATGTTGTTAGTCTCACAGTTTCTGACATACCCACAATACGATCATCGGCTTCTCTGCTCCATCCTCGGTAAGTTATTTCACCAATGCCATATACAGGGTACACAAGACTGCTACCGAAAACGAAGCCGAGTGGTAGGTTTAGTAACTTCAGATACAATGCAACAGAAAATGTTGCAAAAAAAGCGACGAATTTTTTTAAATATTTATTTCATATGGTCGTATTTGGGTGTTAAATACATTTTTTCCCTAAAATAATAATGTGTACCCTTTTATTTATAAAGAGTATCAGGTATGAAAGAGTATAAATTATTATTTTAGTAAAAACTATGTATTCACCACCCAAAAATGAATTGATGATATTTAAAAAATGATTTAAAAAAATCGCGTTTCTTTGCGAAATTTTAAGTAGCGTTGTGATTGTAGTCACTAAAAGTACCACCCGGATTCGTTTTCGGTAACAGTCTTGATATACCTGGTAGGTATTATTCAAAAACGGCAATAATATATTTTATAAATACAAATAAGAATAAAGGGATCCAAACGCAGTTGTCCTTAGAACGTGATAGCAGCACATTTGTTCGCTTATGCACGCTGTCAGTTGGCACACGTATACTTTCACCATGCTATGTAGGGAACAGCGATTTGTTGCATAAGGGATGTGAATAAGGACATCTCTTGAGTTACATACATAAAATAACGACCTTTTCCCAGAAGCAATAGCCATATCACCTTGCACGTACCGTCCCACTGTGAGATAGGGCGAGCCTATCTCCATATTGGACACTAACTCCATACTCATAATGCCGCTTTGCCCGACTCGTGATTCAAACATGAGACCTTTGTAACCGTATCGTACATTGAGCATATTTAGTACATTATCTGGGTCAACATTAATGGAGCTAAGACATATGTTATTGTTATTGCAAGAATCCGCTGATATAGTTGGACCAATCGCATCTTCAGTCGTCCGCGGTTGGAAAGTGGAATGAAAATATGCAGCAAAAAGGTTACCGATTTGCTCGCTAGTTTGAGCTATGTTATCTTGATATGTCATTACATTAGGTAAGGTATTGTTGGATCTCTTACTTTTAACATATGACCAGAAATACTTAGGATTGTTTATAATAGATGCTTCAATTTTTCCAATTTCTCCCGTCAAACTGTAAATTTACTGTTACGGTTTGAAGGATACTGTAGCAAAAGTGATAAGCGCAGTGGCATGTCAGGCACTGCTTTATAATTCATAGTTTTATTTGGTTATGTTACAATCCATGAGCGGACGTTCGCTTACTTTTTTTATAAAGTTTTTATCCACTGTATCAACGCGTAGACGACAGACACTCCCTCTTCAGGCAGTCCACTAATAAACTAAGGTAAAGCGTTTCCATATCGACCTGTTAGAAATTTTATCTGCATCTAGCACCTTCTTCCAAAGTAGTTCTGTCGGCAGACTTGCAGTTCACATACACATTTCTTGGGAAGAGTTCTCACGATTTATTTATTTCTGTATCAGCCTTTATACGTCCCACTGCAGGGCACGGGCCTTCTCTACAATCGATAGTACGATCGAGAGTGGTCAGGCCCTATAGTCCACCACGCTGGCCTAGTGCGGGTTGGCGGAATTACATACCATATAAATTTGATAAATCGCTATGGTATGCAGGTTTCCTCACGATGTTTTTCTTCACCGTTTAAGTACGTGGTGATTGACTATCAATACACACATGACTTCGAAAAGTCAGAGGTGTGCCCTGGGATTCGAACCCGCGACCACCGTGAACATGTTGGCAGTTATTTATTTACTTATTATTTCATTTAAAATATACTTGTGTTGTATGTATTCCTCACAAAACAATTTGCAGCTTTCTTCTATATATTCGAATTAGAACTTAAGATGAAATTAGAAACTGCCAACAATGAACATTTTAAAGTGCTCTTTTTTTATATCCGTACTTGCAAACAGCACAATTTTTTTAAATGTGTTGCTTATATAATAATAATAATTTTATTCAGATCACTTTAGTACATTGCATTTGTTATGCTAACATGAAATTCTTAAGCTTTAAAGATTATGCTTAAATTTAGTGTAATATCTGTTGTTTGGTTATCTTTCCTAGATCTGTTTGCCAGTCGGCAAAGGCCTCCTCCAACCTTTTCCATTCCTTTTTTTCTTGAGCCACTCTGTTCCATGTGACTCCTGCAACTTGTCTAACGTCATCGTCCCACCTTTTCTGTGGTCGGCCTCTTTTCCGTTTGCCTTCCCTTGGGTACCACCATGTCACCCTTTTGCTCCATTTGTCGTGTCCTCTTACCAGGTGACCAGCCCATCGCCATTTGAGTCTTTTGATTTTGCTTATTACATCGGTAGTTTTTGTTTTGTTTCTAATGACGATTTTTTTAACTCTGTCGGACTTTTTAATGTTTAGCATGCTCCTTTCCATTGCATGCTGGCAAGTTGCTAATTTGTTTGAGGTGGCTTGGTTTAAGGACCATGACTGACACCCGTATGTAAGCACAGGTAGTACGCAGGTGTTAAAAAGTTTGCTTTTTAGGTTGATTTGGAGCTCTTTATCCTTCATAGCCTCTTTTAAACTCCAGTATCTCTTCCAGCCATTTGTAACTCTTCTGTCCAGTTCCTTCTGCATAGGATCTTTTTGGGTTATGAGCTGCCCTAGATATACGTACTCGTCTGTATAGTTGATTTCGGTGTTTCCTAAATCTATAGTATGTTTGTGCCCGTTTGTCATCACCCTAGTTTTTTCCGGATTCATGGCCAAGCCTACACTCTCACATTCTCGCGCAAGTTCTTTTATCATTCTGGTTAGGTCTTCTGCTGTTTTTGCCAATAGCACTATGTCATCAGCAAATCTTAAGTGCGATAGCAGTTGGCCGTCTATATTAATCCCCAGATGTTCCCAATTAAGTTTTCGGAAGATTGATTCTAGTACTGCGGAGAATATTTTCGGAGATAGAGGGTCTCCCTGCCTTACGCCTTTTTCTACTCTGAAAGGAGTACTTTTCTTTTCTAGTTGGATTCTTGCTCTGCTGCAGCTATATATATTTTTTATTAATCGAATGTACTTGTGCTCAACCCCTTGTTCTAGTAACGCCTCCCATATTCTGTCATGTTGTAGAGAATCGAATGCTTTACTATAGTCAATAAATGCAATGTAGCATGTGAGTTGATATTCGTTGTATTTCTCCAGAATTTGACGCACTACGTGGATGTGGTCGATCACTGAGAAGTCTTTGCGAAATCCTGCTTGCTCAATAGGTTGGTTTTCGTCTAGGGTTCTTTCGATCCGTTTTACGATGATCTTAGCAAAAATCTTATATACATTGGACATAAGACTTATAGGGCGATAATTTCCTATGTCATATTTATCCCCTTTCTTATACAGTAGGATGATGTGAGATTCGGTCCATTGCTGGGGGATGGTTTCAGTGTTCGTGATATCGTTGAACATATCTGTGAGGACAGGTAGCCGGATATCTTTGCTATATCTTAAAATTTCATTGCTTATGCCGTCAGGCCCGATGCTTTCTCACTCTTTTGGGTATTGATAGCCTTACTGACTTCGGCTTGGAGAATACTGGGGACGTGCGACCTTTCCACTAGATTGATTACAGCTTGCGTAGTGTTGTTTCGATAAAGATTTTTGTAGTATGACGTAGCTGTTTTTAGTATGTCAATTCTGTGATGGTCTAATTTTTCTCAGTCGTCTTTCATTTTTACGATCCAGTTCTTCGTGTTGGTCAATTCTTTAAGTGCTTTTTTAGTTCCACCGGTTTTCAGTATGTAATTTTCTATCATCCGCATCCTTCGTTGTTTTCTGTCCTTCCTCATACTTTCTTTGCAGATTTTGGCTAATTTCTGTCTTCTATTTTGGGTGCTTCTTTCTTTAGTAAGGTGATTTCTTTCTTGTAGGAGTTTTATGGTGTCTGTTGATAGTATTCCTTTTTCATCAATTTAGTACCTGCTATTAGTTTAGTTTGAGTTTTGATAATATTCTCTATATTATTGTATTTATCTTGAGTTTCGAGTTCCTTAGTGTTCTCATTGAAGTCTCTAAGTTCAGCTCTTAGGGTTGTTTTATTTGCTCTAATTGCTGTTCGTTGAGTTTTATGCTTCCTGAGTCTTGTCTAGGTCTAGCTTTTTTCGGTTGATTTGTTTTAAGCTCGGTTCTAAGTAGCCTATGATTGGTGTCGAAGTTAAATCTTTTAATGACGGTAAAGTTTGTGAAGTAGTTGTTTCTGTTGGTCATAATAAAATAAATTACATTTTTTGTTTTGCCATCCGGCGAGATCCAGGTCCACATGCTCTTTCGGTTCTTCTTGAACATTGTATTTAAGATAGTTAGTTTGTTTTCTAGCGCGAAGTTTGTGATTTTTTCCCCATTTCTGCTTCTGGTCTTGTTACTATATGAAAATTGACCAAGTATTGCGTTTTCTCCTGGGCGTCTTGCTCCAATTTGACCATTGAAGTCACCCATGACTATAAGGTTTTTATGGGTATGTTCTTTAATGGCTTCATTTAGATTATGGTAGAAGTTGTCTATCGTTTCCAAATTTGATTGCTCTGTAGGTGAATATATTTGTACGATAGACCAAGGTTTTTTATATCCCAGTAGTTTCAAGTTCATAATCGCTATGCGTTCTGAGATTCCGATGAATTCTTCCACATATTGTTTTAAATGTTGTTTAATAATAAATCCTACCCCATATTGGCCTTGTGTCTCCCCTATTTGATATAGTAAATAGTCTGGATGACAAGTAATACTTTCGCCCATTCTCCTCACTTCACTCAAACCAATTATGTCCCATTTAATAGCTTTTAGCGCATATGTCAGTTCCGTAAGATTTTCTTCTTTTCCCAAGGTGAGTACATTGAGGGATGCTATGTAAATTACTGATTTTTGGTGTTTATTGTCTTTAGATGTTGGAGGGTTGTGGTCGCTTTCCCCCTCGAGGACCAAAAATGTGTTGCTTACGAAGTCAGAAATAACGCTAAAGTGATATTACTCCTAATATTCTTTTTTGTTTTTAATACCTTATTTAAACGATAAATAATTATAGGTACTATTGTGTTAGTTTTATCTTGCCGACAATACACCAAATATAATATATGTGATGCGTCCTCTATTTCCTACGGTCCACATCAGGTCCTATTTATTAAACTACTATCTACCAAATAGTAGAGCCTTGCTGTGTCAGTTATGACTCAACATGAATGGGCAGGCTCGTCTGGGGCGGTACCAATGTCTCACAGGAAATCCACGTGAAGCAAAATTTTGTTGTCGCGTTTGTTTTGGTGAATAAGGTTGCCGTATGCACTATACCCCTCTCCTCTTCCATCCTTTTTCCTTTCTTATTTCCTCTCGATTTGAGGAGCTGGCTTCATGGATGACAATCCATGTAGTCGTAATCACTTGCCTTCAATGACCTGCTTGCGCGTTTGCCAGCCCTATGCAACAAAAAAAATCTTATGGACCATTTTCCATTATTGCAGCCAAGCTCAGTTTATCAAGACCAACAAATTTGATGTTTATATTAAGCGTTGTTTCTGTAATGACTAATCATATTAAGTACTTGATTAATACCGTGATATGAACATGCTATTACATTTCGTCATTAAATCACGTAAATGTTTGTTATTATGAAGGCGGGCCGCCCTTTGTGAATGGGGCTGGTGTAATTGCTCCATCCAATTTTCATATCTGCAATCTTCACCTCAATGCCCGAACAAAGAATGTCGATGCGAGCATTCTGAACTTTGAAAATGCAACGTAAGCGTAGACTTGGACAAACACGTTGACGCCGCGTGGTTCGATTAAATCAAATACTCTTAATTGCATTACTACCACAGAGAAAATTTTACGTAATTATGATTATCACTATATGCAAACTTTTTAAAATTACCCACAAGAATTTAATAAACAGCCATCATATTAATAATCAGCGACTTCAGTCTACAGATTTCATGTTATTGAATCACTTTGCTGTTGTGTTTCTTTTGGAAGTGATATTGCTAAACAGTGAACAGTCTGTATTTGTCAGTAGGATATTCGCGATGGTAAGCGATACAACCGCTCATGAAAGCAATGCTTGACATTCTGCTGCGCTCGCCATCCTGAGACATAAGATGTTAAGCCTCAATATGTCCAGTAGTTATTCCTAATGTAATTTATTCTTCTCATGTTTTTTTTTCTTGCTGCAATGTCCTTCAATCCGAAACAACAGCGCATTTAAACTGATGTTTGGCGGGAAAAAAAGACTGCGGTGGGAACTACCCAGACGGCCTCTCACATATGATAGACATAAGATGTTATGTCTGGCTACAATGTCCTTAAAACCTGAACACAACAGTGCATACGTGCACTGCTGTTTGGCATTAACGACCTTTCAAAAATGCGAAACTTACAACTACAAAACATTTGCAAATTGCACCTATATTCATCATTAAACATAAGGGAATAGTTTATGACAGCGCTCATAATGAAACCTTAGGTAGTAAAATATAACTAACTTACAATTCTCTGGGACATACATATAACTTATAACTAAGCCACAAACATAAACTTCCAAATCGCACGTCAATCGTTAAACTGTGGTCACAAGCGGCACTTATTTTTATCTGCAAATTATCTTTTCCTTGCCACGATCCTTTCAAAAGGTATGCAAAATCCCTGTCGCAAGGGCACGATAACACGTTAACCGAACGCTATGCAAAATTTATTACTCTATTGGCGGAACGATAGAACAGTGTTGAGTGGTGGCGGGTACTGAACCCGCTGCGCCAAGTGCAAGTGATATCGATTTATCTACCAGGATTCATGGCTTTACAAACAGGGGAGTTACTTTATACTTCAACAAGAAATTCGAATGTTCGGACGTTCAACGTCAATTTATATGTTGAACATCAACTGATAAGCTTTTTCCACCTCTGAAAATCAATACTATTCTCTACGAAACTTATCATTCACTTCGAACTTAGTCTAAAATTACGACGTACGATCCAGGATTTGAACATTTTGTAAAGTATTTAGGCATATTCGTACATTTTGATTTACAATGTTCGCACATTCGTCGTCGCGTTGGAGTAGTATGACCCCCATGAATTTGCGATATTGATGTATTGACGCTTGTGGTTTGAAGATTATACGCTGATAGATGAATAACTAACTAAGCGAGAAATACAGAAGGTTAAGTAATTTGTAAACAATTATTTGGCGGCCTCTATGGCGCTGTTGGTTAAGATAGCGGTTTTTAAACGGAAGCGAGTTTGTTTCTTCCCCCGTGTTTAGTGCTTGTTTAATCTATGAATATTTTTTCATGGTATAAAAGCTGTAAGACCGAAAAGTCTCATGTAATATTCAGATTGCCTAAACACTACTTAAACATGTATATCTTAATAAGATTTCGGACGAGGTATATCATTGTTGCTAATATTTATGTGTTTTAACATAATATCATTCGAATCGAATGGTGTAAGGGGTATTAGCAGTTAAATTATGAAGTGTATTTACGGTTTGGAAAGATAATTTAAAAAATATTCAGGAACAAAGTGCGGTGATTTAAAAAAAAAAGGGTAAATCAAGACAAAAATGTTAATTATATTCCCAATAGTTTTAAAGGTAATTCCCATCGCTGGCATTTAACCGCCCACAATAACGCATCAATTAATCGACACTCCACGACAGACGAGTGCGGTGACACGTGGCCAGAGAATTAAATACGTCGATTACTACGAATAAAAATATTGTTTTGTCGCACGTGGGCGTTTGTTTGTCGGCACGCGGCATCCAGCTCGTGTGGGCGTGATTGTACGACTCGGGAACCCTTCATGCAGCCCCACGCTTCTATTCTGTTTCACTCGCAATAATCGACGTACATACAATGAAAGCCTTCACAATTGTCGACTTTGAATGATGTATTAGTTTTCTTTCTGTAAAATAATGTTGGTTAAGTGGCATTTGCTAATGGTAGGATTGCATTACCAGGATTGTGTGGTAAAACATCACAATTTGTAACATTAGACATGTAATTTTAATCTTTCAAACGTCAGACATTATTTAGATTCAGTCATATTTTTTTTCTCCTATACTCACAAGGTTATTATCGCTAGAGAAGAAAGGACGAGAAACTCTAGCGTTGCTCTTTTCAAAACAATACAGTGATTATACAGGAGTCGCAGCTTAGTGACTAAATTGAACTATTACAAAGAGTAAAATAATAATCACTCTCAATCGTACCGTGGATTATAGAGGAGGTCCGTGCCCTGCAGTCGGACGTATATGGGCTGATAGAGAAGATAATCGTATTCCTCTGTATCGACATGATTGCGGAAAACCAACACAATTATGTCGCATTCCGGGTTCAGCCACTGTACAATCTAGTTTCAATCAGCCTAGCATAACTATGTTCGACAGTATTTGCTCCATTTGGACTCCAATGACCATCAGGTGCTTTTTTATCTGTTTGCCATATCAACATAAAGCCATAAAAATAAGTCGTAATGGTTAATCTACATAGTGTTTTTTTTATATCGACTAACTTGCTGTGTGTAGCTTCGATCAAATATACACTAGATACAACACGAGCGCTTAGAAAATGGAACCAAAAAAGAGTGTTTTAAGCACAGCCTTCAGTCACGCACCGACCGTTGCTTCTAAAACGTCGCAGAACATTAGACAATATAATGTGAAAAGCTACTTTAAGCTCCAGGAATAAGGTGGAATTTGTGTAATATATTTGGAATATGTGATATTTTTGTTTACTTTTTTTGTTTCAATGCATCGGTGCCACTTTTTAACAGAACATTTACAGGGAACTGTGTATCTAGTGTACTCGTATATTTGATCGATGGTGTGTAGGGTTAAACAAGGTTCCTGGATATTTAAGATATTCACCGCTATACATTATTGAAAACTTGTTACCCATACTAGATTAAGATATTCGTCGCTTCAACACTATGCTATATAGCGGTAGGCTCACCCGAAATGGTAAATGGCATCATGGGATAGAACATACAAGGCGAATTATGGGTGTCCTGGTAGCACCTCTGCCTGCTCCTTAAGAGCGTTTATACCCTGTGCGCGCTTTTTGGCTTAAAAACAGGACTTTTCAAATGAGTTAATAGCCACCAATAAACAATTTAAAAGAAAAATAATTAGTACTTATTTTAGAAAAGGTTGTCATCTAGGGATTTTGGTGGAAAACATTATAGATTGATGGATAATTTGTGAGTACTATAAGGATTACTGAACACAAGTTTCGTTATTTAGGCTTTAAATGGCAATTTAGAAGCTTAAGATATCCGAAACCACTAAATATAAGATGAAAATAAAAATATTATCAGACTAATAAGACCCTTATGGAGGGATTTTGCTGAGAAAAATAATCTTTTTGTGTTTAGTTCCTGAAAAATAAAAAATTAAACAATGCGAAATTATTCAGAAACTCTCGTCAAGAACATATTTTTTTTTCACCAACTTATCGTACATACATTTTTATAGCAATTGCATATTATAAAAGAAGAATATCTTATCAATAAATTACGATTTTTATATTTCAACAAAATTAGTTTTCATGTTTTCTACAAATATTTTAAAAACCACTATAAAACACGCTGTCCGACGTGGCTCAAATCAGACCGCCGCGCCGCAAGGCCTTCTAGAGGGAGGACATGTCGCTCGTCGCTCCGGCCTAGCTGCAGTCGATTTTGCCGTGCGTAATAAAAATAGCCACGCGCGGACTGCGATTACCACATCTTAGTACTTTGGTAGTAAAATATTTAATTATTTTGATTACCTACAATGATTTTGTAGTGAGTATAAATTATGTTTCAGGTAATATAATGGGATGTAATTCCGAGGCTAAATTATGTTATGTATTGTAATATAAAATTAAATATATTTCGTAATTGTAAGAGGTTGTAAGGCCCCTAACACTATTTATGTGTTCGAACAGGAAATGGTTAATAAAACGTCCGTAGTGTCTACTGATTGAACACTGATTTGAATGCAACTTAACAATGTAATAAGAACGAAAATATGATTAGTATCTAAATTTGTATTATTCTTTGCTTGCACAGTAATATTTGTCTACTTATAATGCAAATAAAATATTTTATGATATTATATTACAGTTACATTTCAATTGCATATTTGAAGCGCACGGATCAAAGTTGTTTGAGCCGATTGTATAGCGAGCCGACGCGGCAGCTCTACGCACACAGCTTTGGTCGCTTATGTGTGCGTGAAATTAACGAAGAAATGCCTATAGTTGACTTTGCGCGCAAGGTGTATACGCTCTTAAGAGAAAAAGGCGTGAGTATATATATGTATTTACGCACTATTCTACTATCTATATAAGTTCGCAATTATATACTCGGCGTAGGTAAAGGTGCCTCTAGTGCCACCCTTATTTCGCTAAGCTTATCGTTGCGATGGAAAAAAAAACAAAAATTCAAAGTGAGTTTTCCAACCTGGGAATAAAATAGTAACATTTTATATGCGTGGTGGCCTGTCGGTAACCAGACCAGACGCGGCTGCCAACATGTTCACGGTGGTCGGGGGTTCAAATCCCAGGGTACACCTCTGACTTTTCGGAGTCATGAGTGTATTGATAATCACCACGCTCTAAAACGATGAAGGAAAACATCGTGAGGAAAACTGCATAGCGTAGCGATTTATAAGAATTTCTATGATATGTAAGTCCACCAACCCGCACTAGGCCAGCGTGTTGGACCTAACCAATTTCTATCGTACTCTCAATTGTAGAGGAAGCCCGTGCCCTGCATTGGGACGTGGCCCCTTGGTAAACGGACCACACGCAGCTGCCAACGCACTCACGGTGGTTGCGGATTCAAATTCCAGGGCACACCTCTGGCTTTTCGGAGGGTGGGTATTGATAGACAATCACCACGCACTATGACGGCGAAAATAAACATCGTGTGGAAACTTGCATACCCAAGGGAATTAGTAAGAATTTCAATGGTATGCAAACTCCGTCAACCCGGACTAGGCCAGCGTAGCGACTAAAAAGTAACTAAGTGTAGTCGACCAAATCAAAATCAAAATCAAAATATTCTTTATTAAAATAGTCTTTCACAAGATTTTTTGATTGTGGTGGACTATATAGCCTGAGCACTATCAATCGTACTCTCGATTGAAGAGGAACCCGTGACCTGCAGTGGGACGTATATGGGGTGGTACAGCACTAACTGCCCCGAGAATTTAAAACAGCAACAACATGCAATAAAAAAGTGACTTAGCTGCGATCTCTTCGTAAGAATATCTTTGAACTCTAAATATAATATGGAATGCTCGCTTTAGCTAAGTCAGACATTTTTATTTTCTGTACGTTCAACAACTCTTTATTCGCCCACTATAGTCTATTATAAGTTGGTATTAAAGTTATAAACAAACTAGCGTAGGCTGTACCGAATATTTTAATACCATTAGGTAAATTGATACGTACTTATTTATATGTGCTGTTCAGTTTATTTTTGTAGCTGTTGTTAATTTATATTTTGGGAACTCAGAAATTGACTCTGATCTGACATTGATCTTTTAAGATCCTTTTTACTTCGACACAATTTTTTAAATGATTAGTGTAAACTTTCTTAGATTTACCTGAATGTTAGCCATTGAGAAAAAACTATTTTTTACGAATTTGGTCCGAGCCGTGATCACGAAAGCTGTAAAGTAATGGAAACGTCACATCGGGCAGTTAAAAGTGTAAAAATTGACTGGTGGTAGGTCTCTCATATGCGACGCGTCGCCTGGATAGGTACCGCCACATTGTCAATTCCTCCCATCAAACAGCAGTATAAATGCACTGTTGTGTTTGGGATTGAAGGACATTGCAGCCAGAGTAACTACTGGACATATTGAGACTTCTTATGTCTCAGGATGGCGAGCGCAGTGGAATGCCAAGCATTGCTTTGTAATTCAAGGTGTTGTTTGGTTGTGCTACTGTTAATTAGCAGTCGTATGGCTTACCATCAGGTGAACGGCATGCTCGCCTCGCCATTCATTGCAATAATAAAAAAAATAGACCAAATCCGCAATAAAATCCGAAAATTTTACCTATGTTATTTTATTTTTTACTTCTTAATCCAAAGGTTATAAGAAATAATGGAAAAAAATAATATTAAATTTATTACATCGTAATAACGACCATATAAATAGCTTGGCACACTCTTGGCACCAATTTTCTCTCCTATCTCACGACAAAAAAATAAATATCTTTGAAGTGGAAAAACAAAAGCAATTTAATCATGTTTTTGATATATTTTTTTTATTCCAATAAATGGCGAGACGAGCGTGCCGCTCTCCTGATGGTAAGCGATACGACAGCTCATAAACAGTAGCAGAACCAAACAACACCTTGAATTACAAAGCAATGCTTGGCATTCCACTGCGCTCGCCATCCTGAGACATAAGATGTTAAGTCTCAATATGTCCAGTAGTTGTTCTGGCTACAATGTCCTTCAATTCGAAACACAACAGTGCTTCTACACTGCTGTTTGACGGGAGAAATAGACAATGCGATGGTACCCACCCAGGCAGCCTCTCACATATGAGAGACCTACCACCAGATTTAAAATTAAAATAAATGTACAAGTCCAAGTCGCGCACTGAGTTGCAACACTCCTATTTCCGTTTTATGCGTTTCGTTTTTTGGGTGCAGATACAGAATACACAATATCATAATGTTTTAACTTCGCAATGTCTTGAAATAAATAATTTGTTATAATAATACGCATAAACTTTTGAATCATAATTTTGTTTTCCATCCTCGCAATTATAGTCATATCACAATCACAACATTTCAGTGAAAACTCCTTTCCGCCCTGAGGTGACATTGGTTAAAACTGGCCCTAGACATTCACATTTATCTTGTCGGTGAAGCCTAGCCAAGTATACATACAGGTTATATCTGGAGTCACTTAAACTACCACTACCACCACTTCATTATCGGTCGCAGTCTTGATATACCTGGTATATCCAATTTTGAACTGGAAAGCATAACTCTATAAAACTAATAATAACAAGCTCTTAGACTATAAGTCCAACACTCTATCTAAGGGCGATCATTATGAGGAAATCTATAGATACATATTTTATTGGATGTTTTCAATATTAACATCTCAACTCCAAGATTATGAACCGCCGAACATAGGGATCCGTAAATAAAATATAAATTTATTTGTATTGACTCTGAAACTTCAAAAAGTAATTTGAGGAAGGTTAAACTGATTTTTTAAAATTATAAAACGCATAGAGGATTGCGAGTAAAGTGTGCAATTCTAAATTGCATCGCTTGCACACCTGATGCCTGTAGGATGGGTGGACCGTCGCGCTGGTCGCCGCGCCCGACACCGCCGCTGTCGCAGTGTCCCGCTCCGTGCCAACGCACGACACTTGTTCACAAAGCGGATATCGAACCCAGACTGAATACACTATGTATGCTGACTTAGAAATTACTCTCTTTTGACGTAAATTATATCAAAATGTGATATTAGAAAAGATTTAATTATTTTTTAAGATCATATATTAAGTCTTTAAAATCAACCGACAAAACCCTTAGTAATTACAGTTAAAAACCTTCTATTATCTTTAACTAGTTATTAGTAACGGGTAATTAAATGAACCTAAGGGAATACTTATCAGTGAAGCATTATAAAATCACGCACGAAAAACAATTAACACGACATCGGTCAGGAGTCCATTAAAAAAGGCGTCCACGTAAATCTAATTGAGACATAAATTAGATGTTTGTCAATTAAATAGGTTTTTTTATCGCATCGCATGTCTACGGTGTGGCGGGCGCGGGCGGGAGCGTACAAACAGGCAAATGAAACTAGTTATGATCTGTTTCCACAACGTAAATATTTGCGGAGCGGCACGCGGTGCGGAGCGGGGCACATGTCAAAGGCGCCGGCTCCGGTATTGATCTTGCACGCGGCCGCGGGTCGGGGGAGGCTACGGCTGTAGCGCGGCGTGCGGGGCGAGGGGCGAGGGGTGAGGGCGGCGGGGCGCGGGGGTGTGCCAGCTCGTACTACGGAGGCTGTCTTACGTAAGGGCGCAGCACGTCTGACACCCCGTCTGCCAGCTCTACGCTCTCGCCACTCGCCGGCGCTGATTAATAAAACAACTGTTATCGACTCGCTGCAACCGAGATATCATCGCATTCTAACTTTAATGAATTCACTCTGAACGTTACTCACACCAGGTCACGCAGCCCCGGCCTCGCAGATAAACTCATCCACTGCTAATTAAATATCCACATAATTACCTAATTTGTTTTTTTCTTACAACATTATTACAGCAGCGGTTCTGGTGCAAGAAAATATAATGTACAAACCATATAAAAATGTTGAAGCACTTACAATCGTTTAGAGAAGTCCTTTGATGTCGTCCAAACGTGGCGATTAAATTTTGTGCCGTTCAACTAATTCGCAATAATTTAAAATGGAAATTTGTCACACGTAAAGGGGATGATATTAAATTCAGGTGAAACGTAAATCGGTTCCTCTCGGTGGCGCTCGCCGCTCGCCGCTCGCGAAACCCAACGTTTATCGCCACAGTTAAACCGATTACAGTAACAAGATTTTAAGTGGATTGGTGCATTCCAACATTTCTTACTTCATTTTTCTATTCCATTGGAGTTTATAATTTTGGACTTTGATCAAATTTCGTTTTTATGACCAACGTATCCAATTGCAAATAAAACAGGATGGAATTTGGAGTTATACATGCGTTTAGAAGTACACGAACTACGGAGAGCCCACCTACAGTCTATCGCTTTCCTTATAATAAACCTAAGTAGAATCCAGAATTAATTACACCATCTTTATATGTGTACTCGTATAATATTTTGTTGAGCTTATTTTATACATTCTATGATGCTAGCTTATTTATGATGTATAATGCTACTTATAAGCTCTAGAACTGGATGGAGACTGTCCCGCCCTCACACCCACCACTGCAACTCCTGTAAGCCAGGATCAACAGTGGCACGCAATGTAATGACACCGAGCATTGAAGCTCGGCGAGTCTCCGGGAATGTCTAACTTGTCTTTAACCCGCAACGAAATCAATCAGAAAGTTAAATTAATAGGAGGAGTTGGAAATAAATATTGTCCACTTCCCTCCGTGCAAAGCGGGTGACAAAACAATGAAATAAAGAGGTAAATAACCTCGCAAAAAGACTTTTACAGCCGGAGAAGCCAGCTGTAAAGCACCACGGATCAAATCCTTATTACATTTAAATGGGACCTAATATGTGAGCTGTTACACTTGATTCCAGTAATAGGTATGGCAAAAACGCCGGAAAGCACGGAAATTCGTCCTAGTCTCTACAAGGTCCGTGTAGTATACAACTCCAGATGATATTTGCATACTATCCAGCATAGTTTTACGCTCATTCTGCCAAAGACTACACTCCCAAAGTATATGATGCGCGGATTGTTCATATTCGCAATTTGCTGTTGAACATGGGCACGCAGGCGATTCCACAAGCTTAAAAGAGTATAGTTTAGACTTAAAGTTACCATGGCCCGTGAGGAACTGTGATACGCAATAATCGACATCTAGCCATGTCTTCGTCAAACGATCACGCACGCAAGGAAAATATTGGTATAAATGCCGTCCCTTCAAAGATACCTCCCATCTATTTTGCCATTCATCTAATAGTTCGCTATATACCATAGGAAGCGGTTTAAATAATCTGTCGACTTTTAAGAGTTCACGTGCAGTTAAAAATCTTTTATCCATATTCTCCCTAGTAGAGTAATACATGGCGGCGCGACGTTGCACCTCCAGATCGACTGGAAGTACACCCGCCAGGACAGGCAAAGCTTCGGTACTAACAGTTCTATATGCCTTGCACAAGAATATCAACGCCAAACGTTGGCTCTGGAGCAGTTTTCTTCGCACAGCGCCGATAGTAGCCCTATCAGCCCATACGGGAGATCCATAACAAATACATCCTAAGTAAGTTGCTCCATAGATGATTTGTAGTGTATTGAAAGATAGCCCCCACGTTGATTTCGATATTCTTGTCAAAGCAAAAAAGTTCCTTTTCGACTTTTCCCCGACGTTCTTAATATGTTCCAGAAAGGAAAAATTCCTTTCCAAAATTAAACCGAGATAACAAACCGATTCTTTTTTCTTTACAGTGATACTATTAAATTTAATTCGCGGCGGTGATTTTAAAGTTCCTTTTAGAAGTAATTGGAACGTTTTATGTGGTGCAAACTGTAAGCGATTTCGATGTCCCCAATCACATATTAATTTTAAACACGCGTCTGCCATATTTTCTAATCCCGACCTACTGTTTGACTCTATAAGCAAGAGGCAATCGTCCGCATATCCGGTCAAAGAACACCCCGACGGTAAGGGGATTGTAAGAAAATCGTCGAAGCCTAAATTCCACAAATAAGGACCTAAGACCGAGCCTTGTGGACAACCCATCGTCAGTGGTTTCGACACGGCATAGTGTCCAAGTTTAAGTTTTGTTGTTCCATGCGAGAAATACGAGTAAATAAGTGAATATATATTTTTAAAGCAACCTCGTAATTTCAACTTAAGAAGCAGCATTGGCCACCAAGCGTTGTCGAAAGCACCGGAGATGTCCAGAAAAATACCGAGTACATATTTACACACCGATGTACTTACCGCTCTTCTAACCGAAATTGCTGCGTCGATAGTTGACTTACACGTAGTAAAACCGAACTGATTTTCGTGAAATTTTGGTCCGCCCGGTAGCAATCGAGGGACGATAAGACGTTCTAAAAGTTTACCTAGCGACGGCAAGAGTGTAATAGGTCTATACGACTTAGGATCATGTGGAGGTTTATCGCCACTCTTGGGTATTATCCGAATGAAACCGGTACGCCATACTCGCGGAAATACCCCTTCAGCAATGCATCTGTTATAAACAGTAAGTAACGCATCGCCTGCCGATTTACAGGCCTCTTTAATCATTTTGTTAGATATTTTATCGTCACCGGAAGCCTTGTTTAGGGGCAAAGATCGTACGATTTCACTAAATTCATCAAACGACGACAGATTTGAATCCGAAGAGTTCGGCAGTTCCCCGGCCCACATCCTAATCTGCTTGTGGTATTCTGTGTCATTTTCAACATTATCATCCGGAATTAACGATTGTAACAGAGCGTCCGTTGTCTCCTCAATACCAGTGGTGTAGTTGTTGTCAATTTTTAAATTCTCAATATATGCCAAATTGATTGACCTATTCGCTTTGAATTCATGGTATAAAGGAGACCACGGACCCTCACTATCTAACCGAGCCACAACTTTTCGTAATAAATTACCCTTAGATTTTTGGACGGCCGCTTTATAATGCGATCTGGCAACTCTCAGTTTATTTAAAGCAGATGTAATTGCTTCCCCTGTGACAGAACGTCTCTTAAGCCCGTTAAAACGCCTACGCGCTCTGCGAAAAGTCCGACGTAGTTGGACTAGTAAATCATTCCACCAATCACACCTCCGAGCGTTAGTGATGGAACCTCGACCGATGGTAACGTCTGCGCAATATGTAAACGTGTCCGACATAATCTCCGCACAGGTTTCAGCTGACAGATCATTGCTAGTGAAGTCCCCAGCATGCCGAGCAAATAGCGAGCTAAATAAATCCCAGTCTGCGCCTCGGGATTTATATTTAAAATTAAAATTATTATGTACCGGACCCTGCGTCAATCTAGGCAAGAACTCGTACACAATCAGGCGATGGTCACTACACGACGCGTCCGGTAGGACGCGCCACCTATCAATACGGACGTCTCCACTAGAAAGTGTGACGTCAATAGAAGATTCGCCCATAGGGCTACTGTAAGTAGGTGGTGCATCGGGGGTGTTGTGTATTTCGAGATTCATCTCTGCAATGAAATCTTCTACAGCGCAACGTCGCTCGGTATCAGTGGAGCGATATTTGCCATACCAAAGGACAGATGACGCATTAACGTCAGCACCTATAATAATTTTATGTCCAGCGAGGGACCGCAAGACATAGCGGAGGTGACACAGGTGAGGACCCACAGGATCTGAGTATTGAAAATAACAGCTCACAACATAAACCTTACAAATCGGACTAGACACCTCAGCGACAGCACAGTGTGACGTCATAAGATTACGCACAGAGGTTACGGTAAGATTTGAACCCGACACAAAAATACCTGCTCGTGAGTTGCTATCAAGTTGTACGACCTTACTAGATATACGCGCATGTTGATATTGCTCCTGTACTAGTACGATATTTAACTTATACTCGCGAATTAACGTATCTAATTCCGACGTTGCTACCCTATCATTATGGAGGTTTAACTGTCCGATGGTAAAGTTATTCATATTGTGTTAGTACTGGGTCGAGAGAAATAGTTGTTGGAGTTTGTAGTTGTACGTTGGACACTCCTGAGACCCACAGCGATGATCGTGGGGTTTTTTAAAGCGCTTGCAAGGTGCGCATACTGGCTTAAAATCTGTGTCTGAACTGTGCGGACACGCCTTAGTCTCGTGTGCTTCAGCACAGACGGCACACGTAGGTGTTTTTACTGTACAGAACTTTTGCACATGCCCATAGTATTGACAATTCATACAACGCACTATTTCTAAGTCGTCAATGAATCGACAGGTGGCCCAGTCAATAAATAATTTCTCTTTTGTGTCCGCCAGATGTTTCCTTATCTCTGAATCTAACTCAATGCCAATCCATTTACGACCGTTATCTAAATTACGTCTACGAACTATTTTAATGGATATAATGAAATCATCCTCCTTTATTGGCAATTCGTCCTTGATATTTTGACGATACAGTGCGGTAAACTGTATGTATCATAGTGGCCAATAAAACTATCTTATAAGTTGATGGGCATCCTTTACATCTACTAACATGATATATCGCACATCTTTGAAAACCAAGCCAAAATCTGATCAAGAAATCCACAAAAGATGAAATTGTATATCCATTATGGATGGATGCCGTCAAAACAAAGTTTAAAAGTGTTTTGAGCGCGACGTTCCATCTCGGCAAATAGCGGCTAACGACAGGACACGGCTCCGCGGCCCAGGCGGACCACCTGCCGGCGCTGAACATTTTAAATTATTTTAAATTTGGAACTTCTGCCGATGATGGCCGAACTTGGCCGAACAATGCCCGCGAAACATTCCCTGATTGCTAATGAGGACATTGTGGAACAACTTGAATTAAACGAAACGGAATAAGGAAATCTACTGGCGAAGTTTGTTCAAATATTCCGACGGCCATTCTTCTAACTTATTATATTCCTTCGTTATTAATAACTAGACGATTCCCGCGGCTTGCTTAGAAGGTTTTTTTTTAGGAATTAAAATTGTTGATCTTCTATTTACATTAAACTAAAATTATTGTAAGCCATTACCTAATTATTGATCAGTGTATAAGTCCATAATGAAATAGTGCACTTGTTCCTAATAGATAAATTGATTTTTAAACTAAAGATCTGGTTTATTTCTATCTGTCCCTGAGTTTCGATTCACGCCGTATTTCAGTAAAATTCCAAATTTCTATTTCTATCTAGGATCTATAGTATAGAGGGAGCGCTGGTAGTTCAAAAACTAAGTTAAAAATGGTGGTGCCGTGCCACCTTTTTCTGCCCTCCTATTGGCTGATATTTGTCAGGTTGTCCAACGTACATGAATTACTTGCAAGAAATCATTTAAAAAGGATAATGGATAAATTTAATTTCGGTTATCAAAGGAATTTATTGCAATTTATTGCTAAATAATTAATTCAACTTTCAGCAGCGCTACCAACATCACAAACAAGAAAATTTCTACTTTTTTCAGACGCGAATGTATGACAACGCTCCCTCTATATTATAAATACTCTAACTATAAACCATAACGTATTGACCTTTAAAAACACACCAATAGAATAAATATTACCAGTCTAAATTAAATATAAAAATAGAAACAAATTGTACCATCATATACATGTAACATTAAAACTAAAATAATGATAAGTAACTAAAAGTTAATTCAAATATTTTAATATAAATATAACGAACAAAGGCATCGTAATACTATAAAAAATTCCTTGCTTTTTATGCAGTATTCTGATAAAAATATAATATTTTTTATAAAAACTGGCAAGTCTTTGTGACATCGTTTACTTTTAAAAAGAAATGAAATATTAGCTGAAATAGCTTTTAATATTAATTTAAACGGCTCTGCGGCTTTTGTGTATTTTGCAATAAGTGAGAAGAGGTATCTATTAGATTGTGAACGCGTGAGCTTGTTCGTTTAGTGCTCTACACATAAAAATGTGCATATTATTAGAATAATTAAAATGGTTTTTCTTTTAATCCAATTTAATTATATCAGAAAAACAATTTATTTTCATAAAGCCTCACACCTCCTTATCTATAGTAAATTGTCATACTAATAAATAAATCAAATTCTACCTCTTACTCAATACCAGGAGATAATCATAACATATTTTTTAGGAAGTTATATTGGATTAATACGTGATACCAAGTGCGTGGTGGTCTATTGGTAAGAGGACCAGACGCGGCTGCCAACATGCTCACAGTGGTCGCGGGTTCAAGTCCCAGGGTACGCTTTTCGCAATCACGTGAAATAGTCAATCACCACGCGCTTTAACGGTGAAGGAAAATATCGTGAGGAAACCTTGCATACTGTAGCGAATTTGTAAGAACTTCTATGTTCTATGTTATGTAAATCCACCAAACCGCACTTGGCCAGCGTGGTGGACTATATGGCCTAACCACTCTCAATTATACCCCCGATTGCAGAGGAGGCCTATGCCCAGCAGTGGGTTATTACATATATGGGCTGATATGGTACTGTAAAGCATACGATAAATAATTACAGTAATTACATTAAATGAGAGTTCAGGTTCGATTTGTGATGACAGAATTAACTACAACTAATTTTGCAGATTCTTTTGAGGGCACACAGTATTATTTGTATCACATTTCAAGGAAAAATAGCTTAGAAATGTCCGTCACATAATTGGCACCTCTTGCCCGGAGTTCATAATTATTTGACGCAGAAATATTGTGTGTAAAATATTAATCCCATTATGATATTGACCACAAAAGATTTATTTAACACTGCATTAACATGTAAATAGGTCAAATTCGCCTAAATAATATAGGTATACGCTGCGGACATCTCATTTATTTATACGATCTATGCGATACAAATTACTGGAATTACATTTTAGCGCAAAGCTCTTAATACAGATATTTTGGTTATCTAGTTTACAGATTTTATGAAAGAAGAAGAAAGAAGAAAGAAAACAGATTTATTTGTCACCACAATACAACACACACACACTGACACTACATACATTAACACAGAAAAAATGAAAACAATAAGTATATAAGTAACACATAGGTAATGTAAGACTGCGCGTCGCATTGTTGTGACACTTAGGTGACCACTCAGCTTAATGTCGCCCTGCGGCGTGAGCCACAGCGCAACGCTGATTTTCAGTGGTCACCTAGAGTGACATGTGAACGCTGGCCAACATACAATAAATCTTAATAAATATTGAGCTGGAACTTAAATTTATTTACTTTAACTTAAATTTTAAAATTTATCAAACTACAACAAACCTCCTTACCACAAATTATGAATTTATGCGGTAAATTAAATGTAATGTGGTTGGTGGTGGCCATGGGTGGTGGTTCATGTTTAATTTTACACCAATGTTTTAAATCGCAGCATAACATAAATGAGTTTGAATTTCGAATTATATGTATCGACTAGCTTTTGCCCTCGACTTCGTCTGCGTGTAGACGTAAAAGCAAAACATTATACTGCTACAACAACTTTGTGCATAAATAAATAATGATAACATAAATCAGCTTCAGTAATTCTAATTTTTATATAAAATTTCTTGCATATTAAACCTAACTATTAATAAAACCGACGCGACGTATTGAGAACCTCCTTTTATAAGTCAGTTAATATATATTTTTTTTATAATGGCCTGGCATAGTAGCGGCATTGCACCTGATGCCAATGCCGCCCAGGCAGAGTATCCATTGGCATCAGACGGCAGTGCCATGCCAATGGAAACAATTATGCCGGCCTGCTAAGGAGCCTCTTCACACCACGGTGGAAGGACCCAGGATTGTAATGAAATGAAAATAATTTATTGAATCCATTAAAATGTTCAACATCGTTTAGATTCAGTCATTTTTTTTATCTACCACCCGGTTCGGAAAGCGGTTTTCACTAGAGAAGAACGGGCAAGAAACTCTAGTGTTGCTCTTTTCAAAACCAGTTTACAATTTAGTGATTATTACATAATTTACAAGTTGGTTTAAATCAGAGCAGTTTATTAAAAATATTTTTAAACGGAATATTATTATATTATAATTACTATGGCTGAGTGAAGCGAAGTCGCCCAGAACGAAGAATCAGTATACTCTTTTTCGACAAAACAGTGAATAATTGCGAAAGCCTTATGTAATCCATCAATGAATCCGTTACAATGTAAGCAAATCGGATAGACCAGTCTACGCAAGCAGCACACGTTCACGAGTATGACGCATGTGCCAGCCATCGGTCTCCTCAACCATGTTGCAGGGAAGTGACCGACCTGGCACACGACGCCACCGCAAGCACAGAATTTTTAGCGAGCATGACATACCCAATCACTTACACAGAAAAACAATGGCAAATCTGACATGTTACTTAATTTAAATGATATTATACAGAGCATACTAAAACTTCCGCTCCGAGATACTACGCATTTATTTAATTTAATTCTATTCCCAAGCCTTGCTATCATCTAGATATTCTGAAATTTTATAATATGCTTTATTGCATAATTTTTGCTTGATGTAGGAAGGAGGGAACGTGTGAGACGGCAAACAATTCCACAGCCTGACGGTGCGGCACAAAAACGAATTCGAGAACCGTTTGGTTCGCGCCGGGTTGGTGTGGACCGTCAAGCTATGGCTTCGCAAGCTAGCACGCGTGGTTCTGGTAAGGAATGGAGAGGAGGGGATCAAGTTAAACAATTCTTCAGAGCACTCACCGTGATACAGGCGGTAGAACACGCTTAGAGAGGCGACATCTCTCCGGAGTTGTAGTGACTCTAAGTTGCTCGTAACGTCTGCATCATTCTCAATGCGGATGGCCCGCCGCTGCAATCCATCCAAGACATCGAGCAGATACTGGGCGGATCCATCCCAGAGGTGCGAGCAGTACTCCATACCCGGCCGGACCTGCGCTTTATATAAACGACAAAGCTGACCAGGCGTGAAAAACCGACGCACCCTGTTCAGGACTCCAACCCTGCGTAATGTGGCAGTTATTACGCCCTCGATGTGATTCCTTGATTGAGATCACAGCGGATATCTACACAAAGGATACTTAGGTCATTCCGCATTGAGAGGGGAGCACCCTGAAGAATGGGGAAGGGAGAGAACGGGGGTTTTTGGACGGGGATTTTTTGCACGTGAACGCACACACCTGGGTTTTCTTGGCATAAAACTCAACCATATTCCTGGCAACTTACAACATAATGACAAGATCTTCGCGTCCCTTCACAGTTTCGACTCGGCAACCTGGAGGCCCGCAGTGGTATCGCCCATGAACCGTGCTGTCATCTGCATAGCAATGAATGTTGCCAAGCGACAACATATCATTGATATACAGAATAAACAAGTTGGGCGACAGCACCGAGCCCTGAGGAACTCCGGCATTTACCGACATGAGCGCCGAAGCGTGTCCGTCAACGACTACACGTATTCTACGCCCATGCAGAAAGCCGGAAATCCACGAACACAGGTTGCCGGGTAGACCGTATGCCGGACACTTGGATAGAAGACCACGGTGCCGGACCCTATCAAACGCCTTGGCAATGTCGAGGCTCACAGCAAGAGCCTCGCCACGCCGGTCAATCGCCTCACCTCAATTAGCTCAGTTCGCTAGTGTTGATTTGATCTGTACCCATAATTTCACTACTCGTGAGTTAAAACACCATTACCGGTCCAGACACATCGATTTTTGTCGCATTCAACATCCTGTTTTGCATTTCAAAATCCATTCGCAACAACACTGGGAGGCCGGAAGAAGCTGAAAATTAATCGTTACCACCATTAATTTTCAGCTTCTTCCAATCGCGACGGGTCGCGTCGGTACTGAGCTCGGTCAGCAGGTAACATTAATTAAATACGACTCATCCCAATGGTACATTTGTATTTTTGTCGTGCCGTGACAAATACAAATTGTTGGAGCAACCTCTTGCGTTATGAAATAAGAGGGTGGCCACCGGAGTGGAATAAACCCATGACCCGATTTTCATCCCCTCTGCGTTTGTGATAGAATTTGGACAGGTGTTGTAATACATTGTTATCATATCGTGTTCGCTCTGCATATTTTTTCACGTAAAAACGTTTTCACTCAATAACAGACGAAATAAGCAAATGTTTTTTTGTGCTACGATTTTAAATGTTGTTAAATATGCTGAAGCATTAAAACTTACGTAAATAACATAATATCATAATTACAAAGAATTTATTAATAATTCAATTTTTGATACCTGTAAACATTTTGTCATTCGCTTTAAGTTTACACCAATGAATCAATGTAGGTACTTCTTGTATAGGTATGAAATCGTCTTGTCGGAAAATAAAGAAAAAAAAATGAGGATCAATTTAGAAAACATCTAATTTCGTTTTTTGTTGCAGAGTCAAGAATTGGGCGCTAAAATTCGGCGTCGACTTATGGGAATTCGGAAGGCATTTCACAAAAATGAATCAAATACAAAATGTAAGTATTACACTCGTTTTAATATTTTTTTTTTTTTTTTTTATTGCATTGAATGGCGAGACGAGCAAGCCGTTCGCCTGATGGTAAGCGATACGACCGCTCATAAACAGTAGCAATATTCCACTGCGCTCGCCATCCTGAGACATAAGATGTTAAGTCTCAATATGTCCAGTAGTTGCTCTGGCTACAATGTCCTTCAATCCGAAACACAACAGTGCATTTAAGCAGTGTTGTTTCACGGGAGAAATAGACATTGCGGTGGTACCTACCCAGATGGCTTCTCACATATGAGAGACCTACCACCAGTAAATATACAAATATTTTCAGGTAAAAAAAAATTTTTTTTCTTAAGAATTTAGCAATGTTATTTTAATTTAGTCTATCATAATTTATTTTAAAATCTGCATTAACAAGACTGTTTGATTCAACAGCCTTTGCATTTTTGCTATAAAAATCTGATAAATGTTTAAACAAACCGTCCGAAAAGGTTTCCACTATTCAAATATTAAAAAGGAAGCCGAAAAACGTTCCTTCCGCGAGGAATGCACGTTAAAAAGGGCGCGTGTGAATTTTTCCGTGGATAGCGGCGTGGGAGCGTGTAGTAACTAACTAGCCTCATCGGTCGGACACTTTCGTACAAAAACGCAATGTTCACGCTGTACACTCCCCTTGCAGCCCCGCTGCTAAGAGCTCGTGCTAAGAGCTGCAGTATTGCATGTTCTATGGGAATTAACTAGGACTGAAAGGTAAATTAACAATATTTCGTGTATTTGCCGTAGGTAGGTTCGTGTTATTTTTACAATTTGACCCAATAGTTTTTGTTTTTCTGTTTTTTTTGTCAAATCATCATTCGGCATTTTTGTTCATTTTTTTTTAGCATATATTGCTGTTCAAATGTAGAATAGCGATACAAATTAAAAATTGTATGCGAGGATAAGTTAAAGTAAACAATTTGCAGTTTAGTCACATTTCCGTGATTAAATATGTAATCACTTCATAAATTAGTTAGCATCCAAAGTTTCTATTCGATTTAAACTTTAATCAATTATATCATTTCACAGAACCATTGACGGTTTATAATAAATCTACTAAATATTGTTGGATTTGAAAAATATTGCAGTTTAGATAATGTTTTTTATTGAATAAATAGATGTGCATTCTATGTCATTCTGTGAAATGTAGACTACCTCTATGTCAAAATCATACTGGTACAATCCTGCTAAACATGAAAATATTATAAAATAAATAATTACTAATAAAAGTTGCCGTACTGTCCGAGCATGCTTGGTAGCGTTCAACTCATCCCTCATCCTAGTTTCACGTGAAAACGCGGCCGGGAAGAGATGGGTGGTTATTACCAGAACGCCCCAATTTATTATTTCTCGATATATTTGGATGATCCGAATTAACGCCGGTTATTAGTATTAATCAAATAATAACATCTCCTTCCAACATTCCGTAGTAGATTATGTGAAACTTCGCGTGTATACCATAGCAAATCTAATTCCCCAGCAACATAACTTCGGTCATACGTATTTATGAGCTGGCATATAAATTGCTTAAAATATTTATAGTAAATATTTACTACTATTTATCTACTGGCATAAGACTAATGTGGATGAATAAAGCGTAGAGCTCTTAATTATTGATACCATGATCAAACAATTAATTTTGAACACATTTTCTCAATCGCTAAATAAATCATATACTGCATTATTTCTGGTTTCTCCATAGTCCGGAAAACAGTGTAAAATCATAAATGAGGTCTTTTAACCCTTAATTTGGCAAAGTATAAAATGCAATATAAACCGTTTTTTTTTTGTTGTAATTGTAATTGATACACATAAAACTATCATAGAAAAATAATAAAAAAAATCTGGAAAGCTTAGTTTTCCGGAAAACCTATGTATGCCACAACATACATTGCCAATTTCTCAATATTACGTCTTATTGATTTGTTGTATGCTGGGACATACATTGCCAATAACTTTACGGACTAAGTATGAAATAAAAGACACGATTTTTACACATAGAATTTAATATTAGTACAGTTATACTTAAAAATATGAATAAGGAAAACATTTTTACGATTTGAAAAATAAATCTTTGACTATTTGTGGACATTATACATCAACTTTGGATTTCGACTCCTTGCAGTATCTTTTTATGGTAATTACTGGTTCAACCCCCACGTAGGAACTTGTTGTCATTCCACCGCACACACAATTCACATTCACATCTAAGAATATAAAATAATTCCGGACAAGTGAAAAAGTTATCGCAGAAAACAAATGCTGGTTTAGACTTTATACTTTTGCATTAAGCGATTACTACCTGCGCTCCAAATCCAATAGAAGCTTCCTTATCTGTAAAATTATGAAATCGGAAAGTATCCTCTTCCCCATATAAAATGAAATCATAAATTATACCTGACACACCGGCTCAAACCTAATTTTTGAAGCCCCACTTTTTGGGTTTATCTTTCATGTATTTGCGACGCTTGCCCGCTTTTGTCCCTTTATACGGATTCATCATTTCATCAATACTAAATGATATTTCAATATCTTGTGCTAAACAATCGTCCCTAATTTTCGCTACTAGTGGCCTAATTTTATATCTGTCGGAGTCTTGAATGTTGTTGTCAACGAAATGTAAGTAACGACGGATTTGTTAATATCGTTTTAGAGGCATCAAATCGGCCACCGGTTTGTATCTATATCGCAAACTCCAATAATCAGTGTAAAAAGGCATGGTCACAACACCCATTATTATATGTATGGCTAAAAAATCCCGCAATTCGTCTTCAGTGAAACCAATGGTACGTCCAGTTTTAGAAATTGCATACGCGTTTATTTGTTCAACAATATCTGCTAAAGGTTGCCATATGTCGAAATACAGCTTTTTTCCAGCGATAAGTTAGAGTGGATTTTTGAACTCGTCTTCGTTTAGCAACATAAACCGTGGGACGTTTTGACCGGGTTTTCCTGGAACTTGATGCAGAGAAAGCGTTGCTCGTCATGCAGGTTGTTGCCAAACCAGGTGCAGGGGGTGCAAGAGGTGCAGGAATTGTGGGAGATGTAGGTGTTGCGGGAAATGATGTAATGTCACTTAATACCGGTACTATTATAATACCGGTATATTACAATTTGGTTCTAGAGATGGACTTGGATAAATAGTTTTCGATAGCAGGGTCTTGTTCATCGTCTAATAGGTTTAGCCTTTCTAAAGAGCTAAAACACCAAATAAGCAAAGCAAAGCCTCTAATTTGGCAATGTATGCCATGACATACAAATGAAATAAAGGGTAATTTATTATGAACTTGGCAATGTATGTCACCGCATACATCATGTTAGTACCCCAAATTGAACCATTTTATGTAAGTAAAGATTCAAAATCATTACCAAAATGATAGTATCATAATATCCTGCATAGAATTTTGTAATAATACATGCCCTAAATCGCGAAATGAATTGAATTTCAATTTATTTCCCTTGGATAGCATAGCTGACTGCCACCAGGTCGCCATTTTCGTCGACTAATATCAAAACTAGTGTTATCAGACATCTGTTTTATATTTTCTTCTAAAAATATATAGTGTTGCAAGTAGATAACATTAGTAAAACGTGTTATTTTTGCAATTTTTTTTTTCAAAATATTTTTTCAAATTTCTTGTATGTCAGGGCATACATTGTCAAATTAAGGGTTAAAAACATGCATAATGCGCAAGTATAGCAAAACAACTATTTTTACATAAATAAATGACATATCTTTATCACTCGTATGTCGGTCGTTGTAATAAAACAATCAAAATTCAGCGTATATCGCGGCCCTCCAACTAATATAATGTTTCGAGGAAACTTCGCCATCGGAACTTTATATTAGCGAGGCGTTGCGTCCTATATGCTCACATATATACGAATATATGTACCTATATAAACAACTATACAATGCCAGTTCTATCACTTGTATAGCAAATATTTATTGGAATTAGTATGTTTCATGTTATTTGACAAGATACAAATTATTGCAAGCTTATAAAGCAAAATATTTTCTGTCGACACAATCGCATTAGCGGCAAAGCCGTTTGAATTTGATATGAATAAAAAAAGACTAAAAAAATAAACGAAAAAGACAACATATTTTCACGGATCGTTATATCGAAAAAAAGAAAGGAAACCACTTTAAACTTAAAATATAATATGTAAATTTGCTGCTTAAAACAAAGTTAAAAATAAACTAGCACTGTCGCCTTTCAAACATTACTTAAAAATCTTTACATTAAGATTATAAGTCTGTGCCGTCTAAGGCTCATTAAAACAAATCTACTTCAAAAGGAACATGGAAAGTAAAGTAAAGAAATAAAGTAATGCCACTGGTGTACAGTGTGGCCGATACTCGAAGCTTGGTGCGCTGACGGTCATGATAACGATATAAAGAAAGTTTTATGATCGTAAGAAGGTTACAGCGTAGACGGGTGCGCCATTTATGAATTTCGGACTAAGTGTATATCATTTATAGTTTGTGTTTGTAATGCCAGTATGTCCAGAAAATGTGGTAGTAGGTTTGGTTTAGGTTCTAAAGTAAAACGTGAAAACTTTAGATTAATTGCTTTTTCAAAAATCAGAGTTATTAGAGTTAATACAACTTGAGATGCTCTTGAATCCGAGATACCAGTGAATATTTAGTAGGTAACAAAAATCAGAGGGCCCAGGCTGCCTCATAAAAAAATAATAATCTTCAATTCGGCTTGTTAATTTTTTGCAAATGTACTCGTTGAGTGGACACCTAATAACTTCTGCTCCTATTTCTCCTCACAAAAATGGAAGAAGAATATGTCGTTTCTATCAAACTTCACCCATTACCAAAAAATTTTATGCGCAATTGCGCCACAGCGGCAATCATTGCACATCACGCAGACAGGTCGCTCTTATACTATACAAAGTATAATCATGTTTTGATAACATACTGCTTTCTTAAGTGTCTCGCGGATCCCAGATATCAAAAAAGTTGAAACTCGCGAAGGTGAATAGTTAATGGCTAGAGAAGAACTTGCTAATATAACCAAAGACAATGACGGCGCAACACGAACAAACAGCGTAGAACACATCACCGCCGGCCGCATTAATAAACTTTATCTGTTTGTATTTACCTTGCCCCACTTTCGTATAAAAGCTGCGACCTAAACGGAGTTGTAGCCTTCGTTCTAGAATAGAGTAGAAGCAAATTAGGTTAAACTCGACCCATGTCCGCACTTGCAGACGCCGGCGCAAATCCGCCGGATGCACTACTCGTCAAAACATAAACGTAATTGAATGCGATATGTATGTTTCCCTTTGAAGTCTGTATGCGTACTGAAAAGACTCTTCTTATATTTTCAGGCAAGTTTCTTTTAAGTTAAATCTCTGGGAGCACTAGACAGTTTGTATAATACATATGTATAACTTATCAGTAGAATGCTCAACGCCTATTATAGCTGAATTATTTAATACTTCGACAACTTTTTTGAATCTAACTATGGATTTCGTCTTTTGATTTTAGTTTTGTAAACGGAGAATAAATCGCAAATGGGTTTGAGCAGAGTCTGACATTCAACGTTAAAGTGGAAAGAGATCCTAATAGGAGTTAGGTATAGGAAGTCGCAGGATAAGGGGCTTTCTCACAACTCGCTGTGGAAATCCTTGGTGGAACAATATTTATCAATGGACATCCCTTGACTGGAGAGCTAGATGAATATTATGCAGTCATCCTGAAGATACAAGTAGATGTTTCACAAAGAAATACTTACAAAACAAAGTAAAATGGTTCATAAATGGAATTCAATTCGATTAATACAATTGCCCGCTATCCTACAGAAACGATCCATTTAAGTGGTAGGCCATTTGGCCAAACGTCTAAGGAAGGCATTTCTTAACAATGTTTCCGTCGACATAAGTGATATTATTCGTATATAAGGCCACGTGAGCCTAAAAGCTTGGAGGGTCGAGGGAGCGGCGCAGGTGCGAGCGATCAAACGTCGCGACCGATACGGGCCGGGTGTGGGACGGATTTTAATCCAAATATCATTAGCTCTACCTATCTGGGGGCGCGGCCGAGCCCCCTCCAAGTCGAGCTATAGGCCGTAACATCCTTTTCTCGAAGCAATTCAGACCATTTTCAACCCCCTATAACTTCGTTGTAGCTAAAGCATGAAGCCTGAATTTTCAGTTACTAAGCAGGCATTGTGTAAACACGGTATATTTAAAATTTCATTCAATTTGAACCAGTAGTTTAAGAATTATAACTTGTCAAACTTTCGTAATTTTGTCACTCACTGACTGACTGACCGATCATCAAAAGTCTAAGGGACTTCTAGCAGACATAGGACCTTCAAATTTAGAATATAATTAGTGTTTAGTGTCTAAAGTAAGGGAAAATTCAAACATTTCATAATTTGTGTCTAGTTTTCTAGATAGACCAACTGCGTGAATAACTTTGTAATCCCATATAAATGTATAGGATTACAAAGTTACATTTGCAGTTAATGAATCATTGTACCCTTATATAGGAGTAATAACTGTAGATAGATATCTATATATATGAGGCATAACAGGAGGGGATATAGAGAGGTAAATGGTGTATTCAGCCCATGAATACACCATTTACCTCTCTATATCCCCCCTCTGTATAACATTCCTCTAGAAAAACATGACGAAGAAAAACTTGCAAATAAATGGACTAAATAGCTCGAAAATATCATATACAATGAAAGAAAGAACATTAATAATCAAATCCGCTATATTTGTGATAAATTGATACCCACAAAAATAAGAAAAACCATAAGACAGAGGCTTTAAGAAAAATCATTAGTGATATTCTAGAAGTAAGAAGTACCGAAAAGGAAAAAAGTAGGACTCTACAAAAAGACGTGAGATCCCATCAAAAACATCCTGTAAAAAAAGTCCAAGTCTCGCAGCTCAGGTTTTCTACCGCAAAAAGTTGTGAGATGCATGTAATACCAAGTCGATTAATTAATTTAGTCCTTAAGGGACCTTCTATATAAAGTTATTACGTTAGTTATTACCATTCAATATTAAACATTCTTTACGTTTTAAATAAATAGATCGACTTGGCCAGCAGCATTATGTATAAATTGTACGATACATTATGTTTTCATGCGATGGCCAAGTCGATCTATTTATTTAAAACGTAAAGAATTTTTAATATTGATATGGTAATAACTAACGTAATAACTTTATATAGAAGGTCCCTTAAGGACTAAATAAATTAATCGACTTGGTATTACATGCATCTCACAACTTTTTGCGGTAGAAAACCTGAGCTGCGAGACTTGGACTTTTTTTACAGGATGTTTTTGATGGGATAAACTCCTCTCGAACCCTTTTTATTTTTTAAACATTTTATAAATCAAATTGAGTGGAGGCTTATGAAAAAAAAATCAACTTGATTCAATAACAAAATATCGCTGACTGCAATGTAATCCATTTCCAATTGCATTAAAAAAAAATGTTTTTTTTTTATTGCGATGAAAGGCGAGACCAGCGTGCCATTCGCTTGATCGCAAGCGATACGAGCGCTCAAAGACAGTAGCAGAACCAAACAACACCATGAATGCTTGGCATTCCATAGCGCTCGCCATCCTGAGACATATGTCTCATGTTAAGTTCGATGTGAAGTATCAATATGTCCAGTAGTTACTCTAGCTACAGTGACTTTGAAATATAAACACAACAGTGCATTTACGCACTGATTGACGGGAGAAAAATATTTCGCGGTGGTGCCTACCAGAGACCGTGCATTTAATTTTCAAAGGATATTTTTTTAAATTTTCTTTACGTAATTTAACCAATATCAAAACTGCTACAATTCGGAGAGAGATTATTCAATTATAGAGTAATATGCATTACAATGTGGGTCTGTTTATTGCAACGCTAACGATAGCACAAACTTCTTTTTATGATATTCTTAAACTATTATTATAAATGAAAATTTAAATGCAATATTGTATTTCTATAACAAAGGCAATCCGAGACAAATAAAAGCTTGGAAAAATGATAATTGTATAACAAGTATATTGCTTTGTTAGTACATCCAATATTATTAGTTTATATTAATTTTCTTGTTATCAATTCACCGTACCCCACCGATTCACTCGTTCCGAGGAAATGAACAAAGAATGTTTTTATACAAGCAAATATCTATCTGTTACAAGCTAACTTTAAGTTTCACAATCAAATGAATCTTGTTGGAGCTCAATCTGAACATTCTAACAAGAATATGAAATTCCGAGACGCTGCGTTCGTCTCGGAAAACTGTCATTCAATTAGTATAATATATTTTTAATTATTCACCGGTTAGTATAAAAAGTTAGACATTTGTTAAGTTGCATTTAAACTGCAACTTACCCTTCTCGTTATACCAAGATATTTCGTCCTTCGCCTGTAATGCATAATCTTTTTAGCAACCACCATTTTGCGTATCCGGTATTTAACAACTTTATTATTATTTGTGAAAGACTGACGTTAACAACAGTTGTAGGTTTTCTAAACCACCTTGTAACCTTCACAAAGACAATATGTATGACCTCTATTCTCGTTTTCACTTCCATTTTCACTCCCACTATTCTACGCCTGAAATATAAATAGCACGTAATAATTTATTTAGTGACTTGCGATAAAGTTATAACATTCGGAAAAGTTACATATATGCATTTATCGGTATATTCGACTATCTGTCGATCAATACATGCCATTCCTTTGATAAAAGGCATTTTGCACCAATGTTGTGTCAACTGCAATATAAACCAAAAGTCAAAGCTAAACCATTATGATCGCAGTCAATCTCACGCTAAATTCAATTCTCCAAACAATTACTTCAAATCCGAAGTTTCCAAATAGATCTAACCTCGACAAGTGGATGTTTAAACAACCTGTGCTTCCGCCAGCGGCTAGATCAACATCGTAGTAACGTAGCCTGTAATTTTTATTAACATAAATACTCATAGCAAACGAGGCATTCAAATAAAGCTGGAACCCACCGCCTGCTTTGTTTATAATCAAAATACTAGTCCACCATTCACGAAAAAATGAAACACCTTATATGGTCCACAATCAATTTAAAGAATAAGAATTTATCTATTTAAAATAACTAAAATAGACTTTTAAACCGTATATGGATAAGGACGTAAATGTATATAATTATAATTAATTTATCTTAGGAATAAAATGTATTTGCTGAACTTATTATGTACGATAAATGATTTATGTTTTTTTTTTCAAATACAACCTAGCAACCTTCAAAAAACGAACATATTCCAACCTTATAGGCCGGCAACGCATCTCCACACCCTACGGCGTTGCAGATGTTCACGGACGGCGGTGACCACTTACCATCAGATGAACCGCATGCTCGTTTGCCCCCTATAACATTAAAAAATATGTCTTAAATTACATTAAATAATACCAGTCAGGATGGCAGAATTGTCGACATCGGCATTGCATCATAAAAAACGGAACTTGTCACGAAAATTCCCCGAAAAGTCATTTCAGGTGTTTAAAAAATATATATTCATTTAACATTTACATAAATACAACTAAAGTTTTCCAACGTGGTATTTAAAAAGCATTTCTGAACTACCGGGTAATAACCATACTTGGACTTTAGCCCTCCTGAAAAGTTAAGATTTTCGCGCAGCAAATATAGAACAAAAGCAATTATTGCATTAACAAGGCTTATCGTGTAAGTGTTCAGCTTATTGTGAAATGTGAAGGGTGAAAATTATTTTTGATCATTTTCACTTTAACGCGTTTTGTAACAAAACATTAAAACATCATCAAGAGTACTTATATTTTTATTACGTTTTAATGGCTGCAAAAAATAAATGTTATTGTATTTCATATCTATTTTTATGATTATATATTTTAAATGCGTAATTTGCTAATTGTGAAGGCCTCAGCTGATAACCTAAAACACAAGAGTTATCTGTATCTGGTTACAAAATAAAAGAATCGCTTAATGTGATTAAAGTTGATGAAAATTTGTTTCAGTATTTCGATCATATCAATACTTAAAGGATCCCATTCTATTTCTTTTTAATGTGTTGTCATAATTTTATTTGTTTTAAAGTAAATTAAAATTGTAACAGATAAATAATGCACAGTGCCTCTGACATATTAATTACGTGACAATATCTGTGCTTACACAATTTGTAACATAGGGTTTGAGACCCAAGAATAATTACCTAGAATAAAGCCAAGTAATTTCACACAACCTAATTATTTGCCCGCAAAGAATTATACATACCAATTTAATTTATTATCTCATTGTACGTACCTATATAAAACCTACGCAATATATCACGTAATTCACCGAACCCTAGCAAATAAATTGCGTTCCATTTCATTAATAGGAAAAACTACGGGCAAATAAATTTTCTATAGACTAGATATTCTCAATTCGCTTAGTCGTACAACGGGAAACGGGGTAAGGCATGCCCCACCCTTTTCCGTATATATATTTTTTGTGGCTAAATGGAGTTCCCTTGTGTGAGGAACGCACAAATCCGGGCGGAGTGGAAAATCCTGTCCGGTGTTGGCAAGAAACGGCCCGCGCGCCGTCCCGGACGCTCAGGCAGCGTGACAAAGCGTTTTTACTGTTATTATGTACTCACTGTACTTATTTAATCTTATTAAGCAGTGTTTTAAAATCATTGCTAGTATCCGACCGAAAATAATGTTACCACCCACGATTAACATTTTAGTTTTCTCGAAATACATTAAAGTTATTGTTTTTTCTTTCTTTTTATTTTAGGTGTGGGCTTTGGGTGTAAGTCTGTAGTATAATAAAACTTAAAATACCGCCTTAAGGATTAGAGAACATTCAGAAAAGGTTCTGATTAAATAATAATGTTATACTGGGTATCTCAAGACTGCTACCGAAAACGAAGCCGGGTGGTAGTTTTAGTGGTTACAAATACAATGCAACTAAAAATTTCGCATAGAAACGTGACAATTATATTTTATGATTTTTTAAATATCGTGATTTTTGGTTGGCAAATCCATAGTTTTTGCTAAAATAATAATTTAAACTCTTTTATACCTTAGAGTATTTATAAATAAAAGGGTATACACTATTATTTTACGAAAAAATGTATTTACCATCCAAATATGGCCAAAGGAAAAAAATTACAAAAAAAGAATTGTCGTTTTTTTTGTAACTTTTTCTGTTGCATTGTCTTTGAAGTCGGTTAAACTACCACCCAGCTTCGTTTTCGGTAGCAGTCTTGATATGGGTATATAGTTTATGAATTGGTTAACATCTAATTAATTACCAATTTTGAAATGAAAAATGTTTGAGCAAATATCGTTCTTTTGTTTGTAACTTTGACGTACTACACGTTGGGCGCCAACATAAAAGCAGTTATCGCAGCACCGCGTTATCTCAGGTAATTTTAAACGGTAATAACGCTTTAAATTATCCATAAAACATAATAAATAATTGAAATAACGGTATTAATCAGCGGCAGTGAAGATGGTGTTGACATACAAAGCGGATTAAATTAACTGCCTTAATTGAATTTAGGTTCCTTGTTAGCCGATGTGTCCCGGCGGGCCCGGCGTCGACGCCGACCGCCGGCCATCGGCCCAACTGTTTATGCAACACCCACGGCCCACCCGAAACGACGCCCAACCGCTCTGATTAAATTTTCACTTAATAGTCATTTGAACTGTTGACTCAAAATACGTTCAGTTTTAGTAACTGGCCGCCCAAGACTTTGGAGAATATTGATATCTACGTATCATGTTTATCCCGTACGGTTCGGCGGGGTCTGTTAATTTCCAATTTCGCTTCATCTACTTTCGTAACTAAATAAATAAATAATAAATAAAAAGCCTTTTATTTCACACATTTGCAATATAACAATTAGTAATAGTTAATAATTATTTTTCCAAGTCCATGCAATAATTTCGTTGAACTCTAGGTAATATACATTTCGTACTTATAATTAGGGAAGGTATATAATTAATAAATATAAAAAATCTATTTATGTTTAATTAAGAATTAACTTGAATTAATTTATGTTTAATTGAGAATTAAATTAATTGGTGATGGAAACTTGTGGAGTGAAAGAGGATGTAGTGACGAGAATTGAGAAAGGAATGTTACGATGGTTTGGTCATGTAGAGAGGATGGATGAAAGGAAAATTACGAAACAAATACATAATGCGAGTGTGGATGGAAGAGTTGGTAGGGGTCGACCTCACCGAACATACAACATCTAAATCGGTGATACCCTCAACAAGGGTCAGGTTAAAAGTACCCTGAACCGACGAGAATGCATGAAGACGTTGATGAAAGTGGATGAAGCGAAAGTAGTATGTCAGGATCGAGTAAAGTGGCGGTCTATTGTCTCTGCCTACCCCTATGGGATACAGGCGTGACGATTATGTATGTATGTATGTAAGAATTAACTTTCGTAACTATGTTCATGTATTCCCGTCGCTTCATAGTATTCCTGACCTATCTTGTGTCAGTAATTATACCGTCATAGATGAGATGTGAACGACCTCTACTAAATCTATTATGGATGTTTGTATTATATGATAAGTCTTTAATATATCTAAATGCAAAAACCAACTTAACAATTTTCTTCAAATCGTGTGGCTATATCCTTTCTCTCATCTTACATCACGCTGATTTCAATGGGATGTTTGGTGCAATTAATATTTTGTGATACCGGGCACACCTTTAATATTCATTATAGGATATCTTTATATATTGTAAAATAATTGGATGTATACACAGGATGTATATAAATATTGATGTTTTGAGCGCAATTATATGGCCGACTCTTTTATTCACCTGCTAGTGGAAAAATGTTTGTGAACTGTGCAAACCTGACATGGATGTTATATGCAATACATTTGATTTAAAAATCTACTCACAAGGAGTGACGAAATATCACAAGATAAACAAATGTACGCACATATTTCACTAAATACATAGGTAGTTATTTTCATAGATTAAAATTCCATTGGATAAAGTTACACCATCTAAATACATAAGGTAAAAATCAATTAATACTAATGTATTATCACACCCAATCACTTTAAACCAGACCCGCATCCGTGTGATCCGATAATAAACCACGCAACCCGGCCACGGTCGTAGCGGTATTTAATCGAGATCCTCTAGATACCATTATCAATGCGGAATCAATCTGACCACAGCAAAAGGTACAAATCGAAGCGCAGGTCGGCGCACCGTCGCGTCGTTGGCTTCACGCCACTCCTCAACGATCATCCAATTACGAGTCAATTTGGAGATTCGGTTTTGCGAACGATACCGATAATAAACCCTTTAGTTTGTTGTTACTTATATCAAAGTCGTTTGTAGAATCACATTGTAACTAAGATAGTGTCTGATATGTGATACATAATATGATACATTACATTATTCATAGGAAACGGCTGATCAACTATGTAAACGCAAATTAGTTAAATCATTTTAAGACGAGGTAAAACATTCATCATGTTTTGCTATTCATAATGGTTTTTCTACAAATTTTAACTAATATTGCCACTTCACAGAAAAAAGACGTTTCAATCATTTAACAGTAATATCACACGTTCTGTGCGTCCAGCTGATATATAACCACAATTTCACAATGTCGTTGTTTATATGTTATGTATTTATGTATGTTCGTATGTATATATGAATATGTATGTATTTATTTATATATAATGCCATTATATGTGTATAATATGCGTACTGCGTGTACATTATATCATATTTGTGGTATGTTCATACAATATAGTATTATTTTATATTTATTTGTTGTACAATTTTATTCTATTTTATCGTTTTTATGCTTTTACTGCACACCGAAAGTTATTCGTATAATTCCTGTCCATCCAAAGGTTGCCTGGTAGAAATCACTATTAGTGATAAGGCCGCCCATTGTACATATTTTTTGTATGATTATTCTGTAAATTGTATGTTATCTTGGTGTACAATAAAGCATATTTTATTTTAATTTTTCTGATTAAAATGAGCTTAAACAAGGGTCTCCGCCATTTTAAAGTTAAATAGCTGATTAGTGTTTTTTGTCTGTAAATATTTTTTTTGACTCAGCTCATAAGGGTTTAGGGTGTAGAGAGTATTTAAATCTTTTTCACTGGTGGCAGAGCCACGCTGCAAGTATAACTGCGATATCGCAGTTCCATCATGTCATCGTCTCGATGGGTGCTAAAATCTCTTGTCATTTGTTTCTTGAGTTAGATTATTGTATGCCTAATTCGTTGATAATAGGGTACTCATATTCACTCGAATAGTAATCAGTAAATAAATAATAAAAAGTGATCAGTGATGTATACATAAGAACTAAAAGCCTGTCATAGCCACCTAGCCACATAATTATGTCTATACTTTGTCTAGACTCCACCAGACTTACTATCAGGTGCTTGTAGGAACTTTTCAGTATAAAAATAAATAAACAAATTAATCGCAGTGTCCTGACTACGGGAGGTGTTTTCTGACTGGACACCAACTGACAACCACCTTTTTTTAGCTAAAGGACTTTGTAAGAGACAGTTTAGGAGTAAAATTTATTGCCGCGCTTTACTTAGATTATTTAGTACTTTTTCTTTTCTGCCATTTGTTAATTGAAAAGTAAACGAATCTTTTTTGGGAGAGATTTTATCATTGCTGATGAAGATGAAAATCTGTCTAGTCTTAATGTGATTATTTTGTTTCGTTATCTTGATTTGGGAGGATTTACAAATATATAAAAATATATTTTTAAAGATTTAAAATGTTTAATATTTGTTTTTGGCCTTTTTGAAACAAAAACTATTTTGCAAAACTATACCTACGCAGCACATTGTATTGACAAAAATGTTATATAAAAACGAGTACCACGTACAAGTTATAACAGGCCCATCTCGTTAGATTTGATAACACAACAAAGGCGACATCGGGCGCGGCCAAAATTCAATAACAACGCTACACGGCCGGCCTGCCTCTTCCGAATAACAATAATTTGGCACCCAGCATCCGCCAAATTCCGGATGTGTTCGTTCCATTTTTAAATTTGACAGGTCTCGGCCGCGACGCGCGACTCGCGGGAGCTAACCCCCGCGCTGGGCCCCCTACCCTACCTCACCCCCGCGTGGCTAACCAATAACTCAGCACGTAATGTAGCGCGAATGGGACACGATTGTTGTCATTTTCGGAAATTATGCGAACGCTACACGCCAACATGCCAATGTTTATCTGTGCTCGTGAAAGCATTAAATTACGCGCCCGCTTCAACAAACAAAAATATATAGAAAACGTATATGCATTCACATTTCCACACTATCAAATATTGAGTGTGTGAATTAATTAATACATTGCGATTTTCAATTGTTTTGTGTTGGACGTTATTTGTGCACTACGGCACACCGAGTCTATTGTTATTGCGTTCAATACCACCCCCTAATAGTACTTTACAATCGTCTATGTAATATCTATACAGTTCTCATATATACGGGTAATGTTATAATGCAATGAGACAAAGAGAAATCACAATTACTATGTTATTCATACACATATACACATAATATACAAGTCTCGTAAGACAGCAACCTCTGAAAGCCCATATTTCACACATTCGTCTAACATTGCACACTCTTCATAACAATAACCACCATGAGAATTATAATACTTATTATAAAACTTTGAAAAAATACACATCTTAAAACGAAAGAACTAAGAGAATTGATAGTTTATAGACGTCGACACAACGAAGTTCAATTTCCGCCATTGAATACATTAGGAGAGTATTAATACAGAAGACTGCGATATTGGCCTGCAAGTAGTAAAAACCGATCCATTTTCTTAATTTTTTTTATTTGTAACATTTTATATAGCAGTATCATTTGAACAACTAAAACCGTATTATTTTTCCACAATCCTCTCGCCTTAGTTTTTAATAAAATGAATTGTTCAAGTGTAATTTCTTTTGCAGAAATATCATGAATACAACGTGGAAGTAATACGCAAAGACGGCTTGCTGCTGGTGCGCGAACTCGCCGCCGAGGTCAAGAATTACATGGACTTCAAGATTAATGCCGTTATGGTAAGTGCTATAGTTATTTAATGAATGAATATAAAAAATACTAAAAAGATTCATTTGTGATAACGGTTACAGAAATTTTAAAGAACCACGCATCAATTGCTACGTATGGTCTAATCTTTGAGTATATAGAGGGAGCGCTGGTACTTCGAAAACGTAGAAAAAAATACTGATGCCTGACAACCTTTTCCTGCCCTCTTATTGGCAACAAGTTGCCCAATATACACCAATTACAAAAGGAAAAAAATGGTAAAGAAAAGTAATAATAAATAGTTTAGGGCTATTTCATTGCACTTAAACTCATTGTACAAATAATAGCTAAATATAATTGCGGTTATCAAAGTAATATTTAGCATTTTATTGCTAAATAATTAATTAAATTTTAACTTATATATGGGAACTATCAAAATTACGAACAAAAATATATCTACGATTTTCAAGACGCGAATGTATGACAGCGCTCACTCTATATTATAAATGACGTAAGCATCTAACGGTCAAGGGCAGTCACTATATCAGTTTTATCATGAATAGTCTATTTCAGAATGTAAAGGATAGATTTAACTAATCTTAAAACAGTGTTAATCTAAAAGTAGAAACAAAGCAGATACATTTGGCTCCATTGGATACAGATATATTGGCAGAAGCATCGAAGTCAACAACTTTCTATGAATAATACATTTGAGAACTATCGACGTTTCTATTTGGAGACGATAGTTGAATCAGTCCCTCCTGAACTTACCCAAATCCCGATCAAGCGAAACGAATTTAAACTTGCTGACGAATGGAGTACGTTGGATTTGCAGCTAATGCTTAATGGAATCGACTTCTTTGATATAAATTCTAAGTCAAAGTCGATTTTTGATTGAACTATTTCAAAGCGATTTAACTTCTTCTTTTTAAACGTTAAAAACGTGTTATGAAAAATGCACTGAATTTGCATTTCTAAGCTTAAATGAAGTTCATTCTTTTGAAAAAGATAGAAATGTTGTAATATAGTTTTGACTATAGGCTGTAGCCTGCATTTACGGGGTATAATGTGTGTAGGTCTAAATAGCAGAAATTTGAAATCCTTTTAGATGTAATGACTATTTTCATCGGCGATCGTTGTGATTTTCCAGTAGGCTTAAACTTTTTTCTGTACCAATAATTGCTCGGTTTGTTTGATTAGTTCGAGTGCTGTATAGATTTAGATTTACATAGCTATTAATCCTTAAGTACTCAAACAAAAAAAAATACAAGTGAAAAATAGCTCGCATGAAAACGGAGCACGGTCGACTACCCGTTGCAGCAGGATTCAGCTTTACAGATATTTTCGGTAATGTAGGTGGTAATTTCTAACGTATTGTGCACTGTCCACCTACGTTGCAGAATTCTTGTGTGGGTGCATGAGAGCGAGGCGTTCATTAATTTCGTGGACGTTGTTGCGGTTTGGTGACGGAAATATCAAAATAAAAGCAATTAGTCGGTTTAAAATACATTTTCGTAATTCTAGTCTCATACGTAATCGGAACCTGACAAAGTTCTCGTGACATGTACAACAAAAGGTAGTATTAGAAACTATTGTCTCACAATTCAATAGTAATTTGTAGTTAATAAACCGCTCAAGTTGGACTACAAAACATTAACTTGCCTCTATACTTTAAAAGTTCACCCATACTGCTATTCCAAGTAATCATCATTGGCTTGGATATAAAGCCATATACTTATTTGTAGATGAAGGCTTTTGGTAGTGTGTAGAAATCGCCACAAAGTATACATTACCACAAAGCAAATAAGTAATTTCACATTTGTCTCAAACATAATAGAATAAAAATTTTAACTCCTTGTAGTTCTGTACTAGATACAATACTAACAGCATGCTGACATGTAATTTCATTGCGATAACAAGAAGCCAAGTCTACTCGTCGGCTGCACTGGCCTTATCATTAATCTGCGGAACAGTCTTCCGATACACGTGTTTCCTTCCTACAATATCAGAACGCTTGAGCGGAGCGGAAGCAATTATACAGGAGATACGCTTGCAACCTCTTTTGAAATTGTTTCTCAAGTGTCATAGGTTGCAATGTAGTTATTAAGAACAGGATTTAAAAATTAACTATAATTCATTAAGATGAGTTCCAAGAAGAACAAAATGTATCAGCAAAATCTTACAAATTTTATTGATGACGCTGAGATCTTATTTCATTTGAAACATAACAAGTTACAGTTTCTCCATATTTTTATTATATTCATCATATTTTTATTATATCATTCATGCAGTGTTGAAAATTCTTAGACACAAAGAGCTTTTGTAAGAGTTGCTTTAAAATACACATACATTAGTCGCAACCGTCATAAATATGTATTCAAATCCAATTTCAATGTGTATCGTGTGGAGTTATATAAAGCAGTGTAAAAACAAAATGGTTCATAAACAAAACAGAAGCGGAATAAATCCCGGTCGTTCCCAATTCGAAGTAAACCCCAATAGGAATGTGTTAACGATGAGACAAGCAAGTAGCAAATAGCGAAGTGGCAAGATATTGCGGCGCCGCGCAGGAAGTCTCCAGGCATTAACATATTCAGCGATGGCCGATGTCGAAGTTCGTCCGCTGCCACCCCCCACTTCCACCCCCTCCTAGCCACCACAACTATTCTCAATACGACTCATAGCAGATATACATTACGACTGTATTTCGACGACACGTCTCACTTCTCTATCGGTTTCCCATGAAACATGATTTCAGTTCAAATATATCAATCTTGCAAGCCAAAGCAATTCTGTAAAAGCTATTACTATTTTTTGAAAAATAATCACTATAACACAGTCGTCTTTTCACTGAAACTCTAATTTCGATAACTTATTTATACACTACATTATAAAGATAACACTGCTTCTCATATGTATCGTTAAAAAGAGGTTTAGCCAGGAGAGAAAGACAGAACAAAGAAGTTGCTCAATTTCTGTTTCGGATTTAAAAATGGATATAAAGCAATGCATACAAAGCCACAGTTGGCGCCTATCTTTGAGATAAAAGGAAATGCAATACGAGTATGTGAATATTTGGAACACGTAGAATATTACCTGACAACGTATTTCTCATTGTGAGACGCGCGATAAATATCTTTTGAAAGTCGAATATTGTTCGAGATTCAGCGACCGCGGCACGGCGAGCAGCTCATAATGGTAGGGGCTTTGGAATAGAGGCATACGGGAGCAGTCGGTAGTCCCCGCTCGCGGCTACTCTTCGCGATTCGCTATGTCGCACCCCGCAGATATTGGAATTCTTTTGAATCTCAACTAGTCCAACTGCTGTTGCTCCGGCAGCTTTCAGTCCAATGCAAAGTTGTCGCTCCCGCTTCTAAATCGCCAATATAGCGCACACGTCTTTTACATTTTAGATAAATGCAAAGTGTCGTCGAACGTCGACACTGAGACGCGTGTCGCGTGTCGTGTGTCGTAATGTGTCGCGTGACAGCGCGCTTGTAGACATTTCACTTAGACAAAGTTTATTAAGTATTTACTTACGTTTTAGTAAAACATGTAATAATTCAGGCGGCGCGAAGTTGTACACAAAGTTTTATGTGAGAGCTCGGATGTTCGGCGTGTGAAAGCCAAGTTGAATGTGAACCGCGACGGCAACGTAATTATTCGATCCACCTCCTCAATGTAATTTGTGGTTTTTGTCCGGACTCCGACATTCTCCTTTCTGTAAAACTTAGTTTTTGTCGATTCGTACCCCCCACCTCCTCTAATGAAGGCCTACAGGATTCAATTAACCGGAGCGTCGGAATGTTTTGTGATTTGTACCCGATACGGAATTCCATCAACGCGCTTCCATTCAGTGCCTTGCAACGTTCTTGCAAATTGAACTGGTCAAAAAATTCCAAATGATTTTCCAACGGAGTTCGTTAATTATGTCACAATGAGTATGATGCTTGTATTTATTTGGGTGAAGGTATGTAGGGCATCCAAGACGAATGCATATATAAATGTTGTAGTTATATGACAAAGCCGCAGCTGTATTCAAAGGGGTGAGTGTGAGGAAACACGTAGCCGTCGCTTGGGAGCCGAAAAACCGAGCTGAATGCACTCGCCTCTCTATATTTACTTTTTCTCCATCTGCTTTGAATAAAAAATAATAGTTCGTGTATATTATTATAACTTGACGGAAAAAATATTTAATCACTCATTTTTATATTTGGTACATTAAGTTCATCTAATGGTGTTAAATAACTAATATTTATACATTACCCTTAAAACTGATTTAAATAAAATATTTTGCGCAGAAAATTATAACACGCTCACACATATCCCGCAGGTAATTTTTATTTAGCCGGTTTCGTACATTCTAAACATATCAAAGCATCTGATTCCTTTAAAGTTGAAGCGCGGTTGAAATTCCTCTGTGTGGGTGAACTTTGAGCAAAATTTCATGGAAATTACAGAGTCGGGCGGCGGGTGGCGGCGGGCGGCGCATCGATTGAGTAATAAATCATAATAATATAATAGGTAAAATGTAAACAGCGGGCGCGGGATGACGCCGCCCTCTAACCTCTGGCCGCGGGGCTGGCCACGCCGCGGAGTCGCGCGGCTTATATAAACACACCAAAACCTTCATCATAACAAAACTAATTAAAAAACAAACGCTGAATCTTTCTTTGATAATTGTGTTAGGTTGTCGCAATTATTACACAAAGATCAGTAGATGGTAATTGAAGTTATGTTTCGTTGGTGTTACTTACTACTCGATTGATGCCACCATTTTAGTATTATTGTTTTATTGATACATTATACGACTATAATATCATTTTTAGTAAAAGGCGATCTTGTTGGTTAGTAGTAGTTAGTGTAACAGTAAACTGTTAACGTGTTCATCGGATTCAATGGTATTGAGTAATAATTTCGGAAGTCAAGTACTAAAACGTAACATCGTAATGCATGCGCTTGTCAAAAACCATGTACTTTCATTAAACCGACACTACATGAAACGATAAGCGGTTAATTATAAATTGACCCTTCGTAGATATATATGTATGAATAGGTAGCTAACCGGGTCGCCGCAGATAAGTCCACCTCGTGTGACACATTTCCCATTACCCGCGAGCGAACGAAGCTAACGCGCCAAATAAAATAACGTTTAATGTGCATGTTACAATTTAGGGGGAGCAATGAACTGCGCACAACAAACGGCCTAGTTTCCGAATGCGGTAATGGCCTGTATTATATACGAACATAATTACCATCTCGGTGTCAGCCACGGCCGCCGCCGCTGATGTCCACGCGAAAATATTCGATTCATGACATCATTTTGGCTTTTACATGCTTTCTACGCATTATGCGATAATGCCTACTCAAATAATAGTTGCATTAATCACAAAGCTAAGTCTCCAGGCGGGTGTAACAAAATACCACTACCACTGCACTATCTGGAAATAATATTTTTGTCCTGTATAAGATATTTATACGGTACGGTATATACCGTTATACCTAACAATAACTAATGATAGTTTCATCGATGCATTGTTTGAATATTTCTTATAAAATTTCAATCACTAACCAATCAGTCTCCGTGGCGCAGGCGGTTAGACGCCGCCTGTGAAACGAGAGGCCGCGGGTTCGATCCCCGCACCGAGAGAAATGTTTGTGCGGCCCACAAATATTTCTCTCGGGTCTGGGTGTTTGTGAGACCGAAAAGTCTCTCGTAGTTCCTGATACCCACGACACAAGACTCGATCTTAATGTGGGGTCAGGACTATGTATGTGACTGTTGGGTGTTATTTATTTATTTATTTAATTTAGAATGAAATTAATTAACGTATTTTTCTCTGACACAAAATGCTGACGAAAACATCCACACAAGAGAAAATAGTCAGTGTATTTTCGTAGCACAAGTATAAAGAACACAACCTAGCCGAAATTATAAAAATACAAAAATTAAAATACTCTCTACTACTCCTTAAACCTAAAAGTGCTCATAAACTAGTTTTCAAAATCAAAATCAAAAATCAAAATATTCTTTATTCAAATAGTCTTTCACAAGATCTTTTGAATCGTCCTTTTCTGCTACCACCGCTTCGGAACGTGTTGTAGCTGTGAAGAAGAAGCGGCGTAAGAAACTCCCTCAGCAACACGAACTCTTCTTTTTTTTTCTTTCTTTTTCATTTGTTTTTTTTTTATATCGCCATTTACAAATAAAATGATTCATGTCACAAGTTACAATAATGTTAATTTGATGCAAAACATGATAAATTTATTCCCAAGCAGTTTTATCTTCCACATAATCTGAAATTCTATAATATGCCTTTTTACACAGCTTAGCTTTTATTACTTTTTTAAACTTATTAATTGGAAGTTCTCTTAAACTGTTGGGAAGCTTGTTAAAGAAGCGTACACTTTGACCCATAAAAGAATTATTTATCTTGTGGAGACGAGTAACGTGTGAGGCAAGATTATGTTTGTTCCTAGTGTTCTTACTATGCATGTCACAATTACGCTTAAATTGAGTTATATTTTTACGAACATATAATTTTCGGGGAAGTGTATCCACATTTGTCGATATTTTTTCATTACTATAATAATATACTCTACTGATCATGATAGTGGTATATGTAACAAAAAAAAACACTTATAAAACTTGGCCTAGTCTATAAATAGAACAATCTAATCTAATGTTTTATCAAACATGATACTACCGTAATTACCTTTTGTATGCAAATTCGCGGCCACAATATTCAATTATTCCATCAAAAGTAGCCAATATTATTTTCTGGTCTGCAGAATATCTGTATCTGTATCAGTATCTGTATCAGCCCATATACGTCCCACTGCAGGGCACGGGCCTACTCTACAATCGAGAATACTAATACAGAATATCACTATGCACAAATTAAGTCGATCTTTTGCTCGAGTTTCACAAAGAAATATTATGAACGACCTAACAACCCCTTTGTATTTATGATTTAAATCAGAGAAGGTTTTATCACAAAGAAATTTCAGTTTTATTAGTATTCTTGTAAAGAAAGTAATGTTTGTTCACGGCTTTTTAATCAGCTTGCATAAGAAAATATGTTGGGTAACTACGTAGATTATTATTAAACCATTATTAGGAACTCATAACATAATGAAAGTAAAAAGCTTATGTTTAATGATTATATTGATGTACTAGGTTACATTGTATGCTTCGATTATTTGATTCCATGATTTTTAAACAAGCCTTCAAAAACGAGGACTGATGCAATTGCTAAAATCAATACAGACATTCAACACATTTGAAATTGGAGTATAGCTCATGGTTTAAAGATTAACCCCTCTAAAACCCAAGTCATTGTTGTCGGCAGCCTCAGGATGATCTCGAGGCTTGACTTGTCCTAATTACCTAGTGTCTATTGTGAAGGTGTCAAAATTCCTTTCAGTGACTCCGTACGCAATCTGGGCATACACATAGACAAATCTTTCACCTGGGGTCCACAGCTCTCGGATATTAGCCGGAAGCTGTTTGTTTCCGCAAGGTCCTTGCGAAGGCTACGCAACTTTCTACCCGTTACCACTAAGATTACGCTTGCGCAAACCCTCCTTCTCCCCATCCTTGATTATGCCGATGTCAGCTATCTAGATCTCACCGAAGACCAACTAAATAAACTTGAGCGTCTTCAAAATTTCTGCATAAGATTCATATTTGGTCTTCGCAAATATGACCATGTTTCTGAGTTTCGTGCTAAGCTCAAGTGGTTACCTATTCGGCTTCTTCGGAATACTCACATTCTCTCTCTTCTTTATAATATTTTGTTTAATCCTCTCACCCTATCTTATCTTAAAGAACGATTCATTTTTCTTCATGACTCCCATTCGAGATCCTTGAGGTAGTCTGAGAATCTTAAGCTGAGAATGCCTGTGCATACCACGACAGCAATGGATAATTCTTTTACTGTCAAAGCAGTTCGGTTTTGGAACGCGCTTCCTGTTGTGGTGAGGTAGGCGCAAACGCTGTTATCAGTTAAAAAACTGATTAAAGAGCACTACCTTTCCCTTTAAAGCAGACTTCACTATTACTTCCTTTCATTAAATCATTTGGAAATTGTAGTATATTATAATTGATGTATGATTTTGTATTATTTATTTTTATGTATGTATGTTTATATGTATATATATCTATATATACGGATATGTATATGTATATTAGTAGTTATGTTTAATTATTTAGCTTTAAGTAATTATTTATTTGTTACACTGCCCTTTCTCCCTCTCCTTCATTTAAATCCATCCCATGGTTGTCTGTAAGATATTGCTGTTGAGCGATAAGACCGCCATTTGTACTCTTTGTTATTATTATTTCTGTTTAGCTATGTTGTTGTTAAGTTTGTGTACAATAAAGATTTAAATAAATAAATAAAATGAGTTTAACATTTCACATGCCAGTATGTAAGCTTTAGGTTTGTGAATACATTTTAATGAGTTTTGGTTCCTAATTAATCTGGATTGTTCGTGGTTGTTTCATAAAAAGTTCTAACTTTAAAAAAATTAAAATACAGGCCTGCTGAAGCGTGGTGGCCTGTTGGATACAGACTAGACACGGCCGCCGCATGTTAACAGTGTTGGCAGGTTCAAATCTCAGGGCACACCTCTGACTTTTCAGTCATGTATGTATTGATGATGATTGATGTGCCAACCCGCACTAGGCCAGCGTGGTGGACTATATGGCCTAACCACTCTCAATCGTACTGTCGATTGTAGAGTAGGCCCGTGCCCTGCAGTGGGACGTATATGGGCTGATACAGACAGATGTATTGATAGTCAATCACCACGCACTATAACGGTGAATTAAAACATTGCATCGTGAGGAAAACCTACATACCATAACGATATGTGATTATTTCTATGGTATCTAAATTCCGCCAACCCGCACTAGGCCAGCGTGGTGGACTATATGGCCAATATCTCAATTGTACTCTCGATTGTAGACGAACCCCGTGCCCTGCAGTGGGATGTATATGGGCTGATACAGACAGTATTGTACAATATTGAAAAGTAATTACAGTATTTTTAACTTTTGTGCTATATTATTTCCGATGTTAATCAAACACAAATATAATGTATTCAATCTATTTTCAGTATTACTCTGGGAAAATAACTCAATAAATAATGAGTTGCCACTACAATTACAAGGCGATATTTCAATTATTCACTTTAGTCTTTGAGGTAATTCATGTAGGCGTCGCGCAGTGACGTGCGTATTTATGTCGTAAATACCTTTGACTGAAATACTAACACGCAAATAGATTGTAGACGATTGAACACTAAGTTCGTTTTGTACGAGGCATAAACTTTTAGCCTAAAGTGAGAGGCTTTGTATACAACCTAGTGCTTTAAATTTAGTCTTAAGAACATAGATATAAAGTAAGACTTAATAAATATTTGTTCAAAATTTACAGTCTGTAATGCTGGTATATCTGGCTGGTGGTAGAGCATTCGTATCTGTCGATTTATGAAGGGCGATACAACCGCTCATATATGAATACCAAACAACATTATGAATTAAAAAGCAATACTTAGCATTCCACTGCGCTCGCCATCCTCAGACAAAAGATGTTCTCATTACGTTCAATTAAATATTGGACTTCAGTTTGTGCGTAAATTTGGTTTCGTGCTGGCCGACAATACCTTGTTTACCAAACGAGCAAGTCTGTCTGGTGTTTTTCTGTATCAGCCCATATACGTCCCACTGCAGGGCACGAGCCTACTCTACAATCGAGAATACGATATCGATCGAGAATAGTCTGGTGTTTTCTCTCTCAGAATGTTTTAATACTCCTACAGTACATTCCTGAGATATTAGGTTTAAAACGTATTACTACACAATAATCACAGATTACAATGTCCAATAATATTGTATTTAATGACGTAATGTCTAACTTAATGAAGGACTGTTTAAAATGAACACTACATACATTTAGTGCAAAGAATGTGTCAATTTGGTGAATATTCCGCGCGTGCAGAATTCACTCGTCATTAATGAACCAACTCAACGACCGATGCCGACACCGCAGCCGATATGTGACGAACTCATTTTTAACAAGGCTGCGGTTTGGTATCGGTTTGATGTCAGTTTCGTTTCTTATTCATATTCCAAGATCGTCTGATTTTACATTTTTGTGCTATCGTTTATTACGAAGAAAATTAATTTCATTTTCATATTTTATTAACATTATAAGGTTAGAAAATTGTCATTAAATTTTTCAATTAATTTGTACTTCAGATCTTTAACTTTTCTCCTTAAGATTTAAACTTTACTCAGCTTAAACCAAGGAGCAAATACGTGAAGTAAACAGTATGCAAATGACACGAGACTAAAGCTGCAACTATCCGGGAGCGTAGTTAATAAATTCCCGTCAAACATGTCGATGATAAGCAAAGTAATTCGGATTATGTTACGCAAACAATTTGTCAAGCGAGTGGGGACACGGCGCGGCGCGGCGCGTCACTCCACGCAACTTTGAGATGTTCGATACAACTATGCACTTCCATCGGAGGCTGTGAATAACTGACGCTAACTAGATAACTGCCGCGCCGTTATTGTATGGATTTAACATTCCCCGACATTGTTGGAACTTAATTATCACGTGTTTTGTTCCATCTCACTTGTTGGAAATTTGTTATCCGATCAGGATGCACGGTGAGAATAACGAGCTAATTATCGTGCATATTATGGTGAAGAGCACTTTTGTTCTATTTTTATTCATTTTTCGTGGTATATTTTGACTCAATACTGTGTACTAAAATGTCAAAATGATCAACATAAACTCGTAGCCATTGCCAGGCGTAGGCCTCTTTAAGTTCAGTGAATACGATCTTCGGCTTCACTCATCCGTACATAATACAAAGTGTACAGTTTCCTATTGAAACATTTTTATGGTTTTTATACAGCATGATAGTGTTCACTGTAGCCAGATGTTTTCTGTATTGTGTGTTTAAACAGAGACAAATATCTACACGTATATTTCGAGATTAACGTCGCTCGCAGACGCTCGTAGCACTTCGTAGCGGCAACTAAATCCCCACATAGTACTCAATACATGCGGCATAATAAGATTATACACATAATTTACTCATCTTCAATGTTATGGAGGATTGAAAATATTGTTTATTTAAATTTAGAATTCATCGTAATTCCCAATGTATTAGTAAATACGTCTGAGTATTATGGGCGCTTTGAGAAAACGTATTTGGAACATGTTTGTGTGTTGCGTCGTACCTAAGCACAGATATGGATTTACCATGGCGTAAACCAGAGTGCACGGCATACCGCCAAATTCCGGAGGCAAGCCGCAGGGCGCAGCGGGCACACCCTCCGCGCAACGCGGCGGAGGTGTGGGAGGGGAGGTGTTGAGGGGGGGACCAGGAAGTAGACCGCTGCACTTGCCCGACCTTAATGCCGCCATCAGCAAATTGCGAAACAGCAGCTGTTTGTGACAAGAAATCTCTGACATAATTCACGCCATTGGTCCGCAATCGGCGCCGGAAATTGCTATGACAATCATCTCCGATGCGACGTTTATGACGACACAAGGCTCCTCCGTGTGAGATCTTTGAAGATGTAATCGCGCCTCCAATAAATATGCGATTAGTGTTTTATGATGTCATAACGATTTAAATGTGCATTTAAAAGTGGCGCGGCGAGGCGCGATGTTTCCGCGAGTGTGAGGGCGCGGGCGGGGATCGTGCAATATCTGTCAGCCGTGTGGAGGGTTATTAAATACCATCTGAGGGGCTGAGTGCACCGTGACCCATATCTACTCGCTGCACCGGCCGACTTATACGAGTGGACTTTATTGATTCGCAGTCTTGAGACGGTGCGCCGTCCCGCTCTGCCGCGGCCCGATGAGGCGGGACAGAGCGCGGCGTTCCCGTAGGCTACTTACTCAATATTCCAAAGGCGCGCCGGGACGCCTGCAGTAATACGACGCTTAGGTAACACGCACTCCACTAAACGGGAATTTTATGTGTCACCTCTTTATACATTTTGTATATCATTTTTTCAAAATGTTTCTATTAGGCCTGTCACCCTTTATCCGATAATCATTCACTAATAATAGTTCAGTCAATATGTAAGGAATAATTAATTGCCCTCCGAATACCTACCCTTATTTAACACAATTGATCGTTAGGGGGGCATGTCAAGAGGTCACAGAAAAATTAAAAAGATCGCGCTGTTTGCTGATTTTGAGAAATTAAAAAAATGAATTAAAAAAATTGAATTGCTTTTTTCTTGGAAACTATTGGTTTTAGGAGAAAGTTTTTTAAATATAAATGTAGAGGGCATTACGAACTACATTTTTTGTCATTGGAGTGACGTCATCCGACTTTAAATACAAATAAAAATATCACACAACTCGTCATATTTTAAAAATATATAGAAATGATTACATTAAATGTTCTTCTAAAAACAAACTGTTTTGAATAGTGAAGCAGAAAATGGATAGTTAATGAAATAGTGGGTCATCAGCAGACAGTTTGTAACCGAGTGGAAATTTCCTTGAAGTAATTACAAAGGAGCATTAAATACCGTTGTGTTCATAATTGTTGTTTCATCTTTGAGTTACATTCCCACCACTCTTTCCTTTAACATTAATTGTTATTACAAATTGTTGAGTAAAAAAGTAATGCACTAGCATTTCTTTGAATATCAGGAAGAAAGTAGATGTTTTACAGTAAACAACTGTAGGAATTTTAAATTGAGTCTTTTCAAGCGAAATGAAGTAATCTTCTTAGAAGTGTATAAATTATTACAACTTCATATTTTTACATTCTAGAATTTATTTGTTAAACACAAGTTTACTGGTCTTTCGAGATTTAAACATGTGTGTTTGAAATAATTAAATCATCACGTTACCTGCAAACTTGCTAAATTATATTTCCAAAAACTTATTTCCCTAATCCACAATGAAATAAAACTTATTTCACGCAAAACACATCTCATCGACAAACTAAACATGCGTCACACAAAAACCTTGAAGAACCTTTAACATTCCGCCAGAGAATTTATCCCACTGGCTGAATTAAATTACTACGTAAATATATGCTTACATAGTACATTGTTACATAAGAGAGCTCGTACAGTCGCAGATAGCGCGTGGGCGCATAGAGCCTAAGCCAAAGGACGGGAGTCAACGACCCTCCGCTACATATTAAACTCGAGTCAGGACGCCACAGATTCATCGAGTTTAATAAATGTTACGCCAAAGTAATCATATTATTGTTAAAACGTGCCCCGGATACATTTTATGTTCGCGATCTTTTATTCGAAAACGGGAATCCCTTTTATTTGCCTTTTAGTACGAGAGATGACAACCAAAATTTTTGTCTCATAGCAATACGGCCACAACCGCATCAAATTGATAGATTTGATTATTTCGAACTCGAAAATACCAATTTCAGACATTTTTCGCGTAGCGTTTGACAGAACTGAATTTTCAAAAATGTCAACAAATTTTACCGGACTGTATCATAGCAATCTGTCTGATTTTCTGAATGTAGTTATATCTTAGCTTTAAGATACCGAATACATATTTTTCAGATGTTAATAGTGTAGTGCGAATCCAAAAAAATAATTTGGAAAATTTAAAAATGAGACAAAAAGACATAATGATAGCAATCCGTCTGAAAATGTTCTTTACGGGTAAATTAGGATTAGTTAATAGGAAAAAGAATATTTTCAGAAGGATATTTGGATGCATCAAATTTTGAGACCACTCTAAATATGTTAAGGAATTTTACCGATCGGTATCATAGCAATCTGTCTTAAAATTATTGAACTTGATGAAATGAATTAACCAGATGTAAAAAAAAATTATATCAGAAGAATTCAGTGTAGCACCTCCTTTATCAGACAACTTTTCGATATCGACCGTGTTGAAGCGTGACTGATTGCAAGTCGGGCAATCACCTTGCTTTTGTCTTGCCAAAATAGAGCGCGGACAACGTATCTATGCTATAAAAACGTCTATTATAATTGATAATTTGGAATTCTTAAAAACCTACTCTTCCATCCCCGAAAACTTCGTCAATGGCAGATGAGCAAACCATGCCTTATCATTGGGAATAGAAGAAAAAAAAACGTCCGCGAGCCCTCGGACAACCAGCGACACACCCACGTCCGCCTGAGCAACTTATAGTTTGTTGTCACTTTAAGTGAGCGTCATTTCAACGGTTAGGACAGCTGTTGAGTATATATGTATAGTATGAGAGTGGCAGGAGCATAACATGCAAAAAACCATTCCCACCGCAGCAGGAACGTAAGAAGCGCTCAGGCATCGGCCAAGCGACTCCAAAACGTTCTTTTCTCTTTTGGGAGTACACGCGACATCTAAAATGTCTGAAAACATTTTTTTTTTTGCAATCCTGCCAATTTTACGAACGGTAGAAAAAAAATTCATTCGGGTTGCTATTATACAGGTCGGCTAAATTTGTTAACATTTTCAAAAATTCGCTTCAGCTATATACTACGCTCAAAATGTCTGAAAACCAACTTATTCGTCATAAAATTATAAAATCTATGTACATTTCTAATATCAGACGTATTGCTATGATACCGACTGCCTTTTTTTTTGACACCGCAGAAGTAGCCTCACATGGAATTGCTACACTTTTGACCGTTACTACCTACCTAGTCGGGTTCAGAATCACATAATCTAACGATTTTATACAGTTTCGACCGTATTGCTATGACACATGGTTTTGGTCGTCATCTCTGGGACTATTTGCTACGATGTGCCCTGTGTACTGTGAAGTCAAATAAATAGCCAGTATATATGTTGCAATCAATAAAGTGATCATAACAGATAAATGATATTCTACTTTATAAGAATTAAATTACGTTATGTTGTGCAGATTGGCGAGCATAAAACAAAGTATGGGAAATGATGATAACATTACAAAGTAAACACAACTTGCATCTCTCGACAAATTTACTATTAAACATACAAAATAGATTATATTTGATGCATATTTAAATACAGAAAGCGATCGCGTATTGCACTAAAAGCATGCAAATTGAATATTACCGCAAGTTTCTCTGGTAATGCGTTATAAACAAGCCATTCAGCGCTTCCATACAGATATGTGACATCGCTAACGCGCTTTGTTCATTACTAACACAATGAATAACACATGAACGACAACTGGCAACAGATTAAAAATCGTTTTTGTAGGAACACGAGCAGTTCGTCATAACAAATGCGTCTAGTTTGATCCCCGGCGCCGCGTCGCACCGCGTCGCCGGGGAGGATTACGATTGTTCGCATTGCACAGCGACGACAGCGACAGAATGCACCGAGCATCGAAGCGGACTGCACTCACTACTCACTACACTCACCGCGCCCGCCTCCCTGGCTCCTGGCTGGCACCATTCCACTAATACCATACCTATTATTGCAAAATACGATCGTCGTACGCTTGAATGCGAACTTTTCTTATATGTTTCACTTCAGCCTCGGTTTTTATTTTGCATTTATTTCGCTCCATTAATGTTGGCGCTATAAAGATATCACGTGAACCTCACTTACTAGTTAGGCAGGTTTTCACATATTATAGTTATCATTGCGAAGGATGATAACACGATATGTTACACTTTTTAAAGATCATAAATAATTATATTATGAATGAGATTTACTGGTGGTAGGTCTCTCATATGTGAGAGATCAGGTACCACCGCATTGTCTATTTCTCCCGTGAAACAGCAGTGTAAATGCACTGTTGTGTTTCGGATTGAAGGACATTGTAGCCAGAGTAACTACTGGACATATTGAGACTTAACAGCTTATGTCTCAGGATGGCGAGCGCAGTGGAATTTTGCTACTGTTTATGAGCGGTCGTATCGCTTACCATCAGGCAAACGGGTTGCTCGTCTCGCCATTCATTGAAATAAAAAAAAAAAAAATAAGGTACCTAGTTAATTAAAGCAAAAAACTTCGTCTGTACATTTTTATTTATTTACTTATTATTTATTTACTTACTTTGTTTCATTTTTGTTTAAGTATTTGTTACCTTATTGATCCCATGAAAACAGAAGAGGACATTGAACCGTGAGTTCCTGGGTTAACATTCCTAAGTCGAGCAAGTCTCTTTGTGAGTTTTTTAAATTATCTAAAGGACATCATAAGATTGTGAAGAGAATTGTAATATAAGTGCCTCTATGGGTTCACAACTTACAGGCTTGCCAGAATTATACCGAAAATAATTCATTCTGTAAATACAGCTTATTTTACCATTGTGTAGCTATAAAGTTTGCACGACACTAAACATACAACCCGTATATTGTAACACTACTCCAAACGAACTGTGGAAAATGTTCCCTCCACTGTTGGTTTAAAACATAAGGACGGGGTCCTTAAATAGAGAACAGTGTGCTCGCTTACTTACATGAATATTAATACTTGTGTCAACACTCCGCTGTAAGTAGTGGCACAAGTAATCGGATTACATGTGAATACGAGACAAGCGCGCAGAACCGCGCCAGACTTATTGCATTATGTCATTGCCTCGCCACCGCATCGCCCGTTACTCTGGTAAACACACTACGAATAACATACGTAGTTGAATTGCCACTGCACTATGCAGTTTATGACAGGATAAATTAATTGCTGTAGTCCGAGCCGAAGCAAACGTTGAGACTGCGAGTCAGATTGTCTTCTCTATTGTACGTGTTTGGGTTAAGTTGTGTTGGAGTGTATTTTGAGCAAAGTCAGTTTTGTAAGTGCGTGGTGGCCTGTAAGTGCGTGGTGGCCTGTTGATAAACAGGTCACACCTCTGACTTTTCGGAGTCATGTGTGTATTGATAGTCGATCACTACGCACTAAAACTGAAAGGAAAACATCGTGAGGAAACCTGCATACCATAGCGATATATAAGTCCGCCAACCCGAAATAGGCCAGCGTGGTGGACTATATGGCCTTACCACTATCAATTATACTGTCGATTGTAGACGAGGCCCGTGCCCTGCAGTGGGACGTATATGGGCTGATACAGATACAGTATTTTGAGCATATAAGAATCTTTTGAGCTATTATCAAAGGTTACGTAATTTCTTTGCCCATGTTATATCTAAATGGCTAGTGATTAGTGGTTAACTGCATGGAGTATCAAAACAAAACGAAGCAACCTATATTGATCTAGAGATAGCATGGTTAATAATAAATCTGAATTTGTTGACTAGTAATTTTTACCCCGCAGTTCTCTTTGTGTCACTTTTATACCACGCTGCTCTGGTTTCACAACTTATACGATGAAAACTAAAAATAATAAAACCAGAGCAATAAACTTAAAATCGCGAACTTATCAAACGATTCGAATGTTCATAGAATGTAAAAATATGTTAACTTAGTGAGTTTTAAATTGAAAAGGGTTAGATTCAAATAGAAGCAGATTAATAGTTCAATAAACTTTTGGTTGAATTTGATGTTATCAATAATATTCGGTTGTAAGTGAAAGCCTCTAGAAATTATGAAAAGCTCGTTTGAGTATCGATGAAATGTCGAGTTTGTTTTCAATAAAACTACTTGTTTATCGAACAATATTCGATATTGTTTCGCCCGTAACAACCATAGTGAAGACGTTAGCTTGGAAAATGTTTCGTAAAATGTTTTATCTTTTACGGATATAATAATACTTCAGGAGTACTTGCCTTTGACGATATTTATCACCGTTTGTTCAGAAACAAAAGAACACTTACTGGATTCAATCAAAAAATATTTGCTTTGTGAGTAAATACCACAACTTATTTTTTTCATTGTATATTAAATTGGTTAATTAAATAAAAAAATAAAGAGCATTAATTTACATTCCTAACCTAAAGGTACAATTATAGATCAATTTCATATTGTTTAAAAAAAACTATTATACCTTCGACAAAACTTGAATTATATTGTATGTAATTTAAGTTTATACTATATAAAATCAATAGTATTGATATTATTCTTTTTAATCAAAAATGAAAAGTGAATTTTTTTGAAGTGAAAAGATTCTTCGATGATCGCGATGTGACTACGCTATACACAGTGGAAGAATAAACCACATAATATGCTCTGAGGATAAGTGTGAAGTTTTATAAGCAGAATAAGTAGCATAATAAGTCTGGAAGGGGAGCGTGGAGTGTAGTGGAGTGTCGGCATGGCGGTGTGTTGGTGTGTCGGCGCAGTGCCGAAAGCAGCCAGAACTTAGCCCAACAATAAAGTTGAAAAATCGTGGGGATTGCTGCGCTGCGGGCGTCGCGTCGCCAAGAAAAAACGACTCTAACATTTCGCACTTAATGAAACTGTAGCTTGGAACAAAATAAAGAAACGACGTATTTACGGAGCGGCACTAAGCATTGTTTCAGGAATACCAGCCTTTTCATAGCGGATCTTAATGGGCGAGATAAAATATTTGTTGTGTCACGGGATCGCAAATTTTTCATTAGCTTTCAGATAGGGCTGTGTATTCTTTCTTTTTGAATACATTTGTGAGTATTTTCACGCTCTGTTTTTCGAACTGAGCGCGGTTTCAACTTACCACAAAGTGAACGCTTATCGTGTTATTTAAATCTGCATTATTTATACCTTTTGTATCACCACTGACCTTGTACGTTGTATCCATATTGATAGCAAACACAATCAACTAAATTAATATTCCATCTACGCATTCCATAAAATAAATGGAAGAATTGAAAAACTTTTGTTTTTCTCAAAATGATCGAACTTTTATTGTTATAATGTGTCCCTACTTAAATCCGTTCAAGCCTGAAAATAGTGTTAAGGTAATATATTATATAATAAAATAACCTGTATGCTTTATATAACAGAAATCTAGCTCTTAGTGCATTTAAACAAGTCATAAACAAAAGCTAGTAATTGAGAATATCTGTGAACATCAAACGATCAAATTTAATAAAAATCTGTTAGTGCGGCGTGGAGTGTGGCAGCGGTGCGGCGCGGCGGTGCAAGCCCGGCGTACGGCGGGCGGCGAGCGCCGAGTGCAAGTTTTAATTACTTCGCTCCCACTTCGCAAGCTTGTTCCCACGATGGGGCTATTTCGTCTCACAACTAAAAACTCTCATTTATAAACTGTTTTCTAAACTCTTTTATGTCATTATCCTGTAAGGAGTACAACATAATACACCCATTGGCATCACTCACAGCCTCCGCTGCGTCGGATCTTCAACGAGTTATAATTTTAAAATTTTCATGCTGCACATTTATTTTTCACGAAAATTGATTGTAATTACAATATACATTGATCGTAACTTTTGTCAGAGAAAGTAAAAACTGAATCACATCTCAATATTCATTTGGGTTGCCAAAGAAAATTAATATATTTTGCTTAATGCGACATAATATATATGCCCCAATATATAGGTAATAATATGATATGAATGACTTGGATAATACCGACAAATATATAATTGCTTGGCTTAAGACACATAATTTCACGATTCATAGCATACACGCCATTAAAACACCAATAACATGATTCCAAGAATATGAGGCTTACAACTTCGGTATAAGATACAAGTATAGTCAGATACACGAGGATCGATAGTCGCATCGGGCTTCCTAACAAACTTCGCAAACGTTACGTAAAACTAGCGCGTATACTAAAATACAATGTTCTAATTTTACAAAACTGAACGCTCAGTCCAAGTGGAATCTAGACTGAGTAATCAGTGGGGTCGTTAGGGACACGCAACGTTCGCCTTTGCCACGCATCTATAGTGAAAGGGTTGCCGAATATCAACCTACCGATAGTAGAGCAAAGGTCACACTTGTTATTTAAAAAGATTCCTTTTCTTATTAAATCCTAACTAAGATCTAAATTTGGCATCTTCTAATCCAACATCCCAGACATAATGTAGGCGGCACTTTAAGATTTTATTTTTCGTGTTAAAAACTCACTTACTTTTTTATAATATCCGACTACTCGAATTTTTTATTATATTATTAGGATAATTTAAAAATGGAAGAATTTGTTATCGTTATTTGAAACGTTCAGATTTCAACTAGGCGTCCTTGTCGGAAGAATAAAATTGCAATCGCTAAGGTAATATAAGTTGCTAATTGATTTTCTACGCCACTATAGCATAGAAAATATTGTTTATACAAAAAACATTGGTATATTTCAGTATTTCGATTTCCACTAATGTAAAAAAATATCCAGATTTTGTGAGACCTTATGCCTATCGTAGGATGACTCGTAGCCTCCTTAAAGAACAGCTTTATTCTTATGGAATACTCGGTTGTTCGGTATTTCTATTTCTTATTTTCGATTTGTATAGGTTTTCTCATGTTTCATGTATAATAAATTCAGTCTGAGTGAAATCAGGGCATGTATCTGGTTCTTGAAATTACACATCCATGACTTCTGATTTGAATCAAATGTTATTGATAATATCAATTCGCCAAGTAACAATCAATGCCCGGCATAATTTGGTATTTACCACAAGTCTGTATTATGCAATTATTAATTTTATTATAATTACAACAAACATGGAGTAACAAATAAACTGTGAATAACTTGTAAATTACAAGTAGGTACCCAAATATTTCATCCTGTTTCTGTTGTAATATTCGTTCAGCAATATTGTAAATTTCATATTTGACGCTACCTCATACAGTACTTCATACTATTGGGTATTGACAGATGCACGCCATTATGTTTCGATTACTATACTCTTTCTAACATGAACAACGTGAATTCAAAATCTGTATCAATTTAAGGATTCATAATAAGATACACTTACATAATAAAATAACGTATTCAAGTATGCCCAATAACGGCATAGTGGCTTAATAAAAGTGGTTAGAATAAGAACAACACACGATCAGTAGTCATTGCGTCAAAAAGTGGCAACTTAAGCTCTGGTTAATAGAGATGTCAAAACCTCTTTTATTTTAGCCAGTTGGGCAACGTCCTGGGCGGGACAAAGCCGCCTATCGATCAGCCCAATTCCACTGGGGCTAATTGCCAACGATTGTCTCTGCTTTTATCCGGCCACTCTTTGTACTCAACGGCTCGTGATTCCATCGATGACTTGACTGATTCCACCCTTCCACCATTGTCATAACATGGGGAATGAATGACGCGAATTATGAGCGCTTTAATTCTTATTATGCGAAAATAGAACGCTCGTGCGCTATTTAAGTATATGTAATATGCATTATGTGATTAAAAATAAGCACGTAGTAAGTGATTATTTATTTTAATCAAATACATTTTAAAAGTACTTATTAAAACTGTTGCTAGAAAAATGACTTTCGACTGGGCAATTATACTTGGTTTAGACGCTATGAACTGGGAGGCTTCGGGTTTGATCTCCGCATGGAAACTAATGATTGCCTACCGTAAAAATTGTAGTTTCATTTGAAACCGAAACACATGTGTAACTTTTGAATGTATCTGTTATGGGCCAACTGATTAATCAGGCAATATGAATAATGCCCAATAAGAGCGGGCAATGTGATTATAACCAATCAATTTATCACATTGCCCGGGCCTTATGAATAATACCCAGTGCTTATTTGGCAGAGTGATGTAAAGCGAATCGAAATCAAAGCAATGAGCCGAAGTGGTAGAATTTAGGATAGGGCAACACGAGGGGGTGGGCTAAGAGGAGTGGGGGAAGTGTCGCACCTTCCCTAGTACCACTCCCATGAAAAGGTAACGCACCATTCCTCAGAAATATCTATTATAGCAACCTAACCCTTACACTTGTTGTCAATAAAATTAGCTTCTGCATCGTCTCCAGCGCTACGGGAAGTTCAGCCCCTTCGCCCTTGCGTAACAAAAGATAGGCACCCATGCTCACCTCCGCAGCTTCGGCTTGCTGGTCGCCTTCGGCGACCCTCCTCAGCCGCTGCGGCTCGCACGGTTGCCTATCCTTCGTTACAGCGGACGGGGGCTGCTCTCCCTCTGCGCCTCCGGCTTTTTATATACCCTCTAGGGTCGGTAGCCAAAAGACTACGTGAAGTCGGGGTGTTCCGAGTCGGTTTTGAGGCACAGTCGACCTAACTGATCCATAAAGTGGTTAACTAATTTTCTAAATAAATTCAACCTAATTTATGGGTCTATCGCAGATGCGACAATACGGCAGCGCACCACGTAAAAAATCACCTATTAATCACATTGCCCGATCATCATGTACCCATATTCATAATGCCCGGGCAATGTGATAAATAGGTGAGTTTAGATTGTAATTAATTACTTGGCCCGATATGGCTCGGCAATATTCATACTGCCCGGGCAATATGAATACTGCCCGCATTAATCACTTGGCCCATAACATATACATTGTTAAAAGCAAAGGCATGCGACATACAACGTTGATGAAACCGATGGGCGTTTCTTTAAACTGCATATACTAGGTACCTTATTACTTACCTTATATCTGTATCAGCCCATATACGTCCCACTGCAGGGCACGGGCCTAATCTACAATCGAGAATACGATTGAGAGTGGTTAGGCCATATAGTCCACCACGCTGGCCTAGTGCGGGTTGGCGGACTTACATACCATAGAAATTCTTATAAATCGCTATGGTATGCTGGTTTCCTCACGATGTTTTCCTTCACCGTTTTAGTGCGTGGTGATTGACTATCAATACACACATGATTCCGAAAAGTCAGAGGTGTGCCCTGGGATTCGAACCCGCGACCACCGTGAACATGTGGGCAGCCGCGTCTAGTCCGCTTACCAACAGGCCACCACGCACTTCTATTATATATTAAATCAAAATAAATCTAATATATATTTGTAATAGTAAAATGATTTCCTCCTAGCGCATCATGGACAGCGCGGAAGCAGCAGCATTGACAGCAGGCACTGGTGCGAGTGACGGCGCGCCCGGCTCCTACTATGACGCGCGTTGGCTCAACGTGCACGCCGACGACGGCACTCTCGCAGCACGCGCGCGCCGACTACTCCTCGCCCCCAGCAGACACTTCGACCACATCGCCGTCAACGCCAGCTACAGCGCCGTGCTCATGCCGCCTTACATCAACGTCGAAGGTACACGACTTTCTAAAAGAATTGGCAAAGGAAGCTTTGTTACGCAGCCTTATCTGGATCACCATTCGATCTAGACTCTAGCCAATTTTGAGACCCGATAAGCCAGCCAGACAGTATCAGTGCGACTGTCTGAGAATGTACTTTTTGCTTTCTTTAGAAGTTTGATATATCTTCACGTAGGTATCATCAGTTGTACCCTTAATTATTGCTAGTCCATAAATAACGTTTGCAACTAGCCCAATTTGCAGTCCATAATTCTTTGTTTAATACATAATACATATGTAGGTACATTTACTCAGACAAAAAAATAAATGGCATAGAAACGGCATATTTTTAGGGTAAAGGCAGTTACCGTCGTCAAAATTACAACAAAATAAATGACTTAGTAACCTACGTTACAAAACACAAGGCCTTTGTAAGGTTTCAGCAAGCCTATAATCGATTCTGATTTAAATCGACCAAAAACATTAAATTACAGGAAGCCGTACACAATAAAGTCTCAATGGCGATCCCGGAAGGAAAATCCTTCATACTTTACGCCATGTTTTATACAAAGAAGGGCAAAAATCATTAAAACCACACCGTGTTTAATTCAAGGGGTGTAGTTACAGTGCGCTGGGACCCAGCTTGGTTTATTTAACAAACCCCATAGCACACAGCCGAACCATTAATTTTTCCGGCTGGCGGTCCAGGAGAAAGCAATCACAGTTGCTCAATGAACCAAGTTTGCCAATTACGTTTTTTTAATGGGTAGTTAAGGAAAATTCCCTAATTGGCACACATTGGCAACACTGTCAACATTTTCCGTCTAATGCACATTCTGTTACGTATACAAACAATATTTCTTCACACTAATAGTGAATGCGATTATTTTGTAATTAACTAATTACAATTTCACTTCCGTTATAATCGCAATTCTTAATATGGGATTACTGATTAGGGATATACTATGCGTTTCAAATAAGAATAGGAACGACAATGACCTTTAGTTGTCAAATATCACACGAAAAGTATGGTTAGAAACAAAAAAATATTTACGCATCAATTATTTTTTTTCACAGTCAAATTCTTTAACATATATTAATTAAATAAATTGAAACAATTACAAAATGTTATATGGACACATAAACAAGAATGTTTAGTCATAAATGGCTTAAAAAAGTATATTTTTTTAATTTTTTATTTACTTCATATGCAATTATTCGCCAGAAAGTAACTATAACACTACATTATTCATTCATTAATTTTTTTACGAATTATTAAATATTAAAAATATTATTTTTATTCATCATCATCATCATCATCATATCAGCCACAGGAAGTCCACTGCTGAACATAGGCCTCCACCAATGATCTCCACAATGACCTGTTGGAAGCGGCCTGCATCCAGCGACTTCCTGCGACCTTAGTCAGATCGTCCGTCCATCTTTGTTTAGCGTTTGTGGACTATTTTTATTCAACAAAAATATTATTTTAAGAAATCTTGTTTTGCTCACCCTACCTAAATTGTGCGATTTGACAGCTACTACGAACCAATATGGCGCAGGGTCAATCCTATTCTTAGTTGAATCGCATAGTAGTATTATTTTAACGTCTTTTGATTTGTAATGGAAATTAATTCTTAATTAAGTTGATTCCATCATCGGTATTTAAGTTTTCTTATTCATACTCTACATAGAAGGGTCAAATTAAATTATGAATTTATGTTATAAATAGATGGCGAGGTGCAAAATCAAATTGCGTGGTCGGAGCACTTGGACCCGCTGTTCGTGAATAATTATGAGATAGACCCGACTCTCTCATGGCAGTACTACGCGTCGTCCACAGGATTTATGCGAAGATATCCAGGTAAATAATGTGAACCCAATAAATATAAGTCATATACGACGGCACAAATTTCATATTGATAGAAATTAGGACATTTCTTATAATTCCAATAACTCGATAAATCTTAAAAATATTCATGTCTATAACCCCGGGGGGCAGATAAAAGTGACACTACTTGCACTCACATTCATTACTAGGTATGACAAGGGACGAAGTAAGTAAGCCCATATAATAAGTATAATATTATATTTTTCCACCAGCAATGTCCTGGCCGCCAGAAGACGGATACTCGCACCACGCTCGAGATTTCTACGACTTCAGATCGTCCAACTGGTTCGTAGAAGCGGCCACGTCTCCTAAAGATCTGGTCATACTCCTGGATGACTCTGACGACATCGGCTCCTCGTACTGGCGACTGGCGAAGGCGACAGTATCGGCACTGCTGGATACACTGGGACCAAACGATTTCGTCAACGTCTACAGATACAGCGATACCGTGTCTGAGATTCACTCTTGCTACACGAAGATACTGGCTCAGGTAAGATATTTTTACTGAATTAAAACTATTTTTTACGGACTTTATCGCGAAATCACATTTTTAGCTTGAATTGAGCTCGCTAAAGAATTCAGTCCGGCCCATGACCACGAAAGCTGTAAAGTAATCGAAACGCCCAGAGGTTAAAATGTGAAAATTGAAGCCAATGTGTTACATTCGCGCAAATCTAAAAAAAACATTCATTTTTTTATTATAGAAGGAGCAAATTCTTTTTATTAAATACTTCATTGGTTAAATTAAACAAACGACACTACAAAATATATTTTATCGCGAACGTAATTACTTGGTATTATAAACACGTCTTTGAAGTTCATACTAGTTTCGCAATAATTATTTTAACAAACAGATATAAGTTGGCTAGAGTGAGATCGACGTTAACGAATGATGTGTCTGTATACAAAAAAATTTAGGCTAATATTTACATTTTACGCTAATTTGCTATTTTTTCTACATGAAACATTTTCAAGCGAAGTTTATCTTTATTTCTGCCTAGTCAAGATAATTAATCATGGTCTCTTCTTCTGTAACTGTAGCCTGTGGGCTCAACACAATTTAACCAATTACTACTCAATGCGAATTGTTAATTTATATTTTGTGGATATCAGATGATCCTGAAAATTGATAACAGTCTAATATCACGGCAATACTTGTTGTAATTATTATTTATACAGGGTATATCAAGACTGCTATCGAAATTGAAGCCGGGTGGTAGTTCCGGTGACTTCAGACTCAATGCAATTAAAAATTGTACTAAAACTACTACTAGGTTTCGTTTTCGGCAAGGCGTCATGATATACCCTGTATAAAAAACAATATATGAAATTAATTATAATATTACAAGCATCGAATTACCCACACTAAAAAATATTTGGTGTTTACGCTTTTAACGTCTTAAGGGCCAACGCCGACCTGGACAGCATTGCAACTGATTTATTTTTTACTAAAGGATATTCAAACTTATCTAGTCGGAATACGTCTTAAATTTCAATGTTTTAAATTTATGCCGTGACATTGAAACGCATTTCTCGATGCCGCGGCATCATAAATTAATGTCATCATATATTGATGATTGATGAAACTTTGGAAATTACGTCGTATTCCAACTAGATAATATCCTTTTGTAAAAATTAAAACCCTTACTATTCCGTCCTGTTCTGCACTTGTCTTAATTCTAGTGAGCGTAGTAAGCTTTGGTACGTAGCCCCATAGCTGCGTAGCCTGAGATTACCGCTCAAATGCATTGCGTATTATCCTCAGATTACTACAGATAGGCTTTCAGTAAACACCAATCAAGAACAATTAGAGGACATAACTTTAATTAAAACAAGGGTTGCCGGAAACAGGTGGGTGTAACAAATTGTTTAACGTCAGACCTGATTTAAACATGACGTAAATTCCACGCCGAAATAACTTGCCTACCTGCGTATAAAGCTTTTAATATCGGTTGGCCCGAGTCAATTACCAGCGCGAATTGCCCACGCACTGAATTGTTTATGTTTAGAACACGAACCCAGTCAATTACCACTATTGGAAATCATTGTTTTAATGAAATATTAAATGGGGCTGAGTCTAAACTAATTTTATTTACTGTACCAATGGCCCATTTTACTATACACGTGAAAGTACACGTTCGGCTGGTGCACATTTTGGTAGATAAAATTTATAAAAAAAAATCATATTAAAAATTAAAATTGATATTAAAAATCCGGACTAAATTTAATCCCACATTTTTGCCTCTTTATAAAAAAAGATGATTAAAAAAAATGGTCTAATCACTCTTAATATCTCCCTTGATTGTAGAGGATGCTATGCAGTCGGACGTATATGGACTGATACAGACACAGAAAGATAAAAAAAAACACCTTGGCAAAAGTCGGTATCGCAGTTGCATTAATATTACATGCAGAAACAAACATTACTAGGAACCACAGAAACCGAGAAACCAGTCTGAATAAACTTTCATATATAAGAGACATTATAAACGGAGAATGTATTACTCTTCCGCTAAACGCAGCAATGATAGAGACATCTGCGAACGGCGCGGGCTCCCTGCCCTATTAAGTTAAACACACATTAATCTTGAACCGAGATTGCCGGGTGTATCATTTCAACTACCCGGACGAAGTATATTCGAAATCTAAATCTAAAACTAGTATTAAAATTTACATATACTAGCGACATGCACAGATATTCTTAGAATAGTCAGTGTATGTCAGACGCCCGCCGACGAGGTGGACGAACGACCTGGGTAAAATTGCAGGAAGTGGCTGGATGCAGGCCGCTTCCAACAGGTCATTGTGGAGATCATTGGGGGAGGCCTATATTCAGCAGTGGACTTCCTGTGGCTGATATGATGATGATGACTCGATATACGTTATTAATTTATATTGAATGGGTGGCATTTGGTGGGATACTATTGTATACTCGTCACTGACCACACTCACCACATTTCTAATAAGGAATTCAATAGAATTATATCTATTGCTAATACGTTGTATTCAACGGTCGTTAAAAAACGCAATACAAATCATTGCATGCTCATCATCGTTGCATGCTACTTCGAGAGACAAAAAATGTTGAGACTCAGTTCATCTTTTCAAGTTGTCATCTGAATTTAAACTCATCAATTCCTTTGATCAGTACCTAATTACATACATAAACACACGCCTTTTATCTCAGAAGGGAAAGGCAGAGGTGCCAGGACACCCACATTAAGCCTTGTATTTTCCGTCCCACGATGTGATTTGAGGCGAGCTTATCACTTTAGTTTATCGGGCACAAATTCCTGACTCCGGGCTGATACTAAATAGAAAAATCCAACATCACTTTACTTGACCTGGGATTTGCACCCGAGACCTCAGGTTTATAACCGTACCGTAGTACAACTAGGCCACCGAGGCAGTAATACCTGCTAGTAGTAGTACAATAACTTTAAATAATAGTAAAAATATCGGCAACAGGAAACAAATCTTCTCCATTAGAGATGTAGAAAACCCACAAGTTCCTTCCCGACCGGTTCATAGTTCATAGATAGCTCTACAAAAATAAAGTTGAACACATATTGACCGAACAATAAAGCAATTTATACAAATGGATTTCAATTTACCCTACATATACAGCGTGTCTCATTCCGGCGAGGCAGGGTAAAAACTACTATCCTTTTTGTGTGCATTAATTTGATACCCAGCGAGTTATAACAAAGTTGCCGTGCAATATGCAAATTCGCTTGCCATAAATTTTGCTGTAGTTTTGTGCAGATTTAGAGTTTTTCGTAAGCAAATGTGTGTTTATAATTTTGCGCTCGACTCTTAATAAGGGCAGCTGCCGTCTCTTTGATAATTACTGTATCTTAATTACGTGTGTGAAAATATGAACTCGCGGAAATTAAGTATGCAGATAACGCAAGTCACATATTTTGGTCTATTTTCTAAAGTCATTTTGTAATCAAATCTAGCCTAGTATTTACAATTATATAAAAACATTCTATAACTGAAAATCTACAAGAAGTAGGGTTACCGCAAAGTAATTCCTTTGTACCTGGCGTTGTCCCAACACCGCCTCCTAATCTTCTCGCTTCATCAGATCCTTGGCATCTACAATGGAAGGCCATTGACTCCCACGGCTAAATCGGATTTCCCATCTATAGCAATTTAAAAGCAATCACATTGATTTCTTTATTTCTAAATTTAGAAAATAGGATAGATACTCTTCGCCGATTTAAATTCTTTGTAGAGTGACCTATAAAGATCATATTATAGCTCCAACAATGCGTTATTAAAAAGCTTCCATGCCAAATCCAGGACTGGAAACCTACTGATTCAAGCTATTGTCTATCACTTAGCTTTCTAACTCCCATAAGTAGATTTTTAATGTTCACTGCGCGTTGTGTATTGAGTTTAGACAACGACCTTTATACAAAATAAATTACAGACGCAAATGTACGTATAGCGTGCCGGCGGCGACATTATGCGATAGCGATACTCATCGGTACCGAGTGCTGTTTGTACGCACGGTAATGGTTCTGACCATACTCACATTAACGTTACTCTAATAAAATCTGCTACATTCGATACCGCTTTCAACGGCCACTCTTAATGACACACGCCATACAATCATTCATTCTCATTAACTGCATATAAAGTTTGTTTTTTATTTGCGTATAATTTTGTTAAACTTGTAGGCAACAAAAGGTATAAAATCAACTTTAAAAACGATGCAAAATATATATCAGAAACAATCATTATTTTGCTTATAAATATGCATGCGGTTCCTTTTCAATAGCATAAAAAAAACTTAATATATCCTCATCGTCACAAAGTTAAATCTACGCTATTCATAACAGAGATAACTATTTAATAAGATACATTTCAAGCTTCAAGAACAATGAAGTGATTCACTTGAACCGCATAGTAACTGAACTGACTTGATAAGACGTTCCGCGTTTCCCGGAGAGACTTTAAACCGAGCACCTACATCAGAGGTAATATCATCGCCGCAGTTCGTAACTCGCGCAAAGTTTCAGGATAAGATCTGTGCTACAAAGAAAGGCTGGAACGCAACTTACACGTATATAAGACGATGTGTAAAACCCCTTTCAAGTTTCAACTTGAAACTTCAATGCGTGAATAGCGCTCCCTACCTACCAACAGTAAACAAAAAAAATGCTTAACACCCATAATGGTGAAAGAAGAACACGCCGTATTAGAACGCGCATAAATCTTGATTTTATTGCCGTGAAGGCAATTTTATGGAATACATAGGTACGCAAGTTGAACTTAGGTTATGAGTTATGACTTGTAGTCTTGCCTACGATTGACTTATGTCTGCGATAAAGTATTCTCGGTAGTTAGTCATACAATAGAATCTATACGTGCAAGGGACATTGTTAGAATCTATTACAAAAACGACATAAAATCAGTTGTCATTTGAAAAAGAAAAGATATTTACGATACTGTTGTAGTTGCAACAACAAAATAGAAAATATTTTTTTTTTCTAACAGGGAATGTTAAAGGCAGTATAACTTTTCAATAAATAGTAAAGGATCGGAAATCAATTCATTTGTAACATTGTTCCGTGCTACGGTTTAATTTAAATGTCATTCGAAACCGAAAGCCGATACATGAAGCGCTCTCAATCCCAACTGAAGATACCCGGAGCCCTCCAACTCTCAACTTCGCTAATATACGATTCAGAAATTACCTCTACGGCAAACATTCTTCGCTTTATGTCTCTGCAAATGTCACTTTGTATATTTGAGAGTTGTTACGAGCACAAATAAAAGCGTTGTTGCCTGCTAAAATATGCATGTTTAAGCATATTTTAGCAGGTCTGTAAGTGCAGTGTTTTGTTTGATTACTTATTTATCGTCGGGAACGCCGATCCCCTTCGTTATTTGTCCTGCTTTCACATTTGTTTGATCAAACTGATTGATTGGCTTATAAATCACTAATTATTTGATTTACTAATGGAATCGGCCGATGTTGTGTATTAGCTGATATCGTGCCTCAAACAATACCATAGATTTTTTATTTAAGCTTTGTATTGGAGGGCGCTCCATAATTGACCTTTTTAGTAAAGACTAACTAGTACTACCAGTACTTGTAGGTAAATATTGTCAGATGTTTTAATTTAAAATAAGGTTGTTATAATTAATATATAACAATGATCGATTTTACATCGTTTGTATTGACCTATAAAACCAAACACGTTGATGAAAGTTTCAACTAATAACAATAGAGCTTGTAGCCAAGTTTCAAGGTTTGCTGCAAGCGGCGCGCTGCAGTTTTGCAACCAATTCAACTTGCTAAACACAAGTTTGCTTTAGAAACTGTTGTGTGTGTGTTTATGTTGACCGAGGTGAGCGCTTCAACACTCATTCTTTTACACGATACATTTGTGTAACTATTTACAGCGTTTATTGGAATTCTAATCCACCAATAAACTTTATTGAATCATTTTCATAACTTGGTTTTTATGCTGACTTTGTTATAGAGAGGATTCTAAATGTATGAAAGACTGATTGTTTACTTTTGCATGAAGTGAAAACTGAAAACTTTATTGTTTTATTATGTACCTACCCCATTTAACTTATTATAATTTTCACTGCCGTGTTGGGAATAAAACATTATTGTATTTCATTAAAAAACTTTTTCATGGAATTGAGTATAATATTATTTTATTATGCTTATTTTAATTAAGTCTCAGTGACAAAAGTAGGTAACCATGAATCTAAATATTTGTTTATTTTTAAGATACTAATCATGGCTAATAATGATTAGACATGTAGTAAGTGAGTAGGTGTTACAGTAACAATCGTTGAGCAGATGACTTATGCGTCAGTCCGCCCGGTAAAGCGAGGGCTGTAAATAATCGCGTCGGGTGGTTAGAAAATGTAAAATCAAACCAAATCCGCGATAAAATCCGAACAAATTATTTGTTTATATAAGTATTACAGCACTCTAAAAATATGTTTCCAAACGATTTTGATACAGCAAAGATAACTTACATTAATAAATTGTTTGACAAGTGAGACGTAGGCGGTAAATTACAACCACAGAACAGTTAATACAACAGTATTGTGAGTTCTGTCTTTTTTTTTATTGCTGTTAATGACGAGACGAGCATGCCGTTCGCCTGATGGTAAGCGATGCGACCGCTCATGAACAGTAGCAAAACCAAACAACACCTTGAGTAACAAAGCAATGCTTGCCATTCCACTGCGCTCGCCGTCTTGAGACATATAGATGTTTAGTCTCAATATGTCCAGTAGTTACTCTGGCTACAATGTCCTTCAATCCGAAACACAACAGTTTGACGGGAGAAATAGACATTGCGGTGGTACCCACCCAGGCAGCCTCTCACATATGAGAGACCTACCACCAGTAAACCTGTCTGTTGTCGCAGGCTGTACCCGAGACCATCCGCGAACTGAAGACATCGATATGGAATGCAGAAGTGTCGGGAGGCGCAGCTAATCTCACCGGGGCGCTGACCACAGCCTTCGAGATTCTACATCGGGTAATTTATTTCAAAACTTGTAGTCGCTAGATTAACACACATAACTTATATATTTTTCTAACTTCTTCTTTAACTTAACACAAGCCAAAATGCGAATTTTACACCATGTAAACAAAGTAACGGCAGAAAATAATACTTAACTTGAGCTTGACATAGCTTGACAAATAATCAAAAATTATTTAGCCTGTCTTATTTAATCCTTGAGATGCATTAATAAACATTGCAAGAAATCATTAGATGCAGGTCGCCTTAAGCCACTTAGGTATTGTGCATTTCCTTGGGTGAGGTTTATGTCCAGCAGCTAACCGAATTTGAAGATAATGATGATTATGTACAATCAATTAATGATATTCCACATTCTCCAGTACAACCGCACCGGGCAGGGATGCCAGTGTAACCAAGCTATAGCGGTGATTGGTGCGGGCGGGGGAGCCGCGGGGGTGAAGGGCGTGTTCCGCACGTGGAACTGGCCGCACATGCCGGTGCGCATATTCACTTACCGGGTTGGAGGGGACACCGCCGCGGGACATACAATGAAGGACATGGCTTGCACTAACAAAGGTAGGTTTAATTGAAGGCAAGAACAGTGTCGTATGCCCCCTATAACGAAGAAGATGGTTAAGGTTGCAGGAAGTCGCTGTATGCAGCAGGGGCGTGCACTCCTTGTAGGCAGAAATGCAGTGCTTTACTTGCCATTCACAGATATTTTATTATAACGTTCGTACGTTTTAGATGACTTTAATTTATAGTAAATAAATGAATAAACAAAATACTAAAAACGCCTAATATTTTATAAATAGCACCTATTTGCAATCACGCAAACATTATGGTTGCCACGCGAAAAGCAAGAGGCGCTGCAAAGCAAATTGATGTACCTAATCAACCAAGTCATGCCGCCGCGTCCCGCATTACATTTGTTTGCATGTGTGTAGTAATTTTAGTGTCCGTGCACAGTCGCAAACGCACACACCCATGAATATTGAAAGCCGCGACTCCTGCGGCAGGCCTCGGGAGTTCGGCAGTTGTCGGAAGTAATCGTAAATGTTCGTTGCCTATAATCCGTGTAAAATTAATAGGCTGGAATCTAATAAATCATCTATGCACATTATGCATTTTTGGTTAGTAAGGTTTTATTTGTTTAAATAGAAATGTTTTGTGTTTCGCGGGGGCCATTTTGCTTTTTTATGAGTTTTTGCATTGTTTACTATTTTATACTAGTATTTTTGTAAAAAAAAATAGATTTCTTAACGGATTTTTCATTTTAACATTTGAAAGTGTGTACATTTAACAGTTTATTACTAAGTTTCGATATTAATTGTAGTCATTTGCTTTTACTAGTGTGTTTGTTTATTTTATTAAATGTTATTTGATTGCGAGGTTTGTGTTAAAAATGTATGTTTATCAAATGAATGAATGGGGTGGCCGAAATCTTGCGTTTATTTACATCGGGATAGGTATAGTAATCTCAACTAACCGGAACCTTGAATATGTGAAAATTGAAAGCTGACTAGGTGAGTTTTTTTTTATTTTACTTATTAGAATTTCTTCCGCCGCGACGATCGATCGCTGTTTTGTCTGCGTTGCCGTAGAAGATGGACATGAATAGTAGTACATCTAAGACTTGTTATGTTGGCATGGTTTCCGACTTAGAGATCCGTCGCGTGGCTGTGGCTATGCTAAAAAACTATAAAAAAAAAGTTTTTGTGACCGAGTACTCCGCCGCATACCCAGTGTCATAATCCTGTGCACGCCGCTGGTATGCAGGCCATTTCCTACAGGTCGATGTTGAGATCCTTGGGGAGGCCTATGTTCAGCAGTGGACTTGCTGTGCCTGAAGTGAGAGAGAAAATAAGGAATAACTTCCATCGTCATATTCAGCGTATCGTACGCTTCTGAGCTGGAAATTCTGATCAGTCTTTTGTAATCGTGATTTAGATTGTAACGTCTTAGATCACATTCCACCATACTAAGCCATCACGGGTTGGGAAGTTTCGTTTACTAACCCTTGCCTTTTTAAAGATCTAAATTCGAGGCAGATTTTTTATCATGTTTTCGCTCGCTAATGTGCGTGGTGATTTGCTACTTACACTTGTGACGCCGTGGAGTTGCCTAGAATTCGATCCCGAAACCAATATTTTGAACAAAGACTATACCTAAACTTGTAAAAGTTTACCAACGTCCATATCTATGAATTAACCTTACATAGCAATAGAGTATAATCAAAAAAATGCAATAGCCATAAAACTACCATTAGTACCTGCCATATTAAAACTATGATTTTATACTGTTATTTTCTTATTTCCTTATAATCATATTCATGTTAACGTTAATGGTATGGTACTTAAATATCGGGCTATTATAGTGAAGTTGTGAATTGGATTATTAAGTCAAACAATTTTGCCTCATGTATTCGTCATAATGCCCTGGGCATAATAAACTATATTGTATTTTGCAAGAGTTTATGACAGGTAATAGTTTAAGTAATAAGTATGCACTAAATTAATAGAATTAAAATATTCGTATCACATCAGGCTAGCTGGCGAATTTCGTTCACAAAGTTTAAAAAAATATCATATCGATTCACGCAAGTGTGTCTTAATACTTAATTACATTTTGAACTGCAGATACCATTTGATGCACTGTAGTTTCTAAACCTATAAATAACAAGCGGTCCGGCTCGACTCCGTCTGCGTTCAGGTACACTTTTCAAAATGGCGGCCATAATGCTCAATTTCGACAACCAATTTAGAATATTGGGGCACAGAACATAGGAAATTTCGATTTTGAGACCAATCAGACCACAAAAAACAAGTAAAATTTCCTCGTCTTTGCAAAAAAAAAATACTACTGGTTCCGTCCTTATAGCAGTCTTCCATAAAGACCTATCCAATCGAAAAATAATCTTTCAATCGGAGCCAATAGTTCCTGAGATTAAATACTACTAACAAACAAATTCTTCAGCTTTACATATTAGTATAGATTTAAAACCTTTCATGTATTTGCCGTTGCTACATGTTTGGAAATAAATAAACGTTAAAATAATGCCTACATGTATACATTAGTTGTAACTAAGTTTTCTTTGTCATAGGGTTCTACGTGTCTATCAACGAGCACGCGGAGATCCGCTCCAAAGTGCTCCATCTGATGGAGGTGCTCGCCCGACCTCTGGTCATGTACCAGACCGTACACCCGGTGCACTGGAGTCCCGTGTATGTTGGCGGGAGGGTAAGCACTTCACATACATTACCTAAAATAATAATTCAGTTAATGGTTACACGATGGATAAGCAACCGAACAAAGGTTGCAGGAAGACGCTGGATGCAAACCGCTCTCAACATATTGTTCTGAAAATCTTTAACGGACTTTTATACTAAGCAGTAAATAATAATGCTAAATAGATTTTAAAAATCTTTGCGAGCGACGATTAATTTCAGTAACGCTCCACTAGAGATGTACTGGAGTGCGCGCACCACTTACGTCGGAACACTTTACACGTTTTCCGCCCTGTCCATATATTTATGTCAATGGTGCTTACATTACAGAGTAGCAGCCTCTCTGACGATGGGATGGGCCAGCTGATGACATCTGTCACCGTTCCGATATTCGACAGGAGGAATCACACGGTAACTATCAATCTACAATTTACTTAATAATTATTTTCAGCACATATCAGAGTTTCCTTTCTTTTTCCTTTGTTAATTGGTTAAGACGGCAGTCTATGTTAAGTTGATGTGATTGTTTATGTCATGAATGAGAAGCAGGGTGTGAAACTTGTGATATTTTTAATATCATGTTTCGCCAATCCAACGAAAGTTTAGGATAAATACAAGTAATATAAGTCGTTTCTCGGCTAGGTCGTTTGAGAAGACCACAGGGCGTGGCTACATGACGAGACTGATATTTCACACGAATAAAAGGTATAATATTTAAAATGATACAACTAATTAGTTAAACTAACAAAGAGTTCACAAATAAATGCTCACGCGGTCTGGATCAGCGCAAAATGACAGTAAACGCGCTGCTTCCCGATACCGCGGAGGAAAGGACCTAAGGATACGTTCAGGAATATGCTGAAACTATAGGACTCGTTACACAATGGTATATTTTATTTCAGCAAAGAGAAGCAAATCTGTTGGGCATCGTGGGAACCGACGTCCCTGTCGACGAGATAAAGAAGCTCGTGCCACCATACAAGGCAAGTTACAGTTCATAATTCATCAGCATTAGCCGGTAGCAGTCCACTGCTGGACATAGACCTCTCCCAAAGTACGCTACAGAGTCTGATCTGCTGCTTTATTTATTATGACGCAGTAGGAGTTGCTAATCATCAATAAATTGTTAAAGAATAGAGTGGAAAAAAATTATTGCATGAAAAGTTATCGATAGGCTATTTTAAGCTACAATATATTGCATAAACAATGATAATTCATATATTTGTTCATTCATATGTTACAGTTGGGAGTAAACGGTTATTCATTCATGGTGGACAACAACGGGCATGTCTTATATCATCCGGATCTGAGGCCTTTGGTACGTATTGGTACAAAATATAAACGTAAAGAAAAAATAGTCGTCTGACACTAGAATATACTTAATAATTGTAAAAGTCAACCAAGACGATGTGGTTTGTATGTAATCTAAAAAATATTACGATCAAATTATAGGAAATTTTAAGTTTCTTGAATTTACCATCGATTGGCCCAAATGGAGGTCAGCTCCTAAAATTCATAGGTCACTTGACACTTCGTCATGTAATATTTTTTTATTTTAAAATATAGGCATAATGTAATTTCACGCTGATCGATATCCCCATCGCGATTTTATTACTAAACTGTTTATTTCTTGTTACAGCATACTAATGAGGAAGTAAGTGTAAAAGGGTTTACTTTGTATTGTATACATTTAATTTCGATTTTATAATATGATATTAATGAAATGTATTATTCCAGTACACAGAGACGTTAAGGCCTCTGTACTCTAGTGTAGACCTCACTGATGTGGAACTGCTCATGGATTCAGATGAAAACTCCAGAGTAAACCTCACTTCCTTGTTACTTGATGTAAGTATATTGCATTATAATTTAAAGCCCTGTCAAAAAGGCGCCGTGCACACATAGCTACTTTTTTATTACAACCAATGGCGAAAGGAGGACGCCATTCTTCTGATGGTAAGCGTATGCTAGATAGTAGGAAAAACCAAACATCACGAAATAAAGCAATGCTTGGCAATCCACTGCGATTGGTTAAGTTAGTTGAAAAAAGTATGGTTAGTTTATAGAAACCTTCAAATTATATTTGAACAATCGCGGGAATTGAAAACTGTTGCTGCAACTGGCAAACTTTATCCTATATTCGCCACATCAACGATGTCTCGTGCTTCCACGTGCACCATCTATCTACTTAACTTACTTTATCCACTCCACTTGGTTACTAACCAACAATGTATTTCCAGTTGCGACACGACATGATAGAACAACGCGAAGGAGAAACAGAGATAGGCGTTAAAGTTCAATACGATAACATGCGTCGCGTGGCCACCAGACGCCAGAGATACTTTTACAGCCCGGTAGATGGCACGCCCTTCTCCCTAGCCGCCGTCCTGCCCGACGGATACGGCATGTACGAACTGCAAGCCGAACAGGAGGTCAAACATAGCCCTATCAACGGTAAGATCTTAGGTGTCGACATTGTAAAATATCGTATGTGTCACTTACGATAGTCTTCAAACGTCGTAACACAATTGTCGTATGTCAATGTTGGTGATGTCACAATTATTGTTGATATTAATTGGCTTCAATATTCCACTGCAAAATTTCATCTAAATTGGTCCAGCACTGTTGTCTTTCACACCAATATCAACTACTGTAAATAAATAATTGAATGCGACTTAAAATGTATAAATATGTACAAATTTCTTATTATAATCGTGGATACACTCTATTAGTTTTTAAGCTTATCATTATTTATATGTTTTGCTATGTTCCTATGCAGTCACGGAATATTTTAAGGGTGATAACTGGAAAATTCATCCGGACTGGTAAGATATTCTTTTATATGTTCTATTTTATTTTAAATACATGTGTACGTTATATTTAAATACTACGTATAATATTATTTTACTATTATAAACGATAATTTTAAACTAAGATTTCTTGCATACGGTATTATTTTCTTGCTTACTGCATACGATATTCTTGCATATAGCGGGCAAACGACCATACAGTTTACCTAATGGTAAGTGATCATCGCCGCCCTTGAATATCTGCGACAACGTGGGCACAGAGCTACGTTGTCCGCTTAAATGTTAAGCCATTTTTTTTAACATGATTTTCTATAGAGCAAGAGCCCATGGCCGCCAAACTTTCTTCATTTTGTAAACAGCTGCAAGTTTGTCTTAATTAAAATTTAAAGATATCGTAATATTTAATAACATGTAAAAAAGCTGAATTAAGGCAATGCAATGTTATTAAGGCAACTATCAACATATGTTTCCTTGGTATTCAGACAATTTTTAAGGTTCTTTCATCTCCAGACACATTAAAGCTGATAACTTCTCAAGCCACCATCGAAACTTCATAATAGCTGATGGTGTGATGACTATGTTAGAGGCATGCGTAGACAAACTCTCAGCTTTTATAAAATGACGAAAGTCCGGCGGCCATATTCTCTTGGTCTACTAGTCGAGGCACTGCACATGATATGTTCCATCAGGGTGTACTGCGAGTACGCATCAACGTCAGACCAAACGTTCAACTCGCCTGAGGAGCAGCTGGTGCACTTCCTGACGCGCGCGGGCAAGCCCGGCTGGAAGTGGATGTCGCTGCGGCCGCGCGCGCTCACGCTGCACAACGCGCACAAGAAACAGGACCGGGACTCTTATTATTGTAAGTGAAAACTGTATTTATCTGATAGAAAGTCGTATCTGTATATGCACTTTGATTTTTCCAAATAGGCGTAGATGGCCAAATCCGAACCTATGAGGAATAGCGAAAGATGCTTAAGAAAAAGAAAGAGTTTGACCGATTTTGGTCAAAATTAAAACTACACATTTGAATTTGTTTAATACCAATATGCCGAGGACGAGGAGTAGTTTCAGATTTGGCCATCCATGCCCAATTGAGAAATTTACCCTGTATACCTGAGGGGTTGGCAAAGGTGTCAGTAGAAGCACCACACAGTTCACTGAATTTATTATCGTTTCAAGTTGTGATGAGCTTATCACGTATCAGCATACTATGCACAATTTCTTTGATCATGTAGTCATTCATAAATTGAACAGTAAAATTCATTTTTTATTTCATTATATCGAGTTAATCGAGAATAACAATAATATTCTCGGATCGTTTAATCTCCGTATTGAAACTAATGAAAAGTCATGTGTCACTGTTGAATGTATCTATTATATCCATCCAAAAGGCATGATATCATCTGCCACATTTTTTTTACGAGCATGCCGTTCGCCTGATTGTGGGCGATGCGACCGCTCATGAACAGTAGCGAAACCAAACAACACCTTGAATCACAAGGCAATGCTTGGCATTCTACTACGCTCGCCATCCATGCGGCCTCTCACTCAGTATAAAGTTCAATTTTATAAGTAAACCGTATTTAATTTTGTTTCAGGTGATAAAACTTTAGTTCAGTCGCTCATCCGGGACGCAATGGTAATCAAAGAATTGGACGCTCACACTGGACACGCCAGCCACCACTCACAGTAAGTAAACATTTTTATTTGAGCATGAATATAATTATGCACTAGCATAAAATAAAAACCCAAAAATAAAATTTATACAACGCACGCAGAACAACTTGCTTTTGTAATACCGCCTTTGTGCGTCGAAAGTCGCAATTCAAGTAAATATTTATAAATATAATGAAGCACGATAATTTGGCCTGATGAAGAAATTTACTTCGATTGTCCAGATTTATAAGCTCAATCATTTGTGGTATAATCACCATTTGAATGTTATTGTTTATATTTAGGATTAAGTCAATTTTATTTTTTTGTTATATTTTATCGATCCTTGTAACGACAACGAATCAGGGAATTGCAATGTACATTAAAAAAAATATTATTTTCTGGCAATTCTGTTGGCATAACATAAAAATAATACCTATATGTTCTTTTAAATGAAATCCAATTTCGCGTGAAGGCGGTATAAATCTGTTGCATTATATAATAATTAGTTAAGTTATTTTAATTTTAATTTAAGTTAATTTTACTTTGACACTAATACGTTTGTGTTTGTCACACAAATAGCCCGATAGCAACGTTAATGGCACTACTCACAAGGTAACGTAACAAAAACATTCGTCATAACTAATAGATACGCTAGAAACAACTGCGGATCACAGAGGTCTATGTTTGAGCTAAATATTTGAATATGTTTTAGGCTAAACGATTTTTATATCTTGGTATAATGTATGTGCTCGTGTGTATCCGATTATGAAGAAATGTCAATTATAAAAAAAATCATTACATAGTATAAAATGAAGTTGCTTCCGGTGTTTGTGCGCTCATATCTTATAAACTATTCAAAGGATTTTAATACAGTTTCCAGCAATAGATAGAGAAATTGTGTTTAATACATGTACAGGATGTCCCATGGAGTTGCCACATGGAGGGAAAATATCTTAAATATTATAGATAGTCAATTTTACTGGTACGGGATAGGAAGTGACGGATTGGAACAGGATGGAAGGGACGAGACGGGACATGGTGGAAAAATGACATCTAGCTAAGCTGGGACGGGCTGCTAATATATATAAAAACGTAGTTGGACCAAGGAAGCATGAAATGCTCTTTCATAAATGCTTTGCATTATCATTATCATCGGTTGCCCTAGTACTCCTCACATCTAAACTCTACAATAAAAACACACATTTGAAAACTTTCCTCGGAAGTTTTAGTCTATTTCCAAAATAGATTATTTTGTAAGAATTAAGTTCTTTCAAAGAATAGAATATTGCTAGTCAGTTTTGCAGCGCTCAGACTTTTCCTTGTTAATTTAGGAACAATATTTAAAATTTAGGCTGTTTTAACATCTTCATTTCTATTTCCTATTGCTGGATAATATAATCCAAGAGGGCTTAAATGCACACCACTGAGCAATTACAAAATCTTTATACAAGGAAGAAAAGTCAAACTAAAATATGGTCAGGTTCAGTCATCAGTCTGATCTGACTGAGCCCAATACTAATATATTCACTGGTATAATAAGTGAAATTTTAAAATAATAAATCCGTGCTTGGAGGAAATTGACAGTTCTCTCATATTTATTACATTGATTCAAGTATAGCAACCAAGGGTGAGGTACAGTATGCGTGGAAATAATAACCTTTTCTTTCCAGGATTTTTAGCGCACCAGGATCTCAATGTTTTTTTGTTTTCTTAGTTCGTATCATTTCTAATATGTGCTATATATAAAATAATAATGTACTTTTAAAATACATTTATCAAACGATTTGTAGGCTAATCAGTAACAAATAATATGCGCGATTATTGGTTTGAGGTTTTTAAAACCTCGTTCCCTGCCTCGGTGGTGCAGTTGTACTACGGTATGATTGCAAACCAGAGGGCTCAGGTTCGAATCCTAGGTCAAAGTAATATTGGATTTTTCTATTCATTATCAGCCCGAAGTCAGTAATTTGTGCCCGATATGGTGATAGGGTCGCGCCTATCACATAATGAGACGAACATAAGGCGAAACGTGGGTGTCCTAATAGCGCTTCTCTCCCATACCCTTCTCCAAACAACCAAATCCAACCGAGCCTTCAACCACCAGTCTACTTGCACGTCCCGACCTCCAATTTTGACAGTTGACGTTTGTCAAATTCAATTTGTCAGCTTATTGTAAATAGAAATAGGGTATATTTTAAAAATTTGAAATTTGGCTACGGGGCTGTTACGATAATACTGTGAACATTCATAGAACTCCACAAGTATAACTTTAGTTTCCAGTTTATATATCTAAGCATATTGAGTTGGTTTCATTTGTCCATTTTTCCTAGAACCAAAAAAAAACGGTTACTTTCTAATATTTTAACATAGGTATAGATGTCAAATACTTTACACCGTAAACTTTATTTTAATAACCATCTAGATACGCTAGAATGTATTACATTACGGGATGGCTAATTAGTTGTTTGTGGGTTGAAATCAGTACACTTATTTGTCACACGTTTAGTTTTCTCTACCCAATACGGTATTGGGCTATACTAAATACCTCCAACAAGTGGACGCCCCAAAATTGGTCAAAATGTAATCTGTAAATGTTTTTGCAGGCAAGGCAGGTTCCACAAGTTCGTGGTGACGCTGTCCTTCATCGCCACTCGAAGCGGGCTGCTCAAGTGGACAGAAAACATCAACACTTCCAGGAGTTCCGATTCCGTTGAATCGTAAGTTCAATTTAATCTTGTTTTGGTTTTTTGCTACTAATGTTATAATTTCAGAACAAATATTCTGTGTAAGTATATGAAATGATTCCAAGTTGTCGCACTCACCGTTAATCTGGATTTGAGCATTTAATACCCATTGTCGATGTTAAACTATTGGCGGTTTTAATACATAAATGAACCCATCTACTGGTTTGGTACCAGTCCAGTATCCTATAATCATATTTTTATATTATCTTTACTAATTACTAATTCCAGGCATTTCAGCGAGAAATACGCAAGAGCATTTGACTCGGAGTGGTACCGTCGTGCAGTGGAACATCACGCGATAGAACCAGAGAGCTTCGTATTCTCCGTACCGTTCCGTGATGGTTCTGAAGCCGAAGACCTGAGCGGAAGACCACCATTAGTCCTGGCTACTCACGCTGTGTTCGTAGAGTCGCGAGGACATCGCGCCCCCGCAGCGGTTGTAGGACTACATTTTCAACTAGAGTCACTTGCTAAGCACTTCTTGAATATTACTTCTACGGTGAGTAAACTGCTTATTATTCAGTCGATAAATATTAATTTCCAATATTGTGCTCTAAATAAAGAGAAGAAGTTACTATGTATGATAATGCTCATAAAATGAAGCTATTTATTAGATACCCTTCAGCATTAGAATATTAATCTTCTTATCAATCTATGGAAACAAATATGAATAGTCCCTATTCGTGTTCTGGTTGCTTCCCTAGTACTTATTTCCAATCCACATATAAATAGTATTTGAAAGAATGTTCGATTCTAGTGTACCGCCGGAACTGTCTGCAAGAAAACATGTGCCGGCGACGAGCTCGACTGTTACATCCTCGATGACAACGGCTTCATCATCCTCTCGGAAGATGTTTCTCAAACCGGCCGCTTCTTCGGACAAGTCGACGGCACTATAATGGACTCCTTAGTCCAGGACAGGATCTATAAGAAAGTCACCGTGCATGATCATCAAGGGAGGTGTCCTGATTCACGAAATCCATTCAGCGGGGACAGTAATAAACTATCGGTAAGTTGCATAATTTATGACGAAGTTGTCAAAGTCAGACTGTAAAGTGCATTAGAAAGTAAAGCAAGATTTTTTTAGAAGAATATAAGTATGATTAAAACTCTGGTTTTCAGCCTCTGAAGCCACTTTCCTGGCTCGGAAGTTATCTAACAAGTTTGCTCGCAGTTTGGTTTCCATTGTGGGACAACGCTAATGTCCACGCTAGACCGTACACCGAGGACGAAGCCGGTAAGGATCTAACCCCATTATCAAAAAACTGTTACCATGCAGAATGAGAAAGACAAGAGTAATGGTAGGAAAAAAAATGATTACAGATTACGAAGACTACGAGAACGAGGACGTTGAGACCCACGAGGAGGTGGAGCGAGACCGCGGAACCTATGAGATTATAATAGACGGGTTGGGGGAGACTTCTCGTGATGGAGGTCGTTCCGCGGGGCCGCCTGTGATGCAGGGGCCTCCGCCAGGGGCCACACACAGGGAGCCACCACGCGAGGCCGCGCGCTCTGCTGCCGTTAGACCCTGCGACACCAGCGCTGAACTCTTTACTCTGCAGTCTACGAGGCTCAATGCAGCACAGCCGCTTAAAGGAAAACTCACCAATTGCCATAATTCGGGATGTGAGAGGTAAGGAAAATACTTAGAGTATATATATACCGGGTATCTCAAGACTGCTACCGAAAACGAAGCCGGGTGGTAGTTTTAGTGACTACAAACACAATGCAATTAAAAATTTCGAAAAGAAACGCGACAATTATTTTTATGATTTTTTAAATATCTTCATTTTTGGGTGGTAAATCCACAGTTTTTGCTAAAATAATAATTTAAACACTTTTATACCTTAGAGTATTTATAAATAAAAGGGTATATACTATTATTTTAGGAAAAAATGTATTTACCACCCAAATATGGCCATAGGAAAAAAAATAACAAAAAAAAATTGTCGCTTTTTTTTGCAACTTTTTCTGTTGCATTGTGTCTGAAGTCGCTTAAACTACCACCCGGCTTCGTTTTCGGTAGCAGTCTTGATATACCCTGTATATATAGAGGGAGCACAGGTACTTCAATAACGTAGATAAAAATGGTAGTGCCGGGCCACCTTTTTCTGCCTTCCTATTGGCTAATATTGGAACAGGTTGTGCAACATACATAAATTAATTGAAAAAAAAAATTAAAAAAATAGTTTAGTTATATTTAATTTCACTCAAACTCGTTTTAAAAGGATAATAGCCAAATATAATTTCGGCTATCAAAGGAATTTATAGCAATTTATTGCTAAATAATTAATTCAATTTTCACTAATATAGGAGCGCTACCAACATTACCAACAAGAAAATATATACGTTTTTTAAAACGCGAATGTATGACAGTGCTCCCTCTATATATAAATACTCTAAGGGAAAATAATAACTATACAATGTTGTTTAGAGTAAATGTTTCGCTATGTAGAGTTCCTGGTGAATAGAAGAGCTACACAAACAAGAATTCCAAAGCTTGTTATTTCAATACTTAAATTGGTAAATGATAATGATACCGGGTGGTAGAATAAAAATTGTCTGAATCTAAATTATGTTTATATTTTAAAAAGTTAAATAAATTATTTTCATAGATTTTCCCACATGTAAAAACCTCATAAAAGTTTGAGTTCAATCATAACAAGCCTTTCGTCGCACTTTGTGGTGATTGGTTTCGATTGAACGCACACATTAAATAATTCAACTGCAGGAACCTAGTCATTTCCCTCGTCACATAATATTCTAAATAGAATGAATAATGTCGGTAGTGTAGTGACTGACCTTTGCAATGTGACGTTGCAGGCCGTTCAGCGTGCAGAAGATCCCGCACAGCAACCTGATCCTGCTGGTGGTGGACACGCTGTGCCCGTGCGGCGCCAAGCGGCTGGACGTGCGCGCGCGCGAGGCGCCGGCGCGCGCGCCCTGCCGCCGCCGCGCGCCCCCGCGCCCCCGCCGCCGCGCGCTCCACTGCGTGTCCTACCATCCGGAGGTGACGCACGCTACTCGAACATCATCGCTTTCTCCATCTCTCGCTCTCTCCCTTTCTTTCTGTCGGAATTCTTGTTAGCTTTTAAGTATATAGCTATGACTGATCGTTTAGATTGGTTTTAGGTACATAATGAACATTGGCACCGCCATCCATGATCACCCACGGTCGTAAGCAGGTCATAACAACCGGGCGTAAGTCGATACTATAGAGCCACAAAGTTATCTGGCCCGGTGGCCAAAAGTGGAATCAAATACGTCATTTGGAATTGTCAATCTACCTGCCAGTCGCTGACATATCGGCCATTAGTTGTTTACTCAATGTATTTATTTTTCCTGCATTATTTAAAACTAGTGAAAATTGCCGAAAACTTTAAAAAGTGATGCTAGGAATGTTAAACTTCAGGTATTAAATTTGACGTAGGAAGAAAAGCGGCTTCAGATACCAATAATACCCTCCAAAAATTGTATCATCGCGTAGCTGCCGCCACAAGTTTGTGTTGTCAGCTTATCAAAATAAATTCCACGAAAACAGAACTTTGTACGTAATAGTACAATAGATGTAAGTTCATATCATAAACTAAAATTTATCTTTACGTGCGTGGTGGCATGTTGGTAAATGGACCACCAATGACCACAACCACATTTCACGGTGGCCGCGGGTTCGAATCTCAGGGCACCCCTCTGACTTTTCATCATGAGTCATGCGTGTATTGATAGTCAATAAACACACACTAAAACGGTGAAGGAAAACATCGTGAGGAAACCTGCATACCAAAGCGATTTATAAGAATTTCTATGGTACCTGTGTAAGTCCACCAACCCGCATTAGGCCAGCGCGGCGGACTATATGGCCTGTGATATGGCCTAACTACCTTCAATCGTACTCTCGATTGCAGAGGAGGCCCGTACCCTGCAGTGGGACATGTATGGGCTGATACAGATACACGTGTTTAAGAGTTTTGACTTCTTTAAGGGGGAGCGATTTGTTAGAAATCTTGTGAAGAAAAAAAACATGCATATGAAACTGGTCCACTCATTTTCCCGACACTATTGATCGGATTGAAAAATCTCACTTTACCCACTTTATTGCTATATCTATTTTTAATGGCAACACCAAATTCGATTACAGCGACTCTCTCACCGGGTCAGATAAGTTTGTGGGACTATAACTCACACTTCTCTCGAAAATTCACTTTTACCGAATTAAACTGTGGTTTGCATCATTCTAGCTCATAACCACTGATGAACTTGAGAACTCACAACCACTGAATTATACAGATGCTATCATACGGCATACCTCCAAAAATGGAGGGCAGAGCAGCCACATCTTTAATGAGACAAAGCACCAAACCACGTCATTTTCCTACGGAACAGTATGAAGCCAGCCACATCCAGTGCTTGTCAGGAGGTAGTTGGATGCAGGCCCCTACCAACTCCACTTCCACTTCCATTCCACTGTTGGATGTGAACGTCCTCATTGGAGCTACACTAACTACATACTTCATAAATAATATATCAATGACATACAAAAAAATACCCCATAACCATGTTTTCTTTTTTACTGGCCTGGCATAGTGGCGTCATTGCACCTGATGGAAAGTGCCAATGCCACCCAGGCAGAGTATCCACTGGCATCGGACGGCAGTCCCATGCCATTGGAAACAATTATGCCGGCCTGCTAAGGTGCCTCTTCACACCGCGGCGGAAGGACCCAGGATTAATTAATTAATTTTGTATTGCAGGAAATCGAGATCCAGTCATGCGGTCGCGGCGGTCGCGCGGCGCCGCTGCTGGCGCTGGTGTGGGTGGCGGCGGCGGCGGCGCTGCGCATGCGCACGTGACTGCACTGAACCAGCCGCCACTCCCAACCACACCGACCGCCAAGGAGCTTGCACCGCACTCGCACACACATCGAGTGTTAGCTACAGCATTTGTTTCATATCAAAACGAACGGATTTCCTTTTCGATGAAAGCTTCGAAGGTCGCAATCCAAGTGTTCGAGTATGTGTGATTCGGGTACTGTTTGTATGTAGTGTGCGATCACGTGATGATTGTCGCGCGGCTGCAGGCGTGACGTCACCGCGCACGCCGTGACGTCACGCCCCGGTCTCGCGATCTTTGCATATCGCGAGGGTAGAGTTTTGATCAATTTACCGACTGAAGTTTTGGTCCGACCAAATGAACTTTTGATCTTGTTTTGAGACAGGATAATTTATTCGGATTAGGATACGATAATGAGTAAAGTATTTCCCCTGTCAGTTAAGTTGTCAGTTGTCACGTTCATAATGTAACTAATGCGAACGCATACAGTATGAGTAATAGGTAGGTAACGAATATCTTGTTAAATTTAAATTGGAGATTATCACAAACTTGGAGAACTTATAAATTATAGCTAATGTTAATAGGTAATGAAAGATAAATAATTAATGTAAAAAATATAACGATATCGTTTGAACTGTTTTAGAAAATTTTACCTATGTTGATACCTAACTCTATTTATTTCTTAATATCTGTCATTCAAATTATCCAAACTTATTGAATAGTTGCATAGATTTAATGTAAATATGAAGATATTTTGTTGGTAGGCAATTTCTTTGCTAAGTTTATGTGTGCCTGTGTATTATGTAAAGGCCGTTTTGTCGTCGGGACGGCGTCGCAGCGCCATTTTGAAACTAACCAATTTATCGCACTACTTTACAACACCAACTAGAAAATTATAGTATTCTTGGTCTCGTATAAGTACATTATATAGTATAATGTGATGTCGGTTTAAGGCGATGCCACGCTGGTCTGCGACGACTCTCCATTTCTAGTCGTTAGCAATTTTCTCGCCTAATCTTGGAATAATATCGTCGAGAAACTGTAAACAGTTTCGTATTTTTATTGTAAATATTTTACTAACTTAAATGGCCTACTACGATTTTAAGGAAGTTTGTTGCTAATATTTATGTCGTTCAAATTCGACTTCTACTGTCATATGAGGTAACAATCGTCATATCGATATCAGTCATGATTTGCATATCATACGTTTATTATATTGTATAGTCTTGAAGTTTCAAGATCTCGAACTATTACAGTAAGTTGGGCGTCCGAATCTGACGTTTTCGACAAGACTGCTACAAAACAAATATAGCGTAGTAAGTGAGAAGCCAAGTGAGAAATGAGAAACCAAATTCGATGATAGTACTGTTACAAATATTTGTTTATTACACAAATATTTGTAAAAGTTACAGATTTGAGTGGTTAAAGAGCTTAAAGTACAGTTTTATATCGAACACCCTGTACATAAGAATTTGAATAAATATCAAACTGGAAATATCCGGACTGGGAAACTTCGCATTGGAATTTTAATAGCATTTCAAACAGCTGTGATTGTGGTTATAATCGACAACGCCAGATTCAAAAGCTCTAAGTTTTAATTTTACACATTTGAATTCTCAGAATGGATTTAAATGTATGCATATTACATTGTTTGTAACTAACCTAAATATGAATGTTATATAGAAAATCCGTGGCTCGACTGTGAAAATAAATCGCACAAAGTTAATTAAATATATCAACAAACGTGACAATAGCGGTTGCATTCTCACAGTCGGGTTAGTATGTACCGGGTCTACGAATAGAAATTTTATATATCATAATAATAGTCTATATATAAACGAGTATACAGCTTGCTATTGTCCCTTTTGTTGCATACTTTTAAATAGTACAAAATCATATAAATATTAAAGGCCTTATTCATAGACAGTATTTAATACCTATTTTAATTATCGCATGTTTTTGTCTTGTTCGCTCAAACTGAATTCAAAAGTCGTTCGAAAAGGACAGGGACAATCGATACCTAAAAAAGGTTTTAAACTGTCAATAAATAAGGCGGTAATAGTTTACGGATATCGAGTGCCAAACCACAGTTTCCCAATTTGCTTTTACGGAGGTTTAATGTACGGGACCGATAGTTTACATGCATGTGATTGTAATTTGTAATATAGATTTGCTCGTTGGACAATAGCAAGCTCTTTACGAAATGGAAAAGGCGCACATTATATGAGCGTATCGTATTAATTTCTGGCCTTTACACTCGCTCTAAACATTTTTGTATGAATGTGATAAGTTCATGAGTGGCATGTAGTGGTGGACGCAAAATTACGAACATAAAATAAGTTAGTATTTACTTTTTTTAAATTAATAATTTACTAAATAAGTTAATGAAAAGGGCAATATCTCTAGAATTTATTGACACATATCCAAAAAATACATAAATTATAGACAATGTTATTTAATTTATGAGGACGTTGTGTGGTAGTTTATTAAATTTTATTAAAAATTCGTAATTTAGGTAGTAATAAATATTTTTAATTATGCACCCACCACTATAAGTCGATAGTGTGGTAATGAGGCCAGTTTTTAAGAGTTAAACCAGCCGTAATTTATCTATATAGTACGCCTGGGTTGGTTAACCGCACAACATTCATAACAGTAACTGATGTCATTATGCACTTCCATAGATTTTCCATAGTAGTCCTTGCAAACATACATAACATATCAGAACTTATTTTAATGACTCTATAAAATATCTATATTTAAGTAATGATTACCCAAATTTCCGATTCCCGTTGCTTATTTTAAGGTCAATTTTTGTTTTTAATACAGAAGTAGATCAATTTGATTTTATATGTATATTCAATTTAATTTTGCATTTAGATTGTTATTGTTTGGTATTTAAGTATAATTAGTGTATGAGAATCAGTTAGTGTAATGAACGGGGCGCTTGTGAAGCAGTATAATGCTCAAGTACAGTTAACACGACGAAGGCGCATTTGAGATTATGTACATTGTGTATAATAGTACAGTAAGGAGTCGATTTAATGGCTTAGAGGAAGTTTAATCAAGTGAGTGGCGGACGACTGGTGTATTGAGTGCTTCTAGTAAGCGTCGAGTCTTCCATAGCAGTCGGACGCGTGGAGCGAGTGTTTACTGTTACGTCTAAGTATTAAACGATAATAATAGTAATATAGCATAGCCGGAACTCGCGTATTGGGCGGTGTGCAGATATTTTTACTTGCACTTCGCGGGATTTAGTTCTATGTAACTATAGACACAAAACAAATACCTCGTTTAGTTACTCAAAACGTAATAGCTAGACAAAATTAACGTTTGTTTCGCGTTCAGTTGTCGAACATATCAATTCAGGCACCAAATAATAATTATATCGTAAGCGGTTTTTAAATGTTTTCGTATGTGGTTTTTCACGTAATTGATATAATGGTTTTAATGAGATTTGTATCGATGTTCACGTAATCCCTCGCTTTACGGATATACGGCAGGCACAGTGGCAGGTGGCAGGCTGTAAGTGGCAGTACCTACGCAGTACAATACTGTACAGTGTGCAGTATACTGTATACACCTCTATACAACGCTAAATGGTTCTCTGTAATATCACTGTCGATCTCTTGTTAAAGCTTTTTAGGAGTATAATCAAAATTGTCGGTAAATTTCGAAATTATATTGAAATTTTGATGTCACTGTTTTGAAATTTATTTTTATTATTAGTTAAAATTTATAAATACCTAAATATAGTGAATCTGATTGGTCACGGCCGACCGTGCGGTCACGGTTCTCTAGTGTAATTATAGTAAAATACTGTTCTTTTTGTTACTTGCCAGTTCATGCTATAGGTATACCGTAATTACAACAATAAAGTTCTCTTATAACATTGTGAATATTCGTTTTATTTATTTGTGCGTTTTCATTCATTCACCTACGACATAGCAACACTCAAACAAAGAAAATACACACATACCACACTGACCTCAAATACAAAAAGAATGTATAGAAGAACTAAATGAAACATAAAAAAATGATGACAAAAATTTTAAATCAAATGAGAGTAGTTAGAGGTACCATAATGTGCCGTTCACTGTTTAAATAATAAAATAACAATTGAAGGTAGTTTTGACCTGTATAATCATCTAGATACCTGCAATATAATCTTAAAAAAGTACTAGGAGAGCAAAGAAAATAAGAGGTTACACGAACTTTTTTTGAACTTGTGTTGCTCCAAATTACTTGCAATACCAATGAAAAGTACTAGGGCAGCATAAAGAATAAGAAATCACCAGTTCTTTCGTCGTATTTGTGTCACTAAATTGAATGTTGTGTCACCAATATTGCAATGTCAACTGAAAAAGTACTAGGAGAGCATAAACAGAAAGAGGTTATACGGTACTCTTGTCAGTTGTCAAACTAATTTCTCCAACTACCTTCAATGCAAACTAAAAAAAAATCAATAGAAGGTGTTAACCTCTTTTAGTATTATGCACTCTTAGATTATATACTCGTCTAGATTGAGCAATGTCAACAAACGATGCGCTAAAAGTGTCCTCACTTTCGTTGATATGTGTGAGTACGGGTCGTGTAATTATTGTAATCCAACTGTCAAGGTGTGTGTGTTTAGGGATGCCTACTCCAGATTATTAACTTAACTTTTCCCCATTATTTGATATACAAAATAGGTTAAATAAAATATTTTTTCTTTATTTAAAGTAATCATACTATTAATTATATTTATAACGCATTTTAGTAAAAACAATAAAGATCTAATCCCATCTCCTAGTGTTTGTTTCCGAATAGAATTAACTCTTTGGATTTATTGCCTGGGCTGTTATCTGATTTCTGTATTTATGTAAAATATAATATACTCATTCAATAAATAATGCCATTCTTCTTGTTGTTATTCTGATCGAAATATTATGTAATGATATTTGTGTTTTATAGTTTCTCCCATAGTTTCAACAAATTTTCCTAGTAATAAATTGACAACACTGGCCAATGAAACTCATCTTCAAAATAATGAATTAAAAGTTCATGTTTTCTTCAAATAATAGTGGTTTAACAATAATGTTACCGATAGAAAGTGATATTGGTATTATTATACAGTTTTCCCACACAATTGCGATACAATTCGACAGCACAAACCGGCATAATTAATTATTTTTCGGGAGCACGTTATCCATATGTAGTTCAAATGACACTGACGTACGTGAGAAGCGAGTCTACCAAATTTGGTAGACTTTTTTTGAGCCGCGCAGTGAGGTGTGATGTGTCATCTAGACGAGTATATAATCTAAGTATGCACTCCTGGTACTTTTTCAATTGTTTGCTCTTATTAACCCAACCATTCTTTTGATAATGTGATTTTCTAACCCAACCATCAACGATTGTTGGAAAAGCGTACTAACTATCGGAATCTCATCGGAATTGTGTAACCTAAGCAGAAATTCTAGTGTATGATCTGAGAAATCCTAACTTACGATAGTGTAAATGTTGGCCCCTCGGATTTTATTCATATTATCAGTTGTTATATGAATTTTATGAACTTTATGAATACTGAATACATGCTTCTAACTAACTAATCCATATTATTCATCATTTTCATCAGCATTTGCAATAAATAAAGAGTAACAATGTTCCCGCTAACCATCGTTATAGGCCTATTTTGAAAAATAAAAATCAATTGTTTACAAAACATACAAGTTTAATAACTCATATATATATCTCGTCATATAGATAATTAACACAGTCCTAATTCACATATAGAGACTGGCGGCGAACACGATGTCTCTCTTGAGCAGTTTGATGGCGTCGCTGAACTTATTCTCCAGGTCTGTGTTGCCGATGTTCTTGGCTGCTTGACACAGCTGCCGTAACACTTCTTCCAGTCTTCTCATACACCTGATTATTGAACCTGAGGGACACAATGCAATGTTCATACGTTTTTATACGCTTTATATTTTTCTACTACATATTGCAGCAGCGGTAGTGATCACCGAATGGTTAGAGGCACATTGAATATCAACGTCCAATTAGAAAGGCGCCGCTTGATGAAGTCTACGCTCCGACCTACTCGCGCCCATATCCAAAACCCCGAGAGCTTTCAACTCGAGTTGACAAATCGCTTTGATTGTCTAAAAGAAAACCTTGCAGTGGACGAGTTAAACAGCGGTTTGGTAGAAGCTGTCCATACGGTGGGATCTAAGTATTTCAGACCTCGCCGTAGAGATAGACCACAAAAACTCTCGATCCACACTCTTGACCTCATGGCCGAACGTCGATCTTTGACGCTGCAGTCTTCCGTTGACGCCGAAGCATATCGGCGGCTCAATAGACGGATCTGGAAGTCCTTGCGACACGATGTCCGTGCTCACAATACTGTGAGCATTAAGGAGACAATTGAGCGGAACGGAGGCTCCAAAGTGTTTGCAAGAGACTTGTCTATTGGGCAAAGCCAGTTGTCAAGGCTGAAGACGGAAGACGGCCGCGTGGTATCGACGAGGGCAGAGGTATTAAGGGAGATCGAGAGGTTCTACGGACAGCTTTACACCTCGGTTGCCGAACCTACTGTTAGCTCGGCCGAAGACCCGAGAGCCGAGTTAATCCGACACTTTAGCGATGATATCCCGGACATCAGCCTATTTGAGATTGAGATGGCCCTCAAACAACTTAAAAACAACAAGGCGCCGGGTGAGGACGGAATCACTTCAGAGCTTCTGAAAGCGGGCGGAACGTCGGTACTGAAAGTCCTTCAGAGGCTCTTCAATTCCGTTCTCCTCGAGGGCTCAACGCCGGAGGCATGGAGCAGGAGCGTGGTGGTACTGTTCTTCAAAAAAGGTGATAACACTTTGCTGAGGAACTACAGGCCCATCTCGCTCCTGAGCCATGTCTATAAGTTGTTTTCAAGGGTCATCACAAATCGTCTCGAAGGCAGGTTTGATGACTTCCAGCCTCCCGAACAAGCCGGTTTCCGAAAAGGCTTTAGTACCATAGACCATACTCATACGCTACGGCAGGTTATACAAAAAACCGAGGAGTATAACTTGCCGCTTTGTTTAGCGTTTGTGGACTATGAGAAAACCTTTGATTCGATCGAGACCTGGGCTGTGCTACAGTCTCTTCAGCGGTGCCACATAGACTATCGGTACATCGAAGTGTTGAGGTGTATACCGGGTATCTCAAGACTGCTACCGAAAACGAAGACGGGTGGTAGTTTTAGTGACTACAAACACATTGCAACTAAAAATTTCGCAAAGAAACGCGACAATTATTTTTTATGATTTTTTAAATATCGTCATTTTTGGGTGGTAAATTCATAGTTTTTGCTAAAATAATAATTAAACACTTTTATACCTTAGATTATTTATAAATAAAAGGGTATACACTATTATTTTAGGAAAAAATGTATTTACCACCCAAATATAGTCATAGGAAAAAAAATTTAAAAAAAATTGTCGCTTTTTTTTTGCAATTTTTTCTGTTGCATTGTGTCTGAAGTAGCTTAAACTACCACCCGGCTTCGTTTTCGGTAGCAGTCTTGATATACCCTGTATACAACAACGCCACCATGTCGGTCCGAGTACAGGATCAGAGCACGAAGGCTATTCCACTACAGAGAGGCGTGAGACAGGGAGATGTCATATCTCCGAAACTGTTCACTGCCGTGCTGGAAAATGCCTTCAAGCTCTTGCAGTGGAAAGGATTCGGCATCAACATCAACGGCGAGTATATTACTCATCTTCGAATTGCCGATGATATTGTAGTCTTGGCAGAATCGCTGGAAGACCTTAGCACTATGCTCGAAGACCTTAATCGAGTTTCCCAACAGGTGGGTCTTAAAATGAACATGGATAAAACGAAGATCATGTCAAATATCCATGTTGTACCCACCACCATTGGAGTTGGGGGCTCGACTCTCGAAGTTGTAGACGAATATGTCTATTTAGGACAAGTGGTCCGGTTAGGCAGGTCCAACTTCGAGAGAGAGGTCAATCGGCGAATCCAACTCGGTTGGGCAGCGTTCGGGAAACTTCGCGACGTCTTCTCGTCCAAAATACCTCAGTGCCTAAAATCGAAAGTCTTCGATAGTTGTGTGTTACCAATGATGACATACGGCACCGAGACGTGGCCTCTCACTGTGGGCCTTATTAAAAGGCTCAAAGTCACTCAACGAGCCATGGAGAGGGCAATGCTCGGTGTTTCCCTACGAGATCGAATCAGAAATGAGGAGATCCGTAGGAGAACCAAGGTTACCGACATAGCCCATAGGATTGGCAAGTTGAAGTGGCAGTGGGCCGGGCACATAGCTCGTAGAACCGATGGCCGTTGGGGCCGAAAGGTTCTCGAGTGGAGGCCACGTACAGGCAAGCGAAGTGTCGGACGCCCGCCTACAAGGTGGACGGACGATCTGACTAAGGTCGCAGGAAGTCGCTGGATGCAGGCCGCTTCCAACAGGTCATTGTGGAGATCCTTAGATTATATACACGTCTAGATGACACATCACACCTCACCGCGCGGCTCAAATAAAGTCTACCAAATTTGGTAGACTAGCTTCTCACGTACGTCAGTGTCATTTGAACTACATACGGATAACGTGCTCCCGAAAAATAATTAATTATGCCGGATTGTGCTGTCGAATTGTAACGTAATTGTGTGGGAAAACTGTATAATAATACCAATATCACTTTCTATCGGTAACATTATTGTTAAACCACTATTATTTGAAGAAAACATGAACATTTAATTCATTATTTTGAAGACGAGTTGCATTGGCCAGTGTTGTCAATTTATTACTAGGAAGATTTGAAGAAGATTTGTTGAAACTATGGGAGAAACTATAAAACACAAATATCATTACATAATATTTCGATCAGAATAACAACAAGAACAATGGCATTATTTATTTAATGAGTTAATAATACTTACCTACACGATATTAATGAAACCCACGACGACATGCACTTCATAATAATTTTATTAATTCTTTGCCTTGCATGTGTATTACCATTCAAAATTTCACAAACGGGGTACTGCTATTGTCATCTTTGAAGAAACAGCGAGAACTTATTCAAAGTCCTAATAATATTTTTAGAGTTCCTACGGATTCCGTACTAGCAAATTGCTGGAAAGACATTACACAGCGGAAACGAAAAGACCATTCGTAGCCTCACAAGACTTCAGTTATGTGTTCCGAACATTTTACTTATGATGATTTATATTTTACATAAATACAGAAATCAGATAACAGCCCAGGCAATAAATCCAAAGAGTTAATTCTATTCGGAAACAAACACTAGGAGATGGGTTTAGATCTTTATTGTTTTTACTAAAATGCGTTATAAATATAATTAATAGTATGATTACTTTAAATAAAAATAAAAAAATTATTTAACCTATTTTGTATATCAAATAATTGGGAAAAGTTAAGTTAATAATCTGGAGTAGGCATCCCTAAACACACACACCTTGACAGTTGGATTAAAATAATTACACGACCGGTACTCACACATATCTACGAAAGTGAGGACACTTTTAGCGCATCGTTTGTTGACATTGCTCAATCTAGACGAGTATATAATCTAAGGTGGAGATCATTGGGGGACGCCTATGTTCAGCAGTGGACTTCCTGTGGCTGATATGATGATGATGATGATGATTGCAGCAGATTACTGATAAGTTAAAGTGGACAGAAAACTAATGACTAGTGAGACCGATTTCTTTTCCTAGGTGGCCACATAGCTCATCGTCAGACGTACCACAACGTTTCACTGGTTGCTAGTTGAGTTCAACATTTTACTATAAAAAACCTTGTAAAAGGCCTTGCCTCGCAGATTTCATCCATCCATCCATCCATCAGCCAAAGGAAGTCCACTGCTGAACATAGGCCTCCCCCAATGATTTCCACAGAGACCTGTTGGGACAAAGTCATCACTGGCAACACACAACTATCGAAGACTTTCGATTTAAGGCACTGAGGTATTTTGGACGAGAAGACGTCGCGTAGTTTCCCGAACGCTGCCCAACCGAGTTGGATTCGACGATTGACCTCTCTCTCGAAGTTGGACCTGCCTAACCGGACCACTTGTCCTAAATAGACATATTGGTCAAAAACATCAAGAGTCGAGCCCCCAACACCGATTGGGTCACAACATGGACATTCGACATGATCTTCGTTTTTGATTCGTTCGTTGCCTCGCAGATTTAGCAGTGGTTAATTTAATACCAGTACCTATAAGATGACAATAACGATGAGTTACCAACGTTTATATTCTTTCAGCCCTTACTTTGTACTTCAAGGATTCTAGTAAGGGCCTTAATCATTCATCATCACACATGCAAACATTTTGTATTCGTTGTAATGAAAACTATTTCCAGTTATTCTGTTATCGCCGTGGTTACCTTCGAAGACGTCAGTCATCTTGCATATCTGCAGGAAGGAGGCGCCCTTGGCCCAGGCGAGCACCACGTCCATGAGCGTGCACTTGAACTTGCCCACGTACTCGTCCTCGTCCAGATCCATCTTCGCGTCGATCGACACTTTCGCTATCCGACGAGCGAACTCCTGTTAAACATACATTGCGGTTTACTACAAAGTGTAGGGGAAATACTGGTAGCATGTTTACCGAGTATTAGAATATATATTTGTATAAAGAATAGATTAGCAAGAAGACATTTATTTTATTGTCTAAAAATAATCCTGTATAGTAGTAACGGGAATTATTGCTATTTCAAATTAACATCACTACCTTATCTAATATATAAAATTCTTCTGTCACGGGGTGCGTAATCGAACTCCTCCGAAACGGCTTGACCGATTCTCATGAAATTTTGTAAGCATATTGAGTAGGTCTGAGAATCGGCCAACATCTATTTTTCATCCCCCTAAATGTTAGGGGTAGTCCAACCCTAAATATTTTTTTTTATTTTTTAGACTAAATTTTTAATTTCTATTTTTTTATGATACAACATACAAAAATACATACAATCCTCAATTTTCACCCTTCTACGATCAACCCTTATTTTTTAATATCCATTTTAGTAATTTAATCATTTTTCCTCTCCGGTCGAAAACTGATCAATCGTCATTTAATTAGTTATCCCCGCCAGATGTCTACAGGTGTCACTTCTGACCCAGTAAACAGCACGGAGTAGGGATGAGAACGAAGCCGGTCTCCTGTTTCTCTCACACAAAGACTTCTCTCACTCCCTACACAGTTGTCGGCCATCATTATTTATTATTAGTTAATCAAGTGATTTTCATAGCCTCAAAAGTACTCATCACGTGGCACGAGCTTCCACCAACAACGGCTTTTGTGTTGTAAATATTCTTTTTTTTATTTATATCGAAAATGTTGTTGGAAACGGTCAAAAAAGATTCAGTGGAATTAAATTTTTATTAAAATTGGGCAAACTTTTTTTTGTATTCATTTATTTTTACCATTTCTAACCATAAAAAATCGAAACCACCGAAGTTATGTCTATGAAATTTTATATTTTAACTCTTTATTACTTACAATATGTAATGGCGTGCAATATTTTTTGGAAAAACAGCTTTTTGGTGCTGAAATAAGAGAAGGAATATTGGATGGACAATAAAAAACGCTAAAGTTTTTAGTGTCAAAAATTCATAAGGCAATCTTTATATGTTTATGTATATGGATGCATATGGAGAGAAGGGACATAAAGTAAAATAGGTACGGGAGAGGGGTGGGATAGCTGACATATTTGTTAGGACGAAATGTAAATGCACGTTATAAAACGGGATGGATAATAAAGAGAAGGGACGGGATGGATTGGGAAGAGACTGAACAGGCGGATGAAACGGGATTGAGCCGGACAGTAGGATAGCTACGTCAAGTTTAGGCATACAAGAGTTTATACGAAAACAACATATATTTGGTGTGGAGTGGAATCAAAAAATATATGCACCCAGGCGAAGCTGAGTCGGGCCGCTAGTATTATTATTTTATTTTTGAAGCCTTAGCATGCTCTCTATATTTCTGCTATTCCTAATTGCCCTTCACAGAATTTGTCATGATAAAACTGACTGTATATTATAAAAAAAAATTACCATACCATTTTTCACTTCTAAAATTATACACACAAAATTTGTCAGTGTTTCGGTATTCGCAAAATTTAGCTTATATATATAACTTGTGAAATGTTATTATCGACTTCACTTGCATATAGTGTATAGTGTGTAGCGTGTAGCGTGTAGCTTGGAACGTGGAGCGTGGAGCGTGGAGCGTGGAGTGTAGTGTAGTGTAGTGTAGTGTAGTGTAGTGTAGTGTAGTGTAGTGTAGCGTGTAGCGTGGAGCGTGGAGTGTAGTGTAGTGTAGTGTAGCGTATAGCGTGGAGCGTGGAGTGTAGTGTAGTGTAGCGTGTAGTTTGTAGTATATTGTGTAGCGTGCAGTATGTAGTGACTAGTGTGTGTATAATGCAGGGTGCACGACCTGCAGCTGCCGCAGCACGCCGCGCAGCTCGTCGCCGGCGACGCTGGGCTGCGCGGAGTTGTCGTCGCACACGAAGCAGCTCACCAGCGCCGCGCTCTGCTCGCTCGACAGCGACGTGAACACGCCGTTGAAGATCAGCTCCGTCAGCAGCAACTCGTCAGCACTGGAACACGGAATAACATTGACGTATTATACTAACTAGCCAACCCGCACTAGGCCAGCGTGGTGGACTATATGGCCTAACCACTCTCAATCGTACTCTCGATAGTAGAGTAGGCTCGTGCCCTGCAGTGGGACGTATACGGGCTGATACAGATTATACTAGAGCAGACCTCGTCAACAAAATGTCAAAACCGGTTGTCTGGAAGAGAGACGTAACATATATGTCTCAGGATGGCAAGCGCAGTGGAATGCCAAGCATTACTCTGTAGTTCAAGGTGTTTTTTGCTACTGTTCATGAGCGGTCGTATCGCTTACCGCCATTAACTGGAATAAAAAAAGGAAACCCCGCTTTTACCAATGCTCTAATACGAAATGAAGGCAAGAAAATAGAAATCTGTATCTATACTAGTTTCGAGGTTACCTGCTAAGTTCGCAAGCTATCCGTCCCTTGACCTCGATGACGTCAGCAGCAGTACAGTACCCGAGGCGACGCAACACTCTCTTCCGTTTCTTCAGCTCTTCCATCTGCAGCACGCTCTTGGCTTTCCTCAACTCTGACTTAGCGTTAGCTAATTCTTCGTATAATTCTTGTTTCTTTTCGTAAGCGGCTGTGAGGGCGCCCCGGTTTTTGTCTTTGTGTAAGGGATGTGAGTACAGTCTGAATGCAAAATTATTTTGATCGTGTAAGCGTCGAAAATAAGCAGTAGAATATCCACAAATTATACATAACCAAATGTGCGTTGAGTGGATTCCAACTTCCATCCATCTTTAGACAGAAATTAATATTTTATGATTGCGCATAGATATCAAAATATAAGGTCTTTGCATGCATATAATTTCTAGACATTTATTCAATTTGATTTGACAAATGCTATAATCATTGAATAAACTTAGCAATTTACAGTGTAATTTCTATACCAACAACACAAACCTTTCCTCAAACACTTTGATTTTATCAACACACTCCTTGAACACAGGGTCTTCTATTTTCATATCTTTAATAGGGTTGAGTAGCGGCGGTCCTTCTGGGAAGCGTTTTTTGACCTCCCCAATAGTCTTGAGCACGGACTTGCGGTTGTCTGATGGTCGCAGGTCCTTGGGGTAGTACACGCGTAGGGAACTAATCTGGTAGATGAGTGTGTGCAGTACTGGTACCACTTCTACGTCACCCGCCTAGGAAAAATATTGACCAGAGTTTTTATTACATATTGAAAAAAAAATAACGGAGAACAATCAGTTTTATTTTGTATATTGAGTGTTCGTTAATAAAAATATGTGTCCCATGTTACATGAATATCTTTTAATGTTTTAAAAAATAGTATATCTATAGAGGTAACCTAGGTGTAATAACAACAAAGATGTGTTATGAAACTAAATTATTTCTTGATGTACTTAACTTACTACTCTGATTATTACATTAAAGTCTTGCAAGTAACAAAGAGTAGTAATGCATTTGTCCTCTCCTGTAGCATTAAGTCTAAACACATGCAGTGTTTTGATATAAATTAACCAACATCCACAAAATAGAGAAATGCAGATAGTTTAATATCAAAAGGCATCGTGTAGTTACCTCACCAGGCGGACATGGTACGTTTGTCTCAGTGTCTTTGTCCGTAGCTTTCTTCACATGCAACAATATATCAACGATGATCACTGGTTCCGCTGTCAGAGGATTCTCATCCTTTTTGTTTTTGTTCTGTTTATGTCTGAAGTTCACTATGATTCCCCAGTCGTATTCGTATTTCTCTGTTTTCACCTATAAATATACAAATTATATAATAAAACAAAGATTCAATGAAAACAGTTACTAAGTTTGATTCTCAGTTTTAAATCGTAACGATAATATTAAGCAAAATTATTTACATTATCCAGCAACTTGTTTGTTGAATATGTATTGCCACAAACAACTAATTATGATTCATAGGTCAAGCAAGTTGCTATCACCAGGATATCACCATCATCATCATCATATCAGCCACAGGAAGTCCACTGCTGAATATAGGCCTCCCCCAAGGATCTCCACAATGACCTGTTGGAAGCGGCCTGCATCCAGCGACTTCCTGCAACCTTAGTCAGATCGTCCGTCCACCTTGTAGGCGGGCGTCCGACATTTCGCTTGCCTGTACGTGGCCTCCACTCGAGAACCTTTTGACCCCAACGGCCATCGGTTCTACGAGCTATGTGCCCGGCCCACTACCACTTCAACTTGCCAATCCTATGGGCTATGTCGGTAACCTTGGTTCTCCTACAGATCTCCTCATTTCTGATTCAATCTCGTAGGGAAACTCCGAGCATAGCCCGCTCCATGGCTCGTTGAGTGACTTTGAGCCTTTTAATGCGGCCCACAGTGAGAGGCCACGTCTCGGTGCCGTAAGTCATCACTGGTAACTCACAACTATCGAAGACTTTCGATTTTAGGCACTGAGGTATTATGGACGAGAATCCCATAGTTTGATAGCTCGTGTTACCTTAACAAGTCGTCCAGGTTGCAAGAACGGCTTCAAGTACTCGGGCATGGTGATGAAGGACCGAAACTGGCTGCCGAGTATGTCCAGCTGTGACCTGATGTTGCAGTACGTAGCTATTGAATTCTCCTCCTCTACTGCTAAAGCGTCGTATTCTTTCTGTTTCGCTTTCACCTCTGTTATAAAAAATTAACATATTTAATAAATTAGGGTAATCAAAATATTTCTTAGTGTATAGAATAATTAATTCTTAAATATTTATATTAATTAAAATTAGATATTTTTGGTGATTTTTGAAGAGAAAAGGGAACTTTGCCTAGTATAGGGAGGATAAAAAAATATTATTTAAAAAAATGTTAATCAACATTCTTACTGTCTATGAGATCTGGAATAGCAGCTTGATTCTGGAATTGGAAGAAACTCCTTTCTAACATGTATTCTGGGTTTATCTCCTCCACTCGTAACAAATTGAGAACCTAAAAATACATAATATATCACTATAAATACAACACATAACAAACACACATTTTATTGAATATTTTATCTTTCGTTATTGGATGATGGCCGCATCCTACAGGTACCTAGAGAAATCTTTAAAGGAGGCTTAAGTTAAACAATAAACTGTCTATGGTTAAAAAACCGAAAGGGATTTTAACTTCGAACTTGTGGTTTGAAACCTTGCTGCGGTTTCTTATTAGCTTTTGCATTGCATATAACATACGCGCAAATATTGAACTTTAAAATCGAAAATCTAATCTAATAATTAAAATTCCGTACTCACTACTCACCATATTATACGTAAGATGGAAGGCAGAGTTGATAGGGTCTGCTTTACCCTGCACCATGCTCTTCACCACGGTGGGAGTGACCTTCTCGTCGATCATGAGTATGACGATACCCTTGTCGTCCAACCCGCGCCGCCCCGCGCGACCAGACATCTGGATGTACTCGCCTGACGATATCTAACAACAAATATAGCATATGGAATAATTTGAAGTATAAACTTTTAAAGCTGAACCTTTTTATTTCATATAAATAAAATAAATAAAAAATATTCTGTTTTGGTTTTTAGTAACTACAAAACATTAAAAAACTGTTGTCAAGTAAGCGTATCATTGGCTTAGCTAGAAATTATTTCCTGTTATTACATTTTAAAAATTCATCCGTCTAAAAATCTCAATTTCGTTTTCTGTATCAGCCCATATACGTCCCACTGTAGGGCACGGGCCTCCTCTACAATCAACATTACGATTGGGAGTGATTAGGCTATATAGAATATATGACCAAATGAATTCGTTAATAGCAATCCAATTTGTCACAGAACAGAAAATTCATGCCAAAGAAATGATGTGGTAATTGAATATTGTGAACCAACTTACAAATCTAAACTCCTTCCCGTCAAACTTCTGGCAGCTGGTGAACACCACCGTGCGCGCCGGCATGTTCAGCCCCATGGCGAAGGTCTCTGTCGCGAACAGTGCCTAGAAACACAACACGGCTGTAGAAAATTCTGAAATACTTCAATAGTTAAAGAAGTAAAATTTTCATAGGACATAAAAAAGCTGTTTCCAAAGAAAAAAAAAAAACAATAAACATCACCCAATAATCACATATGTAGTCCTGACCCCACACCAAGATCGAGTCTTATGGTGGGTATCAGGGAATACGAGAGACTTTTCGGTCTCCGCACAAACATTTCACTCGGTGCAGGGTTCGAACCTGCGGCCTCTCGTTTCACAGGCGACGTCTAACAGACTGCGCTACAGGGCTGACAAAAATATATTATAACAACCACATTCATTGCCATACTCCAAAATATTATCAGTCAAAGTTGCATGTTTTGATTTATTTTAATTCATCATCATCATCATCATATCAGCCACAGGAAGTCCACTGCTGAACGTAGGCCTCCCCCAAGGATCTCCACATTGACCTGTAAGAAGCGGCCTGCATGCAGCGACTTCGTGCAACTTTACCCAGGTCGTCGATTATTTTAATTATTATTTGTAGACTTGTAGAGACTTTCCCGCCCTCACACCCGCCACTGCAACTCCTGTCAGCCAGGATCAACAGTGGCACACAAAGATTTGACACCGAGCTCCGGAGCTCGGCGAGTCTCTCAGGGACACTAGCTTGTCTTTAACCCGCATCGAAATTAATCAGAAAGAAAAACAAAAGGAGGAGTTGGAAACAAATAGTTCTCCACTTCCCTCCGCAGCAAAGCGGGAAATTTAATTATTATTTATTTAATATTTCTCTTCAGCCATCCATCGCATTGCTTTCTACTAGTTCCAGCTATACCTTGATGAGCCCCAGGCCGAATAGTATCTCGATGGTCTCCTTGAGTATGGGCAGCAGGCCGCCGTGGTGGATGCCGATGCCTCGCCGCAGCAGCGGGATCACGTTCTCCACTTGCGGCAGCTTGCGGTCCTCCTCGGACAACACGTCCATCGCGTTACTGAACACCTCGTCTACTAACTTCTTTTCTTCAACTGAAATGGTAATTTAATTTTAGTATTAATTATTGTGAGTTTAACTTGTGTATTAGGGTATTCAGAGATCAGGGATCATTGTATGTTGTATACCTAATCGTTTTGGATGCTCTTTCTGTGCTATACAAACGAAGAAGTACAAAGAATTCAGAAGTAAACTTATCAAATTAACACAATAAATCATTAAAACAATAAATCACCACACATGTATGTCAGATTTAAATTGGTGCATAGAGCTCTAACTATATTCCATTAAATTATTAATAAGCAAGGTTTATACCAGAGAAACGACAATAATGACCAAAATAAAAAGAATTTATTTAATAAAATAGGAGGAAACAGCATCAATTCGAGCAAGCCTCAGTATACTCACTAGTATTAAAGTCAAGCTTGGCCATCTGCATGGCGTATGCCTCGCAGTCCTTCTTGCTGAAGCTGAATATGATGACGGGGGCGAAGCTCCTCTCCATGATCATCTTGACGATGTTGAATATATTGGTCTGGTTCTTGTCTCGAGGCCCGCCGCGCCTTCCTCGCTGGTCTCCTTTGGCTGCGTCACCCGCATTACTTAGAACCGCCATGGCAGTATTGAAGTTGTCTTCTTTGAATATACCCTGTTGACAAATATTAAGTCATGTCAAATACATATATTACTTTATGGAATACAAGGTAAACAAGTAGATGGTATTGAAAACAATGCAATTGGAAATTTTGCATGAAGACGCTCTATGCGTACGCTGGGCGGTCATTTGTTCACGTAAATCGAACAAGGTGTCATTTGCTCAATTGGTATAATTGAATTCCCTGCCCCACGGAGAATGTCGCGCTAGGGTATCAAGTGGGTAACTCTTTTATGTATAACAGTTTCTTATGTGTATTTATGCAAATATTATAATATTAAGAGCGTTTACACCTTGCGCGCAAAGTCAACTATAGGTATTTCTTCGTTAATTTCACGCACACACAAGCGACCAAAGCTGTGTGCGTAGAGCTGCCGCGTCGGCTCGCTATACAGTCAGCTCAACCAACTTTGACCCGTGCGTTTCAAAATTCTAATATGTATTCAATTGAAATATAACTTATGATTTATATATTGGTAATATAATATCATAAAAATATTTTATTTGCATTATAAGTAAACAAATATTAATGTGCAAGCAATGAACAATACAAATTTAGATACTGATCATATTTTCTTTATTATTACATTGTTAAGTTGCATTCAAATCAGTGTTCCATCAGTAGACACTACATGTTGGAACACACGAATAGAGTTAGGGGCCTTACAATTACGAAATATATTTAATTTTATATTACAATACATATCATAATTTAGCCCGGAATTACATCCCATTATATTATCTGAAACATAATTTATACTCACTACAAAATCATTGTAAGTAATTAAGTATTTTACTACCAAAGTACTAAGATGTGGCATTCGCAGTCCACGCGTGGCTATTTTTACTACGCACGGCAAAAATCGACTGCAGCCAGGACGGAGCGACGAGCGATACGTCCTCCCTCTAGAAGGCCTTGCGGCGGTCTGATTTGAGGCACGTCGGACAGCGTGTTTTATAGTGGTTTTTAAAATAGTAGAAAAATGAAATCTAATTTTGTTGAAATATAAAAATGGTAATTTATAGATAAGATGTTCTTCTATTATAATATGCAATTTCTATAAAAAAATATGTACAATAAATTGGTGAAAAAAAAAATGTTCTTGACGAGAGTTTCTGAATAATTTCGCATTGTTTAAATTTTTATTTTTCAGGAACTAAACACAAAAAGATTATTTTTCTCAGCAAAATCCCTCCATAAGTGTCTTATTAGTCTGATAATATTTTTATTTTCATCTTATATTTAGTGATTTCGGATATCTTAAGCTTCTAAATTGTCATTTAAAGCCTAAATAACGAAACCTGTGTTCAGTAATCCGTATAGTACTCACAAATTATACATCAATCTATAATGTTTTCCACCAAAATCCCTAGATGACAACCTTTTCTAAAATTAGTACTAATTATTTTTCCTTTAAATTGTTTATTGGTGGCTATTAAGAGCGTTTATACCCTGCACGCGCTTTTTGTCTTAAAAACAGGACTTTTCAAATGAGTTAATAGCCACCAATAAACAATTTAAAGGAACAAACGATATCTCCACACCTGCGCTAAACAAAAACAGATACAGGAAAACATATAACAAAAACTTCTATATAGCAACATATAACACTTTGACATTAAGATTGGAAGAGAACCTACAAGAACTGGTTCACGCTCTTAAACCAATTAAGTGGGACATCATAGGCTTGAGCGAGGTCAGAAGAAATGGTGAAGCCATTGAAGACTATGGACAATTTATACTATACTATAAGGGGGAAACTCCGGGGAGACATGGGGTGGGATTTTTAATTAAAAAAGATCTGAAGAACTCCATTGAGGAAATAGTCGGTATATCAGAAAGGATCGCAATATTGAATATTAGTATTCCATCACAGAATGAAAAGTGGTCAATTGTTCAAATTTACTCCCCAACCGAACAATCCAGTGTCCTAGATGTGGAAACTTTTTACACGTCCTTAAACACTGCTATAAAAGAACATACACACAAAAACTGCATCGTAATGGGAGACTTTAACGCACAGGTTGGGAAGGCAAGAGCTGGAGAGGATATCATTCTAGGCCCACACAGTAAAGGCAAAAGATCACGGAATGGACAGAAACTGTTAGAAATGGCTTTCGAAAACAATTTGAAAATACTAAACAGCTTGTACAAAAAAAGAACTTCGAAAAGATGGACATGGATATCCCCCGATGGCACGTACAAAAATGAAATAGACTTCATACTGACGAATAGAAGTAAAGTATTCAAATAGAATGCTCAGAGCATGTTTAAATACATCAATAACATCAGCTACTAGACGGCCCTTCAAAGCGAACACAACAGTGAGAAATAAACTAATATCCCCAATAATTGTTAGAGACAAAATTAAATCCGCAGAAGTGTTGTTCTCTCAGCTGTCAAATATTCAAGAGAAATATAATATACTACACAGAATACTAACTATAAAATTAGACGTTGGAAATTACAAAGAACAAAAAAATCAAAAAAACATGTCAAAAAGAGCAGAAGAACTTCTTGAAAAAAGAGCTGAACTAATATCGACTACAAACAAAACAAAACACGTAAGACAAGAAATAGGGAAACTTAGTAAAGAGATTAAAACTCAGATTAGAAAAGACCGACAACATTATAGGCGCAGCATCTTTGTAAAACATATAGCCAAAACAGGCGGTATCAAAAAAGCCCTCAAGTGCCTTGCAGATAAGAAAATTTGGATCCCTAGCATAAAAGATAAATTCAATAAATCAAGAACGAGGAGACCAGATATACTGTCAACTGCTACGAAGTTTTACGAAGATATGTATTCAAGAACAAACTACTTTGAGGAAACTGATTTAAGCCACCATGATAATGTGCCTTCAATATTAATACAAGAGGTGAGAAACGCAATATTAACGCAAAAGAGAGACAAAGCCACTGGACCCGATGGAATTTCAAACGAACTACTCATCAACTGCAAAGATTACATAGCTCCAATACTCACACGCATTTTTAATGACATAGTAAATAGTGAAACAGTACCAACACAATGGACAACATCAACAATTATACTGCTCCACAAAAAGGGGGACAAGAGTTTAATAGACAATTACAGACCTATAAGCTTAATGTCCAATGTTTATAAAATATTTGCAAAAGTCATTCTTAACCGAATCACCAAAACACTAGACGAAAACCAACCACGAGAGCAAGCTGGTTTTAGGAGCGGTTATTCAACTCTGGACCATATTCACTGTGTTCGACAGGTCTTCGAGAAGTATAAAGAATATAATACACCTTTCTTTTGCTGCTTTATTGATTACCGAAAGGCCTTTGATTCAATCGAACATGAAAAAATCTGGCAAAGCCTAAAAAATCAGGGGATTGAACAGAAATACATTAGAATTATCAAAAACATCTACCTCCATACTACGGCCAAGATTAAATTAGAAAAAGAAGGCAAAGAAATAAAAATTAACCGAGGAGTTCGTCAAGGCGACCCTTTGTCACCCAAATTGTTTACGGCAGTTCTGGAAGACATTTTCCGGAAATTAGAGTGGGACATATATGGTTTAAACATAAATGGTCAAAACTTAACCCATTTACGATTCGCAGACGACATTGTACTGTTTTCCAAATCAAAGAATCACCTTCAAAATATGCTTGTTGACCTAGACAGAGAAAGTCGTGCTGTAGGACTAACAATGAATGCCTCTAAAACTAAAGCCATGACAAACGCGATAGAAGAGCCGATTGTTATAAATGACGAACCAATCGAATATGTGAAAGAGTATGTGTATTTGGGGCAACTGATCTCATTTAAGGACATAATGTCAAAAGAAATTGACATAAGGATAGCAAATGCATGGAAAAGTTATTGGAGTCTAAAAGAGATCATGAAAAACACAGAAATTAATATGTCTACGAAGTCGAAGCTATATAATACCTGCGTACTACCAGTCCTCACATACGGCTGTCAGATTTGGGCCCTTACAAAAGCACAAACCAAAAGACTTAAAACTTGCCAGACGGCTATGGAGAGAAGTATGCTCAACATAAGGAAAACAGACAGAATACAAAACAAAGTAATCCGAAAACGCACAAAACATTACGATGTAATAAGCAAAATACGAACATTAAAATGGAAATGGACGGGGCATATTATCAGAGGCATAGAAAAATGGAACAAAAGTATTGTATTCTGGTACCCCAGAAACAAAAAACGAAAACAAGGAAGACCGTTACGAAGATGGGAAGACGACATAAAAGCACAAAAAATTAGGAAAAATGTGGACTCGAAAAGCGCTGAACAGAAATGAATGGAAAGAAATGGAGGAGGCCTTTGCCAAAGTAGGGCAGACAGATTAAGTTATCGAAAAATTGTAAATGTACATGTATATTTTAAACTTATCTGAATAAAGGCTTATATTATTATTATTAATTATTACTAATTTTAGAAAAGGTTGTCATCTAGGGATTTTGGTGGAAAACATTATAGATTGATGGATAATTTGTGAGTACTATACGGATTACTGAACACAAGTTTCGTTATTTAGGCTTTAAATGGCAATTTAGAAGCTTAAGATATCCGAAACCACTAAATATAAGATGAAAATAAAAATATAATCAGACTAATAAGACCCTTATGGAGGGATTTTGCTGAGAAAAATAATCTTTTTGTGTTTAGTTCCTGAAAAATAAAAATTTAAACAATGCGAAATTATTCAGAAACTCTCGTCAAGATCATATTTTTTTTCACCAACTTATCGTACATAGTTTTTTATAGCAATTGCATATTACAATAGAAGAACATCTTATCAATAAATTACCATTTTTATATTTCAACAAAATTTGTTTTCATGTTTTCTACAAATATTTTAAAAACCACTATAAAACACGCTGTCCGACGTGGATCAAATCAGACCGCCGCAAGGCCTTCTAGAGGGAGGACGTATCGCTCGTCGCTCCGACCTAGCTGCAGTCGATTATGCCGCGCGTAGTAAAAATAGCCACGCGCGGAATGCGATTACCACATCTTAGTACTTTGGTAGTAAAATATTTAATTATTTTTATTGCCTACAATGATTTTGTAGTGAGTATAAATTATGTTTCAGGTAATATAATGGGATGTAAATCCGAGGCTAAATTATGTTATGTATTGTAATATAAAATTAAATATATTTCGTAATTGTAAGGGGTTGTGAGGCCGCTAACACTATTTATGTGTTCGAACACGAAATGATCAATAAAAATAAAACCGACTTCAAAACAAAAAACCGCTAAAAACCAAAAAATAACTAAATAATAAGTACCACTGCAAAGCAAAAAAATAATATTTGTTTCATGGAACTTGCGCTTGTTGATTAATTTGCTTAATGACTTGACTAGCCAACAAATCAAAATATATGCATAACATATCGAAGGCGAGCCGCCAAGTACCAAACATGTAGGACCTGTGCCTTATATTAATTTAAATATCTATATGTTTGGTACTGGGCGACCCGCCTTCAATATGTTATGCATATATTTTGATTTGTTGGCTAGTCAAGTCATTAAGCAAATTAATCAACAAGCGCAAGTTCCATGAAACAAATATTATTTTTTTGCTTTGCAGTGGTACTTATTATTTAGTTATTTTTTGGTTTTTAGCGGTTTTTTGTTTTGAAGTCGGTTTTTATTTTTTTATTAAAAATGTTGGTTATTTTTATCTTTTTAGTGTTGATAGGAATCAAAATGAAGAAGATTTGGTCCCCACAAGGAATATGTTCTTTCCGATGATAATGAAATCGCTAAAATCGGCTAAAAGCTGCCAAAGATATTGGAGTATTCATATGTTTATTATTTTTTCTCCCCCCCCCCCCCCCTCCCTTTGCCCCTACCCCCTTTTCCCACCACCACTGTAGCTTAGCTTTTATACTGAACCCAATGCAAAAAGAACCATTGGAATCCTACTAAAGTTTGAAGAGTTCTACACTCCAGGTCCGAAAATGATCATCAGATCTCCATGTTGTGTTCCTGAGATCAACCTGTCAATACATTCTTTCCAATGAAAAAGAAATCACTAAAATCGGTTAAATCCTGCCGAAGATATTAGAATTTACGTGTATTTTAATTTTATCACCTACCCCCCCTCACCCCCACCCCTTTTTTCCTCTCTCTCTGTAAATTAACTTTTATAATGAACCTAATGCAAAAAGAACCATTGGAATCCTACTTAATTTTAAGGAGTTCCCCTCTCCAGGTCCGAAGATATTGCTCAGATTTTCACCATATTTTTATGGGACCAAATGACAAGCATCAGCTTTCAATCAAAGAAAGAATGGTCGAAATCGGTTCACACAGTACAGAGAAACGAGGTAACAAACATAAAAAAAAAAAAGCAACATACAGTCGAATTGAGAACCTCCTCCTTTTTTTGAAGTCGGTTAAAAACGTCCGTAGTGTATACTGATTGAACACTGATTTGAATGCAACTTAACAATGTAATAATAACGAAAATATGATTAGTATCCAAAATTTGTATTATTCTTTGCTTGCACAGTAATATTAGTCTACTTATAATGCAAATAAAATATTTTTATGATATTATATTACAGTTACATTTCAATTGAATATTTGAAGCGCACGGATCAAAGTTGTTTGAGCCGATTGTATAGCGAGCCGACGCGGCAGGTCTACGCACACAGCTTTGGTCGCTTGTGTGCGTGAAATTAACGAAGAAATACCTATAGTTGACTTTGCGCGCAAGGTGTATACGCTCTTAACTCGTTTGAAAAGTCCTGTTTTTAAGCCAAAAAGCGCGCGGAAGGTATAAACGCTCTTAAATAAGTCTTTTACGCCCGAATACTGGAACGCCATTCAAATATTAAGTTGCTCTTAACAGCGCACGGCCCACTTAGCCAGTACATTTAACTGGGATTAACGTAGTTAAGCGCAAGTTATATTTAAGTTGCGTTCCAGTATTTGGGCGTAAAACTAGGGTTGCTGACATGGTAAAAATATTCAAAAAGTAATTTTAGAAGTAAAATTTTTTTTTTTTTGCTAATTCATATAAACAAATACAGCGTGGCAAAAAAGAGTCTGTTTTTAACGAGGGCACTAAGAACGAATTTAATACTAATATGGCAAAAACAAACGAAATCCGTATGAAAATGTAAATGTATAGAAATATCTAACTATAAAAATATGCAACAAACACAATGACATTTTCAGCAGTGCTGCCCTAATGTACTCTTTTTTTCCAAGTTATACCCTTTTTATTAGACCATTCAAAAGGTACCTTTTCATCGACAACTAGATGTATGCCATCGCCTCCAGCCGGAAATATGTAATGCTGCAGCGGCGTGGGCCGGTACTCGGTGTACACCACGTGGCACGGCTGCGAGTGCAGGCGACACACCCACTCCGCAAACTGACGCGCGTTGGGTATAGTGGCTGATAGAAACACGTAGTGCACGTTGTCCGGCAGGAGAATCAATGTTTCTGGAACAAAAAATACCCATGGAAATGTTTGGTAAATAAATAAATACACCCAACAGTCACATACATAGTCCTGACCCCACATTAAGATCAATTACGAGGGCGGTTCAAATATGATGGAGACAAACGCTATAGATGGCCCGCATGTATGTTTTGAAGATCGTGGCTTCAGTATGTGATAGCTGCATCCCTTACGAACAGTGCGGCATAGTTTTCGTCGCGAACGCACGTGTCACGCGCGTGCTACGACCATGAGTGAACGTCAAGTGCCGACTGGGAAGGCGTTAAAAACACGGAAATTTTTCTGCGTCTGCGAAATCAGTTCGGTAGTGAGTGCCTGAGTAGGGCTGCTGTATTTAAATGGGCCAAAGCGTTCAAGGATGGCCGCGAAACTGTCGAGAATCAGCCGCATGATCGTCGACCGCGAACCAGCATCACACCAGACAACATTCGCCGCGTAGAACAACTCATTTCAGAGGACCGTAGGATAAATGTTTGAGACATTTCGGCCGAACTCGGCATCAGTATTGGTAGTGTAGAGTTTATCATCCACGAACACCTTCAATATCGCAAAATAACGGCGCGATGGGTTCCCAAACTGTTGAACTTCGAGCAAAAATTCATACGGTTGGAAGTTTGTCGCTGCTTGCTGGCGCGATACGAGGCGGAGGGGGACGGTTTTTTAACGCGAATTTTCACTACAGACGAGATATGGGTACACTATTACACTCCCGAAAGCAAGGTGTCGTCTAAAGAGGGGAGGAAGTAGGAGGAAGGGGCGCCAATCAAAGCGAGGACAACCAGAGTTATGTGTACTGTGTTCTGGGACCGGCGGGGCGTGCTGTACGTTGACTTCCTGCGCACACAACGTTCCATCAATGCTGCATACTACTCTAATCTTCTGAAAACACACGTAAAACCCGCTTATCGTTCGAAACGGAGGAGCATTCCAGCACGAACTGGGAAATTGGGGTGGGAGGTACTGGAACACCCCCCCTACAGTCCGAATTTATCACCCTGCGATTACCACATGTATGGACCACTGAAAGAAGCCCTCGGCGGACGAAGATTCAATACAGACGACGAGGTAGAAGAGTTCGTGCGCACATGGCTGTCCGAGTTGCCCAAGGAATTTTTCGATACCGGCATCAAAAAGCCAGCGCCGGATCTAGATATTTTTCGAGGCGGGGCAAAAACTGAAGAATGCCGCCCCCGCCTGCCTATATAGGCAGTATCATCATCATGTTTAGCAACCAGACGCCCATCGATAACACAGGCCTTCTGGAAAGAACGCCATTTTACCATAATTTTAAGCATTTTACACGCTTTATCTCAGCTTCATTTGAACGTAGCTTGCTGCGATACGGCCGCGCGGTATCGACGAGGGCAGAGGTATTAAGGAAGATCGAGAGGTTCTACAGACAGCTTTACACCTCGGTTGCCGAACCTACTGAAGACCCGAGAGCCGAGTTGATCCGATACTTTAGCGATGATATCGCGGACATCAGCAGAGATTGAGATGGCCCTCAAACAACTTAAAAACAACAAGGCGCCGGGTGAGGACGGAATCACTTCAGAGCTTCTGAAACCGGGCGGAACGCCGATACTGAAAGTTCTTCAGAGGCTCTTCAATTCCGTTCTCCTCGAGGGCTCCACGCCAGAGGCATGAAGCAGAAGCGTTGTGGTACTATTCTTCAAAAAAGGTGATAACACTTTGCGGAAGAACTACAGGCCCATTTCGCTTTTGAGCCATGTCTATAAGTTGTTTTCAAAGGTCATTACAAATCGTCTCGAAGGCAGGTTTGATGACTTCCAGCCTCCCGAACAAGCCGGTTTCCGAAAAGGCTTTAGTACCATATTCATACGCTACGGCAAGTTATACAAAAAACCGAGGAATATAACTCGCCGCTTTGTTTAGCGTTTGTGGACCATACATGTCATATCTCCGAAACTGTTTACTGCCGCGCTGGAAAACGCCTTCAAGCTCTTGCAGTGGAAAGGATTCGACATCAACATCAACGGCGAGTATATTACTCACCTTCGGTTTGCCGACGGTATTTTAGTCTTGGCAGAATTGCTTGAAGACCTTAGCACTATGCTTGAAGACCTTAATCGAGTCTTCCAACAGGTTGGTCTTAAAATGAACATGGATAAAACGAAGATCATGTCGAATATCCATGTTGTGCCCACCCCCATTGGAGTTGGGGGCTCGACTCTCGAAGTTGTTGACGAATATGTGCGTATCATCTGTTTGCTGATGACTTGCAGTTATACTATCAGGCTGGCGTCGACTGTGTACCCACTGCTGTGGATAGGATTAACAGAGACCTCGAACATATCAAACGTTGGTCACATAGTTTCGGGCTATCTGTTAATCCGACGAAATGCTAGGCCATCATCATTGGCAGCCCGAGAATGATTAGCAGGCTGAATTTTTTAAACATCCCTCCGGCTATTTTTGATGGCTCTGTGATACCTTGGTGCCCTAGTGTCAAGGATCTCGGACTACACATCGACGCTACCCTGAGCTGGCGACCCCAGGTGACTTCTGTCAGTCAGAGAGTGATCGGTACTCTTCGTTTTCTGTATCGCCTGAAGAATTTCCTACCATTTAAAACCAAGGCTATGCTAGTGCAAACCTTAATCCTTCCGGTTATCGACTATGGTGATGTGTGCTATTTTGATCTGAATGCAGATTTACTCAACAAACTCGACCGTCTTCTAAATAACTGCATTCGATTTGTTTTTAATCTTCGCAAGTTTGACCATATCTCTTCCTACCGATCGCAGTTAAAATGGCTTCCCATCCGCCAGCGCCGTTCGTCCGCAATTCATTTACCTCAGTGATACTCACTCTAGAAATCTGCGCTCGTCTGGCAATCTCCTTCTAAAATGTCCTCCTCATAGTTCTGACTTCCTTCACTCTTCCTTTACTATCTAATCCATTCTTCTCTGGAATGCACTCCCACTCGAAATCAGGTCGTGCACAACACGGCAGGCTTTCAAGATGAAGGTTCGGCAATTACTCCTCGCCGAAGTCGCAGATTCTCACCACTAATGTAGGTATTTATTTATTTAATTGTTTATATATATTTTAAAGTATATATATATATATATATATATATATATATGTATGTGTATGTGTGTATGTGTAGGTATATGTATATATAATTATATTGGTAAATAATAATAATTAAATAGATATATATTCGTATAAATATTGTTATTTATGTTTTATAAATACAGGGTATCTCAAGACTGCTACCGAAAACGAAGCCGGGTGATAGTTTAAGCGACTTCAGGCACAATGCAACAGAAAAAGTTGCAAAAAAAAAGCGACATTTTTTTTTGTTTTTTTTTTTTCCTGTGACCTATTTGGGTGGTAAATACATTTATTCCTAAAATAATAGTGTATACCCTTTTATTTATAAATAATCTAAGGTATAAAAAAGTTTAAACAATTATTTTAGCAAAAACTATGAATTTACCACCCAAAAATGACGATATTTAAAAAATCATAAAAAATTATTGTTGCATTTCTTTGCGAAATTTTTAGTTGCATTGTGTTTGTAGTCACTAAAACTACCACCCAGCTTCGTTTTCGGTAGCAGTCTTGAGATACCCAGTATATATTCTCTTCTAATTTATTTCCTTATAAATTAAAGCACCTGCTTCCGTCTCTCTGCACTACCTTAAGGTTGGCTGGTAGAAAATGCCCTTAGGCATTAAGTCCGCCTGTACTATTAATTTGTACAAAGTGTTTAAATAAATAAATAAATAAATATGTCTATTTAGAACAAGTGGTCCGGTTAGGCAGGTCAAACTTCGAGAGAGAGGTCAATCGTCGATCATCTTCTCGTCCAAAATACCTCAGTGCTTAAAATTGAAAGTCTTCAATAGTTGTGTGTTACCAGTGATGACATACGGCACCGAGACGTGGCCTCTCACTGTGGGCCTCATTAAAATGCTCAAAGTCACTCAACGAGCCATGGAGAGGGCAATGCTCGGTGTTTCCCTACGAGATCGAATCAGAAATGAGGAAATCCGGATTGGCAAGTTGAAGTGGAAGTGGGCCGGGCACATAGCTCGTAGAACCGATGGCCGTTAGGGCCGAAAGGTTCTTGAGTGGAGAACACGTACAGGCAAGCGAAATATCGGACGCCCGCCTACAAGGTGGATGGACGATCTGGCTACGGTTGCAGGAAGTCGCTGGATGCAGACCGCTTCCAACAGGTCATTGTGGAGATCCTTGGGGGAGGCCTATGTTCAGCAGGACTTCCTGTGGCTGATATGATGATGATGATGATTAATGTAGCTTCACCTTTGAGGGTTGACGTCACTCGCGTCCGTAGGTTTTGACTCTAGTTTCACTACACGTGACCTCTGGGTAGTGCCAATGATGAATGACAAAGTTCGTGGTGGTAGGACTTAAGTGTCCGCCCGGGTAGCAATCACCGTCCAGGGGGCGTAAAGACCGCCATTGTGATCCCCGTAAGGAGACCGCGTTCCGGGATCAGCCCGTGTTATTCCGGTTTTTCGAGGGATTTGAGTCCGGGCATGAGGTTGTACCGTGTGGGTATTTTCGGTCGCTGTCGAAGGAAGGAGTGTTGACCCGCCGGCCAAAGAGACTCGTAGAAAGGGTTGTCCGCTGGCCGCCTGCAGTGCACTACAGGGGCCTAATCATTGCTAACCACCACGAGAGGCTGCCTCACCATTCCGCACATAATCTTAGGTGGGTTCGTCGTGCCAGTTGCTGACCGGATGTGGAGTCCCGGCGGCACATCCCGGGAGGGTACAGGAGCCCTTCCGTTCAGCGGATCAATTCATCACATGCCGACCCTTTCGTGCCATTGTCAATTCGGCTTTCTTAATACCCGGACTTGGGCTCCACAATGCCTCTTCAGCAAACCCATCCCTTCAATCTCATGACAGTGCAATTAAACAGAGCAGGTCTTTCAACAGTGCATAACCCCACCACCGCGTTCACTATGGAGTTCACCAACATCCACGGACTCCATACGAACCTCAATGCTGTCCTTGCTTGCTTTCTACCTGCTGTACCCCGGTTATTCGCTTGAAGGAAACTTCAAGCTTAAAGTCGGGGTATTCTTGTATTCGGGGTGTTCGGTCGGACATCTGTTGTGCCGTTTGCGCTGCATGGAAGACCCCTCCTTCTCCGCTCTGTGTGTGCACATGGATATTGTTCCCTGAGTCACATCCTTCAGTGAGTGTGTACGCTATTACTGACGAGATCAAGCTTGGAATGGAATACTACATTCCTTCCTCTGAGATCGCCAGTAAGGGCTGGACGCTCATGGTTCTATCGTGCATGCGCCGATGCTGTTGGTGACAAATAGGCGGCATATCGCGCTTGGATCAGGGGTCACGCCATGAAGGTTTCCAATATCAGTTCCTTCAAAGAAGCCTACAACGAGCCACCAGGGCCTGCAAGAAGGCCTACGTTAGAGCAGATGCCCAGCGTATTAGCAGAGTTGGACGTGCGTTGGCCTATCACCTAACTAGCAGTCGTGCTTATTGGAGTTTGGCCAGGGCCGTTCAGACTAACTGCTGCCGTCTAGCGTGGCCACCGCTCAGGATCGCTGGCTCACAAGCCGCATAAGAAGGTTGCCTTACTGATAAATCGTTTTGCGGCTAATTCCCGCCTCGAGGTCCGTGGTTCCCAAAAGCTGCCTAAACTATGTGATTGCGGTTTCTCAATGGCGGATATTCGCATTAGGCAGTGTGATGTGCGGCGTGAATTACTGTCTTTCGATTTGCGAAAAGCCAGTTTTACGAGATTGGGCAGCCGAGTTCCCTCCTGCACTTGTTGTCTCCTGCACTGACTCGCCTCTACCGAGCGTCCTACCGCGCAGGAGTTGCTCCTCAGTCTTGGAGGTAGGCCAATGTGCCACCGATCCACAAAAAGGGTGATCGGTCAGACCCTATCAACTATCGCCCTATCGCTATCACCTCAGTGATGTGTAAGGTCATGGAGCGGATCATAAACGCTCAATTGGTCCGCTACCTGAAGTATGACTCGTTGATCAGTGACAGACAATACGGATTCCGTCAAAATCGATCAATGGGTGATATTCTAGCGTTTATCCTGCATCGCTGGGATGAGGCGGTTGACCAGCATGGCGACGCTCTTGCGGTGAGCCTTGAAATAACTAAGGCTATTAATAGGGTCTAGCACCGTGGTCTTCTTTCCAAACATCCGGCATACGGTTTGCCCGACAATCTGTGTTCTTGGGTTTCCGGCTTTCTGCTTGGACGTAGAATACGTGTCGCCGTTCGGCGCTCATTTGTGTAAAATGCCGGAGTACCTCATGGCTCGATAAAGCCGCCCACCCTGTTTTTTCTGCATATCTATGATATGTTGTCGCTAGACAACACTCATTGCTATGCCACATAGAACATAGATAGAACACAATCACATAAAAGATGTTCGTTCTTCTTTGTCCGATTAATCAACTAAAACTAACTAGGAAACACAAATTGAATATTTGAAACTAAACATAGTCGTTGAGATCGGCGAGGGAATTACCAAATATAGCTTCAACTATTTTTCACGCGCCCCTATCGCATATTCATTAATATTCGCGCCCCGCGAAAAAAAGTTCTGCAATGTCCGTGTAAGTGGTGTTACGTTATTGATGACTTGTATAGTTGTCTCCCAAGATTCAATATGCCGCCCCCTGAACTTGCCGCCCGGGACACGCACCCCGTCTTGCCTCCCCCCCTAGATCCCGGCCTGCAAAAAGTTTCCGGAAAGGTGGACAAAATGTGTAATTAGTGAGGGAAAGTACCAAGAAAAACTGTAAATTTTAATCATTTTTTTCGATAATAAATAAATGTGCCAGATCATTTGTCTCGATCATATTTGAACCACCCTCGTATGTCTTGAGTCGTGGGAATCGGGAACTACGAGAGACTTTTCGATCTCACAAACACCAAGATCCAGAAAGAAATAACAAGTATTTTGTATATTATCTTTTGTACAACAAATAAATCTTAAACTAAACTAATATTTAAGATAATTGTGCAAATGGCGATCGTATCGTATCTCTTACCAACTTCGATGGGATGAACATAAAAGAAGGGATATTGCATTTTAATTTAATTGACAAGGTAAAAGTAACTCTATTATGGCAGGTTTCAAAGTTAGTCCGTATCGTAATGGGTGCGGCCATACTCTAGCCACGTCTGAAGTTTGTGTCTAGTTCACCATCCTCATTGGTTGTACATCCAATGCTTATTTTTAGCACATAATTTTAGGAAAACAATAACAATAAACATAAAGTTAATAATAATGAACAGTAAATGATTACCTTCCCAAACAACACCTCTTTCTTTGTCTCTCATGTAATGAATCTCGTCAAATATTACCCATCCTACTTCACGCATCACTTCTGAACCTCTGTACAGCATATTTCGCAAAATCTACAAGGGAGGAAACACACATTAATTTCTTTGTGCTTGATTCACAGTATGGAATTTATTTTACATATCATGTTGTTAAAGCATACCACATAATTGTTCCTTAATTTTATACATTAAAATAATTTGATTTTCACGGATTTGCTATTATTATTGATATTTTTAACTTCCCAGTGTTTCAAATAACTAGGAGTATTGAGGTACTAGTCATCCGCGAACTGATTCTCACAATGACTACCTTCATTAAAAATTACTTGCATATTTTCAAGTCAAGGCAAAGCTGTTTTGCCATAATTTACTTAAAAAATATTGAAACATTTGTAAAATATAGAATTGATAAAGAATTAGGTAATAATTTGTAACTGTTTTTCCATTTATAACTTCAAACTTGTTCTTATTGTATTAAAAAATAATTTTAAAAATTAAACCCTATTCAAAATTGAAATAAAAAAAGAGGAATATAAAACAGAATAGTTTTAAAGAATACCTAAATATGGCAAGAAAAAAGCAAGTGGGTTACAGTTATTGTTATGAGACAAATATTTCAATTTAGTTTAAACAACAAAATAGTATTGAAATAAAACTATTATTTACGGATTTTATCACGGATTTGGTTTAATTTTTACATTTTTTGAGTTCCCAACGTTTCGATTATTTTACAGCTTTCGTGGTCGCAGGGCGGACTACAAAATATACATAATATATTACAAAATAGTAATTTACCTCTGTTGTCATTATAAGACATGATGCTGAAGGATTTATAGTCACATCACCAGTAATAAGACCAACATCATGGAATTCCTCTGAGAACTCTCTGTACTTCTGATTGGACAATGCTTTTATGGGAGTTGTGTATATGACCCTCTGTTTGTTCTTCAGCGATAATGCTATGGCATATCTAATGGGGAAAAAAGTACCACATTTTTTTAATTGCTGTCCAACATTTAAAACCAATAATAATTAAATATCTTTTACTGATAAAATATGTTTTAAATTGATCTTGTATTTAACTTCTAACTCTTTCAATTATAAAGGTTCACCCACGGTATTGAGCATTTGCCTACCTTAATTTTTTAATGTAATTATTTAAACTAATTCTATAAAATAAATTTACTTAACACTTTATTTTACACCAGTTACATAAGAATTTGTAATTTATAAAAATATAAAAAAATGGCTAAAACAGTGAATAAGATTATATGACTTACTCTGCGACCACAGTCTTTCCCGCTGATGTATGAGCAGACACCAAGACAGATTGCAAGTTGTCTATACATAATATGGCTTCCTTCTGAAACGGATCTAATATGAAACTGTATTGTTTAGCTGGCTCCGATGTGAGTGGGGCTAGAGGGGCATAATCATGGCTGGGAGGTATTGCCACCTCATGTGTGCAACCCTCGTGTGCTTCTAGAGTGTGAATAACAATACGCGAGTGTAGAAGATCTAGACTGAAATGTTAAAAATATTGTTTAATATTACATTACTTTTGTATTCTAAGTATATCAGATAGTAATATATCACTTGATTACAATAATACACTTTATAACATAAACCTCTTAACAATCTATCATTTCAGATATAATTAATATACTTCATAATTTACTTGTACGAAATGCAAAAGCTTATAATTACACTAAATTTAATGTTTAATAATTGGTGAAGTACACGGAATAGTAATGAATATTTCAGGTAAAGCAAATATTGGTTTATTTCCTTTTATACTATGTATATATTACTACTCAATTTATAATACTCTTTTTCCAGCATTTAACAATTGGTCAAACATGTTCTCCCACTGAGAAAAATATCCTAATTAATAAATTATTCTGACTAATTTCGCTTTGACCAGACATTATTCAAATGAAGACATCCTTCTCGGTATTAATTGATACTTAAAAGTATCGAAATAATAATTATTATTTATTATTTAAATCTTTATTGTACACAGAAAAAAAAATACAACATACAGAACCAAAAAAATATAAAAAGTACAAACAGCGGTCTTATCGCTTAAAGCAATGTCTTACAGACAACCATGGGATGGATTTAAAAGAAGGAAAAAGAGAGGGCAGTGTAAAATAAATAATTAAAAGTGAGGAAACTAGATAATACTCATACTATCTAAACATAAAATTACACCAAAATAACATACATACATATAGTAAAAAGCATAAATACATACATATATAATACTACAAACATATACATATATATATATATATATATATATATATATATAATAAATACAAATATAAAATGATTTAGAAGTAGGAAATAATTTTATCTACTAAAATCTGTTTATTTAAAGAGAGAGGTAGTGTTCTTTGATTTGCCTCTTGAATGAAGACAGCGATTGCGCCTGTCTCACCACAACAGGAAGCGCGTTCCACAATCGAACTGCTTTGACAGTAAAAGACTTGTCCATAAATGTCGTGGTGTGCACAGGTAATCAGCCTAAGATTCTCGGACGACCACAAGGACCTCAAATGTGAGTCATGAAGAAAAATAAATCGTTCTTTAAGATGAGATGGGGTGAGAGGATTGAACAAAATATTGTAAAGAAGACAGAGAATGTGAGTATTCCGACGAAACCGTATAGGTAACCACTTGAGCTTAGCACGAACTCAGAAACATGGTCATATTTGCGTAGACCAAATATGAATCTTATGCAGAAATTTTGAAGACGCTCAAGTTTATTTAGTTGGTCTTCGGTGAGATCTAGATAGCTGACATCCGCATAATCAAGGATGGGGAGAAGGAGGGTTTGCGCAAGTGAAATCTTCGTGGTAACGGGTAGAAAGTTGCGTAACCTTCGCAGGGACTTAGCTGAAACGAACTATATTAACTATATATTAGATGTTGTGATAAGATTGTTTACTATCCAGCTACATGTCATATTATTGCAGTTGACCAAATGCCTGACACTCTTCTAGTAGTGTGTATGGTACTGAAATCCTATTATTTAGATATATATTACACGTGCTTTTATCTGTAATATATAACTCACTTAATGTCTCCTATTAAATCTGCATCATCGTCGTCTTCCTTAGCTTTCTTCGCTACAGTTGTGTCCGCATATTCAACCTCTTCGTGATGTCGTTTATTAGTAGCTGGCGTCAATTTTTCCTTCAGTATTCTAAAACACAATTATATTTCATAATTAACGTACAATAATATGAAATATCCATTTAGTGACAAATATAGGTTAGGCATAACTTACTCTTCCTCGTTATCCTTCACATTTGGTAGCTGTTCTGTAGATTCAGGCGTTTCTTCAGTATCAAAGCAATCAAACAAATCGTTCACATTAGCCATTTTTTAATAAATTTGATCAAATATTAAAATATAACAAAGCAGAAAGTACCAAACATGTCATTCAGTCATTTACATCGCCTCATGTCTTGACGTTAGAGATGTAAAACATAATCGATTTTTATTTTAATCGATTATTATTTTACTTATAATCGATTTTTACAACCGATTTTTAAAATAATATTAATCGATTTTTTATAAATCGATTATATAAATTATCCGTAAAAAATCGATTTTTATGAACAGTGCTATCTATGCGACGTATGAAAAAACTCGGAGTCAGTTTATACTGCTCAATATTATTGCGATGCTCATCGTTTCAATTTTATTAAAATAAACGTTTAATGGTACTGAACATTTGTATCAATAAATAAATTGGGTTTCCTTATTGAAAGTTTAAAGGAACATTCACTTTGATTTTTAGTTTTGAATATGATATTTTTTTATTCATATCAATTTATTTGATTTTTATTTAATAAATTGTTAATATGAATTTCGGAGGATTATTTTTGGAATATGAAAAGCATTTAGATTTTTAAATGAGAGAAAAAAATCGATTTTTCGCAAAAATCGATTGTTTTTAATAATAATCGATTTTTAACAAATCGATTAATATTAAATAAAGAAAAATCGATTTTTATTTAATCGATTTTTTTCATTAACCTCACATCTCTACTTGACGTGATAGGTGTGGTGATTATTTAGCAATTTAGGATAATAGAGATGTGCTAACTCCAGTTAATATTAGTTGTGCCAAATTCGGGTTAACTCGAATTGCAGTCTTCGTAACTCGAGTTAGAAAATTGCGGCAGATGAACGCATTTTGGTACGAAAGAGTAGCAAATATGCATATTTGAATTCCTTATTGTTACCATGGGAATATTATATTCTTCGGGATAAATAGTATCCTATGCGTTATATCAGGGAATCAGCTACTTACATAAGAAAGGAGAAGGGGTATCCCAGGCCCCAGCCTACCGATTGGTCAACAGGCTATGAGTCTATACCGGGTATATCAAGACTGCTATCGAAAACGAAGCCGGGTGGTAGTTTTAGTGACGACAAACACAACGCAACTAAAATTTTCGCAAAAATACGTGACCATTTTTTTAATGATGATTTAAATATCGTAGTTTTTGGATGGTAAATCCATAGTTTGTGCTAAAATATTGATTTAAACTCTTTTATACCTTAGAGCCGTGGTTTCTAACATGTGGGTAATTACCCCCGCGGGGGTAAATCCTGTATTTTGCAGGTAATTAGCTGGTTATCGTCTTAAGTGAAACAATACCTAATATTACCAAACTTGTAAAAGCTAAGCAGTACCTCGTGGTACTGTGGTGGTATAAAAATGTTAAACTAATAGAAATTTCAAAAGCATAATTATTGATTATGTGCGATTGTTTTAAGTTTAATAAAGTCTACGTATAAGGTATTAGCACGTATTGTTTGAGATCATCTTTGGCAGGAGGGGTAAAATCAGTCACCCTAGAGGGGAGAGAGGGGTAAAATCAGTCACCCTTAGATCATAGGGCTAACGGACCTAAAAAGGTTAGGAACCACGGCCTTAGAGTCCTTATAAATAACAGGGTATACACTATTATTTTAGGAAAAAATTAATTTACCATCCAAATACGGCCATAGGAAAAAAATAACAAAAAATAATCGCCGCCTTTTTTTTCAAAATTTTCTGTTGCAATGTGTCTGAAGTCACTAAAACTACCACGGTACCACCCGGTTTCGTTTTCGGTAGCAGTCTTGATACCCTGTATACATATGTTCATCCTTGCGTTACATTTACGCACCAATATTTTTTTCCACGCAGTGATTTGATACTTGTCGCCGTAGAAGAAGTTTTAGAATTTTAGAAGACATTTTTAATGACGAATCGCTTATTATTACTGCTGACTATGCCGATGCCCTTTCGCGTGATTATCGTGCAGTTTTTAAATAGCTATATTTTCTAAAATGCACTAATTTGGGTTTTATTGCAATAGAAAAAGTTGTAGCATCTGAAAAGACCATTCCATTGACATATCGCATGTCGGTATAGTCGATAGAATCGACTCTATACATGTTTGCCTCTTCTCCAATTGCTTTGAATTATAAAGAAGTAACAAACACATAGTGTCCTCACTCATATGAGATACTCATACTATTAAAAACTGTAACAACCTTTTTAATTCAATCGTAACTACAAAGTTCAACACTCAGTTTCTTCCTTCTAACTCGAGTTCAATTCGAGTTACCTGAATTTCAACTCGAGCTAACTCGAATTGAACACGAGTTACTCGAGTTGTGTTTATCCGAGTTGGTACATCACTAAAAAATAATAATATGGCAGCCCATGTCGTTAAAATCAAAACCTATAAAAATGCTCAGATAGCATGTCAGATAGGTAGCCTTCTTCCATCCTTTTTCACATAAAAGGCTGGTGTTGCTGTTATATTACATTACACTTCAATAATCTATTAAATCTTTCCTCAAAAATGTAACTTGAAGTTTGTTGATTCCGTTCTTTGCCAAATACACATGAGAAAGATTCTTCACATAAATTTCTTTAGGTTTATAAATGTTGTGAAGATCGAATCGAATCGATTTGAGTTTTCTAAATAGTTATTTTATTTATTTTTACAATGTAATAATTATTGTTCCACATCTATTTTAAAATCGATCGTGGTGCTATATACTTGTTATTTCAATTTTATTGTGTCACAACATTATTAGTGACTCAGTGATCACGTGACTCCTTAAGCTTGGCTTTATCGTTTCATGATTGGTGCGTTTACGTTTTCTTGCAATTTGCGAGTTCTACGCTTGGCTGCTAGTGTACGGCCGTGTGGAAATCGTATTTTTTTTGTGCCGGGGTTTATTATTGTAACAGAAAAAGTATTCAACAATGTCGTCTAAAGTAAAAAAGACTGTAACGTCTTCGACAAATGTAAGTGTCGTGTCATCAGTGCAAAGTCCGACGCAAACAAGCACCCCTCTTGGTGGCGGCCGGCCTAACAGCCCGCTAAGTCCTACAAGACACACCCGCCTTCAAGAAAAAGATGCTCTGCAAAACCTCAACGACAGGCTGGCGGCCTACATTGATAAGGTTCGCCAATTGGAAAGTGAGAATTCGGGCCTGCGTCGTGAAATCCAAACCACACAGGAGGTAATCACACGCGAGGTGTCCAATATAAAGGGAATGTACGAGCATGAACTTCAGGACGCCAGAAAGTTGTTAGACGATACGTCCCGCGAGAAAGCCAAATTGGAGATAGATTCCAAGAGATTGTATGAGGAAAACGATGATTTGAAGAAACGGTGAGTTGGACTATCGTGTCATATTGCTATAATTATCCTTAGCATTGTATTATACGGCATTGATGGCTACATGTGGCTAGGAACTTCTTCCGGCTAACCTTAGCGTCAAGTTTACGTCATCGGCGGTGTTCTGAGCGAGCGCGGTGTGACGAGCGCGGGCGACCTCGCCTTTACGACATTATGACATCATAGCCCGATTTAACCAAACTAATCAAATTCCTAAGTGTAACTACTAACTATACAAGTTGGACGTTAGCGAAATTGCTTTCCTGATACTTATCAATGGATTGTAAACACAAACAACATACCTGCAATAGCTGTCATATAATTACTAATCTATTTGTTTATTTTTGTATGACTACACAGCTTACTATCCAAAATATATTTACTACAAACTTATTCATTCAATGTTTTATGTCAATACTGCATTGGTGTGAGTTGTTCATGCTATTTGCCAACTTTATGTTAATTAGAGACACCAATGTTTGAAAACACAGAAATAACATATTATCTTATAAGCATATTAATTTCTAAAAAATAAAGTATTTACTGGAAAAATATATCTTATACAATCCTACTCTTAGCCAATCGAAATGTTTATTGCATTAGTGATGAATTCAAACAAACTTAATTTAAGAAGAATATGAATAGTCCCACATAAAGTTTATTTATATTTTAGGTGATCTGTATGGCAATCTTTATGTGTCAAGGTCTAATGTCTCAACTCAGATTAATTATTTAAGAGATTCAAATATGTTTTTATTTTATTTTATGAATTATGCTTTACTTTACACATGCTTCAAAATTAGATTGTAATATAGTACTAAAATATGTCTCCATAATTTATGTCTAACTAATTGATCCACAAAATTCACATTGGTTGTTAATAGTTACAGTATACTTTCAATCAATAATACAGTAAATAATTTATGAGTTAAAAAAGTACCTACCATAAGATAAATGTAGGGGATATGTAATGTGTTTTACAACTAAATAAAAAAAATATTAGAACTGTTTCTAACAACTAGTGCAAATTAATTTTTTATATACACATTACAATGATAATGTTTCAAATTCATTCACATATAGCATGTGATACCCATAGCATAGACAGAGTCTATGGGTCTCGAACTTAGTTAATCCTATCTACTCCTTTCAATAAATTTACTGATTTCTTTATTGTCATGCAATCATTTCAGTATTTGCCATAAAACTCTTTTTTTTTATCAATTATTCTTTCGATCAAAGGAGCTGTGCAGTAATTACCAGTAGTAGCTCAATCATAATCCATCTAAATTCATCATCATAATCTATCTTGAGATAGTTTTTAGTTGAGGCTAATATCTAAATTCTACAAACATTACTACTAAAACCTTAGGCAGGTGTTATAAAAAGCTAGATTTGTTTTCTTTATAGTATGAACAGGAAATGACCTACAGTCATAAGGCCTTATTGTAGACTGGAAGGTTTAATGTGAGCAGTATTAATAGAATGGCTATGCAATTTAAATCGTAATATTCTTAACATTTATTAGATTTGATATTGTTTACACTATTTCAAGGATGTTGCGAATATTCGCATCCGCATCCGCAAATGCGGAGCTTCCGCATAGATTTGGATCCGCAATAATCGATGCGGATATTTATGCGGATGCGGATGTAATACAAGATTAGACAAGACAGAAATTTGGCGGTGCCGGCGAATGGCGCGTGCCGTTCGCATGTGACATTGACCAATGGGAACGAAAGAAATAGTGACATGATCCGACGCATTTGATGTTGCTATGATGTTAGGTTCTTCTAGTGAAGATGAGAGTCAAAAAATACCAGAAAGTGGTAGCACTGAAGCTGTACTCAAAAAAGAATTTCTTTCTTACCGCATTTAAAAAAGAGTCTATGTGGATGTAAATCCTCTTAAGTGGTGTTCATCGAGAGGAATTTAAGATATTATTTCCGATAGCACAAAGATTTTTATCCACTTCACTAAGTAGTGATCCTAGCGAACGTGGGTTTAATTTACGAACTGCTTCCTAACCGCCTTGTATCAGAAAAAGCGGCGTTATCACTACATAGTATAAAACAAAGTCGCTTTCTCTGTCCCTATGTCCATATGTCCCTTTGTATGCTTAAATCTTTAAAACTACGCAAAGGATTTTGATGCGGTTTTATTTAATAGATAGAGTGATTCAAGAGGAAGGTTTATATGTATAATACGTACATATTACATATTACAGAAATCTGTTTGTACCGGGGCGAAGCTGGGCCGGGCCGCTAGTACTTAATAAATGAAACGGTATTCTTATGCGAGCACTTGGGGCTACTCAAAATCAAGGTAATGCCTTTAACTATCAATAGAGAAGATGGCTAGAACCTTGCACAAGCATGGGATCGAATTCTACACTTAATTAAACCGGAACCCAAAAGACCAACTGCCCGACGTCAAGACACAGTGAGCTTCTTCCGCGTAGATCGAAACGCAAAAAAACCGACTTCAAAACAAAAATCCACTAAAAACCAAAAAATAATAAAATAATAACTAACCTCTTAAAGCAAAAAAATAATAATATTTATTTCATGGAACTCGTGCATGTTGATTCATTTGCTTAATGACTTGACTAGCCAACAAATCAAAATATATGCGTAACATATTGAAGGCGGGCCGCCAAGCATGTAGGACCTATGCCTTATATTAATTTAAATATCTATATGTTTGGTACTGGGCGACCCGCCTTCAATATGTTACGCATATATTTTGATTTGTTGGCTAGTCAAGTCATTAAGCAAATGAATCAACATGCACGAGTTCCATGAAATAAATATTATTATTTTTTTGCTTTAAGTGGTTAGTTATTATTTTATTATTTTTTGGTTTTTAGTGGATTTTTGTTTTGAAGTCGGTTTTTATTTTTTTTATTAAAAATTTTAGTTATTTTTATCTTTTTAGTGTTGATAGGTATTTAAATAAAGAAGATTTGGTCCCCACGCCACAAGGAATATGTTCTTTCCGATGACAATGAAATCGCTATAATCGGCTAAAAGCTGCCAAAGATATTGGAATATTCACATGTTTATTTTTTTTCTCCCCCCCCCCCCCTCCCTTCGCGCCTACCCCTTTTTCCCTCAACCACTGTAGCCTAGCTTTTATACTGAACTCAATGCAAAAAGAACCGTTGAAATCCTATTAAATTTTGAGGAGTTCTACGCTCCAGGTCCGAACATGATAATCAGATCTTAATGTTGTGTTCCTGAGATCAACCTGTTAATACGTTCTTTCCAATGAAAAACAAATCACTAAAATCGGTTAAAAGCTGCCGAAGATATTAGAATTTACGTGTATTTTAATTTTATCACCCACCCCCCCTCACCCCCACCCCTTTTTCCCTCTCTCACTGTATCTTAACTTTTCTTATGAACGTAATGCAAAAAGAACCATTGCAATTCTCCTTAATTTTAAGGAGTTCCCCTCTCCAGGTCCGAAGATATTCATCAGATCTTCACCATATTTTTATGGGACCAAACGACAAGCACCAGCTTTCAATCAAAGAAAGAATGGTCGAAATCGGTTCACACAGTACAGAGAAACGAGGTAACAAACATAAAAAAAAAAAGCAACATACAGTCGAATTGAGAACCTCCTCCTTTTTTTGAAGTCGGTTAAAAACAGATTAACGTTTTAAATTAACTTTTTAATTTAATAATTGTAAATTACGGATAGTTAAATTCCGCCCCGTGTCCATGAATCCTTTAAAGTAATCGAAATGTCGGGAAGTTAAAAAATATAAAAAATTAACATAGATAAATCGATAAATATTAGTAAGCGATAAAATCCGTAAATAATAGTTTAATTTCAATATTCATTCATATACTACATTTATATAGGATCTTAAACATCCGCTTCCGCGGATGTGAGCTTATAAAAATCCGCATCCGCAACATCCCTACACTATTTATTTATGCCATGAAAAAAAATATATGAGTAACAAGAAAAATATGTTTTTTACTGACTTCTATTAGAATACAATGATGTGGGTATTTTTGTGTCCATGTTTTAAGGTCATAAATTGAATGGTATTATTATTATCATTGATTCAACAATCACTATTTGCAATGTATCATTGGATGGTCAGAAACAATTATAATTCTCATTGTGCAAGTCATATTACCAACAGAGTGTCAAAATGTGCATATGTCCATATCAAACTCATTGAGAATAATTTATATATGAAAATAAAATTCTGTCTGCCCGTTACCACGAAAGCTGTAAAGTAATCGGAACGTCGCGTCGGGAAGTAAAAAATGTAAAAAATTAAACTAAATTCGCGATAAAATCCGTAAATAATAGTTTTATTTCAATAAATATGAAAATTATTTATTACTGAAATCTTAATAATTCTATTTACATTATATTATTAATATTAATTTCAACCGTAAATTTATATGGTAGCTTATTATGACATTTCTGTGTCTTAACTAATGGTAAAAAAATTAGGGATGAAACGGATAGTGATTCGGCCGGATACCGGATACCGGATATTCGGCTAGCTACGAGGCCGGAGCGCCGGATATACGGCTACCGGATATTCGGCCGCTTATAGCGTTACAATTTGATTTGAATATGCACGCGCGATCATGATCGGAAAGATTCGTACGCGTTCGGTGTGATCGGCACAACTCGGGGGCGTTCGAGTGTAATCACGCCTAAACTACTAAACTGATTTTGATGAAATTTGATACATAAATAGATTAGGCAATGAGAAAGGAAAAAAAAAAACAAAGAAAAAAAATTGTATTCCGACAGAAAAGCATGATATAGACGAGTTTAGAACGTAAAGAATTCAACATCTAGTGATATATACCATGTATATTTATTTATTTTATCATCCGGTATCCGGCCTATCCGGCCGGATACCGGATAGTTACCGGATATCCGTTTCATCTCTAAAAAAATATTATTGTGAATAAATAAATTTTGTTTTTATTATACATATGTACAATATGTAGGTATGATTAGTCTACAAAAAGTTATGTTGACAGTTTTTTCAACACTTTTAGTTCTAGCTAACCTACTTATGAATGCAAATATTTGTATTACAGCAAATGTGACTGATAAAGACAGGTGATATAGGTGCAAAATTAAGTAGACTATAAAAATAAATATTACTCGGAAAATATATAATTAATGACTGCACTGTACCATTATCGCCCGAATACTGGAATGCAGCTTAAATATAAGTTGCGCTTAACTACGTTAATCCCGCTTAAACGTACTAGCTAAGCGGGCTGTCCGCTGTTAAGAGCAACTTATTGTTTGAATGGCGTTCCAGTATTCGGGTGTTAATCTACCTTATTGAAATGCAACACAAATGTCATCTGATATTGAATGTAGCCAGTCACCTTGGCAAAGTTTGTCGTTTTCGTGTATATCACTCAATGACGGTAACTGTCGTGGAGAGGTCGCCGACGTTTTAATGATCTGAATACAAGCAATTTTGTTTATCCTTCATGTGTGCCACATTCAAACTGTTCAAAGAAACATAAACATACATTTGTAAAATATTAAAAAGTACTAAGGTAGTAATTTAAAATATTAATTTGTACTAGGAAATAATAGGTTTTAACTGGAAGAGATAACGTGCGTATAAATGTTCGTCATTACCCGTTCATTGCTCACCGCCGAAGATAAATTCACGCAATGTTATATGTCGAAAACAAAATTATTCATAGTTCCATACATTATTCTGGCATTCTTGAACAAATATGTTCGTTTGCGCACGTTGTGTTTAGTAAGAAGTATTGAACAACCGATAACATCAAACTTGTTACACCGACCCATTTTTTTGAATGTTCTTTTTGCACGGAAATATTGCAATAAATTGAAAGTCGCTATTCATAGCCTGTATTTTATCATTATCTTTATTGGTCGGCTAACGAAACCAAACCATGCGAATTTTTAAGTTGGCTCAATTTGTACCTAAATGTTTTATATTGATCACAATATATTTTTTTTTACGTTTTCTAATCGCCGAAATTATGATTTTGCTAGTTGTCTGTTAGACTGATTAGGCCACATCAATACGTTAAATATCAAAATAAATTCACAGCAACCTGAAAGTCTCTGTGACAAAATCTAAGTTTGGTTTTTACACACAGGAGTTAGACCTTGGTTAGCGCAAATTTACATTCTACAGCCAGGTCAAGGCAATTCCTTTTTCTTATAGCGCACACGTGTTGTTTCACCAATTAAATTATATTTAACGAGGCGTCCCCTTATCTCGAATACCTCTGTGTACTCTGATAAATTCATTCGCGGATTATAATATTATAATTGGTGACAGCATACCTTATTTCGTACTATAAAAAATGAATGCAAGACGATTGCAAGATCGCCACATGCGGTCCAAGGAATTACATCGATACATACAACTGATAATGTTGTTACATATTGATATGGTATCTCTAATTGATGTATCACGACATGTTATATAATGTTTTGGTATACAGCATACTTTTTCACTTATAACTTGCATACTAATAAGACAAAACTTGTGTTCTTGTAACATTGCATGCCGCTCTGATATGCGATGATATAATCGAGAAAATAGACTGCATCCTAATTTAAAGTATCTGAAAATGGTTTTGCGTCACAGTGGGAATAATTTATTTATTTATATAAGCTTTATTGTACACCATAAATAAAACAAAAGGAAACAATTCAAACTAGAGAAAAAAAAAAAGTACAATTGGCGGTCTTATCGCACAAGGCAATCTCTGACAGACAACCATTTGATGGATATAAGAGAAAAGGACGAAAGTTGGGGCAGCATCAGGTGTACGAATAATACCTGTAGAATATTATAGTAGTGTCTATATTCAACATATATACATAAACATACATACAATATACACATATACATACACACAATACATACATATATATACCTATCTATACAACATAAAGGTCATATAATTAAGTATAAATACACAAAGGAAAAAGTATACAATTACTAATGTCCTCATTCAGCCAGAGAGTAATGTTCTTTAACCATCCTTTTAAAGATGGCTAGAGATTTGGCCCTTCTTACTGTTACCGGTAAAGCATTCCACAGCCGTGCAGCTTGTACTGTGAAAGATTTATCTACAAAGGAAGTGGAATGCACGGGGATTTTCAGTCTTAAGTTCTCCGATGACCTAAGAAACTTCGAATGTGAGTCATGTAGGAATTCAAACCTATTTCTAAGATATGGGGGTGAGAGTGGATTAAAGAGTATTTTAAAAAGAAGAGAGAGAATGTGTGTATTCCGACGAAGCCGTATGGGTAGCCACTTGAGCTTTCTGCGAAACTCTGAAACATGATCATATTTGCGTAATCCAAATATAAATCTAATACAGAAATTTTGAAGGCGCTCAAGTTTATTAAGTTGCTCCTCAGTAATATCAAGATAACTGGCATCCGCATAATCAAGGATGGGGAGAAGAAGGGATTGTGCAAGCGAAATTCTCGTGGCAATGGGTAAAAAATTACGTAATCTCCGTAAGGACCCAGCCGAGGCGAATAGTTTCCTACTCAACTCTCGGAGCTGCGGGCCCCAGGTGAAACATTTGTCAAAGTAAATACCTAGATTTTTTACACTGTCACTGTAAGGAATGTTGATCCCATTGCAAACGACAGGTGGTATTAGTGACCAGTTAAGTTTAGAGATCATCCTGGGGCTGCCGACAACAATTGCTTGAGTTTTGGTTGGGTTTATCATTAGTCCATTATCGTTACTCCAATCACTTATTTGCTTGATGTCTTCATTGATTACCGAGATCGCGTCATTTAACTGGAGCCAATGAGCCTGGGCCTGAGAAAATAATTTACAAGATTATGGGTGTAAAATAAATTATTTTTATTTTCATTAATTTTACCTATTGCACGTTATTACTTACAACAATTGTAATACTAGACAAAAAAATATTTGCGTAAATTTGCACCCTATTACTAATGAATACGAACAAAGGTTATCAAAATACGATGAGTTATAGTCTCATAAATAATCATAGAACAATTTCTAGATTTTCAGAATTTTAAACAATTAAATTTCGTTTTCGAAGCTGCACATTATCGCTGTTTACAAATAATTAATATTCAGAATGGTAACATGATCCGTAAACGGTATAGTATAACACTTTCCGCGCTCTTTACCCTGTTCAGGCAAGGCTCTGCCAAATATCTTCATTTCCGCGTGGTTTATCATACCTCTTTTCATATGACCTTGGCGCCACAAAGGAAACGGTTAAATGCAGCTTTATTTGCAAATGTTGCCTCGTTTTGTACACCTGATAATGACTCGTCTGACCTATTGTCTATGCTAAATTAGTCATCACGTAATTCTCAAAATTTTTCGTCGTTTATTTTTTGGTACTCGAATGCAATACATTTAAAACGATACTTTATATTAATAAGTAATATGTATCAAAAAGACTACATAATAGCATTGACATTCCTGATCATAAACTGCATAGCTATAATAGCTTCTTACTTTAAATGTAGTCTAAGCGATATTTAAAGCTCATTTTCAAATCAATAAGTTATGCACATGAGTTTTCAATGTGGATTTTAACTACAACAGATTGTTTTGAATGTATAAAAACGTGAGGTCAACGCCTTTACCCATCAATGATACGGCCTTTTTTATAATGGTCTCATGTGAATTACGGTTTTACGATATTGTTTATTTCTTTAAACGTCATTATACATTTATTAACTTCTCGATTTTAATCGCACGGTACTGTTCAAGTGCTTTTAGATAATCGCACCCTGTATTAATACATTCCACCGAAAACAAGCGTTTTTGAGTATGGCTTATTTATGCTAAACTTCATCACATAGTATTGCAAAATTAATGCAAATCTGTTACTAAATTTCAGCGTGCAACAAGGCAGTTTCATTTAATGTAAATATCTGATTAAGTTTCCAACAACGCTGTAAGAAATCTATAACATATATTTATAATGATATCTCAAATTAAATGTAACTAGCTGTAGCCTCAATATTTTTATTAGTGAAAATATTTTATAACCACAAATGTGACTTTGGCAAGAGCCAAATGGTTGTTGACCCTGCAGGGATTACGTCAGCCACCCTGCACGGTCGGCCGCCCACCAATTAGACTTATGTAGAGTTTTCAATATATGCGGAATAAAAACTAGTAACTACAGCTGAAATTATGTTTCATTCATGCGACCGGGAACAATGGTCTGTTAAGTAACACGTCCGGAACGTCATTTAATCCTCTTCTAGTTGCGAGAGTTATTTAATGTGAGGAACGGCGAAGAACTTTCGTTTCTGGACTCTTAGGCAGATTGGACATACCAAATATAGGCAATAATAGAAAAAATATCTTATATTATGTCGTACGTCTGATATTGTATTCTTTTATTTTTGTCGGTGCTAATAATTTTGGACTTGTCGAACCTCTATCCATTTTTTTAAACTTCAAAGTATTGTTTTATTTAATTTTGAATGTAGATTGTGAAATAAAAAATATAAATATTGCAACATGTTAAGTAGCTACTTCTGACCTCAGCGCATTACACCTATCAATATTTGAACATTAAGTTAGCCGTCTCATAAACACAGCGGGAACGCGAGTTTAACGATGACGTAATAGTTATATTTACAGTATGACACCGAATGATAGGCGTACAGCCTTCACTCGAAAACGTATTAATAAAGATCATGGTTAAATGTTTTATCGAGTCGATACTTTTTATCATTGCCACAGTATTCCATTTATATAAATGAATTATGTGTAGAGAAACAACATTAATTCAACCTTTCTCTCAAGGCATTCACATTCCTTCGCGTAGAAGTAGATTTCGTGAGGGAAGTAAAACTAAAAATATGTATACTTATTTTAAATCTTTTTCACATATTTCAACCACGTGTCTGTATTTTCCCGCTCATGTTACGTATTTGAGATTTTATAATATTCATTTTGAATTAATATATTTTCTGTACTTTTTGCAACATGGAATCCACTAAAATATCTAATCATTTTATTTGCGTGAATTTATTACATACATAAAACTGGTTTCCACAACAACAAAAAATATCCAAACTGCGTTGTTTTACTCGTTTGTGGAGTAAATGTTTGATTGTTTTTTTTTTTTGCGACTCATCATGAAAATTGCAATATGTTTCGAACCGAGACGGGTAGCTAGCCTCCCCCGCATAGAATCTAGCGCTGGCAAGTTTAAAATAAGCTTTGTGCGTAGGTGTGTACAACTGTTGCTGTACCTCTAGCTTACTTAAATGTTTCCTCGTGCCTGAAAAAAAAACGGCGAAACTAGGTCGCTGTTAAGTTTGTTATTTATAGATAAAAATGGTCTCGAAATAAACGCGTCGACGTCGTCCACGCATAACGTTTTATGGCGGTTTAGGAGTTACAATTTTATGAACGTGAATTATTTCAATTCCGATATCATACTCAGGAATATTTTTGTGATAGCGACACGATTATAAAATAATGACACAGGATTAAATTGTTAATAATGTGAATTATTTGAAAACTTGTTATTGAAACAATGATAAAAAATCATAATGACTCATTAAAAGTTTATTTCAATGACAAATCACGTAATCATTATTTTAGAAGATTGACCGGATTCTAAGTTCGGTGGTGATGCATGCCTTTACATAATAATTTGAAACGTCATGTCTAAATAAACTTCGTAAACGCCAACACAAGCCGTGGTGACGACATCGTTTGATCAATAAAAATATTCGGCTGGTAGGTAATCCGGTTTTTATAAATTCGACGCCCGCGACCGTGGTCTACTTATTCAGATTACTCGAAGTTATTAATCATCCCCCTTAGTTTATTTTGTCACGCAACGGCACTTTTTGTAGGGTGAAGCTACAGCTTTATCAACCAAATTTTGAATCGCATTTTTTTTTCTGTATGGTTTTTCGATAAAATACTAAAAATATCTATAAAAACGATTATAATATCCAGTTAATTTCTGAGCTATAAATATAATTAAACTATACTAGAATATAATAAAAATAAAATACACATAGAGAAAATATCCCTAATATAAATCCCTAAGTGCAAAATTGATAAATTGCTAACGCGACCCCTTCGATAATAGCCGTCATAGGGGCCCCCTACACAGTTGCCATGCAGATAAATGAAATTATTTAAAGAGTGGCTTTCCGTACACAATGCGCGGGAACTGGCTTGTTTACAAAAACATTCCACATGTATACGAGTTACGCAACGTGGCGCGTCGTTTCCACTGTCGTCTGGATACCGCTCTATCGACGCATATATTCAGGTGTTACTAACCTGTTTTGAATATTTCATTAGTCGTACAAAAACACCTTTAGTTTTGTCTAATAAATTAAGTTTTCTATTATCTGGCCTGGTACAGACTACAGGTTCTGTAATTCATACATTGAATGCTTAACATGATTACTTCACTTTTCATTGTCTTATTTCTATATATCATAAGATCGCACTAAATTATTAACAACTGTTATTTACCTTAATTTTAATTTAATCATATCCCCTGATATCTTTAAAATAGGCGTCCGTTAATATCAACAGGAATAAAAGAATATGTGATTTATCATTTTACAATAAGTATTATATTCCTGTATATGCTAAGGAATATAAAACCAATTTCTGAAAGTTGTAAACTAACAGTATGAATTATTTTTAGTCTAGACAAGAAGACGAAGGATCTGGCCCAAGCTGAGAACTTGGCGCGTCACTACGAGAACCGCTACACTGAGGAGAACAATAAGTACAACACCGCCCTCGCCGACAAGAAGAAGGCACAGGATGAGGCCAGGGTTAGTGATATGTCATTATAATACGGAACTGAAATGTTGTAGCAGCTACAAATTAACCAGTTCACCTTGATATCAGTCATTAATAATACTTTGAAAAAATGGTTAAAAATATACATTTGAGACATATTCTGAAAATATTACACTTATTGCATTCAGACTTATTGCAGTCGAAATTCTTGTATAATACAAATTACTGAAGTTATACATGTTAAATAAGTACGCATTTGCAATTGCACCAAAATGTTTGATTGTAAATTATCGAGTTTACCAATATGCTGCATAAATTAGCAAGTAATTGGTCACTTTCTAATTGTACGCTACTTTTATTATACAGGGTATATCAAGACTGCTACCGAAAACGAAGCCGGGTGGTAGTTTAAGCGACTTCAGACACAATGCAACAGAAAAAGTTGCAAAAAAAGTGTCAAATTTTTTTTGTAATTTTTTTCCTATGGCCATATTTGGGTGGGAAATACATTTTTTCCTAAAATAATAGTGTATACCCTTTTATTTACAAATACTCTAAGATATAAAAGAGTTTAAATTCTTATTTTAGCAAAAACTATGGATTTACCACCCAAAAATGACGATATTTAAAAAATCATAAAGTATAATTGCCGCGTTTCTATACGAAATTTTTAGTTGCATTGTGTTTGTAGCCACTAAAACTACCACCTGGCTTCGTTTTCGGTAGCAGTCTTGAGATACCCAGTATAATAGAAAATCTACTCTCCCAAAGTTAAGAAATTTTCTAAATTATTAAATGCAAATCGGACATTTAGAATTAGAGTGACCTAATCCAATATTTTGTCACAAAACTACAAGCCCGTTATTAAAGAAGCACCTATAACGTGATGACCACGTATGAAAGGCAGAAAGATGCATAAATCGGTCTTCTAGATGTCATCATCATCATCATCATATCAGCCACAGGAAGTCCACTGCTGAACATAGGCCTCCCCCAATGATCTCCACAATGACCTGTTGGAAGCGGCCTGCATCCAGCGACTTCCTGCGACCTTAGTCAGATCGTCCGTCCACCTTGTAGGCGGGCGTCCAACACTTCGCTTGCCTGTACGTGGCCTCCACTCGAGAACCTTTCGGCCCCAACGGCCATCGGTTCTACGAGCTATGTGCCCGGCCCACTGCCACTTCAACTTGCCAATCCTATGGGCTATGTCGGTAACCTTGGTTCTCCTACGGATCTCCTCATTTCTGATTCGATCTCGTAGGGAAACACTTCTAGATGTATCTACCATAAATTCAAAACTTCTTATGTTACAAATCTTGAATGAACGTTTTCCAAAAACATTTTTTTATGTCTCTATAATTCTAAATGTGTGAAATCTCCGATATATAATATAAATATAATGATTTGTACCAGGAACTCGCCAAAGAGCTGGAGAAGTTGCGCAAGGTGTACGCGGACACTCGCAAAACGCTCGAGGAGGAGATGCTGTGCCGCATCGACATGGAGAACACAGTGCAGAGCCTGCGCGAGGAGCTCTCTTTCAAGGACCAGGTGTTCCAGCAGGAGCTGCAGGAGACGCGCACCAGGAGGCAGGTGGAAATCTCGGAAATCGGTCAGAATTGTGTAATCAGTCTTTAGTTGTTTATTTTATTGTGTAAAGCTTATAGATAGACTTTAAGATATAGAATAGCATGCCTGAATTAATCGAAAAAATATATATTTTGTATAAAAAATATTTTTATACTTTTTATATTGTTACGAATATGTGACTGATAATTAGTGTAGTGTAAGTTAAATACAGAAGAAAATACTACTGTTTTCCTAAAAAAATTGTGTTGTTGTAGACGGTCGCTTGGCCCAGCAATACGAGGCTAAACTCCAACAGAGCCTGCAGGAGCTGCGTGAGCAACAGGAAGCCAACATCAAGGCCAACCGCGACGAAATCGAAGCTCTATATGAGAATAAGGTATTGAATGCTTTCTACACTTCCGAATATCAAGTAATCATTTATTGTTCATACAATAAGCAATCGGGTTGTATATTTTGCACTGCATATCTGTGCTCCTTCTGCTTTGAGAGCTGGTGGGACGCCGGTTATGTAACGAGTGGCCGTGGGTTCAGTCCCCCGCATCAAAACAAATAGTTTTGTTTATTTGTGTGTACCACAGGTAATGGTTTCGGGTCTGGGTGTTTGTGAGACCGAAAAGTCTCTCTTAGTTCCTGATAGCAACGACGCAAGACTTGATCTTAGTATGGAGTCGACTATGCTAGCCCATCATCATCATCTCGGCCACAGGAAGTCCTCTGCTGAACTTAGGCTATGCTAGCCTATTGAGAAATTAAATATCTTAGTAATAAATAATTCTGGTCTAGTATAAGGTAATTAACAATAGTAGAAGAATGTTAAAACTGTAACATTACGCGGATAAGTTGAATGTGTCTACTTGCAAACCGTATTGTTATCTCGGCATCACGCAAGAAGTCAAAGTAAAGTAACAACTTTGCTGTCACGTTTCGTTATGTAAGTGCGATTTCCGGATGCCCAATACCATCAGGTGATCAGTTTGCTAGTTTGCCGTACTGTTATAAAAAATAACTCATGCACAATATAACGCATGTATGTTAATATAAAGTGAATATTGTTTTAGCTGAAGAACCTGCAAGCGGCTGCGAACCGCAACAGCACGGCGGCCACGGTGGCGGTGGAGGAGCTGCGCACCATGCGCTCGCGCCTCGACACTCTCAACTCGCAACTCAACGAGCTCGAGAACAAGAACGCCGCGCTCAGCGTAAGCTTCACACTTATATTCTTCGCCAATGTGGTGTTCACCTATAGGGTGTCATTGGGTAGTGGAATAAAACAATAAGTACAGCACAGCACACCGGAGACATCCGCCCCGCGCCGTCAACGACTCGGGGGTATTGCGTAACCGTTGGGCTATATTGATCTTTATTACCAATAATAATAATTACCAATAATATCACATCTAGAGTCAAAATGTAGATAAAATGGTGGTGCATGCCATTCCACCCTTCACTGCCCTCTATTGGCTGATAATTGACATGTTGTCCAACATACATGAATTACATGGAAAAGAAAAGTAAAAACAAATAGTTTAGTGTTATTTAATTTCACATTCCAAAAACATTTTATTTATATATTTATTATAATTTTTTTGTACTCCAAATAAATATTAGACAAAATGATTTTTTACATATGAGTACAAATGGCGGTTGCATCGCTCTAGGCAATCTCATACCTATTACCATGGGATGAACATAAGAGAAGGAAAAAGAGAGGACGGGCTAAAAGTGTACTATTTGCTGCGACGTAAAATTCAATGGCTTCATAAATTGGGAACAAATTCAATGATATGTTGTTATTACAACAATATTATTTTAATTCAGTGTTTTGTCTGTGGGCAGTGTTACTATGTTTTTTGCTTACGGCTTACATGTAGTTAGAACTTGTACATGTTTTTAACACATTTGGGGGATGATAACTCAATAACATGAAATGAATAAGTTAACACTATTATCTGTTGAAATTGAAAATTAAAATAATTCATTAAATCCATTAAGATGCTCAACATCATTTAGATTAAATCATGTCGATGAGTATCAGGAGTAAACAATGAGTTTGTAATTTGAATACAGAACCGTTGCCGCGAGTTGGAGCGTCAGCTGGAGTCCGAGCGCGCGCGGCACGCTGAGGACCTGGCCTCGCTGGAGCAGGAGCTGGCGCGCCTGCGCGACGAGATGGCGGCGCAGCTGCGGGAGTACGCCACGCTCATGGACATCAAGATCTCGCTCGACCACGAGATCGCCACGTACCGAGCGCTCATTGAGGGCGAGGAGGACAGGTAACTGACACTATTCATTTAAAATTATTGAGTATTTTTTTTTAGTTTAGGTTGTAGATAAGGTATAGATTAGAATTGATGTAATTTTTGCTAATTCATGCTGCCTTCTATGTATTAGATACTGTAGATAGAAAAGTCAATACAAAGGAATTACAAATAATATGTGATCTATTAATAGGTTTGACTTATTAGATGTATTTAGAGAACCTTATACTTTGCACTTCGTTAATTAATTGATATAATATTGAAGCTCACATATTATATTTAGAAGTTGATGGATAACTTTATGCAAGGTTTATTATCGAATTTGCTAATAAATACTATAAAATGTATGGTAATCTGCGAAAAAAAATTTTTTTCAGGTTGAACCTGACCACTCAGTCCCCTGGTCGCGAGTCTCGCGCGTCTGCGAGCGGTTCCCGCGCCACGCCGTCGCGCCGCGCCACGCCGCTGCGCGCCACACGCAAGCGCACCCTGCTCGACGAGAGCGAGGAGCGCAGTCTGCAGGACTTCAGCGTTACCTCCAGCGCCAAACTCGACCTAGAAGTAGCCGAGGCCGACCCCGACGGCAACTTCGTCAAGATCAGGAACACTGGAAAGAAAGTGAGTTTGGAGTTTTTAATACTAGTTGATCTGAGACAAAAATTGTATTGAGATTTGGTTAGTGAATGATGTAATTGGTTGATTCAAATTCTCAAAAGTTAAAAATGAAATAAAAATTAACATGTACACATGTATAAATGAAACCGTTTGGAATGCGTGTAGCCTGAGGATCAGTACATAGCAAGTAAAATCAAGTATATTTGAATTCTCAAGAGTATTATTATTCCTGACGAATAGAATCCAAAGACATGTATTAATTTTTGTAATTTACCACAGGAAATCAGCCTAGGCGGGTTCCAGATAGTGCGCAAGGCGGGCGAGCAGGAGACAGTGTTTAAGTTCCACCGCACGGTGAAGCTGGAGCCGGGCGCGGTGAGCACGGTGTGGTCGGCCGACGCGGGCGCCACGCACGACCCGCCCAGAGACATCGTCATGAAGGGACAGAAGTGGTTCGTCGCAGACACATTCACCACCGCGCTACTTAACACCGAGCAGGAGGTAAATACTGCCCTTATTATTATATAGAACTCGATTCCACGGTATCTACTTTTATATAAACAAACCGTGCCTACAACGCCATTGATGATTAATCTTAATACAGTGCATTTAAAAAGATTATAGTAGTACATATGTAACAAATAAATATATTTTTAATATACGTAAAATAATAAGGGCTAAATATAGCAAAATGTCTCCTAACACATGTTTATCTATTGTTAGATCGTGGCTATGTCGAAACTGCAGCGAAGACAATTTAGCATGACGGAGCAGAGACGTCGCGAACTGGCGCACAAGTACCCCCGCCGCGAACAGGTAAAATGTCACTTCATTAGTCTTTCTTTTACGTAACGTGCTTAGACCATTGGTCCACACCAATGGTGGTATCTACCTGAGTGTAAACTGCCTGTTGATTTCGTATATGACACTTACATGACCGAACCATCTGAAGCTAACTTTCTAAAAATATTTACATTCATTTGTACTTAAGAGCGTATACACCTTGCGCGCAAAGTCAACTATAGGTATTTCTTCGTTAATTTCACGCACACATAAGCGACCAAAGCTGTGTGCGTAGAGCTGCCGCGTCGGCTCGCTATACAATCGGCTCAAACAACTTTGATCCGTGCGCTTCAAATATTCAATTGAAATGTAACTGTAATATAATATCATAAAAATATTTTATTTGCATTATAAGTAGACAAATATTACTATGCAAGCAAAGAATAATACAAATTTTGGATACTAATCATATTTTCGTTATTATTACATTGTTAAGTTGCATTCAAATCAGTGTTCAATCAGTATACACTACGGACGTTTTATTAATCATTTCGTGTTCGAACACATAAATAGTGTTAGGGGGCTTACAACCCCTTACAATTACGAAACATATTTAATTTTATATTACAATACATAACATAATTTAGCCTCGGAATTACATCCCATTATATTACCTGAAACATAATTTATACTCACTACAAAATCATTGTAGGTAATAAAAATAATTAAATATTTTACCACCAAAGTACTAAGATGTGGTAATCGCAGTCCGCGCGTGGCTATTTTTACTACGTACGGCAAAAATCGACTGCAGCTAGGCCGGAGCGACGAGCGATATGTCCTCCCTCTAGAAGGCCTTGCGGCGGTCTGATTTGATCCACGTCGGACAGCGTGTTTTATAGTGGTTTTTAAAATATTTGTAGAAAACATGAAAACTAATTTTGTTGAAATATAAAAATGGTAATTTATTGATAAGATGTTCTTCTATTGTAATATGCAATTGCTATAAAAAACTATGTACGATAAGTTGGTGAAAAAAAATATGATCTTGACGAGAGTTTCTGAATAATTTCGCATTGTTTAAATTTTTATTTTTCAGGAACTAAACACAAAAAGATTATTTTTCTCAGCAAAATCCCTCCATAAGGGTCTTATTAGTCTGATAATATTTTTATTTTCATCTTATATTTAGTGGTTTCGGATATCTTAAGCTTCTAAATTGCCATTTAAAGCCTAAATAACGAAACTTGTGTTCAGTAATCCTTATACTACTCACAAATTATCCATCAATCTATAATGTTTTCCACCAAAATCCCTAGATGACAACCTTTTCTAAAATTAGTAATAATTATTTTTCCTTTAAATTGTTTATTGGTGGCTATTAACTCATTTGAAAAGTCCTGTTTTTAAGCCAAAAAGCGCGTGCAGGGTATAAACGCTCTTAATATAGTTAATTTACTACACTGTAATGTTGTTCATAATGATTGTAATATTTTTTCCAGACGGGTGAGGTTCGTGAAGGTGACGAGAATTGCCGTATTATGTAACGAGCTCTCGGCATTTGCCCAGGCCTCGACGTCTGGGCCTTCGCCACTCGGTGCCTCAAACACTCCTCAGGAGTTATGGACTCTGCCCTATGGGCATCCCTGCAACATTACGTAATATATGGTATATCTTATATGGTGTTAGTTCTATACCGATCTGAATGTTAATAAACAGTAATGGTAGGGAAATTTTACTTTCTTTTTAAACATATCTAATGTTTTGATGGCATTATTTAAATAAAACTTGCTGCTTAAATATTATAAGCTGTTAACATCTAACACAAAGCTACAAAAAACGTTGTTATTCAGGAAATCACAATGAGATAATATCTTTTGATAAATTATGTAAGAAATAGAAATAAAAATTGCTTATTAGTAATGTAGCGTCAGGTGTACCAAGGTCAACAAGGTATTGCCCTTGCATCTATGCTTAATACACATTAGTTTTTGTAATAGAACAGTCTAATGTTAAATTACAAACTAGTATTTATAAAAGGTGACACATATTAAATGAGTCCTGTCCAGTAATGTGTCTTATAATATAATCACATTTTATATTTGTAAAGAAGCCAATAAACACTTGGTTAAACTTATTTGTCAATTCAATATATTAGCTCTTATAAGTTTATCTAGATCACAGACGTTAAATCACTGCCAATAATGGCTTTTTCTCATTTGTGAGTGAGTGAACAAAGTACAAAGTTTTCGTTCACACTTAAGTGGGTAAGTATAGCTTGTTATTAAATCCCCACCCCTTGATGAACATTAGATGATAAGTAATTTTATATCATTAATTAATTTAAATTTTAAAAAATCATCTAATACCGAAAGTTATATGGGTAGATGAGATCTACTAATGATCATGATTATTCTTAGTGAACTTGGACTAGATAAATCATCTTACTAGGTTAAGTGTCGGGGGACGTTAAGTAACGCGACATGACGATATGGTTCAGTCAATCCATATAAACTTGAAAAATAGGTGCAAGTCTCAAATAAAAGGCTCTCAAGCAAAACAGAATGTAATAGCATTTATTATACTAAAAGAAGTTAAATTAAGTTTCATTATCTGATAACAAAATTAGTATGTATTTCATTTAGTTATTAATGTAATTTCACTTCTTGTATTTTTTAATTATACAGAGTTTGGAATCTGATTATGGGTTTAGTTTTTGATGTAATCGTGAGACTTTTTAATTTGGACCTAGCTAGTAACTTCTGTGTGTAATAAAATACATATTATTATAAAAATAAAGTTATATTTAGGTTTAACCCTGCCTTTTATTTTAATACCACAAATCTTCTTTATAACGATATATAATACGACATTGATAGTAACATTTTAAATCGCGACAATAATTTCATTATCGACTTTATATGTGCAGTATTTCATGATTACTTATTTTTGAAATGAAATTCTTTACAATCGAAAAACGTGTATATATCGGATATATCAAGACTGCTACCGAAAATGAAGCCGAGTGGTAGTTTTACCACAAACACAATGTAACTAAAAATTTCGCAAAGAACGCGACAATTTTTTTTATAATTTTTTAAATATCGTCGAGTTTGGGTCAAGAAGCTTATACCCAAATGGAGATTGCATTCCGTATATAAAAGTGAAGCACAAAAATTTAACCTTGAATGACGTTGCTACTGCCTGCTATCCTTTTCTTTAGAGTGACAATGAATGAAAATGACTTTTTGTTCATTCATTGTCACTCGAAAGAAAAGGATAGCAGGCAGTAGCAACGTCATTCAAGGTCAAATTTTTGTGCTTCACTTTTATACAGGGAGCGCAAAAAAATGGCGCACTTGCTCAGTCGGGTACAAGGGCATAATATTAATATCGTAATAAAAAAATAATATTTGGAAATTACCTATCCGTTTTGAAGTTATGACCGTTTAAAGTTTTCAGTTTAATCACCACTTTTTCGCATAAAACCAGTTGGAATAGATGAAGAACAAAATTTAAACACATACGTATTTTTTCGTTTCGTCATTAATTGAACGGTTAACGAAATATACCACGAAAACCATTTTTAACGGCATCAAAACTTTCTTAGACATCGCTTTAACCGTTGTTTACACATGGGTAAGGTCATGAACTCCTAGCTGTATAATTTATCCTTCTCTAACTTCAAAAAAGGATATTTTTGTTTCATTTCAAATAAATCAATCAGTTAAACAGGGACGTACTCAGATTTAAGCGTCAATAAATTAACAACATAATAACTTTAGGTGCAGTTGCATCGTGTATGGATTGACTATTATTTTGTTTGTCATTATTTTCCTTAGTGTCACAAATCCAAACTGAAAGACACCAAGAAATCACATTGGTCATCGCTTAAATCATGTAAGATTGCGAATTTAATTCTAATTAAAAGTTTTCGTAATACCTACATAACATTTCAATTATCTAAATTATTAATATTCATTGTAAAAATAATCTGATGACACTGATTAATAAAAAATAATATTTTTAAAATGATGGCCCAATTCGGCCCTATTAGTCAAAGGAAGCCGCCGGTCATAGTGTACTTCGTCCACAGATCACTTCCAATTAGCGATGTGTCAACCCGGTTTGCCAAACCGAATCAATTCGGGTTGAGGGCAACTCGCATCAAACCGAGCTACAGTCTATTCAACCCGGTTTCAGTTTGAAACCGCAATCGCGTCAATTCGTGTTCGAGCGAGTACGAATGCGATGCAATGCGAATAAGCTGATGCGGGCTGAACGCTCCGCCCGAATGAATAACGAACGGAACCGAGTTATCCCGAATGAAGTTGCTGACGCCGATCGGTGACGCGACGCGACGAGTAGCATGTCAAATGGTGGCGCCAAATTTTAATTCCGTTTTATATTAGGCATTTGTTTGTTATCGTAATTATATTTTAATTAACATCATGTTTTCAGTAAGTATTAAATTTTATTATTTTATTATATTAAGTATATAAATACTTGAACTACTAAAAGTAACAAGTGAGTGTTTTAATCATAAAAAGGTAAGAAAATTCTTATACGTTGGTTGAATGTTTATAATTTTCAGAATAAACTACTTGATTACAGTTTTACGGAAAGTCATCTGATTTTGTTCTAGATACATTTCTGTAACTATATAATAGGTACTTAAGAGATATTGGTTTCTTTCTTAGATCTTATAAATACTCATATGATTAATAATAAATAAACGCCTAATACATTGTTTTTCAGTCATCGATATTTTTTCCCATCCCTATTATTTATTACGATTTTAATTCGGGTAGGAGTACCCGAATTAAAATCGTAAACCGTATCGTAATACGGTTTATAACTTATAACGGGGTTCATGAACGAATGAATGATGTCATACAGTACTGGATGATTCGGTTTGGTTGAATCGGTTTGTAATTCGGTTTGAGCAAAATTATGATTCGGTTTAACCGATTTGAAAAAATTACGGTTTGACCCATCTTTACTTCCAATAGATACCGCATTACGATAGTTTTGTTTTGAACCGAAAACGCCAATGAAGGGAACTGCGCGGGGGGTGGGCGGGTTGCAGCGCGGTCACGTGGACTGCACTGGAGAGATGAGGCATAAGTCGATAAATAAAAAAATGTATCGATAGTTCGATTTGCCAGTAAGTTCATGTGTTATGATCGCTTCTATAACTTAATTACCAACTTGTTAAATGTTTGATATTATTTTTTCACCGGCCTGATCTGATAAATTATACCAACCGGCAACCGCTAACTACGAATAAAATAGGATTAAGATTTATACTTTAGTATGTAACGGTTTTATTTCTATTATTCACCGTGTATTTTTGTATACCATAATGGCGAAATACCCAAATTAAGTGTTGATATAAAAGATCAGATAAAATATGAAATAGTAAATAACTAAACCTCACGCCCTAAAGGGCTTCAATAACTTATTCCGTTTCTTGAGTTCTGACGGCGGCTGTAGTATATGTAATATCGACAAGTGATATGAATCGATGAAACCCACTTGACGAACTATGAATGTTTTTGAGACGATATACCGGGTATCTCAAGACTGCTACCGAAAACGAAGCCGGGTGGTAGTTTTAGTGGCTACAAACACAATGCAATTAAAAATTTTTTTTTGGGGGGGTAATTTTTTGCGTAATTTGGGATTTCTGGCGGGGTCAATTTGTAGCCCTCACCAAGACGGTTCCGAGGATACCAAACTCGGTGGGTCTACGACCTATGTTGGCCGAGATAGGATTGGGGGGGGTGAGGTAAATTTTCGGGGTGGGGGTAGGGGCGGGGGGGGTAGGTTTCGTGGGGAGGCTAATAGGCACTATTTCGGAATAAGGGTGGGGGAAGGCAGGGGGGGGGGGGCTATGGGACAATTTTGGAAAAAGTGGGTGAAACTGAAAAATAATTCTCTAGTGCTGCGCGCGCACCGTTACGTTACCGGGCGTTACACTTTTTCATAAGTGACTCCCAGCCGCAACCTAATTTAAGACGTTGTCACGTCAAAATTACAAAAAAAAATTGTCGCTTTTTTTTGCAACTTTTTCTGTTGCATTGTGTCTGAAGTCGCTTAAACTACCACCCGGCTTCGTTTTCGGTAGCAGTCTTGATATACCCTGTATACAACGTATGTTAAAATTAGTGCAATAGCTTGTGCTACTGATTCTCAATAAACTTAGTATACTAAAACTTATGATAAATACACTCCCATTATATTTGAAAACGTATACAATTAGAGGGAAAAAAGGAAATTTAATTACGCCAAGGATAAAAATAAATAAAAAATATTGTAAAAGTACCTTGTTAACAAATTTAACTATTTCAAATTACATAAAATAACGTAATTATGGTAATTTGCAATATTTATTTAAATCAATATATATTTTGTGACATTGTCATTTAATAAAATTAATTTACATTATTGTTTTACAATATCGATATTTCTGGGAATTATATTACAAACATGCGTCAAACACAAGAAGAACGCGTGATTTCGCCAAAAGAGATGGCTTATTACGGTTATTGCTATGCGAAAAAGAGACGGCTGATTCTCCATCCGAACTTGACTATTTGACATTGATACATTAACCAGTATAAATTGAGCTCGCTCGGGACCAAATTAATTTAAAGAATATTAGTTATCGATGAAAACTTATTGCGTTTTTTTAGATACTTTATTTTTTTTTAGTTTTTTGCACACCATTTTATTGAACAAATCATTATTAACTGTAATATTATGTTTCCAAAATGTGATTTTCGCTAACGTGCGTGACATGTGCGGGTCCACTACTTGGACGACACTGATGACGCGACATTTGGCATCGGTTTATATCTATCTGATAACTTATATGTGTTGGGCGCAACCGCTGCCTTGCATTAGGTATCTATTGGGAGTGATCTGTGACTTCGTCGGATCCAACGCGGCTCGATTATTCTTCCTTTGAGGTTGCCGCCGCCCTTTGTGAGCGCGAGCCGAAAGGCGGCAATGTCTTTGTCGGTAACTTTAAGCATTTTGCAAAAGAAGACCGACATCTTGAGGTGTGTTCACACTACACACTTGATATAACTTAATTTGATTAAGTACCTATTCCGATATAAAAGTTACGTTAAAAAAAAGATCTTATTGGACTGATAGAATGGTCCTTACTTGTTCAAGAGCTTATAATATTATTTAAATATGTCATCAACCGATCCAGTCAGTTACAAATTGCCTATTTAATTTTGCTTATTATTGTATTTAACATTACTTTAATGTGTTTTGAAAATAATGTTACTTTAAAGTAATAACATTTCTTCTAAATTCTTATACCTAGAGAAATGTCGTCTACCATTACAGCATAGAATTTACATATGAGACTTCTGTGAGATAAAATTAGTGAAATCAATAAACACTAACCACTAATTTACTGCACTGGAGACCCCGTGCCCTGCAGTGGCACGTATATGAGCTGATACAGTACTAATACTAATTGTTCACTTGAATTATTATGAACTCAAGTAGGAAAGCTTTGTATTTAATGTGAACAGGCCTTTATCTTTCAAAAATCAAAATTATAATTTATTTTTTATTAGTTGGATTCGGATTGCGATCGCGTGTGCATGTATTAGTCGTGTGCATATTATTGTAAATTCGTTTTCAGTTATTTTGAGTAAATTTTATTAATTTCACTATGCTTTGAACATTACCCAATTTGATAGCTTTTGATGTAACTAGTGTTATGTGAAATGTAAAAGAAAAAGTGATTTGTGCTACCAAACTGTGACAGTGTTTTCGTGCGGGTTTTGGCGGATCCTGCGCTTCCATCCTTGCCTAACAAGGCCATTACGGTTTACATTACAAGGTCAGTTAACTATTTTAGTGATCATTAATGACAACTAACCAGCCCATATGAGTCACCGACGGCCTCCGTGGAACAGTTGGTAAGAACTGCATGTGAAATGAGAGACCGCGGGTTCGGTTTCTGCCCCGAGACAAATAATTTCCATGAACCATAATTATTTTTCTAATCCCCGCGACACAAGATTTGTATCTTAGTGTGGGGTTAGTACCCATGTATGTGACTGTTGATAGTATTAATTTAATATCCTTTTTATGTACCCTGAGCGTTATGTACACAATCGCACGACTTATAAGTAAATAATGAGCTATGCTTATTTATTTTTGAGTGTCTACCGTTCAGTTGTAAGGTTCAATCACTTTAGCGTAATGTGTTAAGGGTTAGCATATGTAAGGTAAGTTTTTTTTTCTCGACATCTTTCTTAATATTCGCTAGCGCCATGCAAATCCGTATTAATTAAGATGCCTTCACCATATACTATAATGTATATTAGCAGGTGCGCCGTTTTCTTGTCCACCCTGTATACGGAATGCAATCTCCATTTGGGTATAAGCTTCTTGGTTTGGGTGGTAAATCCATAGTTTTTGCTAAAATAATATTTTAAAGCCTTGCGTACCATAGCGCCTTTAAAAATAAAAAGGTGTACACTATTATTTAGGAAAAAACTATGCATTTACCACCCTAATAAGAAGATAGAAAAAAATAAAAAAACAGTCAATTTTTTGCACAAAATTTAGTTGCATAATGTCTGAGGTCATTAAAACTGCCACCCAGCTTCATTTTCGGTAGCACTCTGGATATACCCCAAGAACATTGATTTAAAAAACTAAGGATAGGCCCTTCAGTACATTGGGTACGTCAAAAAGACGCCTGTAAAAATCGCGCCATCTGTTAGATTTTCATGTTACTACGTAGTGTGCTAAAGGATCCGACCGTCGACGTAACTTTGTTACGCGTAGTTATTTAAACGTTAAATTATAAAAATTTGATTTGATTTCTATCTGTATCAGCCCATATATGTCCCACTGCAGGGCACGGGCCTCCTCTACAATCGAGAGTACGATTGAGAGTGGTTAGGTCATATAGTCCACCACGCTGGCCTAGTGCGGGTTGGCGGACTTACATACCATAGAAATTTTATAAATCGCTATGGTATGCAGGTTTCCTCACGATGTTTTCCTTCACCGTTTTAGTGCGTGGTGATTGACTATCAATACACACATGACTCCGAAAAGTCAGAGGTTTGCCCTGGGATTCGAACCCGCGACCACCGTGAACATGTTGGCAGTCGTGTCTAGTCCGTTTACCAACAGGCCACCACGCACTTCATGTGTTCGAACACGAAATGATTAATAAACGCCCGTAGTGTCTACCGATTGAACACTGATTTGAATGCAACTTAACAATGTAATAATAACGAAAATATGATTAGTATCTAAATTTGTATTGTTCATTGGTTGCACAGTAATATTTGTCTACTTATAATTCAAATAAAATATTTTTATGATATAATATTACCAATATATAAATCATAAGTTACATTTCAATTCAATATTATAATTTTGAAGCGCACGGATCAAAGTTGGTTGCGCTGACTGTATTTCGAGCCGACGCGGCAGCTCTACGCACACAGCTTTGGTCGCTTATGTGTGCGTGAAATTATCGAAGAAATACCTATAGTTGACTTTGCGCGCAAGGTGTAAACGCTCTTAATTTATGTTCAGGAATTTGACTATGTGAAAAAAATATAATTGATGCGTAAATATTTTTTTTGTTGCTAACCATACTTTTCGTGTGATATTTGACAACTAAAGGTCATTGACGTTCCTATTCTTATTTGAAACGCATAGTATACAACATATTTAATGAATACAACATATTTAATGAATATGTTGTATATTAGTTATGTATTAAAATAATATGTGAAATATAGTGTGCAAATTAATAACAGAAAAAACATCATAGTAAAGAATGACAATAAATTGAATAAAAAATAATAAATCTGAAAATTTAACGTCTTAGTAGGCCTATTTTATTAAATGGAACACATTTTAATTTGCATTATAGGTAGTTTTAGTAGTATAATTTGCTACGGATTAAAAATATGTAAATCAAGTGGTAAATATGTCAAATAATTACACCGCATCAGTTCGACTATAGCTTAGGCCTACGCATTCCTAAATATGCGCCGCTACAAAGTACAAAGTTATGTCGTGCAGAATACATACGCCGAATGATTTGATGGCGGCCATCAAATTGTTTTTCAATAATACTAAAATAAATGTTATATTGACTTAAAGTAATATAATTTTATCTTTATTTTTTGTGAATTTTCGATCATATTTATTGCACCCACGCACGATACAATTGGGCATTTTTACGACGACTTACAGACCGGTGAGCTGTGACGTCACAACCGCTGCACTCAAGCTGCACTGGTGCTACTGGTGGTCAAACCGTAATTTTTTCAAATCGGTTAAACCGAATCATAATTTTGCTCAAACCGAATTACAAACCGATTCAACCAAACCGAATCATCCAGTACTGTATGACATCATTCATTCGTTCATGAACCCCGTTATAAGTTATAAACCGTATTACGATACGGTTTACGATTTTAATTCGGGTACTGCATGCAACTTCATTCGGGATAACTCGCTTCCGTTCGTTATTCATTCGGGCGGAGCGTTCAGCCCGCATCAGCTTATTCGCATTGCATCGCATTCGTACTCGCTCGAACTGGACACGAGTTGACGCGATTGCGGTTTCAAACTGAAACCGGGTTGGATAGACTGTAGCTCGGTTTGATGCGAGTTGCCCTCAACCCGAATTGATTCGGTTTGGCAAACCGGGTTGACACATCGCTAACCCTGTATATCAAAGTATATGATGCTTTAATATTGATTATACATACATTGACGTAAAATATATGGACGGGGCGGAGTGCGGGAAAAGTTGTCACGAAAGTGGTCTGCAGCACCAGTCAGCGGTTGTGACGTCACAGCGCACCGGTCTGTAAGTCGTCGTAAAAATGCCCAATTGTATCGTGCGTGGGTGCAATAAACATGATCGGAAATTCACAAAAAATAAAGATAACATTTCTTATCACCGATAAGTAAAAATTATATTACTTTAAGTCAATATAACATTTATTTTAGTATTATTGAAAAACAATTTCATGGCCGCCATCAAATCATTCGGCGTATGTATTCTGCACGACATAACTTTGTACTTTGTAGCGGTGCATATTTAGGAATGCGTAGACCTAAGCTATAGTCGAACTGATGCGGTGTAATTATTTGACATATTTACCACTTGATTTACATATTTTTAATCCGTAGCAAATTATATTACTAAAACTACCTATAATGCAAATTAAAATGTGTTCCATTTAATAAAATAGGCCAACTAAGACGTTACAAATTTTCAGATTTATTATTTTTTATTCATTTTATTTTCATTCTTTACTATGATGTTTTTTCTGTTATTAATTTGCACACTATATTTCACATATTATTTTAATACATAACTAATGTACAACATATTTAATGTTAAAAAATCATTTTTCCTGATTTATGAATATACACAGAAATCAAATCAAATTTTTATAATTTAACGTTAAATAACTACGAGGTTACAAAGTTACGTCGACGGTCGGATCCTATAGCACACTACGTAGTTAAATGAAAATCTAACAGATGGCGCGATTTTTACAGGCGTCTTTTTGACGTACCCAATGTACTGAAGGGCCTATCCTTAGTTTTTAAATCAATGTATATGTTATGGGCCAAGTGATTAATCTGGCATTATTCATAATGTCCGGGCAATATGAATAATGCCCAATAAGAGCGGGCAATGTGATTATAACCAATCAATTTATCACATTGCCCGGGCATTATGAATAATGCCAAGTGCCTATTGGGCAGAGTGATGTAAAGCGAATCAAAATCGAAGCAATGAGCCGAAGTGGTAGAATTTAGAATAGGGCAGCACGAGGGGGTGAGTTGGGAGGAGTGGAGGAGGAGTATCGCACCTCCCCTGGTACCACTCCCATGAAAAAGTAACGCACCATTGCTGAGAAATATCTATTATAGCAATCTAACCCTTAAAACACTTGTTGTCAATACAAATTAGCTTCTGCATCGTCTCCGGCGCTACGGGAAGTTCAGCCCTTCCGCCCTTGCGTAACAAAAGATAGACACCCATGCTCACCTCCACGCCTTCGGCTTTTTATATACACTCTAGGGTCGGTAGCCAAAAGACTACGTGAAGTCGGGGTGTTCCGAGTCGGTTTTGGGGCACAGTCGACCTAACTGATCCATAAAGTGGGTACACTAATTTTCTTCTGAAGATAATGTTTCGGACGTTAAAAAACAACTAAATATAAGCAGTTCAATTCAACCTCTCTAATTTATGGGTCTATCGCAGATGCGACAATGCGGCAGCGCACCACGTAAAAAATCACCTTTTAATCACATTGCCCGATCATCATGTTATTACAATTATATTATTATGAATAATAAGAATTGTCCGAACCTATAGGTTTGCCCCCTATAATATAAAAAAAAAACATGTAGCCATATTCATAATGCCCGGGCAATGTGATAAATAGGTGAGTTTAGATTGTAATTAATCACTTGGCCTAATATGGCTTGGCAATATTCATACTGCCCGGGCATTATGAATACTGCCCGCATTAATCACTTGGCCCATAACATATATACAACAACGCCACCATGTCGGTCCGAGTACAAGATCAGAGTACGAAGGCTATTCCACTACAGAGAGGCGTGAGGTAGGGAGATGTCATATCTCCGAAACTGTTCACTGCCGCGCGGGAAAATGCCTTCAAGCTCTTGCAGTGGAAAGGATTCGGCATTAACATCAACGGCGAGTATATCATTCACCTTCGGTTTGCCGACGATATTGTAGTCTTGGCAGAATCGCTGGAAGACCTTAGCACTATGCTCGAAGACCTCAATCGAGTCTTTTATTGTCTTTATATTGTTATAGATACCTGTGAGAGATACATATATAAATATCACGTCTTTTTCCCCGAAGGGGTAGGCAGAGGTTCATCCAGTCCCATCCATGGTCCCACCCCTGCCTTCGCCATTTGTAATATTCACATTTTTGGGATGAAACAGACCTTAGAGTATAATTAATCTAAGACACAGACTAAGAAGTAAAGATCAAAATAACTGCTATTTGGACATTGACGTAAAATAAATTGACGGGGCGGAGAGCGGGAAAAGTGTTGTCACGAAAGTGGTCTGTAGTACCCTTGGTAGCACCAGTGCAGCTTGAGTGCAGCGGTTGTGACGTCACAGCTCACCGGTCTGTAAGTCGTCGTAAAAATGCCCAATTGTATCGTGCGTGGGTGCAATAAATATGATCGAAAATTCACAAAAAATAAAGATAAAATTATATTACTTTAAGTCAATATAACATTTATTTTAGTATTATTGAAAAACAATTTGATGGCCGCCATCAAATCATTCGGCGTATGTATTCTGCACGACATAACTTTGTACTTTGTAGCGGTGCATATTTAGGAATGCGTAGACCTAAGCTATAGTCGAACTGATGCGGTGTAATTATTTGACATATTTACCACTTGATTTACATATTTTTAATCCGTAGCAAATTATAATACTAAAACTACCTATAATGCAAATTAAAATGTGTTCCATTTAATAAAATAGGCCTACTAAGACGTTAAAATTTTCAGATTTATTATTTTTTATTCATTTTATTTTCATTCCTTACTATGATGTTTTTTCTGTTATTAATTTGCACACTATATTTCACATATTATTTTAATACATAACTAATATACAACATATTCATTAAATATGTTGTATTCATTAAATATGTTGTATACTATGCGTTTCAAATAAGAATAGGAACGTCAATGACCTTTAGTTGTCAAATATCACACGAAAAGTATGGTTAGCAACAAAAAAAAATATTTACGCATCAATTATATTTTTTTCACATAGTCAAATTCCTGAACATAAATTAAGAGCGTTTACACCTTGCGCGCAAAGTCAACTATAGGTATTTCTTCGATAATTTCACGCACACATAAGCGACAAAAGCTGTGTGCGTAGAGCTGCCGCGTCGGCTCGAAATACAGTCAGCGCAACCAACTTTGATCCGTGCGCTTCAAAATTATAATATTGAATTGAAATGTAACTTATGATTTATATATTGGTAATATTATATCATAAAAATATTTTATTTGCATTATAAGTAGACAAATATTACTGTGCAACCAATGAACAATACAAATTTAGATACTAATCATATTTTCGTTATTATTACATTGTTAAGTTGCATTCAAATCAGTATTCAATCGGTAGACACTACGGACGTTTATTAATCATTTCGTGTTCGAACACATGTATAGAGTTAGGGGCCTTACAACCCCTTACAATTACGAAATATATTTAATTTTATATTACAATACATAACATAATTTAGCCTCGGAATTACATCCCATTATATTATCTGAAACATAATTTATACTCACTACAAAATCATTGTATGTAATAAAAAGAAAAAATATGTTTTACTACCAAAGTACTGAGATGTGGCAATCGCAGTCCGCGCATGGATATTTTTACGACGCACGGCAAAAATCGACTGCAGCCAGGCCGGAGCGGCGAGCGATACGTCCTCCCTCTAGAAGGCCTTGCGGCGATCTGATTTGATGCACGGCGGACAGCGTGTTTTATAGTGGTTTTTAAAATATATGTAGAAAACATGAAAACTAATTTTATTGAAATATAAAAATGGCAATTTATTGATAAGATGTTCTTCTATTGTAATATGCAATTGCTATAAAAAATTATGTACGATACGTTGGTGAAAAAAAATATGTTCTTGACGAGAGTTTCTGAATAATTTCGCATTGTTTAAATTTTTATTTTTCAAGAACTAAACGTAAAAAGATTATTTTTCCCAGCAAAATCCCTCCATAAGGGTCTTATTAGTCGGATAATATTTTAATTTTCATCTTATATTTAGTGATTTCGGATATCTTAAGCTTCTAAATTGCCACTTAAAGCCTAAATAACGAAACTAGTGTTCAGTAATCCTTATAGTACTCACAAATTATCCATCAATCTATAATGTTTTCCACCAAAATCCCTAGATGATAACCTTTTCTAAAATTAGTACTAATTATTTTGCCTTGAAATTGTTTATTGGTGGCTATTAACTCATTTGAAAATCCCTGTTTTTTAGCCAAAAAGCGCGCAAAGGGTATAAACGCTCTTAACTAAAAAAATTGAAACAATTACAAAATGTTATATGGTCACATAAACAAGAATGTTTTGTCATAAATAGCTTAAAAAAGTATAATTTTTTAACTTTTTATTTACTTCATGTGTAATTATTCGCCAGAAAGTAACTATAACACGACATTATTCATTCATTAATTTTTTTTCGAATTGTGAAATATTAAAAATATTATTTTTATTCAACAAAAATATCATTTTAAGAAATCTTGTTTTGCTCACCCTACCTAAATTGTGCGATTTGACAGCTACTACGAACCAATATGGCGCCGGGTCAGTCCTATTCTTAGTTGAATCGCATAGTATTAGTTATGTATTAAGAGCCTAGCTCGAAAAATATTCGCAGCGTTTTGGGGCGTGGTTTACGAAAGTTGCCGCATCACGTCGCGGCACTGCGCTACTGGCGCACATTCCCCGATTAAATATTATCTACTGGTATTATTAACATTAGTAATAACGAATTAATGTAGACCTATGTATATTTATAATCCGTATGGTTCTGACAATGTGCCTATATATTGTTTATCATACTTTTGTATTGATAAAAAAAATCTATTACAATCTAAGTGTTAAAACACGAACTTTAAACTATTACTTTACGAAAACCTTAAAAACATTTACAATAATATCTGTATAAATACAAGATACCAATTGTTTTGCCGGTCACTCACGCTACTAGTGTGAAGCGCTAATCGCCTAGGCGCCCTTTGATAATTGCCGCCAAAGGGATTGCGCCTAGCGATGATTTATTTGTTTCTACTTCATTTGACCTGTGATTTGACCACTGACTTTCGCCTATAAAACAACGTCATTCTTAGTTCTGCTGTTTTGTGATTTTTGACTTACGATACAACTGTAAAATTAACAAAAATGTGTGAAATAAATTTGAATTTTGTAATAACAACCAAACTAAACTGACAAGGTATTCCTGAAGTATGTACACAGAGCGGAAACGATAAGTAATTACATTAGATTATTGGTTAAATTCCACATAAAATAATGATTATTGATTTTCGAACTGTGCGGTCACACCGGCGCTCACGCTCTTATTATTACTGCTATGCGCTTGGCGCGAGAATGACGGCGATCTATCCCGCCCGTTCCAGTTTGAACCTTCTTTACAACCAAACAGGGATCATTTTTGTTTAACAATGTTTCTTTTATTTACGCTAGACAAATTTTTCGGCGAAATTATTTGATATCAATTACAATTATTTTGTTTTCGTTATATGAAAAGCATTGTAAATATTAATTTTATAGTAATACTAGCGATCGGGCCCGGCTCCGCCCGGGTGCATACACATTTTAAAATGGCGGTCAAAATGTTTACAGTTTAATTCTAACTATCAGTTTAGAATATCGACCAATCGGACCAAGAAAAACGAACAAAATTTCCCCGTATTTGCTAGAAATATCACTACTGCTTTTCCTATAGGTCATAGCGTGATGATATATAGCCTTCCTCGATAAATGGACTACCCAACACTGAAAGAATCATTCAAATCGGACCAGTAGTTCCAGAGATTAGCGCGTTCAAACAAACAAACAAACTCTGCAGCTTTATAATATTAGTATAGATATAGACATTCACTGTGACGTTCTAGTGACATATAAAAAATATTCTAAATCTGGGAGCACGGCAGTGCCCCCATCAAGTCGAGCTAAAAAGCGGCACAGTCGTACCATCTTTTTCTCGAAGCAATTCAGCAAGAAACCTGAATTTTCAGTTACTAAGCAGGCATTGTGTAAACACGATCGGTCTTATTACAAAAAGCGAAATAAACCTTGGTTTAAACCTAGTCTAGCAAAACCAGTCTAATCTGCAGAACCATGGTTTAAATTTACTTGTATTACAAAACATAAATAAACCATGGTTCCCTTGGTTCATTCTTTTGAACCGTAGTTTATACACCAACCACAGATTAATACAAATAATATTCGTTCAACATATCATTCCATCGCAACGTTCCATATCCACAGAAAAGAATACGTTTTAATAAAATTTTAATGATTAAATAATGTTTAGGCGTATTGGACCTATTGAGGGTTGGACATTTTGCTAGAATGTGAATATTGGTTGGTATATCGAGTATAACAAAAAAAAATAAAAAATCATTTGTTTCATGTTATATTAGCTAGTCACACATCCAAACACGTGTGATGGAACGTAACATTCTGGCGCGTTACAAGAAACCATAACAATAAACAAAACTATCGCGAGTTAAAATAAGTTCATTTAGCATTGGAATGCATTTACTATTTAGTCAACGATGTATGTGAAGTGAAGTGATATAAAATAATTATCGCTTAGGTAATGACATAGTAATCTAATTTAATAATATCGTGTTGTGGTGGACCTACAAAATGAAAAATGGTCTATGAATTTGAGTAGTGAGAAAAAAGTGAGTAAACCAACATTATTATATGGATAATTACATTGCAATATGTTTGGTAAACCTATCCTTATGCGTATATTTTTATTGGAAAAAATTAAAACAGAGTTTGACGCGTAGACGTCTTTTGTTGGGCCGACATGACGTTTTTAATCGCTCAAACGCTTCGAAATCCTTAATAACGAACAAATTCGTCATATTAATATCAATTTTAGAGTAAAAGTAACATAATACGATGAAATAGACACTAAATCCAAAAGAAATAGTTGGAAGTTTACGATTTAGGCCACCGTAAACTAGGGGGCGGTCTGGTTTAGCGATAAACCATAAAAAAGGCCATGGTTTATCGTTAAACCACTTTTTGTAATATGAATTTCATATAAACCATAGTTTATTGCGATTTAAACTAAAGTTTTTAGATAAACCACGTTTTGTAATAAGGCGGGATATGTTTAAAATTTCATTCAATTCGAACCACTAGTTTAAGAATTGTAACTATTTAAACTTTCTTAATTTTGTCACTCACTAACTGACTGACCGATGTGCTGACCGATCATCAAAAGTCTAAGGCACTTCTAGCAGACATAGAACCTTTAAATTTAGAATATAATTAGTGTTTAGTGTCTTAAGTAGGGAAAAATTTAAACATTTCGCAATTTCTGTCTAGTGTTCTAGATACACCAACTGCGTGAATAACTTTGTAATCCCATATATAGCACGACATAAAAGAGTAGAAATTAATTAATTGGGAACTAAAAGCAAAACATTTCAATATGTAATAGGTGATTTTGATACATGTGCGATTCGACAGAAAATTTATTTCTTTTATATCGTTCAAAAAGAAGTGCCTACAATTAGTTAAATATAAGCCAAATAAAGGGAATACATTTGTTATGATGAGCGATACTGCAGACTATTGCATAATAAATAAAATATTTTTAACGAAACAGTATTTTTTATTCCCTTATAACTAATTAAATATATTTATGGCGATTTCATATGTTTTGTGAGGAAAAATAACCTTTATTATTTCTTATTTATACGGTCTGCCGTATAATAATTTAAACAAAGTATCAAGATGGATTGTATCGCCCTAACTGTGTTGCCACACAAACGATGGTGGCGCCCTCATTTATTTTCTACTCTTTTGTGTCGCACTATAAATGTATAGGATTACAAAGTTACATTTGCAGTTAATGAATAATTGTACCCGTATATAATGGAATAATAGTTCTAGATAGGTATCACTACATAGTATAAAACAAAGTCGCTTTCTCTGTCCCTATGTCCCCTTGTGTGCTTAAATCTTTAAAACTACGCAACGGATTTTGATGCGGTTTTTTTAGTAGATAGAGTGATTCAATAGAAAGGTTTACGTGTATAATAACATCCATTAAATAGTGGAGAAATACTGTTATATTTGAGGTTTCTAATGTGATGTCGTTCATTATCAATTTTTTTCCGCTTACATTGCAAACGCAGGCTGAGCCCTACGAGATTTATCAAAATAATGTAGTAATTATTTGTACACATTGAAAAGGTCTACAGAAGACTCCGCGATGGTATATGTCCATCTCTTATGGATATCCCACAATAACAGTTTTTTGTCATTTACTTTTTACGACAAATACAGCATTAATCCTTATCCAATTAAAAAGCTTAAATACATTGTTGGTTTAATATAGATCTATATGGTCCTTTACAGCACAAGATTTAAATGAATATTTTCGAAGATATTACAGATTTAAAATTGCGGGACGTAGCGCTTGCGGCGGTACTGGCCGGTCGGGGCGGCATGGCAGTAGCGTGCCTGAGTAGGAAGGTTTATATGTATAATAATAATACCTTAGAGTATTTATATATAGAGGGAGCGCTGTCATACATTCGCGTTTGGAAAACGTAGATATTTTCTTGTTCGTAATGTTGGTAGCGCTCCTATATTAGTAAAAATTTAATTAATTATTTAGCAATAAATTGCTATAAATTCCTTTGATAGCCGAAATTATATTTAACTATTATCCTTTTAAAACGAGTTTTTTAATAATTTATGTATGTTGCACAACCTGTTCCAATATTAGCCAATAGGAGGGCAGAAAAAGGTGGCCCGGCACCACCATTTTTATCTACGTTTTTGAAGTACCAGCGCTCCCTCTATATCAGGGGCGTGCACTCCTTGTAGGCAGAAATGCAGTGCTTTACTTGCCATTCACAGATATTTTATTATAACGTTCGTACGTTTTAGATGACTTTAATTTATAGTAAATAAATGAATAAACAAAATATAATAACTTAAAAACGCCTAATATTTTATAAATAGCACCTATTTGCAATCACGCAAACATTATGGTTGCCACGCGAAAAGCAAGAGGCGCTGCAAAGCAAATTAATGTACCAAGTCATGCCGCCGCGTCCCGCATTACATTTGTTTGCATGTGTGTAGTAATTTTGGTGTCCGTGCACAGTCGCAAACGCACACACCCATGAATATTGAAAGCCGCGACTCCTGCGGCAGGCCTCGGGAGTTCGGCAGCTGTCGGGAGTAATCGTAAATGTTCGTTGCCTATAATCCGAGTAAAATTAATAGGCTGGAATCTAATAAATCACCTATGCACATTATGCATTTTTGGTTGGTATGGTTTTATTTGTTTAAATAGAAATGTTTTGTGTTTGGCGGGGGCCATTTTGCTTTTTTTATGAGTTTTTGCTTTGTTTACTATTTTATACTAGTATTTTTGTAAAAAAAAAATAGATTTCTTAACGGATTTTTCATTTTAACATTTGAAAGTGTGTACATTTAACAGTTTATTACTAAGTTTCGATATTAATTGTAGTCATTTGCTTTTACTAGTGTGTTTGTTTATTTTATTAAATGTTATTTGATTGCGAGGTTTGTGTTAAAATGTATGTTTATCAAATGAATGAATGAGGTGGCCGAAATCTTGCGTTTATTTACATCGGGATAGGTATAGTAATCTCAACTAACCGGAACCTTGAATATGTGAAAATTGAAAGCTGACTAGGTGAGTTTTTTTTATTTTACTTATTAGAATTTCTTCCGCCGCGACGATCGATCGCTGTTTTGTCTGCGTTGCCGTAGAAGATGGACATGAATAGTAGTACATCTAAAACTTGTTATGTTGGCATGGTTTCCGACTTAGAGATCCGTCGTGTGGCTGTGGCTATGCTAAAAAACTATAAAAGAAAAAGTTTTTGTGACCGAGTACTCCGCCGCATACCCAGTGTCATAATCCTGTGCACGCCGCTGCTCTATATATATATACTCTAAGAATAATACGTACATATTTTTGTACAGAAATCTATTTGTACCCGGGCGAAGCTGGGCCGGGCCGCTAGTCTATAAAGGGTATATCAAGACTGCTACCGAAAACTAAGCCGGGTGGTAGTTTAAGCGATTTCAGACATAATGCAACAAAAAAAGTTGCAAAAAAAAGCGCCAATTTTTTTTCCTATGGCCTTATTTGGGTGGTAAATACATTTTTTCCTAAAATAATAGTGTATACCCTTTTATTTATAAATAATCTAAGGTATAAAAGCGTTTAAATTATAATTTTAGCAAAAGCTATGGATTTACCACCCAAAAATGACGATATTTAAAAAATCATAAAAATAATTGTCGCATTTCTTTGCGAAATTTTTAGTTGCATTGTGTTTGTACTCACTAAAACTTTAAACTACCACCCGACTTCGTTTTCGGTAGCAGTCTTGAGATACCCAGTATATAAAAGGCATAACAGGAGAGGGTATTGAGAGGGAAAGGGTGTATTCAGCCCATGAAACTGTACAACATTCCTCTAGAAAGACATACCGAACCTTGCAAATAAATAGACTAAATATCAAAAATATCAATATCAATTACCATGAAAGAAAGAATATAATAATCAAATCCGTGATATTTGTGATAAATTGACACCTACAAAAATAAGAAAAAACCATAAGACAGACACTTTAGATAAGACAGAGACTTTATGAAAAATTGATAACGATACCAAGTCCATACCAAAAAACAAAAATTAAAATGACCGGGACTCGAACCCGAGACTTCAGCGTCGTAATCATATTATGAGGCAAAATGAATAAAATTTCAACAACAATAACAAAAAAATCAATCAAAATGCGGACCACATGTTTTTTTTTCTGAGAATATTTTAATTTTTTCGGAACGATGGTTCTTTCAAATATCGATTTGGAACCATTCGGATAAATAACAAAAAACCAAAAATTTTAATGACCCGGTTTCGAACCCGAGACTTCAGCTTCGTAATTATATTATGAGGCAAAAATGTATAAAATTTTACTATGCGATTCAACTAAGAATAGGACTGACCCGGCGCCATATTGGTTCGTAGTAGCTGTCAAATCGCACAATTTAGGTAGGGTGAGCAAAACAAGATTTCTTAAAATAATATTTTTGTTGAATAAAAATAATTATTTTAATATTTAATTATTCGTAAAAAAATTAATGAATGAATAATGTGTTATAGTTACTTTCTGGTGAATAATTACACATGAAGTAAATAAAAAGTTAAAAAAATATACTTTTTTAAGCTATTTATGACTTAACCTTAGAGTATTTATATATAGAGGGATGTCATACATTTGCGACTTCAAAAACGTAGATATTCTCTTGTTCGTTATGTTGGTAGCACTGCTATAATAATGTTACCGATAAATTACTTTTCCACGAAAAATATATAAACAAATAAATAAACGGAAATTAACATATTCACGTTACATTGTTTTAAGCTGTCATAATATAAAATATTAATAATAAGTGAAAAATAAAACTCACCCTTGGCTTATTATAATTTATTTCGCTCCAAATTCAAATATTTTATATTGTTTACATATAAATTATTCCGGAACTTTTTCGGAATTTCAACAATTTAATTACTTGCAACATTGAATAAAAACGCGTTCGAAAATTCAAAAATATGAATGTTTTTCTGTAAAATTATTTATATTATTTCTTGTTAATTAATAAGAAATTGGATTTATTGTCGATGATAAACGAATACACAGTTAATAATTAACCCCTAAAATAAATTTGGATGGTATTCGATAGCGCTAAACTACATTTTTTGATTTTTCTTTTTCATGTAAGTCATGCGTATTCCAAGCTGTCACAATTCACACTGGATGTAGATGTAGAAAAAGGTGGCCCCGGCACCACCATTTTTATCTACGTTTTTGAAGTACCAGCGCTCCCTCTATATATATATATATATATATATATATATATATATATATATATATACTCTAAGGACTTAACATTCTTGTTTATGTGACCATATAACATTTTGTAATTGTTTCAATTTATTTAGTTAATTTATGTTCAGGAATTTGACTATGTGAAAAAAAATAATTGATGCGTAAATATCTTTTTTGTTGCTAACCATACTTTTCATGTGATATTTGACAACTAAAGGTCATTGACGTTCCTATTCTTATTTGATACGCATAGTACGCTCCCTTCGACTAATTTCGTTGAGCGCTTATACGTCAAGTCAATGACTTTTCTCTTTTATTTTGGTAACTTAGCTAGTTAAAAATGAACTTAAAAATGAATATATACTGCTATTTATTTTTTAAATATATGTAAATAAATTAAAATGTACAAACATAAAAGAGTACCACCTGAAATAATAAGAATTACGTAAATTTGAAAATACGTAAAAATAATCGGCGGGCTAGAATTTCTAAACGTCGAGCGCAGATCCGTCGTCCACCAAGGCCCGCGGCCGTCTGACGGGAACGCCCCCATGAGATAGCTTATATGGCCGTAACGTACAAGAATGGGATAGGATGGCCCATGCGCTTCTCGAAATAAAACAACATAAGCGCCAAACCATATTTTATTTTATTGTCATCGTACTATTTACTTATTTCTTGTTTTTTTTTCTCACGAAATAATATTATTTAAAAATATGTTTATGTCAAATTAATCTTGAGTTTCTACACGGGGTAAGTTAGGAGTTCCGAGTTCTTAAAAAACTTAACAGCTGCTACTTTGGACTGTATTTTTGTTAAGGCAAAGTGGCGTAATCATGTATTTTGATTCATAAAATTGGTAATTATATCATCAATTAAAACATATCTGAAAATGGACTACCTAATCTTAGTAATTTATGATATGTGGGGTTTTAAAAAAGCCAAATTCGTCGAGGTATCCCCTTAAAATAATATGTGTAATATAGTGTGCAAATTAATAACAGAAAAAACATCATAGTAAGGAATGAAAATAAATGAAAATGTTAAAAAATATTTTTTCCTGATTTATGGATATACATAGAAATCAAATCAAATTTTTATAACGTTTAAATAACTACGACGTAACAAAGTTACGTCGACGGTCGGATCCTTTAGCACACTACGTAGTTACATGAAAATCTAACAGATGGCGCGATTTTCACATGCGTCTTCTTGACATACCTAATGTACTGAAGGGCCTATCCTTAATTTATAAATCAATGTATTTGGAAAATAATATTTGATTTAATAACAGTTGTAATCAACGTTTGAACTCCACAGCAAAAAAATAGACGTAAATGAAGATGCTGTAAAGATCGTCTACGGTACATTTCGTACAATTCAAAATGCAATATTAATCAGTTTATTCTACTTAAAGTGATTAAATCACAGACGACTAAAAATATTATAAATTTTTAAAAAATATCTGAGTTGAGCTGCTTCCGAAATAATGAACTAAATTAAATTAACACGAGTGATAATAGATGGCGCTTCTTACCTTAATACAGCTCCAATTTAAAGTACTGATAAATTGTGCATATTATAATATGTTTCTTTAAATCGAAACTTAATACTTACACAATATTCAAACGTTAAAATGAAATAAAATATGATTGCATTTCAAGATACTAACCAAAAAATGCGTTTAGTTATTTCAAGTCCTCACCGCTGTCAAAATAAATTTGACAGAGGCTGTGGACATAGGTTATGTCTCTAAATTTCGTAAAAACAAAATATTGATTTGATACCAAAAAGTTATATCGAAATACATATAAAAAAATATAAATCATATATTAGTAAGGTATATATAGGTGTATGCATAAATTTCGAATTTTCTTGCATTCTTACACATCATTTTGATTGAGTTTCTAATCTGAAGACCATTACTTGAAATAAACAGTAAAAATGAAGATTCTCTCCATTCTGGATTATTTGATACACTGTAAGTTATTTTAGGGTGTTTATTTTACTTTATGTCCGTTGTATCCAATGTGGATTGTGTGTGCTTTAGAAGTAATAGATAAATATTTTGCGTTTTAGACAGATACAATATATCAGGGACCGAAACCGATAACGAAAATACCGGTATTTTTTGGTATCGACCGAAAAAAATAATACCGGTGTTTTTAAAGGTAACCTCTATACGCCAGTTTTATTTGATTCCTTGAATTTAACCGTTATCATACCGGTAACCGAAATAAGGGTTACCTCTATGTTTCATGCGCCGTTCCTTATTAGTCAAAGGGTGGGCAGTGCTTGTGTGTGGTTTTACCTCCGTTTATCTTTACTAAACATTATGGCACTATACCACACATTTATCACCACCACCACCACCACTCATTTCATGATTTTTTCAACAGAATTACACACCAAAAAAGAAATGAACCGAATCCAGCGATATTGTGTAAACAACACGAAAAGTATGATATTTATTTGTTATGCAACAACAACGCATTTTGTTTTGCCTTCAAGGTCTTTTTAGGTTACCGGTATTAAAATGGTTACCGTATATAAGGGTAACCTTTATAATGCGTCATAGCGGTTACCGAAATTTTAAAGGTAACCGAAATTCGTCGATACCGGTACCGTAATGTTGAATGGATTTCGATCCCTGCAATATATTTTGATGGTTATCATCTTAATATAAATAAGCTTAGTAAATACGAATTAATAATTTGCAGCCGATCAAGATTATTGTATAAAGCGGGGTGGTCATAAGTTCAAATAATAAATAATTTCTGATTTACAATTACCTTTAGCAATCTACAGGTAGTGGTAGAACTAATTTTATTTAAGGAAACCTGGTTGTGCTTCGGTCTCACTACCCACATTCAGAGTAAAGGTGGGAGCATGACAGTTTGCAATATAAACCGCCTCCAGACTGTAGACTGGACAGTCAACATTAAGAAGTCAGTAGTGTGTCAGCATTGGCTTTTGGGCTGTTTCTTGTAAAAAGTAACAAGCTATCGAAGATATTCACATATAAGTCGTTATTCCGTTGATTAAAAATTGTGATGATAGAAAAAAACAACCAAAAATCAAATACAGACTGGTGCCCCAGTCACTGGTTTGGTTCAAAATAATTAACACACGTGGGTTTAATTTCCGACATATACATGTCTTATTCAAATATTATTATAGCTATGTTAGTCATGTTCAAGCATATTTTGAAAGAATTATCCTCAAAATAATAAATACTAAGGGGAGAATTGGGAAACTTCTCTAGAGTAGATATTGTTTGTGTGCTTAACTCCTCACTTGTTTCCATTTATTTAAATGATTTTGTAAAAAGTGTTCTGGTTTGTCACATCATCTGACCACAATACTACAAAGCATTAACTTATGCTTTGTGGTAACATGGGTGTTATCAGGGGGCGCGGCCGAGCCCCCTCCAAGTCGAGCTATAGGCTGTAACATCCTTTTCTCGAAGCAATTCAGACCATTTTCAACCCCCTATAACTTCATTGTGGCTAAAGCATGAAGCCTGAATTTTCAGTTACTAAGCAGGCATTGTGTAAACACGGTATATTTAAAATTTCATTCAATTTGAACCAGTAGTTTAAGAATTGTAACTAGTCAAACTTTCTTAATTTTGTCACTCGACTTGGCCAGCAGCATTATGTATAAATTGTACGATACATTATGTTTTCATGCGATGGCCAAGTCGATCCATTTATTTAAAACGTAAACAATTTTTAATATTGATATGGTAATAACTAACGTAATAACTTTATATAGAAGGTCCCCTAAGGACTAAATAAATTAATCGACTTGGTATTACATGCATCTCACAACTTTTTGCGGTAGAAAACCTGAGCTGCGAGACTTGGATTTTTTTACAGGATGTTTTTGATGGGTTTGATTTTTTACTGAAAAGGCTGTTACTCCACAATTATAAAATAAGATCTGTGTTTATTATTGGCAATATGCCATTATAATTAGAACATTCTTCTGTTGCCACCCTGTTTTCTTTTTTAAGACAATCTTTGTTACGTTTTTGTTCAGCAATTGGCTTTTGTTTTTTCTAATTTTTATAGTTTTTAATTTGTGACCATTGTGAATATTCCCTGCATATGGAAAGTAGCAACTTGAAGAGCTCAAATGGCTTCTGTGCATTTGTCATGGGTAGTTAGTAAATGAAAGAAAGAAAGAAAACACATTTATTTGTCACTTATTACAACGCACACACTCATATAACACAAATTTACTTACACCATACAGAAATTAAAAAAATAAAATAAAATAAAAAGTTTGTACGTCGCAAAAAAGTGACACGTAGGTGACCACTCAGCTTAATGTTGTACTGCGGCGCGAGCCACAGCACAACGCTGGTTTTCAGTGGTCACCTTGAGTGACATGCGAACGCTAGCAGACATATTAAAATAATTAAAAAAAAATGTAGGTATTATTAGCGCATAAATTTATAAAAAGAAAAAACAATGACTACAACAATAATAAAAAAAAAAAATGCAATTTAAGCATTAGAGACAGTGTGTGTCCTTGTCTATACAGTGGATGCCATAACATCTTAAACGGGCATTCAAATAGAATTATATGTAGGGTTAATCTATGATCCCAATAAGAGGGACCGGTAATGGTTCTGCACTGGTCGGTTATGCAAAGGCCAACTGGAGTACTTGACCTGAGATGTGTCATAGGGAATTTACCGATATTCAGGCATAGGATTTGCTTCATGGCTGCTATATACGCAAATGTGGCAAACTGAAAGGCCAGGGCCTAGTGACACCGACGTACACCTTTGGTCCTCGCCGGGGTATCAAAAAAGAAGCCGATCGGCTTTCCTTGTGTCAAAAAAATATCTGAAATCTAAACAAAATTAACAGAAAAGTTAACAACTGTTGAATACTGATATAAAAGTCAGTAATACGCATCCACTGTGTTGTAGCAAGAATCATTTGTGGTAAATGCCTCAGTGGCGCAGTTGTACTACGGTACGATTTCAAAGCTGGGGTCTCGGATTCGAATCCCGGGGCGGGCAATGAGATATTGGATTTTTCTGTATATTATCATGCCGATAGGCTCACTCCCTATCATTAGACATCTTATGGGACAAAGCACAGGGCGAAACTTGGTTATTCCGATAGCACTGCTGCTGACCCCTTCTGGGAAAAAGGCCTGTGTTTATTTACGTAATCTTTGCAAAGGTGGCGTGCGGTTACTGTTATAGTGGCAATGATGCTGTTTTTTATCAATTACTTATCAGGAGGCCGTGTAGTTTTATAAGAATATATTTTTAATGTATTACCTAAAAAGGGCACACATTGCATATTTGTACGGTACGTTCCACTGTTAGAACAGACTCATTCTTATTTGGCGTGGTGTTGCCTAAAAATATGCAGAGATACCCATATTTACAAACAGTTTCACCCTATTTGACGGTGTCGTAAATGCTACGGATTACCTACTGTTATTTCAGAGTTGCAACCCTAGGTTATTAGAGGAGCTCTTTTTTTCTCATTTATAGTCCTTACCCTTAGTAGTAGTAGTGCCTTCTTTTTGTGGCACCCACGTGGCTCATGTGAAGTTTCCTTTTTAGCCTTTTTAATTCAAAACATGAGATCGTAATACATATGTATTTTCATACAAGTTTTTTTTCTTGTAATGTCCTAAATGACGCAAATGGTAAGTCATTAGTACATAGGATAAGGATAGAACAGACTGTGATTCGCCAATTTGCTCCATCGGATTCCTGACAATTGACAAATGGTTATTATCGCTTCATACACTTTCATCAACCTCAGCATACATTCTCGTGAGTCACAAATTTGGCAGGTGTAGGTTAGGAGAGGTCGACCCCTACCTACTCTTCCTTTACACTCGCCGTGTATATCTGCTGCCTTGTTTAATCTCCTTTCATCCATCCCCTCTTAATATAAGTTAATAATTAATGATCATATTTTTTTATTATTAACCACTGTTGCACCGAACTGACATGCAATAACAACTTGTAGGAAAGCTTAAATACAAAACTGTTTTGGAGGACGTAGCTTCAGAATGTCATGTTTACATTCATAGATTTTAGTGATACGTAATGTTAAAATTTTCGGATTTCGGATGTGCTTAAATTGTGTGATTCAATTTTCCTGTTAATATTTATGTGGTTATAACACCAAGTAAGTAATATAGTACCGTTTTCGTAACATTTTTTGATTATCTTGCGTCATGCGCAAATCACCAAACATGACATAAAAGTTCAGCTTTATTCCATATTACACAAAAAACTCTCGATACAAAGAGAAACATTTTTCCAATAACCTTGGCGCGGAGGGTAGTCGTAATTTCCTTTACATTGTAGAATAATCAATCATCTTCAAGGGTAATTCATTTCCGTGGCAGTACCAAGACGAGGAGATTTGGTAAGGGCGATAGAATCGGTGGTTTTACATCCGGAGGGTCCAGTGCGGTACGGCTTCCACACCTTGACCCAGGTGGGCGTTACGGCGCAATAGGTCATGAGAGAGAGGTGCGCGCTCGCGGGGGGTATGTTTGGGCGGGCGTAGTAGCGTAGTGACGTCAGAAACGAGCGGTATCGACCCAGGCAGCCGTCACAACAACCCACCCCCACCCTCTACTTTACCGAGCTCGTACCGCGCAACTACGCATCGCGCCGCCCGGAAGTTTGCTCACGCTAATGGAAAACATTCATGGATCGCTTTGATGAGTTTCTTCGGGTTGCCTATAAATACAATGAGGTGTATAGATACACCGTGCTTGCACATATTCAGACTCTTATTAACATTTTATACGTTACACAAATTCTCCTATAGAAACATTACTGGTTTCGGCTAAAAAAAGACGAGATAAAAATACGATTTATTTTTGTCACGATTTTCTTTTGTTAATGACAAATTTCAATCGACTTGGACATGAATGGCCGGCCACGTTTAGTGACTCCTAGCAGCCAATTTTGAAGAGAAGTTGTGTTACTTCCACTGGCTTTTCACGCATCGTTTCACTCTATGAAACTTATAAGGGCGGGAGCTTCTACGGGGGTATCTCAACGAATTTTCCGGTTTTCGACCTTGACCCTTAAATAGTCTATATCATCTATGTAAATTTCTTAAGGATTAATATTATATCCCAATTTTAGTTACTAAAATACAACAAGGACGAAGCTGAATTACCTATTAACATACGTACAATGTATGTCACGTATATTTTGGTTGCACAACAAAATGTGTATTTAATAACACTCCAGATCTGTAAAGTTTAACATTAATGCTCCGAAATGTGTAATATGTGAAAATTGAACATTCATTCAAATAAATGGCATGCATTTGTTTTGTTCCAGAATGTTAATTAATGTAAAAGTTGGCAAACGTATGAAATAATTTAGGATTAGAAGTATGTCTCAAATATCTAGAGATATAGAAGCATCGCCTTTGAAGCGCTTCAAAAAGATTCCGGTGTATGTTGTCGAAGAACACAATGATGCTCTTCAGTTTGTATACTCCGCTATTGGCGGTAAAAAATTGCCCCTAGAAGAGAACCTTTTACTTCACTTGGATGCTCATCCAGACATGTTGATCGACCGCAAATTGAAAGGATCAGAAGCACGCTCAGGGAGAAATCTGCTGCCCCTATTACAAATTGAGAATTGGATTTTACCAGCTGTAGCCGCAGGGCACATCGGGCGGGTAGTCTGGCTGCGTCCTCCGTGGGCGAAACAATTTTCTGATGGTACACGCCAATTCCATATTGGAGACCATCCCGTATCGGGATTACTTCGAGTTGATAGTAAAGAACCGTATTATTTGTCAGACGCTTTGTTTTCGTCACAGCTAACTAATAAACGAAAATTAACTTTTACTGTTGACGAACTTTCCTGTGAAACGACTAACAAAGAGAACATAAACGGTTTACTTTCACATATAAATATTACTGAACCATATGTGCTCGACATAGATTTAGATTTTTTCAGTACAGGAAACCCATTTCTGGGTATTTACGAGAATATAAGTTTGTACGACCGCTTGCTGCCAATATTCGACTTTACACTTCCTGACAGTGACGACGTAGAAACAGTGGAGAAACTGGTTCAGTTACGAGAAAGGAATCTACAAGAACTTGAAAACTTATTTCAACATTTAGATAAACACAACAACTTAGACTCGTACTCGGGGGAAAAATCTCATTTATATAACATGGTGAGTACAAAGAAGATCGTTTTAACATAAAGCCGATTGAAGTATTTCTTTCATTGCCTTATTCATGGTCTGTCTGTATCAGCCCAAATACGTCCCACTGCTGGGCACGGGCCTCCTCTACAATCGACAGTACGATCGAGAGTGGTTAGGCCATATAGTCCACCACGCTGGCCTAGTGCGGGTTGACGGACTTACATACCATAGTTTTTTTTTTATAAATTGCTATGGTATGTATGTTTCCTCACGATGTTTTCCTTCACCGTTTTAGTGCGTGGTGATTGACTATCAATACACACATGACTCCGAAAAGTCAGAGGTGTGCCCTGGGATTCGAACCCGCGACCACCGTGAACATGTTGGCAGTCGCGTCTAGTCCGTTTACCAACAGGCCACCACGCACTTCACGCACTTATTCATGGTACCTACTTATTATTTTCTAGGAAGTCCGTTGTGTTTCTAATGAGATTCTCGACATCTGCTTTTTGCAACCTTGGTTGTAGCCGTTGTCTTATTGTCTAGTGCTAAAATCGGGTCACCGTTTCGAGGGGGGATTACATTACTCTTTATCATTGATATTCTAACAACGTGTATGTTTCGGTCACGATATTCTTCTTTATTGTAAACCCTTGGTCATAAATGTTAGACTGTTCGAGTCAATTTACGGAAAAGTTATTGTTGCTCGTGTTATCACGAGTTTTGAATCCCGGATGTGGATGTATTTTATTAGGCATAAAATGTTATTAGGTAGTTGTCTTAGTACATTTAGGCTCATGGGTCTTAAAATTGATATATCTCAATATTTTAATAATGTATCAGATCTCACCTACAACATAATCATTCGCTGACTTCAATAAATTTAATTCTTAGAAAGGTTATTGCAATACTACAAAATAGTTTTTTGTTTTTCCCATTTTTACTGGTGGTAGGTCTCTCATATGTGAGAGGCTGCGTGGGTGGGTACCACCGCAATGTCTATTTCTCCCGTCAAACAGCAGTTTAAATGCACTGGTGTGTTTCGGATTGAAGGACATTGTAGCCAGAGTAACTACTGGATATTGAGACTTAACATCTTGTGTCTCAGGATGGCGAGTGCAGTGTAGTGCCAAGCATTGCTTTGTAATTCAAGGTGTTGTTTGGTTTTGCTACTGTTCATGAGCGGTCGCATCGCATGCCATCAGGCGAACGGCATGCTCGTCTCGCCATCCACAGCAATAAAAAAAAACGTTAAGTCTTAAACTGCGAAAGCGGATTTGGTTTTTTTTTTTTTATTGAGTTCGATATTTTCTGACACTCTACTTAAATTCTACTCATAATATGTCTTCCCGAACTTCGTAGTAATTTTTATACACTTAAATCACTTTTAGGTTTCTGAATTAGCTACAGTCGTATTGGATGAAGCAAAAAGACTGAATGAAGCCCCTGATTGGTGGGCTATATATGCTGGCGGTTGTACAAGAGATCAAGAGGGCTTACCATATAATATCAGTACCAAAGAAGAGATAGAGCAAATGGTAGACAAAGCACTTACGCCCCTCTTGCAAAATCTTCCTGCGCCAGTTTTGATAACGATATCTAGGTCTACTGACGACGGATATTGTCCTGCCCATCAGGTAATTATAAAACATAAGTCAATTCCAGTTGATTAATATTTCTGATAGCCTCTCATTGTGTTTGTTTTTCAGGTGGAATACATACAATCACTGGTTTTAGCAGCTTTAAAAAAAGTTTTTGACACCGACGAACCTGCTTTGTACTACCTCAACGTTAATACATCGTCATAATTATGAAAAGCTATAAAATAATAATAAATAAATAAGACATATAATGTGTTCTTCATAATTATAATATGCTTAAAATAAAATTAAGTCACACTTTAAATAGTAGGCATATATAAAATGTCTTATAGTGTGATTTATGTACACATAATTTGGGCGACTTCTATTGTGCAATCAAAGTTTACATTAACTTTGATTGCACAATAGAAGTCGCCGAAGTGTTTTTAAAGTTGTTGAATTTGTTGTTAATCTAGTGCGACGACGACGCGCCGCCAAGTCGCAGTCTCATTCAACTCTAGTGCCAAATGCATTGCCATAATTCACGTTTAATGTGATTTAACAAACACTACATTGCTCGATGTATACAACAACACCTTTGAAAAATATTGAAACGACTTCACTGTCACAAAATAGTGCAGTGTGCAATACGCACAATCATAATTTATGATTGTGCGTTTATGATTCATAAATATTCGGTGAATGTATGCCATTTGTAGTACCAGAAACTTAGAGAAAATCGGTGAAACAAACGCGCCTCGATCGCATGCGAAATGTTTGTGATTGATATTGTAGAATGTTTAGTCTACAATCGGCAATAAAGGAGGCCGGTAACACGAAGTATATGATGACGCACCAAACTTAGATGGCAAGATCGTTCCTGTAAAACTTCTCCAGCACAAATAAATGTTAATGCGTGTGTATACTAACATTTCACAATAAACAATTAAACATTCTTACTTTAACTATGTTTCGTATGTCATGTTAACATTCAGTGTAAATATTGGATAGTATTATTTAAGTAACATGTCAATAAATACAGTTAAATTATTTATCAATATACGAGTAGATACCTATACCTTATACCTCGACTTATTAATGACATGCCTACCGACTTAGCTAATAAAATTACACCTTCTAATATTAAATATAATTTGAAAACGTTCTTTTTTAACCATCAATAACTTTATTTTGTTTAATGTATCTACAGTGTCTACTGAATTTGGAATTACCTACCATGTATTTGTGAAGTGCTAATTGATATTATAAAGTATATTTTACTGTCGTATTGTTGCTGTTGTAAACTCTCGTTAGCTCTAGTATAAACCTCTGTGGTTTGTTAGCAGCTATATTGTAAATTATGTATTTATATTTAAAATAATAAAATAAAAAAAAACCTAACAATGTGGCTTATGCTGAATGAATTTACAATAAATCTGTATCCTAATCAGGCAAACGCGCTTAAAAAGACAGATTTATATTATAGTTCTGGGTACCGAAATTGAACAAGACGTCATACAATCACTGACGAAAAAAGAATATATTGTCACTTTGTGACTGGCATCAGAATCAAAAGTATTAGTATGACAATGAAGAAATAAAAGCAATGTGATATCGTTCTTTCTATTTTCAATACTTAAGTATTTTCGTGAACTAACCAAAACGGCAGCTTTACTTTGAGATGAAGTGGATCACATTTTTTACACTGCTCTAATTGGAATACACGTACTTATATAATAGATCTATACATTCTTACATGTGTAGGCTGAACCTAAACCGCGACACTTAGGTACTTGTTATTTGGGTCAGTCCAACATACCTTATTATCATCGTCTTCGGTGGTACTATCCAGGTGGTTGGATAAGCATTTCCTGCCACGGGTCTTAGGATCATCGGCATATCTTTCAGATAGTAAATTGTAACAGAAAGTGTTTACATTAACTTGGTTTCCTGTAGGGGCAATGGTACCATCGCCTAGCTGATCCATTTCTATCTACTTGAGCTTTGCCAATCTATAGCAATGCTTTACCAATTTTATTAATGTGATGGACTGGAAATTGCTAATGAGAACTGTGGAGGCCAAATGATATGTGTATTTCTACTACCTAGTGGCTTAACCTTTTTTTTACATTGGGAAAATTCTTTTTGGATCTCGTAAGCCGGATTTCTACCGTCTAAAAATCCCATGACCACTTTGAGCACTAATTAAGGGACGTCGGGAACATACCAAAGCAAGGGGATTTTGTTTGCTTAAGCGCATTGCTAGGGGAGCAAATATTGTTCATCACCCGTCTTTTTCGTGTCAGTGCGTTATGGTTTACAGCGATACGTCCCCAAAACATTGACCGCCTGAAAAACAACATTCATTAATGTACCGATCTCTTGCTGGATCGGTGTACCATCACGGTTATTTAACGTCGCCTTTGTCTCTGCCTCCTTGTAGAAACTTAGCGGCTTGACTAAAGTGCAGTTTTGACTTTACTCCACACGCTCCACACTAAAAACTTCTTATATACACAGTCAGGTCATAAGTATTGTCACACAGTAAAAACTTTTCTTTTAGAATGCTGGCCACAAAAAAGTTTATTGAATTCGAATTTCGAATTGTTCATGAAAATAAAAATGTTTACTTTTTAGAATTTTACTCATTTTTAAATATGGAGTGGACGCTTAAAGAAGACCGTGTTGCAGTTATTGCGTTGCATCGTTGCGGTTACGCACCAATTCAAATTTTTGACATACTGAAAAATTTGAATATAACCAAAAGATTCGTTTATCGTACCATCAAACGATACAATGTAGACTCTAGTATAGATGACAGGTCAAGAAGTGGTCGCCCTCGGTCTCTTAGGACTCCAGCAGTGATAAAAGCTGTGAAGGCGCGAATTCAAAGAAATTCCAAACGTAAGCAGAAACTGTTGGCCCTTCAGATGGGGTTAAGCAGAACCACGGTGAAAAGGGTGCTAAATAAAGACTTAGGGCTTCGGGCATATCGAAGAAAAACAGGACATCGTTTGAATGCTCGTCTAATGGACCTGAGACTGAAGAGATGCCGCGCTTTGTTGAAGCGGTACGCGAGAAAAAAATATCGGGAAATTCTTTTTTCAGATGAAAAAAAAAATTCCGTAGAAGAGACCTACAGCAAACAAAATGATAAGATGTACGCACACAGTAGTGAAGAAGCGAGCAACCGTATTCCGCGTGTCCAACGAGGTAATTTACCATCCTCGCTCAAGGTATGGTTGGGAGTTTCTTATTGGGGCTTAACAGAGGTACAGTTTTGTGAGAAAGGTGTAAAAACGAATGCAGTTGTGTATCAAAATACAGTCCTGACGAACCTTGTGGAACCTGTTTCTCATACCATGTTCAATAACAGGCACTGGGTATTCCAACAAGATTCGGCGCCAGCTCATAGAGCGAAGAGCACACAAGACTGGCTGGCGGCGCGTGAAATCGACTTCATCCGGCACGAAGACTGGCCCTCCTCCAGTCCAGATTTGAATCCGTTAGATTACAAGATATAGCAACACTTAGAGGAAAAGGCGTGCTCAAAGCCTAATCCCAATTTGGAGTCACTCAAGACATCCTTGATTAAGGCAGCCGCCGATATTGACATGGACCTCATTCGTGCTGCGATAGAAAACTGGCCTCGCAGATTGAAGGCCTGTATTCAAAATCACGGAGGTCATTTTGAATAAACTTTAGTGTCATAAGAATCTATGTTTTGTTAAGTTCATTTTGGTATATAAATGGTTACATAATGAATAAACTTGTTTCAATTATTTTATATTATACATGTGACAGAATTTATGACCTGACTAGGTATATATACCTATATAAAAGAGGAACCTGACTGACTGACTGACGTATCAACGCACAGCCGAAACTACTGGAGCCAGGAACCTGAAATTTTACACAGGGTTTCCTATTGGGACGTAGGGTAGCACTAAGAAGGGATTTTTGGAAATTCAACCCCTAAGGGGGTGAAAAGGGTTAAAAACTGTTGTATGGAAAATCAAACCGTTTAAGTTACAATTGTCAAACTTTGCAGTTTGATTAGTCATTTAAAACGAAAACTAACTTCATACTTTGTTTATCCAAAATTAGCCTTTAAGGTGTTAAAATAAGGGTTGAAGTGTTGCGAGAGTAGAGTGATTTTTGACCGACTTCAAAAGAGGAGGTAATCAATTCGACAGATTTTTTTTTGTATGTTTGTTACGCGATTACGCCCGCAATTGTGAACCGATTTTGAAAATTTCTTTTTTGTTGGAAAGCATGATATACAGGGTTGGTCCCATATAAAATTGGTGAAGACCTGATGAATATCTTAGGATCTGTCGACCAGAACTCCTCAAAATTAAACGGTCCAGCATTAATTCTTTTTGCGTTAGATTAAGTATAAGTATATTATTACAAAGGGTGGGTAAAAATGGGAAAAGGGTGGGGGTGGGGGGTGAGGGGGGTAGAAAATAGGTACAATTGTTAATACTCAATATCTCCGGCAGTTCTTACCGACTCAAAAATTACTTTTTTGTCAAAGAGTATTATATGATAGGTTAGACCAAAAAAAATATTGTTAAGACCTGATGAATATCTTTGGACCTGAAGGGCAGAACTCCTCAAAATTGAACAGTACAGCAATAATTCTTTTTACATTAGGTTCAGTATACGTTTATTACTACTACAAGGGGGGAGGGGATGGAAAGTGGCGTGGGAAGGGGGGGGGGGGGAATGTATACAAAGATAAATACTAAATATCTGCGACAATAAATAAATGATTTTAAATAACTTTTCTTCGGAACGAATTATACAATCGAAACGAATTATATAATTAACATAATGTTGGTCACATAAAATATGGTGAGGATCTGATGAATAGGTACATATCTGGAGAGCAGACCTCCACAAAACTTTGCAGAAACGCAATGATTTTTCGTCCATTAGGTTAAGTATATGTGTTTTATAACGGGTAACGAATGATTACCACGCATAAGTGTACTCAATATCTCTAGCAGGTTGAGCCGATTTTAGTATTTTCTTTATCATAAAAATGAAATGACAGTGTAGCTTCCTTAAAAATCATAAAATATTAATTTTCGTTTTTGAAATTATAAAGGATCACAGTGGTTCATTTTTTGTATACATTGATTCCAGTTTTTCATTATATGATTACCTTTGGCATTATTGCAATGCTTATGAAAACTAAAAAGTAATAAATAAAATAATTTAATTAAAAATTCAAAGACCGACTTCAATGTGCACTACAAAGTAATAAATAATATATATTTCATTGTGCTAGCACACATTGATTAATTTTCTTATTGACTAGACTAGCCAACAAATCTTAAATACGTAATATTTTGAAGGCGGGTCGCCAAATGACGAACACGACGTCCTACACTTAAATTTAATTTGTGTAAAACATCCTAGCGAAAAATACGCAATTTTACACGCAATATTAATTTACCTTAATCTATATAAACTCACGCCATTTTCCCAGAAGGGGTATGCAGAGATTCTCCTGGTATCAACCAGGACACCCACGTTACGCCTTGCGTGTTTTGTCCCTCGGTGTGATTAGGGACGAGAGTCTATAGTCATATTTGGTGCAAATTCCAGTCCCTGTCCTGATAACTACATAATAGAAAAATCGCCCGTCCTTAATATATCAGCTCTTAATCAACATTGTTGAGCATCGGACTTATCTACAATCGAGCGAAACATACAAACTTAACAACCCTTCCCTTTCTTATACATTCCTCACTATGATTCCTATCACTGTTAAAGTAATTGTATACACATATAAATATGCAAGTGACTCCAATAAGTCAATGGTGTACCCTGGAGTTGAAACCCTTGACCACTATATCTTTGATCATATGCAATAAATTAAAATTAGACCACACATATGACACATATTAATTCTATTAAAATTTCAACAAATGTATACGTAGGATCAATATGTTAAATTAATTTGTTTCTAGTTTACATATGGACCTAACTGAGCGCCAACGATACATCTACAAGTAGGTAATATTCAACTGTGTTACATTACTTAAATTTGTTCTCGATTGGCACTTGGCGACCCGCCTTCAAAATATTACGTATTTAAGATTTGTTGGCTAGTCTAGTCAATAAGAAAATTAATCAATGTGTGCTAGCACAATGAAATATATATTATTTATTACTTTGTAGTGCATATTGAAGTCGGTCTTTTAATTTTTAATTGAATTATTTTATATGACTATCTAATCAACGCACAGCCGAAACTACTGGAACTACAAATGTGAAAGTTTACACAGGAGTTCCTATTATAACGTAGGGTAGCACTAAGGAAGGATTTTTGGATATTCAACCCCTAAGGGGGGTGAAAAGGGTAAAAACAGTTGTATGGAAAATCCAAACCGTTAAAGCTGTAATTGTCAAACTTTGCATTTTAGTTATACAATCAAAAGTAAAAATAACTGCATTATTTATTTTTCTGGGGTTGAAGTGTTGTATGCAAAATCGAAACACTGAAGTTATTAATATCAAAATTCATATTTCACGACTTATTTTAAACGAAAAATAATGGCGTGAACTACTTTTAGAAAAATAGCACTAAGGTGGTGAAATAAGGGATGACATTTTCATATAATGTATTGCTTTAACGTCCGTATTATCTACAGGGTATATCAAGACTGCTACCGAAAACGAAGCCGGGTGGTAGTTTAAGCGACTTCAGACACAATGAAACAGAAAAAGTTGCAAAAAAAGCGACAATATTTTTTTTGTAATTTTTTTCCTATGACCATATTATTTGGATGGTAAATACATTTTTTAATACCGTATACCCTTTTATTTATAAAAACTCTAAGGTATAAAATAAACTCTTTTATACCTTAGAGTTTTTATAAATAAAAGGGTATTTTAGGAAAAAAATGTATTTACCACCCAAATATGGCCATAGGAAAAAAATAAGAAAAAAAAACTGTCGCTTTTTTTTGCAACTATTTCGCACTTTTTCGCTTCGCAGCTCACGCGCATGTCACCTATGGGCCGTCACGTCTGGCGCCTCCCACCACTTCTCCCACTAACGAATCAATAATTAAAATAAAAATGCAAAAACAAAAAAAAAAACTAAATAAACTGATTAACTTTTTTGTTAAATTCCACGCGGACGAAGTCGCGGGCACAGCTAGTGATAACATAAACACGCAGACGAAGTCGCGGGAAAAAGCAAGCCTATACATATAAATAAAATTGAAGTGTCTGTTTGTAAAGTGAAAATAAAAAAATATGTCCAAGTACATATCGTTATATACACGATACCTATAACGAAAATGACCTTAGATTTTTTGTCTGTCTGTCTGTTTCTTCCGGCTAATCTCTGAAATGGCTGGACCGATTTTGACGGGACTTTTTTGTCAGGTAGCTGATATAATAAGGAGTAACTTAGGGTACATTTATTTTAGAAAAGTTCTTTTAAAAAAAACTAATTAACGTTTTTGTTTAATTCCACGTGGAAGTCGCGGGCATAGCTAGTTTATAAATAAACTAGCGGCCCGGCCCAGCTTCCCCCGGGTGCGTATAGATTTCTCTACAATAATATGCACGTATTATACACATAAACCTTCCTCTTGAATCACTCTATCTATTAAAAAAAACCGCATCAAAATCTGTTGCGTAGTTTTAAAGATTTAAGCATACAAAGGGACATAGGGACAGAGAAAGCGACTTTGTTTTATACTATGTAGTGATAACACCCAACAGTCACATACATAGTCTTGACTGCACACTTGCATCAAGTCTAGTGGTGTGCGTATCTGAACACCCAGGTCCCACGACCCAGGCCCGAAAGAAATATTTGTGGGCTGCACAAACATTTCTCTCGGTGCGGGAATCGAACCCGCGGCTTCTCGTTTCACAGGCGGCGTCTAACCGACTACACCACGGACTTTGTAAACAAAATGGGCTTTTAAGTCAGTCATACAGCATGTCAGTGTAGATAACAACATATTATTCACAAATTAATTTGTGACATTCATCCCTGGTCTCCTGGTGGTCCTGGTCAATATTCCTGAACTCAACCAACGTACCCCTTTCGTCCCTGTCCCAAAACAGTCTGTCCCATCCTATCCTGCCTCGTCTGATCTGGTTACATTTTATTCTGTTGCATCCCGTCTTATCTCCTATCGCAAGCAATTCTGCCACGACCGGTTCCATCCCATGCGTTCCACTTATCTTATCCTATCGTTTCATATCTATCTTGTGCACAGCTGACACAAAATATTTTCCAATAGGACTGTAACCAAACTCGTTATTGTCTCTACTCAGCAAAACCATAGATACATCCATAGATCATAACAATTAGACTAGTATAAACTCAGTAGCATTACGAACTGAAATATATATGAAAATATAGCTTTTAACTAATTGTACCCAACTTATATTTATGCAAATTATTGATTGGAAGCTTCATTTTATTTTATGGTCAGAATTATTCAAGCGTTCAACATTTTTTCTCAAAATATCATACGTAATTTGAAGGATTTTTTGAGCTATCGAAATCGAGGAATATAAAGATTGTAAACAATTTCAAGCTGAAATGAATCCCTAATAGTTATTGTACAATGTTTAAAAATAAATATTTAATTACTTATACTATTTAATTTAGTATTTAATACATACGATCACTGTAAAAATTCATTGCTACTGTTAATGAATTGATGCAAAAACAAGAGCCACCTTGTCAAGTCGCTGGCTGACTCCAGTAGGGCTGAGTTTCTGTTCTCAAATATAAAAGAGCCGTGTCTCCGTGTGTTTGGAGACAAGGATGCATGTGGAATATATGGAGATTGGAGTTTCCATCTCGCTTGGCCTTTGCATCTTTCTCGCTTCTCTGTGTGTGTCCTAAAAAAGAAAACCGAGACTTCGTAACCTTTTTTATTAAGCTATCGCTCGCTTGCATGTTGTTACAACATCTGGAAATACCTATACAGCGTAGAACAATTTATTCGTGTGGATTAATTTACAATCTTAATGAGGTGTGTTGATTCTTTGAAATTCGTATGAGACTAGTTTTAATTACCTATATTGATTACACAATCCTTATCCGTGACAGTATTTTATCATTAAGCCAATGTCGACCGTCGGGTAAACAAAACATTCTTCTCTCTCTAAGAACCTTACTTCCCGAATAAAGGTGACGAACATATTTGTCATGATAGGTACATATATTACGTATTCGTCTAATTAAGTCAATGATTTTCGCATCGTCGCGTCGGTAATATAGAGGGGCTGCTAAGAGGTGGCGAGGCAGTTAGTTCGGTGACACCTAAAACGGGTCAATTAGCAATAAGATGCGGATCCACGATACCCCGCTGTGTTGAGTTGTCCTTGTCAATATATCGCAGTACGAAATTTCTAATGCGTTACGTCAGAATTTCAAATTATAACGGTTTTTTGATGCCGGATACACAGATCTGTCTATTTGTGAATACGAATGAATGATTGATTTATGAATGAATAGCCCGATCTGTAAGAGAAAGTATTTTCCCTGATTTACAGACTGTTCATAGCATTTCACAACTACAGATAAATAATTACCTAGTTTGAATGAATATTTATCCCCAAATGAAACTGAGATATTTCCAAAGAGTGGTATGTGGTAACGTGGTAGAGTAAACTTACATATTTTTTTATCATAATACATCTTATGATTGGACAAACAATTCAGTCCTTCGATTGGGGGCGATTGAGGTCAACTGCGCATCGAACACTCGAGTCACACAACTAACAAGAACAACACATTACATCATGCGTCGGTCATGCCTGGAAAAGTTATGTACCAATTATACCCAATAAAAAGCACTACTCAGAAATTATTTTATACGCTTCACGTTGATTCGTTCAGAAATTATTTTATGTGTTTCACTATATACTGCTATTATACTCTGAATACTAAACAATATTAGAAAGACGATGGTTTCGAATTTTAACTATTTTACGTTACTCTAATATTTAAGTGACGTCGTTAAACAATGTGCATTGTAAATAGTGGTCAGTATTATTGAAGATAATTATTTGGTATAATTAACCGCGTGTGTTTATTACATTCATAACCTGTATTGCACCAATAAGTTAAAGAGATATGTAATAAGTTAGTATTTTGTTTTTTACTGTCCATACGAGCGGCACTGTAGGTATTGGGTATTTTTTTCATTCCATTAACCTTGATTGCTCATGGCACTAGGTTGTAGGGAAAACTAACAATCATTATAAGTACGATTTTTCATATTTTGGTATATTTAATTGTTATTCTTTATTTATACACTAGCTTTTTCCCGCGACTTCGTCTGCGTGTTCATATTATCATAATACGGACGTAAAAGCAATACATTATATGAAAATGTCATCTCCACAGAGTACATTTTCCATACTAAGATCATCTCTTATTTCATCCCCTTAGTGCTATTTTTCTACAAGTAGTTCACGCCATTATTTTTCGTTTAAAATAAGTCGTTAAATACGAATTTTGATATCAATAACTTCAGTGTTTCGATTTTGCATACAAAACTTTAACCCTTATCTTAACGCATTTAGGGTTAATTTTAGAAAAATAAAGTATGCAATTATTCTTGTTTCTAGATGAGTAACTAAAATGCAAAGTTTGAGAATTGTAGCTTTAACGGTTTCGATTTTCCATACAACCGTTTTTTACCCTTTTCACCCTCTTAAGGGTTGAATTTCCAAAAATCCCTTCTTAGTGCTACCCTACGTCACAATAGAAATTCTTGTGTAAATTTTCACGTTTCTAGCCACAGTAGTTTCGACTGTGCGTTGATTAGACAGTCATTAAATCACCCTAGTCTCGCAACACTTCAACCCTTATTTTAACTCCTTTACGGCTAATTTTAGACAAACAAAGTATGCAGGTAGTTTTTATTTTAAATGATTAACTAAAGTGCCAAGTTTGACGATGGCAACTCTAACGGTTTCGATTTTCCATACAACAGTTTTTAACCCTTTTCACCCCTTTACGTGTTGAATTTCCAAAAATCCCTTCTTAGTGCTACCCTACGTCACAATAGGAACCTTTGTGCAAAATTTCACGTTCCTAGCTCCAGTAGTTTTGGCTGTGCGTTGATACGTCAGTCAGTCAGTCAGGTTCCTCTTTTATATATAAAAAAATAACTAGTCAGGTCATAAATTCTGTCACATGTTTAATATAAAATAATTGACACAAGTTTATTCATTACGTAACCATTTATATACCAAAATGAACTTAACAAAACATAGATTCTTATGACACTAAAGTTTATTCAAAATGACCTCCGTGATTTTGGATACAGGCCTTCAATCTGCGCGGCCAGTTGTCTATCGCAGCACGAACGAGGTCCATGTCAATGTCTTGAGTGACTCCAAATTGGGATGAGGCTTGGAGCACGCCTTTTCCTCCAAGTGTTGCCATATCTTGTAATCTAACGGATTCAAATCTGGACTGGAGGAGGGCCAGTCTTCGTGCCGGATGAAGTCGATTTCACGCGCCGCCAGCCAGTCTTGTGTGCTCTTCGCTCTATGAACTGGCGCCGAATCTTGTTGGAATACCCAGTGCCTGTTATTGAACATGGTATGAGAAACAGGTTCCACGAGGTTCGTCAGGTTTGTATTTTGATACACAACTGCATTCGTTTTTACACCTTTCTCACAAAAATGTAACTCTGTTAAGCCCCAATAAGAAACTCCCAACCATACCATGAGCGAGGATGGAAAATGACCTCGTTGGACACGCGGAATACGGTTGCTCGCTTCTTCACTACTGTGTGCATACACCTTATCATTTTGTTTGTTGTAGCTCTCTTCTACGGTAAAAATTTTTTCATCTGAAAAAAGAATATCCCGCTATTTTTTTCCCGCGTACCGCGTCAACAAAGCGCGGCATCTCTTCAGTCTCAGGTCCCTTAAACGAGTATTCAAACGATGTCCTGTTTTTCTTCGATATGCCCGAAGCCCTAAGTCTTCATTTAACACCCTTTTCACCGTGGTTCTGCTTAACCCCATCTGAAGGGCCAACAGTTTCTGCCTACGTTTGGGATTTCTTTGAATTCGCGCCTTCACAGCTTTTATCACTGCTGGAGTCCTAACAGACCGAGGGCGACCACTTCTTGACCTGTCATCTACACTAGAGTCTTGATTGTATCGTTTGATGGTACGATAAACGAATCTTTTGGTTAAATTCAAAATTTTCAGTATATATATTATATGCAGATGATCTTAAAATTTACCGTATCATTGACAATATAAATGACCATAATCATTTCCAACAAGATCTCAATCGTTTTTATGCCTACTGCGTTGAAAACAAGCTTGATCTTAGTCTAAATAAATGCAAAACAATCAGTTTTACCAAAAAGAAAAATATAAGTAAATTCCCCTACAACCTAGGAAGGGTGACTTTGGATTCCGTTAACTTTATAAGAGACTTAGGCGTAACTTTAGATAGTAAATTGCAATTGGCAATACATATAGATAACATAATAAATAAAGCATTTAAAATGTATGGCTTTGTTATGCGATCAAGCACAAACTTTAGAAAACCATCTACGTATCTTTATTTATATAAAGCCCTGATCCGCTCTCAACTTGAATATGCCGTGCCTGTTTGGAATCCATATTATAATAAATATACAGATGCTATTGAATTAGTACAAAAAAATTTCTTAAAGTGTATGAACTATAGATGTTTCAGCTCATTCGCAAGCTATGAGCAACTGCTGCAAAAATACAACCTGTTAAACTTAAAACATAGACGCACTCAACTTGAAGCAATGTTACTCCACGATCTGTGCCACAATAAGTATGATTGTACATCAATAATTAATAAAATATGTTATAAAGTCCCTACTAGAACGCACTGCCGTACCCCTTGTCAACTATTCGCTCTAACTCGTTGTCGTACTAACTCCGGCAAACGTTCTCCTATTTATAGAATAATACACTCTTACAATCTTAATTTTAATGAATTAGATATAATGGCCACTTCTGCTTATTCATTTAAAAGAAAACTATTGAAAATATTGTCTAACACCTAAATGAATAAGTAACTAATGAGCAAATGTAGACTATGATTATACATTATGTTAATAACGTAGAAAGACGTATATTAATTTTGTTTAATTTTGTTTTAATAATATACAGGGTATATCAAGACTGCTACCGAAAACGAAGCCGGGTGGTAGTTTAAGCGACTTCAGACACAATGCAACAGAAAAAGTTGCAAAAAAAATCGACAATTTTTTTTTTGTTATTTTTTTTCTACGGCCATATTTGGGTGGTAAATACATTTTTTCCTAAAATAATAGTATATACCCTTTTATTTATAAATACTCTAAGGTATAAAAGAGTTTAAATTATTATTTAAGCAAAAACTATGGATTTACCACCCAAAAATAACGATATTTAAAAAATCATAAAAAAAATGTCGCGTTTCTAGGCGAAATTTTTAATTGCATTGTGTTTGTAGCCACTAAAACTACCACCCGGCTTCGTTTTCGGTAGCAGTCTTGAGATACCCGGTATAGTAATACTTATCAGCTGCCAAATATTGTAAACTGGTATCTCGTACGAGTATAATGTTATGTTAAAAACCTCAACAACACAGACTAGTGGCTTCAACCATCAACTTATTGAATTTGAGATGAATTGTAATGACTGTATTAGTTTTAGTTTCTGTTTAATGTGATTTTTTTTTCTAATCATCATCAGTTAATTTAATTTAATTTAGTATCTACCTATTTCTCTCTATTTTGTATATTTTATTTTTTAATGTGTGGTAAACGGTGTTGATGGCATGATTAGCATATGTAAGTACTTAAATAACTGTTATTCGTATCTCTTGTATTGTGTCATTGTTTGTTTACCCAAATAAAGAGAAAAAAAACAAACAAAAATTTGAATTGGCGCGTAACCGCAACGATGCAACGCAATGACTGCAACACGGTCTTCTTTAAGCGTCCACTCCATATTTAAAAATGAGTAAAATTCTAAAAAGTATACATTTTTATTTCATGAACAATTCGAAATTCGAATTCAATACACTTTTTTGTGGCCAGCCTTAGATTATATACTCGTCTAGATTGAGCAATGTCAACAAACGATGCGCTAAAAGTGTCCTCACTTTCGTTGATATGTGTGAGTACGGGTCGTGTAATTATTGTAATCCAACTGTCAAGGTGTGTGTGTTTAGGGATGCCTACTCCAGATTATTATCTTAACTTTCCCCCATTATTTGATATACAAAATAGGTTAAATAAAATATTTTTTTCTTTATTAAAAGTAATCATACTATTAATTATATTTATAACGCATTTTAGTAAAAACAATAAAGATCTAAACCCATCTCCTAGTGTTTGTTTCCGAATAGAATTAACTCTTTGGATTTATTGCCTGGGCTGTTATCTGATTTCTGTATTTATGTAAAATATAAATCATCATAAGTAAAATGTTCGGAACACACAACTGAAGTCATGTGAGGCTACGAATGGTCTTCTTTTCGTTTCCGCTGTGTAATGTCTATCCAGCAATTTGCTAGTACGGAATCCGTAGGACGTCTAAAAATATTATTAGGACCTTGAATAAGTTCTCGCTGTTTCTTCAAAGATGACAATAGCAGTACCCCGTTTATGAAATTTTGAATGGTACATGCAAGGCAAAGAATTAATAAAATACTATGAAGTGCATGTCGTCGTGGGTTTCATTAATATCGTGTAGGTAAGTTTTATTTACTCATTCAATAAATAATGCCATTCTTCTTGTTGTTATTCTGATCGAAATATTAGGTAATGATATTTGTGTTTTATAGTTTCTCCCAGAGTTTCAACAAATTTTCCTAGTAATAAATTGACAACACTGGCCAATGAAACTCATCTTCAAAATAATGAATTAAAAGTTCATGTTTTCTTCAAATAATAGTGGTTTAACAATAATGTTACCGATAGAAAGTGATATTGGTATTATTATACAGTTTTCCCACACAATTGCGATACAATTCGACAGCACAAACCGGCATAATTAATTATTTTTCGGGAGCACGTTATCCCAATGATTAAAGAATAGAGGGGATAAAGCATAAGGTCACGTGACGCGTACCACTTTGATTCACAAACATGGCGGCGGCTCCGCCCCTAAAAATAGTGATACGCTAGTACCAAATTTTTTATCGATATCGATCATCAACAGTGGCATACGACTAACATTAATATAACATTTTTAATTTTTGCTTTACATCTCAATTGAGTATAAACAGGGGATTTTAGGACTTGACAGTCAAGTCTTTAAAAATTAAATCCGATAATAATAGGTCAATGTTTTGATATTTTTTTCATGCTATGATTTATTTGATGGGTAAGTTTTACCTGATGATTGGATTGGATTTGTCAAATAATACACACGTGAGATAAAATACAACTTTATTAATAGCTAGAATTTGGTTGCGACTTCGAATATACCACACTTTTTTCCTTAAGCACCAATTTTCGCCATGTCAATATTTCTTTTGCCAAATTATAACTAAAATCTAAAAAAAAACAGACATTTAGCAAACAACTATGAAAATATGTACACTAAACTAACAACTTAAATATATAAATAGAAATAAAATATCTACACAAAATTAACAATTAAAATGTAAAAATAGAAATTAAACAATTAACTAAATAAACACAATTAACTAAATAAACTGACATTATTGTGTTCTGTGACATGAACCATTGTAATTTTAAATGGCGATATAAAAAAAGAAAAAAAGTCGGTTTTACGGGCGAAGATTTTACGTGACAACGTCTTTTTCTCGGTAGAATATTTATTGATATGAATATAATTAAATTGCACAATAGGAACAAGGAATTGAATGAAAATAAGAATTGCACAAATTTTAACTATAGAAATATATTTTGTTTACTAAAACATTGTACATGTAATGACGAATCTAAGCACTCCATATTTTCACTACAGACACAGCTGACGATACTTTAACCACACGTGTGAACTTGTATTGTGACGCTTTCTTGTTTTTCCAACGCCAAGAACGTTCGAGAAAGACAAAGACAGAGACACAAGCATGCGCCGATTCAATGCGCCTAATTCTCTAGTGCTGCGCGCGCACCGTTACGTTACCGGGCGTTACACTTTTTCATAAGTGACTCCCAGCCGCAACCTAATTTAAGACGTTGTCACGTCAAAAGAAGACAGTTCGTGTTGCTGACGTAGTTTCTTGCGCCACTTCTTCACAGCTACAACACGTTCCGAAGCGGTGGTAGCAGAAATGAACAATCCAAAATATCTTTTGAAAGACTATTTGAATAAATAATAATAATAATAATTAATCTTTATTTCATTACAACATGTTTACAACATAATAACACCCTGACTCCTGAACTAGGAAGCCCTGTATAACAGAAGTCAGTCTCTTTCGACAATTATTTATTTAACAGCTGCTTTATATAAAAAAATAAGAAACTCGAAAAAAAATTATAAAAATAATTAAAAGACTTAATAAACTATGTAACAACACTAGATCGCCAAATGAAATGAACTTAAATTATAAAGAATATTTTGATTTTGATTTTGAATAAAGGAATTGTAGCGGACATCGCGAACGAAGGCAGGAAATCAGCACTAGAATAAAAATATTTTTCGAATAATTCAATCAAACAAAAAAAACATAAGGTTCATACATACATAAACATACAAGCGGTGAATAATGTGGACTATAGATTTTAATTTATGTATAAATATTGACTGCCTCAGTGGCGTAGTTGTATTATGGTACGGTTACAAAGCTGAGGTCTCAAGTTCGAATCCCGGGTCGCGCAAAGTGATATCGGATTTTTCTATTCATTATCAGCACAGTCAGGAATTTGTGCCCGATATTGCGATAGGCTCGCCACCCACAACATCGTAGAACGGAACATACAAGGCGAAATAAATAAATAAATAAATAACACCCAACAGTCACATACATAGTCCTGACCCCACATTAAGATCGAGTCTTGTGTCATGGGTATCAGGAACTACGAGAGACCTTTCGGTCTCACAAACACACAGACCCGAGAGAAATATTTGTGGGCCGCACAAACATTTCTCTCGGTGCGGGGATCGAACCCGCGGTCTCTCTATTCACGAATGGCGTCTTACCGCCTGCGCCACGGAGGCTGAAATGTGGGTGTCCTGGTTGCACCTCTGCCTACCCATTCTGGGAAAAAGGCGTGAGTTTATGTATGTATAAATATTAATATTATGATAAATTTATTTGTAACAAAACTAATAAAAATGCAACTGCTACATAAACAATAGTAATATGATGTATTAAACATTTTGATCTTAGTGTGGGGTCAGACTATGTATGTGACGGTTGGAGGTAATTATTTCTTGATATTCCTAAAAATATACTTATACTTTACAATTATCGTTACTTTTTTAGTCGCCATAATGTAAACATATGACCAACTAATACTAATTTACATGTTACAACCGTTACAAGGTTATACCTGTCGAGACAAACACCCAGTTGCATCTAATACATTTCGTTCATTATTACGTTGCACCATTCTTTGCTAAAATCAAAAATACCTATCAGGATATTTAATACATACCAAATAAAATAAAATTACATAGGTAGATTTTTATTGCTATTATTTGACTGAGGAAAATCATTATGTCTCACTTAGAATTCAATCAATGAATATGAAAGTGTTGGTTAAGATAAACAATTATAATAATTAATAATAAAATATAAAACTATTTCTGTTCATTAAAAGGTTCTCCAGAACATTAGACAATAGACTACCAATTGTCCAAATTATCTTGCATGTCATCTTTGTTATTGATTAACAGTTGTATTATTAATAGGATTATTAGGTAAAATATCATAATTACTACAATTTCACTTACCGGGAATATTGTTGGAAAGCTGTTTTCTTTTTCAAAATGTAATGAACAAATAAATGTATTTATTGCAGGGTTCCAATAGCTTCCAATTTTTTGTATCCATTTTGTCCTGGTTTGTATGTTTATAGGGAATCTAAAAAATATTTTAAATTTCACTTTGTTTGTCGGTCTAAATATATATTTAAATATAAACTATTTTTTTCTTTTTTTGAAAAATAAGGATCAAAATATTTAAAAATGATAATATCGATATGAATAATTTCGTATCGAATCCACTCATCTCTAAACTTGTGTGTAAACAAACAATGAGGTTGTTATTTACACTACTTGTATAAATAACGCCTAGAAGAGTCTAAAACTTAATCAACAAGATCCAAATACATTTATAAATGATAAAAATAAACCCAAAATGTAAATTTAGCACATATTTGTTAGTATTTCGTAAAAACAGTTACTAACCTATGAAAAGAAATGTTAGGGTCCTTTTTGCTTGAACTCGACTCGAATCCTTTAACACAACACTGAGGCATTTTAAAAACTTAACAACTAAACTAATAAGCAAACTAAACAAACTCAACAAACGAGATTAACCAATGAATAATCCGAAATTCTTTGATTGTGCAGATTTGTTTACTCCGATTGACAGATAACGCCACAGTTTGACATTTCATGCAGTTTTTGGTTTAATAGTCTGTGGTTTCGAAAGCATAACTAAAATGGCGTCATTTTGGTCTATGGGCGGTCCCAGTGTGGTTAGTGAACAAAATATTGCCATATTCGAAACAAAGGAATTATTATTTGTCTCTTTCATTAAGGGACAAGTCAGCTTTGTGTAAATGAGACAGATACATAAATGTACATTCCGCGTCGATATTCTTAACATAACTATAACTTGACATATATAGCTACTTTTGTGCGTGATCCTTTATAATTCTTGTATCATTGCGTTATCCATATGTAGTTCAAATGACACTGACGTACGTGAGAAGCGAGTCTACCAAATTTGGTAGACTTTTTTGAGCCGCGCGGTGAGGTGTGATGTGTCATCTAGACGAGTATATAATCTAAGTGGCCAGCATTCTAAAAGAAAAGTTTTTACTGTGTCACAATACTTATGACCCGACAGTGTATAGATAAAACCATACTACAGCTAGACTGACTGCTCTTTTTGCACACATGAGGACTAAGGAATAAAATCGTGCAGCACGCTAGCCTAATCAACAAATTCTGAATAAATTCGGTATTGTAATGTTACTTTGTGTTCTTCGGCGGCGAGTTTACGATGCCTTATGATTTATGTAGCAAGCTGATTGTATTTAAAACTACAGACACGAATAGTGCCTAAGTTTTATTACGCCTCTTATATATCTAATATAGTTACGTACCTGACTGTAGTAAATTAAACTTTAACGAGCCTTGTTGCTGCCAAACGGAATAAAGAACCGCCAAAGACTTTGTGTCTGTGCTGGATTGTATCACACTTGAAATCATCTATACATATAAATAAAATTGAAGTGTCTGTTTTAAGAGTGAAAATAAAAAAAATCCTACTACATATCTATACCTAGTCAGGTCATAAATTCTGTTACATGTTTAATATAAAATAATTGAAACAAGTTTATTCATTATGTAACCATTTATATACCAAAATGAACTTAACAAAACATAGATTCTTATGACACTAAAGTTTATTCAAAATGACCTCCGTGATTTTGAATACAGGCCTTCAATCTGCGCGGCCAGTTGTCTATCGCAGCACGAACGAGGTCCATGTCAATATCGGCGGCTGCCTTAATCAAGGATGTCTTGAGTGACTCCAAATTGGGATGAGGCTTTGAGCACGCCTTTTCCTCCAAGTGTTGCCATATCTTGTAATCTAACGGATTCAAATCTGGACTGGAGGAGTGCCAGTCTTCGTGCCGGATGAAGTCGATTTCACGCGCCGCCAGTCAGTCTTGTGTGCTCTTCGCTCTATGAGCTTGCGCCGAATCTTGTTGGAATACCTAGTGCCTGTTATTGAACATGGTAAGAGAAACAGGTTCCACAAGGTTCGTCAGGACTGTATTTTGATACACAACTGCATTCGTTTTTACAACTTTCTCACAAAAATGTACCTCTGTTAAGCCCCAATAAGAAACTCCCAACCATACCATGAGCGAGGATGGAAAATGACCTCGTTAGACACGCGGAATACGGTTGTTCGCTTCTTCACTACTGTGTGCGTACACCTTATCATTTTGTTTGTTGTAGCTCTCTTCTACGGTAAAATTTTTTTCATCTGAAAATGAATTTCCTGATATTTTTTTCCCGCGTACCGCTTCAACAAAGCGCGGCATCTCTTCAGTCTCAGGTCCATTAGACGAGCATTCAAACGATGTCCTATTTTTCTTCGATATGCCCGAAGCCCTAAGTCTTCATTTAACACCCTTTTCACCGTGGTTCTGCTTAACCCCATCTGAAGGGCCAACAGTTTCTGCTTATGTTTGGGATTTCTTTGAATTCGCGCCTTCACAGCTTTTATCACTGCTGGAGTCCTAACAGACCGAGGGCGACCACTTCTTGACCTGTTATCTACACTAGAGTCTTCATTGTATTGTTTGATGGTACGATAAACGAATCTTTTGGTTATATTCAAATTTTTCAGTATGTCAAAAATTTGAATTGGCGCGTAACCGCAACGATGCAACGCAATAACTGCAACACGGTCTTCTTTAAGCGTCCACTCCATATTTAAAAAGGAGTAAAATTCTAAAAAGTATACATTTTTATTTTCATGAACAATTCGAAATCCGAATTCAATAAACTTTTTTGTGGCCAGCATTCTAAAAGAAAAGTTTTTACTGTGTAACAATACTTATGACCTGACTGTGTATATACACGATACCTGTGCCGAAAATGATATTTAAAATTTTTTTTGTCTGTCTGTCTGTCTGTCTGTTTGTTCCGGCTAATCTCTGAAATGGCTGGACTGATTTTGACGGGACTTTTTTGTCAGGTAGCTGATATAATAAGGAGTAACTTAGGCTACATTTATTTTAGAAAAAACTTTCATTTTAGGAAAATAAAGTAGTACAGTCCAGTACCGCGCGCAGCTCACGCGCATGCCACCACTGGGCCGTCACGTCAGGCGCCTCCCACCAACGAATCAATATCACATTTACAAAATATTATATATAAAGAAATTTTTCAATAAAGCTAATACAAAAAACTGAAAATTAATGTGCTTAATACTTAAATAAATGATAACAAGTAACTCAATAATTACTCATTAGGATAGGTACAGTCAGCGACATAAGTCGTTGAACACATTCAAAACGCCAAAAGTCTTGCACACATGAAGCAACAGAAGTGGTTGAGCAGGGTCGGCCACAAAAATTCGTGAACACCTTAAGGTTACAAAAGTTTCTGAACAACAAAAGAAACAAAATTCCTGAACACGCAAATTGTACATAAGTCAGTAATTTTTTGATATCTTTGTATTGCGCGCGCCCACCGACTTCGACTGAGAACAAGTTAGCTGTTAACTAGCTGGCGAATTTCCGTAGCAACTCATAACAATATTCAATGTAGTTTCTCAAAATATTCCTAAAGCCACAACGCGTGTTTTATATCAATGGAGACAATTAAAAATAATTATTATTAGTTAGAATGGAAAATACTTTTTCAAAAGTTTCTGAGCGACAAAATACCTGAACACACCAATGGTACATAAGTTTCTGAACATCTATAAAAAGCAAGTTTGCCGCAGATGTGTTCAGCTACTTTTGTCGCTTTGTTATGCATTCATTGTAAAATGTTATTTCATAATTTATAATTTTTGCTTTTCTCTGCATTTATTATTGTATTCTTCTTTTTTTTTAAATTGCAATGAGTAGCTAGACGAGCATGCCGTTCGCCTGATGGTAAGCGATACGACCGCTCATAAACAGTAGCAATACCAAACATCACCTTGAATTACAAAGCAATGCTTGACATTCCACTGCGCTCGTCATCCTGAGACCTAAGATGTTAAGTCCCAAAATATCCAGTAGTTACTCTGGCTACAATACCGTTCAATCCGAAACACAACAGTTCATTGACACTGCTGTTTAACGGGAGAAAAAGTCATTGCGGTGGTACCTGCCCAGATGGCCTCTCACATATGAAAGACCTACCATCAGTGTTATTGTGAAATAACATTTATTTATGAGAAGTTTTTAGCATGTGTTATATCAGTGGAGATTATAAATAACAATAATTTTATTAGAATGAAAATAGTGGCCGCAATTTTGAACTTTTTAGTTATTGGGCAATTGGTCTCAAATTTTATTTCCCGGTTTATATTTTTTGCTTTCCTCATCATTGACTTATTGTTTTCTGTTTTTGTGAAATAATATTTATTTATGAGAAGTTTAAATGTATTGTTCATCTGTTATTGGCACGAGATATTAAACAATAAATTGTTAAGGTTAATAAACATTTATCTCAAAAAAAAATTCTAAATTTCACTTCATGAGATATAATAATTATATAGGCAAAATTGTGCTAGTATCGGACAGTACTAATCTATAATTTAATGATGTGGGTAAGACAGTTACAATGTGCTTATATTGGAACAATAACACAATAAAATACCCACATGGCAATTCATAAACTAAGTCTCGCTGCCAGGGCCGCATTCAAAGCTTTGATTTTTATTTAAATAATTTAATTTTTGTCTTGGAAATACGGAAGTTATCTTTTTCTTTTATGATTGTTGGCAAGTCGTTATACATTTGTGCTCCTTCATATCTAATACTTTTTTCAATGTAATTTTTGCGTGGCATACAAATTTTACTTGAATTTGTAAGTACTCTAAGTCAGAGTTCTTTTTTATTTTGAAAGCTTAGTTTGAGTTAATTTTATGTACTATTATTTTTCTTATTAAAAGGCAAGTGTTGAACTTATGTAAATAATCAATATTTAACATAAATATAATTAAACTTCTTGAGTTTTTATGTACTCTTGTTTTTATGTGGACCTATTATCGTCTAAATCGTACGTATCGTTTTCCATTGATCTTACAATTTTGAATATCGGAGCAAAAAACACAGTGGATATTGATTTTAAAACCAATCGGATCAATAAGTAAAAAGCAAAAAAATGCGGCCAAATTATTCTATTTTGACTATCAATTTAGAATATCGGAGCAAGGTGTATACGCTCTTAAATGTGTGGAAAAGTGGAACAGTTTCCTGTACGTATGTACTATTATATTCGGCATAGGTGCAAGTTTGTGTTGGAACTCTTATCATCATCATCATCATCATATCAGCCCCAGGAAGTCCACTGCTGAACATAGACCTCCCCCAAGGATCTCCACAATGACCTGTTGGAAGCGGCTTGCATCCAGCAACTTCTTGCAACCTTAGTCAGATCGTCCGTCCACCTTGTAGGCAGGCGTCCGACATTTCGCTTGCCTGTACGTGGCCTCCACTCAAGAACCTTTCGGCCCCAACGACCATCGGTTCTACGAGCTATGTGCCCTGCCCATTGCCACTTCAACTTGCTAATCCGGTAGGCTATGTCGGTTATTTTAGTTCTCCTACGGATCTCCTCATTTCTGATTCGATCTCGTAGGGAAACCCCGAGCATAGCCCTCTCCATAGCTCGTTGAGTGACTTTGAGCTTCCTAATAAGGCCCATAGTGAGAGGCCACGTCTCGGTGCCGTAAGTCATCACTGGCAACACACAACTATCGAACTATCGATTTAAGGCACTGAGGTATTTTGGTATTATTTATTTACGCCACTGATATAAAACACGCTTAAAACTTCTTATAAATAAATATTATATTATTTCACAAAACAGGAAACAATAAGTCAATGCAGAGAAAAACAAAAATTATAAATTATGAAATAACATTTTACAATGAATGCATAACAAAGCGACAAAGTAGCTGAACACATCTGCGGCAAACTTGCTTTTTATAGATGTTCAGAAACTTATGTACCATTGGTGTGTTCAGGTATTTTGTCGCGCAGAAACTTTTGAAAAATTATTTTCCATTTAACTAATAATTATTATTTTTAATTGTCTCCATTGATATAAAATACGCGATGTGGCTTTAGGAATATTTTGAGAAACCACATTGAATATTGTTATGAGTTGTCACGGAAATTCGCCAGCTAGTTAACAGCTAACTTCGATATGGTCGAAGTCGGTGGGCGTGCGGAATACAAAGATATCAAAAAAATTACTGACTTATGTACAATTTGCGTGTTCAGGAATTTTGTTGCTTTTGTTGTTGGGAAACTTTTGTAACCTTAAGGTGTTCACGAATTTTTGTGGCCGACCCTGCTCAACCACTTCTGTTGCTTCATGTGTGCAAGACTTTTGGCGTTTTGAATGTGTTCAACGACTTTTGTCGCTGACTGTACTTATTACAAACCTCCAAAATAGGCAACTCCTATAAAATACAGTAACAAACATTAATTATCATTACAAATATATAATTACCGAGTACTTAAAGAGTGGTTAATGCAGAACAAAAGCTTATACCAGTGATTCTCAACCTTTTTTTGTTGCGGCACATATTTAACGATGTCAAAATTTGGCGGCACACAAAGAGCGCCTTGAGACATATTCCTATTGCTATGCACGCCGCTTCATCACAATTTGGCACTAAGAAAAAACGCGTTGCAAAGCAAATAATAAAATAATTATTTTTTTGTGGATTTAAATACATATTCATGTTAAAAATATTTTTCTTTTTAAATGATATAATTTAATAATATTAACATTATACCGAGTATATCAAGACTGCTACCGAAAACGAAGCCGGGTGGTAGTTTTAGTGACTACAATACAAAGCAACTAAAAATTTCGCAAAGAAACGCGACATTAATTTTTAATGATTTTTTAAATATCATCATTTTTGGGTGGTAAATCAATAGATTTTGCTAAAATAATAATTTAAACTGTTTTATACCTTAGAGTATTTATAAATGAAAGGGTATACACTATTATTTTAGGAAAAAAATGTATTTACCACCCAAATATGGCCATAGGAAAAAAATTACAAAACAAAATTGTCCCTTTTTTTTTTGCAAAATTTTCTATTGCATTGTGTCTGAAGTCGCTTAAACAACCACCCGGCTTCGTTTTCGGTAGCAGTCTTGATATACCCTGTATATTTGCAAAATTTGGCGGCACACTTTTGAAATTTGGCGGCACACAAAAGTGCCGCGGCACGGTGGTTGAGAATCACTGGCTTATACAGTGAATTATCATAATAAATTGAGTCTGGTCGTTTCCTGTTTCCTTTTTAAATCCTCTAAGGTGTAAATGTATTTAGATATGTTGAGCGGTGCGCAGCCGCAAGGAAGTATAATTAACTGTGATGATTTAAGTAATTAACTGTATAATTATTTTTACCTGTAGTGCAGTGATTCCCAAAGTGGTCCAGGTGGACCCCCAGGGGTCCACGGGAGACTTGCTGTGGGTCTACGTAGGCGTTAATAAAAAATGGGGGGTCCATAAGATGTTAATGGGGGTCCACGAAAATTTATCTGCTTTTGATAGTAAAGAGCAAAAATGTAAGCATAGTTTTTGTAAGGGCCTACCTACATTGTTTTAAGTACCTAACTAAGCAGATAATATTTTAATAAGGCAAGCGACTGTTACTTGTCCAAACTTGCGTATTCGATATTACGTACAATGTCGTGTACAGACTTGCAAAGCGCTATCCGCCCGACAATGCTTAATGCTTGTTTAGACATGAACTTGATCACCACTATAAATACTTGATGTCAAAATCAAACTCATTCATTTGTTCCATTCAATAAATTGTTAAGGTTAATAAACATTTATCTCAAAAAAAAATTCTAAATTTCACTTCATGAGATATAATAATTATATAGGCAAAATTGTGCTAGTATCGGACAGTACTAATCTATAATTTAATGATGTGGGTAAGACAGTTACAATGTGCTTATATTGGAACAATAACACAATAAAATACCCACATGGCAATTCATAAACTAAGTCTCGCTGCCAGGGCCGCATTCAAAGCTTTGATTTTTATTTAAATAATTTAATTTTTGTCTTGGAAATACGGAAGTTATCTTTTTCTTTTATGATTGTTGGCAAGTCGTTATACATTTGTGCTCCTTCATATCTAATACTTTTTTCAATGTAATTTTTGCGTGGCATACAAATTTTACTTGAATTTGTAAGTACTCTAAGTCAGAGTTCTTTTTTATTTTGAAAGCTTAGTTTGAGTTAATTTTATGTACTATTATTTTTCTTATTAAAAGGCAAGTGTTGAACTTATGTAAATAATCAATATTTAACATAAATATAATTAAACTTCTTGAGTTTTTATGTACTCTTGTTTTTATGTGGACCTATTATCGTCTAAATCGTACGTATCGTTTTCCATTGATCTTACAATTTTGAATATCGGAGCAAAAAACACAGTGGATATTGATTTTAAAACCAATCGGATCAATAAGTAAAAAGCAAAAAAATGCGGCCAAATTATTCTATTTGACTATCAATTTAGAATATCGGAGCAAGGTGTATACGCTCTTAAATGTGTGGAAAAGTGGAACAGTTTCCTGTACGTATGTACTATTATATTCGGCATAGGTGCAAGTTTGTGTTGGAACTCTTATCATCATCATCATCATCATATCAGCCCCAGGAAGTCCACTGCTGAACATAGACCTCCCCCAAGGATCTCCACAATGACCTGTTGGAAGCGGCTTGCATCCAGCAACTTCTTGCAACCTTAGTCAGATCGTCCGTCCACCTTGTAGGCAGGCGTCCGACATTTCGCTTGCCTGTACGTGGCCTCCACTCAAGAACCTTTCGGCCCCAACGACCATCGGTTCTACGAGCTATGTGCCCTGCCCATTGCCACTTCAACTTGCTAATCCGGTAGGCTATGTCGGTTATTTTAGTTCTCCTACGGATCTCCTCATTTCTGATTCGATCTCGTAGGGAAACCCCGAGCATAGCCCTCTCCATAGCTCGTTGAGTGACTTTGAGCTTCCTAATAAGGCCCATAGTGAGAGGCCACGTCTCGGTGCCGTAAGTCATCACTGGCAACACACAACTATCGAACTATCGATTTAAGGCACTGAGGTATTTTGGTATTATTTATTTACGCCACTGATATAAAACACGCTTAAAACTTCTTATAAATAAATATTATATTATTTCACAAAAACAGGAAACAATAAGTCAATGCAGAGAAAAACAAAAATTATAAATTATGAAATAACATTTTACAATGAATGCATAACAAAGCGACAAAGTAGCTGAACACATCTGCGGCAAACTTGCTTTTTATAGATGTTCAGAAACTTATGTACCATTGGTGTGTTCAGGTATTTTGTCGCGCAGAAACTTTTGAAAAATTATTTTCCATTTAACTAATAATTATTATTTTTAATTGTCTCCATTGATATAAAATACGCGATGTGGCTTTAGGAATATTTTGAGAAACCACATTGAATATTGTTATGAGTTGTCACGGAAATTCGCCAGCTAGTTAACAGCTAACTTCGATATGGTCGAAGTCGGTGGGCGTGCGGAATACAAAGATATCAAAAAAATTACTGACTTATGTACAATTTGCGTGTTCAGGAATTTTGTTGCTTTTGTTGTTGGGAAACTTTTGTAACCTTAAGGTGTTCACGAATTTTTGTGGCCGACCCTGCTCAACCACTTCTGTTGCTTCATGTGTGCAAGACTTTTGGCGTTTTGAATGTGTTCAACGACTTTTGTCGCTGACTGTACTTATTACAAACCTCCAAAATAGGCAACTCCTATAAAATACAGTAACAAACATTAATTATCATTACAAATATATAATTACCGAGTACTTAAAGAGTGGTTAATGCAGAACAAAAGCTTATACCAGTGATTCTCAACCTTTTTTTGTTGCGGCACATATTTAACGATGTCAAAATTTGGCGGCACACAAAGAGCGCCTTGAGACATATTCCTATTGCTATGCACGCCGCTTCATCACAATTTGGCACTAAGAAAAAACGCGTTGCAAAGCAAATAATAAAATAATTATTTTTTTTGTGGATTTAAATACATATTCATGTTAAAAATATTTTTCTTTTTAAATGATATAATTTAATAATATTAACATTATACCGAGTATATCAAGACTGCTACCGAAAACGAAGCCGGGTGGTAGTTTTAGTGACTACAAATACAAAGCAACTAAAAATTTCGCAAAGAAACGCGACATTAATTTTTAATGATTTTTTAAATATCATCATTTTTGGGTGGTAAATCAATAGATTTTGCTAAAATAATAATTTAAACTGTTTTATACCTTAGAGTATTTATAAATGAAAGGGTATACACTATTATTTTAGGAAAAAAATGTATTTACCACCCAAATATGGCCATAGGAAAAAAATTACAAAACAAAATTGTCCCTTTTTTTTTTGCAAAATTTTCTATTGCATTGTGTCTGAAGTCGCTTAAACAACCACCCGGCTTCGTTTTCGGTAGCAGTCTTGATATACCCTGTATATTTGCAAAATTTGGCGGCACACTTTTGAAATTTGGCGGCACACAAAAGTGCCGCGGCACGGTGGTTGAGAATCACTGGCTTATACAGTGAATTATCATAATAAATTGAGTCTGGTCGTTTCCTGTTTCCTTTTTAAATCCTCTAAGGTGTAAATGTATTTAGATATGTTGAGCGGTGCGCAGCCGCGAGGAAGTATAATTAACTGTGATGATTTAAGTAATTAACTGTATAATTATTTTTTACCTGTAGTGCAGTGATTCCCAAAGTGGTCCAGGTGGACCCCCAGGGGTCCACGGGAGACTTGCTGTGGGTCTACGTAGGCGTTAATAAAAATGGGGGTCCATAAGATGTTAATGGGGGTCCACGAAAATTTATCTGCTTTTGATAGTAAAGAGCAAAAATGTAAGCATAGTTTTTGTAAGGGCCTACCTACATTGTTTTAAGTACCTAACTAAGCAGATAATATTTTAATAAGGCAAGCGACTGTTACTTGTCCAAACTTGCGTATTCGATATTACGTACAATGTCGTGTACAGACTTGCAAAGCGCTATCCGCCCGACAATGCTTAATGCTTGTTTAGACATGAACTTGATCACCACTATAAATACTTGATGTCAAAATCAAACTCATTCATTTGTTCCCGGAATTTCGAAAAAAATGTGTGAGAAAATTTATATCAGTGTTTGCTAGTGCCGGAGAAAAGTAAGTACTTACCTTTTTTTTTTGTTATAGTACTTAAGTATTTTGTTTATGTGTACTAGTCGGTTGATCACAACTGCTTGTATAGATAGGTAACTTAGTAACTTACAGATATTTTAATTGTCCTCTTTCGATTTGAACACAGCACGTTTTATTCAATTGTTTTTTCACGAGTGAAGCACTGCCTCTCTAAAAAGGCCGAATAAGCAATATTGCAGAACAATTAATTAATTTTGTAATTTTTCTTGCAAATAACTTCTAATTTTATAAAACAGTAATTTCACAATCATTTTAAATTGATTTTGAAGTAACTATTTTATCAATACTCTTCCTTTTCGGAAAGAGCGAGCGGTGCGCGGGCGACGGGAAAAGGGCGGGGCTTGAGCTTCGATGCCAGTTTGTCACGTTTTAACAATGAAGCCCAGACAAAAAATACGGAAATACACGGAGCGCGTGAACTCATTGATTTGATGAAATGTTAGTTATCGTTTTTATGGACAATTTTGGGATTTCTACTTTTATTTTTTCCTACACAAATATGATCAGTATTCTTTACTGAGTACACCAATTTTTATTTGTACTATTAAAAATTTGTGGTAAATTAGGTACTTTAAAATTGATACCGTTTTGTGAAAACGTCTGTATTTGTTTTAGCGGTTTATTAGTTGGTCCCTTTACAAGCCGTAATTCTATTTCCGTGTGCTGACAAAGGCTGCGGTGTGATACCTATATTCAGAAAAAAACTTGGTTACTAAAATATTTTTTTGTACAGGTAAGTTAACTGACTCGAAACATGGCTACAGCAAAGAAAAAATGTCGCAAATATAATGTTGATTATTTGAAATATGGTTTTGTGCGATCAGAGGCAGACAAACAATTGCCCATGTGCCTATTATGCAACAAAGTTTTGAGCAATGACTCTATGAAACCATCAAAGCTCGAAGATCATCTAAAAAGGTGTCATACTGATAAATTAGGTAAAGATTTAAAATATTTTCAAACATTGAAGGAAAAATATGAAAAGAGACCCACCATGCACAGTATGTTCGCTTCAACATCTCAAAGTAACGATGATGGCTTGCGGGCATTTACGGCACGGGCATTTTTAACGAAGACTTGCTATTTGCCAGAACTTTGGAGACTGACACTAAAGGCGAATCAATATTTAATGTCCTGAGTATTTTTTTACGGAAAAATCGATTCCATTTACAAACATTATTTCAGTGGCAACAGACGGAGCTCCTGCAATGGTCGGGCGATATCGTGAGTTTATAAGTCATCTCAAAAAAATTATACCAGGACTTACAGCTATTCATTGCGTAATCCACCGACAACATCTTGTGGCAAAACATTTAAGTGAAAGGTTGAACCAATCTCTTCATTTTGTAATAAAACAAAATCAGAAGCAATGCATTGAATACGCGTTTATTTGCTCAATTGTGTGATGAAAATGATGAAGACTTCCAATGACTGCTCTTACATACTGAAGTACGCTGGTTGTCGAAAGGTGCATGCTTAAGAGCGTTTATACCCTGCACGCGCTTTTTGGCTTAAAAACAGGACTTTTCAAATGAGTTAATAGCCACCAATAAACAATTTAAAGGAATAATAATTATTACTAATTTTAGAAAAGGTTGTCATCTAGGGATTTTGGTGGAAAACATTATAGATTGATGGATAATTTGTGAGTACTATACGGATTACTGAACACAAGTTTCGTTATTTAGGCTTTATATGGCAATTTAGAAGCTTAAGATATCCGAAACCACTAAATATAAGATGAAAATAAAAATATTATCAGACTAATAAGACCCTTATGGAGGGATTTTGCTGAGAAAAATAATCTTTTTGTGTTTAGTTCCTAAAAAATAAAAATTTAAACAATGCGAAATTATTCAGAAACTCTCGTTAAGAACATATTTTTTTTCACCAACTTATCGTACATAATTTTTTATAGCAATTGCATATTACAATAGAAGAACATCTTATCAATAAATTGCCATTTTTATATTTCAACAAAATTAGTTTTCATGTTTTCTACAAATATTTTAAAAACCACTATAAAACACGCTGTCCGACGTGGATCAAATCAGACCGCCGCAAGGCCTTCTAGAGGGAGGACGTATCGCTCGTCGCTCCGGCCTGGCTGCAGTCGATTATGCCGCGCGTAGTAAAAATAGCCACGCGCGGAATGCGATTACCACATCTTAGTACTTTGGTAGTAAAATATTTAATTATTTTTATTACCTACTATGATTTTGTAGTGAGTATAAATTATGTTCCAGGTAATATAATGGGATGTAATTCCGAGGCTAAATTATGTTATGTATTGTAATATAAAATTAAATATATTTCGTAATTGTAAGGGGTTGTAAGGCCCCTAACACTATTTATGTGTTCGAACACGAAATGATTAATAAAACGTCCGTAGTGTATACTGATTGAACACTGATTTGAATGCAACTAAACAATGTAATAATAACGAAAATATGATTAGTATCCAAAATTTGTATTATTCTTTGCTTGCACAGTAATATTTGTCTACTTATTAAGCAAATAAAATATTTTTATGATATTATATTACAGTTACATTTCAATTGAATATTTGAAGCGCACGGATCAAAGTTGTTTCAGCCGATTGTATAGCGAGCCGACGCGGCAGCTCTACGCACACAGCTTTGGTCGCTTATGTGTGCGTGAAATTAACGAAGAAATACCTATAGTTGACTTTGCGCGCAAGGTGTATACGCTCTTAACGAGATTTTACTCTGTTTTTGATTCCGTATTAGAATTCCTAGAAAGTAGAGATCCAGATTTAAAAGAAAACTTGGTCAAATTCAAAGCATTGGACATTGCGTATTTGACAGATTGTTTAAACAATATGGCCTAACCACTCTCAATCGTACTCTCGATTGTAGAGGAGGCCCGTGCCCTGCAGTGGGACGTATATGGGCTGATACAGATTAAAAAAATTAATGATATTATCTTGCAGTTACAAGGGGACAACCTGAATTTAATAAAAACAAAGGGGATAATTTCGGCTTTTCTTGGGAAATTAAAATTTATGAAGCAAAACATTAGTCGGCCCGAATTCTCTCAATTTCCAAACTTGTCGCAGGTAGAATGTATTGATGAGGATATCCATACCTACAGTCAACATTTAAGTGCCCTGCATGATGACTTCAAAACCAGGTTTGAAGATATGCTGACGATGGATATACCACCATGGATCATAAATCCATTTGATGAAACGGAAGTGGCCAATGTTGAATGTGGCCAATTACAAGAGGAGCTGCTCGAGCTAAGCACCAATAAGGAGCTGAAGGTGAAATTTAGAAAAGGCTACCAAACATTTTGGCTGCAAGCAGAAATACCCGAAAATATCCTGGACTGTGGGAAATCGCAAGGAAATTTTTAATAGTTTTTCCCTCTTCATACCTTGTCGAAAGGAGTTTTAGAGCCATTACAAACCTCTTAACAAAAAAAAGGAGCAAATTAAACATCACAGAGCGGGGGGATTTGCGGTTATTGCTCACAAAAATAAAGCTAAACATTGATCGTTTGCTGACACTCCATCAAATACAACCTTCCCGTTAATTAAATTTATGACCTGTACATATATTCTGTATCAGCCCATATACGTCCCACTGCAGGGCACGGGCCTCCTCTACAATTGAGAGTACGATTGAGAGTGGTTAGGCCATATAGTCCTGTTGAAGACGCACATTATCCCGCGTAGTACATAAGGAACACATTTTGTAAGGTCTCGTCACGCCACGATCGCAGTATGTGTGGGCGGATTGGGTGCATTTTATGTTTTTTTGACATATTTTATTAAATAGCTTCGCACCCACCGCTCACACATTAATGATAATAAAATTGATATGTCATTTTAAAGGGCGTGACGAGACCTATCTATCGGTGTATACTACATAATTATACGTAGGATACTTATGAAAATAAAGAGGAAAATGACCGCGCCCCGAAGTAAAAACGGACCCAAAATTAGGAACATTTTACGGGGGTCTCCCTATGGTAACGCCATATCGAGTCTTCTATTCTTCTATTCTATCGGAGTACTTAAGCCGGCAAGCAAAATTAGGAAATCACTGGATCCAGAAGACCTCTCCGAGGAAGAAACCTGAAGCCACAAGAAACCGGAAGAAGCCTGGAAAAAACCCTGAAGAGAAGCCCGAAGTACGAAGCGATCCGGACTGCGACATTGCTTGCCGGCGTGACTACGATCGTGTACTCCGGGACTACCATAGGGCGGGGCGTGGTCGATTCCGCGTATATTTTATATCGTGCGTTTCATTACGTTGCCCGTCCTATACAAACCGCACCTTTCGGAGCGACATTCCTAGGGACTAGACGTCAAATAGAGTGCCCGAACACGCACCAGGGGGTGCATACGCTGGGCTCCGGCGCCCGAGTTAACGACTCGGATTCTCGCCCAGTGAAGTCGCGGCGGAACGTTGGTGCCCGTCTCCGGGTTCCCGACCTCCGCACGCCTACAAGTCCACCACGCTGGCCTAGTGCGGGTTGGCGGACTTACATACCATAGAAATTTTATTAATCGCTATGGTATGCAGGTTTCCTCATGATGTTTTCGTTCACCGTTTTAGTGCGTGGTGATTGACTATCAATACACACATGACTCCGAAAAGTCACAGGTGTGCCCTGGGATTCGAACCCGCAACCACCGTGAACATGTTGGCAGTCGCGTCTAGTCCGTTTACCAACAGGCCACCACGCACTATATATTACCTTATTAATTTTTTCTTGTAATTCTATACTTTTAATAAATAAAGTGTTATAAAATGTACCATTTTTCGTTTTTATTTTACCTATCGGAATATAGGGACAGAACTCAGAAGCGACACAATTTTTATTTATTGGCGACTTTAAGAATGTGGTAGAAATGTAGCAGCACCGTCCACCGAAACCAGTAAAATTTTGAAAGTGGTCCACGAGAAAAATAAGTTGGGAACTACTGCTGTAGTGGATCATAAATGTCAATCATAATAATTAAATTAAAACATACGTCGAACTTAATGCGGTCCTGTGCTTTACACAGATATTTGTCTCGGTACGGGTATCTAAACAAAGTCATAACGGGACTCCTACCTAAATCATTATATTACCGTATAGTTAAATAGAATAAAGCCAACAAAGTACTCTGTGGAATAAAGGTTAATACTTAGGTTCGCTCTAATTGGTATAACTGCACATATATGTTTATTTTTTTAGATTAAAAACCAGGAAAGCTCACATGGGGAAATGAATATATCTATGTAATTATATACTATTGTATGATTATATTCATTATAAAATAAACGTGACAAGCACTCGTAACATATTCGTACCGAAAAAATACCCAATACATATGATACATTTTCCTGGTGGCACGGTTATGTGTTTATGAAAGAGATGTTTCGAGCGCTCAAAGCAACTCCCACCTCGTACAAATATAGCCATGGATGATAAGAAAAAACTTGCTTTCATTGATAAATGCTGCTTGCGTAAATGTTGTTTTTCAATGGCGCAATTGATAAGCCGCCGAACGGCGCCACTTGCAAATAATTACGTCGCAATGTAGATACCTATGTTTGTAGGAACATGTCCCATTGACCGACCGTACCGACGGCGGCTGAAAGGTTAAACTGAACACCTGTATCAATGTTGGGGAAACTTCGAATTCGTGACGTAACCCACCACTGCAATGTGGGAATGTTTACACGGTTGTGTAACGCGCTCCGATGTTATTGTTTTATCTATGTTGTACAACCTATATACCATCAACTTTGATAACAATTTGTACAAAATACTGTTAATTATATTCAAGATAATTGCGCGTCTAATCCGAGAAAGAAGCGTTTTCTTTACACATTGAGGTAATAAAAGTCACTGTTATACAAATGAATAGACGGTAAAATAAATTAAACGCTTCTCGAATATGTAGAGTACAATTTTAAGTACAAAAAAGTAATAAGACTGACAGATTTCTGTTGAACTTTGGCTATTCAATAAAATATTGATAACATTTGTAGAGTCAACAAAAAGTCACGAAATCAACGCGTTCTTTGACACCTATTTGTGATTTAGTAGGATGTTTACAGTGCGTGTGATTGAAACGAGTGGAATCAGCAGTGACAACCAAATACTTGTATACGTACCTACGTAATGATTAGATACTTTGGCACAATAATTCAAGCATCTACAAATGATTTTAACTGGCAGGGTTTTAACTTAAAGACTACTGGATATAGAGTTATCTATACAAATAGATCCAATCGATCTGATCTTTATAATAAACTGTGAAATTAGAATAGTACTTACTCAATGAGTTGGCTCCAAATTTCGAAAAAATTACACGAGATATGCTTTAATCAAATAAACTACACATATACATAATACAGACTCTGCCACTTCGTTGTCATTTAGGGTTTTTAGTTTTTGACGTGACAACGTCTTAAATTAGGTTGCGGCTGGGAGTCACTTATGAAAAAGTGTAACGCCCGGTAACGTAACGGTGCGCGCGCAGCACTAGAGAATTATTTTTCAGTTTCACCCACTTTTTCCAAAATTGTCCCATAGCCCCCCCCCTGCCTTCCCCCACCCTTATTCCGAAATAGTGCCTATTAGCCTCCCCACGAAACCTACCCCCCCCCCTCCCCTACCCCCACCCCGAAAATTTACCTCACCCCCCCCAATCCTATCTCGGCCAACATAGGTCGTAGACCCACCGAGTTTGGTATCCTCGGAACCGTCTTGGTGAGGGCTACAAATTGACCCCGCCAGAAATCCCAAATTACGCAAAAAATTACCCCCCCAAAAAAAAATATTTTACCTCCAAAACAATTAATTTAAGTTAGCCTCCCCACGAAACCTTCCTCCCCCCCCCTCCCTTACCCCCACCCCGAAAATTTACCTCACCCCCCCAATCCTATCTCGGCCAATATAGATCGTAGACCCACCGAGTTTGGTATCCTCGGAACCGTCTTGGTGAGGGCTACAAATTGACCCCGCCAGAAATCCCAAATTACGCAAAAAATTACCCCCCCAAAAAAAAATATTTTACCTCCAAAAAATTTATTGACGTGACAACGTCTTAAATTAGGTTGCGGCTGGGAGTCACTTATGAAAAAGTGTAACGCCCGGTAACGTTACGATGAGTCACCGAACGAGAGAGAGGCCCGCCGAATGCCTTGCGTCTCTCTCCCACTCAACTATGATCGGTCTGCCGCGCGCGCAGCACTAGAGAATTAGGCGCATTGAATCGGCGCATGCTTGTGTCTCTGTCTTTGTCTTTCTCGAACGTTCTTGGCGTTGGAAAAACAAGAAAGCGTCACAATACAAGTTCACACGTGTGGTTAAAGTATCGTCAGCTGTGTCTGTAGTGAAAATATGGAGTGCTTAGATTCGTCATTACATGTACAATGTTTTAGTAAACAAAATATATTTCTATAGTTAAAATTTGTGCAATTCTTATTTTCATTCAATTCCTTGTTCCTATTGTGCAATTTAATTATATTCATATCAATAAATATTCTACCGAGAAAAAGACGTTGTCACGTAAAATCTTCGCCCGTAAAACCGACTTTACAGGCAACCATTTTTTTACCTATGGGCAAGTACCCCACCCTGGATATGGCCTCTAAGGTACCTAACCCAAATGACTGAAGTAAAAGTCTCATTTTTAGATGGATGATTTCGTAGTGTAGAAAGGTGAGCAATAAGAAAATGTTTTGTACAATTTAAATTATATTGATTATACATAACAGGATATATCAAGACTGCGACCGAAAACGAAGCCGGGTGCTAGTTTTAGTGACTATAAACACATCATCCATCATCCATCAGCCAAAGGAAGTCCACTGCTGAACATAGGCCTCCCCCAATGATTTCCACAGTGACCTGTTGTAGGCAGCCTGCAACCAGGGACGTCCCGTGACCTTTACCAAGTCTTCTGACCATTTTGTAGATAGACATCCTATCCATCGGCCATAAGTTCTCCGCGCTATGTGCCCCGCCACTTCAACTTACTAATTTGCTGGGCTATGTCGGTTACTTTAGTTCTTTAACGGATCTCCTCACTTTTGATTCGATCTCGTACGGAAACCCCGAGCATAGCCCTCTCCATAGCTCATTGAGTTATTTGAGCCTTCTAATAAGGCCCATAATGAGAGACCACGTCTCGGTGCCGTATGTTATCACTGGCGACACAACTATCGCAGATTTTCGATTTAAGGCACTGATGTATTTTGGACGAGAAGACGTCGCGTCGCGTAGTTTTTCGAACGCTGTCCAACCGAGTTGGATTCGACGATTGACCTCACTTTCGAAGTTGAGCCTGCCTAACCGGATCACTTGTCCTAAATAGACATATTCGTCTACAAATTCAAGAGTCGAGCCCCCAACACCGATGGGGGTGGGCACAACATGGACATTCGACATGATCTTCTTTTTGTACAAATTCCTTTTAAGACCCACTCGATTGAGGTCTTCGAGCATAGAGCTAAGGTCTTCCAGCGATTGTGCCAAGACTACAATATCGTCGGCAATATCGAAGGTGAGTGATATACTCGCCGTTGATATTGATGCCAAATTCATTCCACTGCAAGAGCTTATAGGCGTTTCCAGCGCGGCAGAGAACAGTTACGAAGATATGATATCTCCCTGTGTCACGCCTCGCTGTAGTGGAATATCCGTCGTGCTCTGATCGTGTACTCGAGCTGAGTCAATAGTAGGTTCGACAGTCGTGATGTCAAGCTGTCCGTAGAACCTCTCGATCTCACGACATTACGCGGCCGCCGTCCGTTTTCAGCCCACCAACCGGCTTTGACCAATAGACAAGGCTCTTGCAAACACTTTGGACCCTCCGTTCCGTTCAATTGTCTCTTTAATGCCCACAGTATTGTGAGCACGGACATCGTGTCGCAAGGACTTAGTATGCTTAATAAGTGAAGAATGCTTCGGCTTCAACGGAAAACAGCAGCGCCATAGATCTACGTTCGGCCATGAGATCAAGAGTATGGATCGAGAGTTTTTGTGGTCTATCTCTACGGCGAGGTCTGAATTACTTAAATCCCACCGTATGGAATACTTCTACAAAACTGCTGTTTAGCACGTCCACTGCTAGGTTTTCACTTAGACGATCAAAGCAATTTAATAGTTCAAGTTGAAAGCTCTCGGGGTTTTCGATATGGGCGCTAGTAGGTCGGAGGGTAGACTTTATCTAGCGACGCCTTTCTAATTTATATTCAATGTGCCCCTAACTATTCGGTAATCACTAACAGTTTTCACAGGAGACATCACTGAACATTTGTCTATTCGTCGTTAAGATAAAATCTATCTCGTTTCTTTTAGAACAATCAGGACTCAACCAGGTCTATTTCTTGTGAGGCGGTTTCTGGAAAAAAAGATCATCGCATAGAGTCCCTCTTTCTCCAGAAAGTCGGCCAGCCTCTGATTCCTGGGGTTCCGTTGCCCATGTCCAAACTGCCCCATCTTGTACTCTGCATCAAGCCCAACTCTTCGTTTAAAATCGAACCCATTGAAAGAAGTAACTGAACAGTTAACTATGTACTAAAGTACACACACACACTAAAGTGTAAGTACGTATGTGTAATTTTAGATGTAAAAAATGGTTATAATATATTGACAGTTTTTTTGTTTACAATTTCTATGGGGGGCGATTAGCAATAGCAGATATATATAGCATGCTAAGGGTTCAAAAATAACAAGGTAGTGATGTTAATTTGGAATAGCAATTATACCCATTACTAGGTAGGAGCATCCCCGACCACACTATAAACACACTGGAACCAAAATTTTCTCAAAAATGCGACAATTTTTTGTGATTTTTTAAATATTGTCCTGTTTTGATAGTCACTGGTGAATCCATAGTATTTGCTAAAATAATAATTTAAGTCCTTGCGTGCCATAGCGCCATTAAAAATAAAAGGATTCATCATTCACGTCGCTTTGTTTCTGCAATTTTTTTGATGCATTGAGTCTGAAGTCACTCAAACTGCCACCCAGCTTCGTTTTTCGGTAGCACACTTGATATACCATGTAGATACATGGTGCTATATACCGGTATATATATATATATATATATATATCACCTTTTTGTATAAAAAAAATAAACGGTATGACACCACGGGTATAGTTTGCTATTTTAGATTTCTGCCCCACCCTGAGCCCATGGCGGTTACATACAGCTGTAAAAACCAGTCACATTATTCACAAAGGAGGTTAAAGTGTATAGGTCCAGAAAACATATATTGTTAAAAAAATGGTACGCAGGTTTTAAGTAACCTATGAACTAAGAAGACAAAATATGTAAGGTAAAGAATTAAAATTCATAATATAGATGGAGCGCTGCCACAGATTTTCGTCTTCAAAAACGTAGATATTTTCTTGTTCGTAATGTTGGTAGTCCTATAACAAATAACAACAAATAATAACAAATTGCTTCAAATTTCAAAACATAACTTTCAAAACTGAAACTATACATAGCTTAATAGCTTAATATATAGACTACCAATCTAATTAAATAGCCCTAAACTATTTATTTTTGCTTTTCAAATAATTCGTGCATGTGGACAACCTATCACATATCAGCCAAAAGGAGGGCTGAAAAAGGTAGCCCGATTATTATCGAGAATTATATCCCGATTATATCCCGATTATTATAGAGAAACATGGTATTCCATGTTTCTGAAAAACACATTTTTTTCACTAGTTCCTATATCCTATATTTTATACAGGGTATATCAAGACTGCTACCGAAAACGAAGCGGGGTGGTAGTTTAAGCGACTTCAGACACAACGCAACAGAAAAAGTTGCAAAAAAAAAGCGTAAATTTTTTTTGTTATTTTTTTCCTATGACCATATTTGGGAGGCAAACACATTTTTTTCTAAAATAATAGTGTATACCCTTTTATTTATAAATAATCTAAGGTATAAAAGTATTTAAATTATTATTTCAGCAAAAACTATGGATTTACCACCCAAAAATGACGATATTTAAAAAATCATAAAAAATAATTGTCGCGTTTCTTTGCGAAATTTTTAGTTGCATTGTAATTGTAGTCACTAAAATTACCACCCGGCTTCGTTTTCGGTAGCAGTCTTGAGATACCCAGTATATACTTACTCTAAGTTAAAAACATATCAATTATGACAAAACTGACCATATCCCTTCTTTAATTACATTAATACAATAAAGTCTATAACTAGTAAAATAACTATAATGTACCAAAATTATACATGTTTGTACCGATTTTGCATTGCATTGTAATCTATAATACTTTATAATAATTTCCTAGTAGGTATTGATCTATACCTACTCGTCATACATATATGCATCAAATTATAATAAATGTTAAGGAAAGGAACTTTCGATAAACTTTTTAATTATTTTAGTTTCAAAAGTGCTTTGCTTCAAATGTCTGAATACAGAATATACAAGCCACGTAATTTTGGTATGGACTGCGTAGGTATGTGCTAAATTGATAAGGATGGTTATTTCTGCCAATTATGACAAACAATCGATAAAACTATACATAAAACATTTTTCTGTTTACAATTCTCCATAATACTGATAATGATGTTACCAAAAACTTTGAGTGATTCTGATTTATGCACGGCATAGGTAAATGCATATTAAACTAAGAGCAGTATAAATAATATTAATTCAATGACATTGTATGTGAGTTTACGAAACATACTTTTTGAGTCCTGTGCATATCAGACACATATTCGTTTTCGACGTTCTATAAACACATAAAATAACTATACTCTAAAACTCATCTCATCCGCCCTATATTTTATCCCATTCCATGACAAATACACGTACTTATTTAAATTTCTTGCTTATCCCTTGGAAACACAAAAATGTAGTAGGGTTTAATCCGGATTCAGGACAAAACGTAGGTACTCTATGCGTTAATCCAGGGTATCAGCTGCCTCCATGCCAAATAGTTATAAACATGCAATACAATTAAGTTAAATTGGGACTTGTTAGTCTTGTTTCTGATAAGATATTATGATTCTTACGTTATACTCCAAATATTTTAGAAAAGATTAATTGTTTTATAGGTAGGTATGTGTAATTGAATCTTTTCTCTGCAATATAGGTAACAATTAATGCAGGAGAACGCGCTAACTTTAATAATTATTGCTAGGAGAAAATTACCCCACCAAAAAAAACATAAAATATTGGCGAGACGAGACTTATGTTATCGTGTCTCATATAGAGCCAAGCTTCTTACTATCCACACCCTAACCCTAATACAGATGTGTTCGTAATGTAGGTAGGTATGTACATATTTTATTAATATGAAATGAAACCAAGAGTACATACTCTATAATTTAAAAAATATGCGTATATGCAATTCACACACGGCGGAAGTGAAACTTTAGACAAATAGTAGCTATCTACTCGTACTAGAAAAATAGATAAATATAGAGTTTGAAAATAAATGCCCACCAAAAAGAAAGAAAACTTGCACCAAAAAGAGACAAACGTATTCACAAATATGATGAAACCTGCGAGTGGCAGCTTATAATTCTTATAATCTTTATCTTATATTTCTTGAACAACACTTGTGTTTTTACTAGATTTTTAACCCATCGGATCAGCAACTGAAAAGTTTAAAATGACGGCCCAGGTAATTCTTTGATAAGAACAGTTTACATGTCGAAAGAAAGGTTCCTTCAGATATAAATTTTGAGACCAATCAGATCATTATAAAATAGGTTGAATCGTGTCCACTATTTCAAATTCTGACATGGAATTTAGATTATTATGGCCAAGGATCCCTCAGATATTAGAATTTGTGACCAATAACTAAAATGACGACCAAAATGTTCAATTCCGACTTCTCTATATCGAATATCGCAAAAAAGATTCCCACAGATATCGAAAAAAAAATAATTATACTTTGATGTATGTTATATGATATTTTTCAGGTTACTTCTTTTGTGTCGCTTTTTCGTTCATAAATTTAGAAATCACAACGATTCTAAAGAAGTCATTTTAAATATTAAATAAATTTCAAAGCAGAAATTGCAATCGGAAAAAATGTATCCGCTATACCGGTGGAACCGGAGTCATAACAAGGCTACCGGATCCAGTAATCTCATTCGTCAAATTGATAAAATATATGAATATATAATACCATTTTCTACTTTTACGAACTTTTTCGTAGAGCTTAAAAATAGCTTCAAGCTTGATTTTTAAATGATGCGGTAAATAAACATTAAACGGTAAGACATATCTAGGTAATTGAAATATACATTTGTTTATTGTTTCTGGTATTTGCCGACTGTAAAAGCAACAGCAATAGGTGAATGAAACCATTCTAAATCCCAGGTTATATTTACAACTCCATATTTATTTATTGCCTACTAGGTAACATTTAAAATAGTCAACTTTAATATAATTGATTATCCAAAAATGTAAGTAGGTTGAACAAGTAAATGTATGTAAATACTTTGGCTTTGGATCACATCGTGGGACAGAACATACAAGGTGAAAAGTAGGTGACCTGGTAGCACCTCTACCTACCCCTTTTGGGAAAAAGGCATGAGTTTATAAATGTATGTATCATATATGAGTTTAAAAGGAGTAAAAAAATTGGTATACAGTTATTTGACGTGGTTTTTTACTTTAGATTAATGTCCATAATTATATTACGTGTGATTCACTGCCATAAAATGGAAGAAAAAAGTGACCAATTGGCCCGGTTCTAACCGGAGCGAAATTTGTGCCTGATTGCAATTGTTATTTGACGCATTATAAATCACGTGAAAACATTGCGTAATTATTATTAGTATAAAGTATTTTGTTTTTTTATTATTCTACTTGTGTATAATATTTGAAGACCCAAATAACTTTAATACAACTTATGAGTCCATTCTTATACGGTCAAATAAAAATACAATAGAAACAATACATCTGTTTCTGCAAATATGTTGTTTTGTTTGTACCGCTTTATAGTGGTTCTCAATTACAAAGACACGAGTATGCCTCGCTATAAAATTTCAAGAACTTCTGCAATATTTTATGGTACCTATGCTTTTTATTATTTTCTAATATAAGTCACTAGTCAGTATTGCTCTAGTTTACAGGTATTAAACAGCTGTTGTAAATTTTTAGGACTGCCTACTACTGTTATACTACGGTATCATTGTAAAGCTGAGGTCTCGGGTTCGAATCCTGGGTCGGGCAAAGGGCGGATCCAGCTTTTACGCCAGGGGGGTCATATAGTTCTTGTCAGTTTTTACGGTGGGGGGGGGGGGGGGGTGTCATACCGGGTATATCAAGACTGCTACAGAAAACGAAGCTGGGTGGTAGTTTTAGTGACTACTCAAAGTGACTAAAAATTTCGCAAAGAAACGTGACATTATTTTTTAAATATCGTCGAGTATGGGTGGAAAATCCATAGTTTTTTGTTAAATAATAATTTAAAACCCCGTGTACCCTAGCGTCTTTAAAATAAAAGGGTGTACACTATTATTAAAGAAAAAACTATGAATTTACTACTCTAAATCGACGATAGAAAAAAAAAATAACAAAAAAAACCTCACAATTTTTTGCACAAAATTTAGTTGCATTGTGTCTGAAGTCACTAAACCTACCACCCGGCTTCGTTTTCGGTACCAGTCTTGATATACCCTGTATAATTCATGTCAGAACACTGGGTCCGATTTCAATACTCCAATTCTTACAAATGCCGTTTTAAAGTTTGTTGCAGCCGTGATTTGTGAACACACACACACTTTTTTACTTTATTTACCGACATACAAAGAATTAATTGTGCTTTTGTTGATTACATAATTAATAAATTTTGTTCACCTGGAGCCAGCCCAGGGGGTGGGGGGTCATGACCCCCATGACCTCCCCCCTGGATCCGCCCTTGGGTCGGGCAAAGTGATCAGCCCGGGGTCAGAAATTTGTGCCCGACTTGGCGGTAAGCTCGCCCCTATCACATTGTGGGACGGAAAATACAAGGCAAAACGTTAGTCCTGGTTGCACCTCTGTCTAATCTTTTTGGGAAAAAGGCGTGAGTTCGTGTACGTATAAATGTATGTACGTTTCTTTTTACGAAATTTATTTATTTCCTTGGCAAAAATGTCCAAGGTCGTTCTACAATCGTAAGGAAGAAACATTTTTTACAACATTTATCACAAGATCTGTCAAGAATTTGACAAATTCAAACAAAATCCTTGATATCAAAGCTACATCGATTTAACGGGTAAGTACTACATAGTTTTAATACTTATTTTTTTACTTACTTTCTTATCTATGTTAGGTACATTTGCTGTATTTTAACCATGTGTTTTGCAATCTATTTTTTAAGTTAACAATAATTCATTCCTTACTTGTATGTTACGTCGTCGGCACGGTTCCGAACTGTTACTGGAACTCATTGATTTTCAAACATGTACGCGCCGTCTATTTCCCAGTTAGCATTTTTTAACCAAATGGTGACTTTTGGGAAGTGAGAAGGCTTTTGGTTTGGTTTAATTCCATTATTCAAATCTTGCATGTTAGTATAACGTCACATATGCGTACCTACAAGTTTTATACAACTGGAAAATGTTTTCTGTAATGTTTGGAAAATTTGAAGGTGAAAGCATGTTAACGCTAGATGCGTTTCCTGCCATCGCCCGCACTGATTCTCTCATCCTTTCGACTTTTTGCCTCAGTCTATGCGGAGCGTGTTTATCATTTCAAGACCGAAGTTAAGTCTATACTTTTATAAGATCGATGGTTTTGGAAAAAAGCGCAAACACAAAATGTGCGTTTCTTATGGCTCATTATGCCTAAAAATGCAAAAGCATCCGAGGATTCGTCCGGCAGAGCTCGGTTAATGTGTTACTAAAATATAGTCACTCCACAAAACTTTTCTTTTTGACCTAACCTAAGAATGTAGCAAATAATTAAATAAATATATTATATTTAAATTATAATTAAATTACTACGAAAGTGTCAAAATATGTCAATCTGTCAATCCAATTACCCTGGTTGCTAATCATCATCATCATCATCAGCCCATATACGTCCCACTGCAGGGCACGGGCTTCCTCTACAATCGACAGTACGATTGAGAGTGGTTAGGCCATATAGTCCACCACGCTGGCCTAGTGCGGGTTGGCTATATGGCTGGTTGCTAATAGCTATGCACAAATTCCAAGTTTCTTATTTACTGTCAGACTCTGGTTTATCTATACCTACCAAGGTAATAATAACGGCTTCTATTTTGGACGCGGACCAGCCGTAGACTTACGGCCGGTTTCAATAATCTATCTATCTTTAACAAGAGATTTCTCTCGAAATTTCGATACATTTTTTGCTTCAGTAAAGAAATACAGAGATATTTAGATAAGGTGCATATATTTATACATATCTAGGCAAGATAATATTGTATGTCTATCTTTGTTTATTGAAGCATACAGTGGTATCGACATAGTAACGATATCCATTTTAACCTCTCGTTAACGATAGATAGGATATAGAGAACGGCCGTTCGTAAAATTCATATTCTAACTTAATTTTTCTAATTTTACCGATGTGCATAACAGGATATCATTCAAACTCGTACCTAACACACTGTATCATGGACTGATGACATGAATTTCCTTAATTTTTTTTTATCATTCGTCTGATATACTTTATCTTCATGTTTCTCTGGGAATCTTCAATAAATGATTAGTCTATCCTTTAACGGACATAATGGCCATGACTGGGTGTTTGTAATAGGTTCAACGTATTTTATTACAAATAAATTTACTTTCAACCTAGAAATGACACCAAGAAAAGACTTCGCAAAGGAACAAATGGTCAAAGCTATCGAAGAAATGGGAAAAGAAGAGAAAATATGTATTGACATACATACATAAACTCACGAATATATCCCAAAAGGGGTAGGCAGAGGTGCCAGGACACCCACATTTCGCCTTGTATGTTCCGTCCCACAATGTGATAGGTGACGAGCCTATCGCCATATCGGGCAAAAATTCCTGACTCTGGGCTGATAATGAATAGAAAAATCCAATATCACTTTGCCCAACCCAGGATTCCAGCCCGAGACCTCAGCTTTGTAACCTTTGTATAGATTGATGCATAATACCGGGTATATCAAGACTGCTACCGAAAACGAAGCCGGGTGGTAGTTTTAGTGACTACAAACGCAAGGTAACTAAAAATTTCGCAAAGAAACGCGAGATTAATTTTTAATGGTTTTTTAAATATCGTCATTTTTGGGTGGTACATTCATAGCTTTTGCTAAAATAATAATTTCAACTGTTTTATACCTTAGAGTATTTATAAATACAAGGGCTGTTCATAAATGAGGTTCCTACACAAAAATTAATAAATTGTGTTATCCGAATAGGCTATTTGACAACATTGCAATAAATATACTACGAATTGTGGTCATCCTGCAAGATAATAGCATAAAAAGCATATTTCACGATAAGTTGGACTAAATTAAGTTTATTTTTTGTAAAATACACGAAATAAAATTGATTAAAAAAAGACATTTTCTCCGTGACCAGAACGCTCTGTGATTGGTTGCAGCTCTCGTGACGTCATCGCGCAGTAAACAGTTTTGTCAATTCCATGGAGTTAGGTCAATTCATTGTAGTAAATAGTTGGGACTTGTGATTGTAGATCTAAGTTAGTTGTGGTTGAAGTTCGCGATTTTTCTGAAATAGTTTTCAGACTTGAAGAAATCTTTAGACTTATTAAGCCGTCTCGGGTGCGAGTCTCAGAATGGAGTCAAATTTTGTACCAGCTGATAGCAGCAACCTACCTAAGAGAGATGCGTTGATGGTTGCACATTTCTTTAAAAATAACACTGATTAATATGCTGCGGAACCTAAAAATTTAGAAACAGCACTGTAAGTAATAGTATTTATTTATAAAATAATCTTATTTTAGATTATGTTGAAAAACCACTTAGAAATATATTTTTGTTTCCCATATCTGCAAGGGAATTCTATGGAGACGATGCGATTGCGACGGTTATGAACTTATCATGGTATTTATTTTAATGAAAACAAATAATTTTAGTTACAATTGAGAATATATACTACGTTAATTAATATTTATATCGAAATGATCTTCACACATAAAAACGTGCCCATGGGATGAAATGCTTTTTGGGTGTCCCCGAGCTAGTTCTAACCACAGTTACATTATTTTATCACGTTAATTTAACCGTCTTATTTATGAAACCTATGAAAGCTAACATTATAAGGAGCGCCTAATAACTGCGACACAGTTACAACTACTGTTATTATGGCAACATTTTTATTATTGTTCCACTGCTTGTTTGTTCAGAAATTAACTTTATTTTATTTACAGTTTACGTCTTTTCGGATTTGTTGGTATTGAAACAAAGAGTTTTTTCGGACTTTTTATACTCGTATTTGTGCATTGTGACACTACACACCATTTATACACCACTATATTTAATAATAATGAAGAAAACTGCTAAAAGAAGCTTCGTCGCTATAATCTTTATATTAATACGTGATACAAAAACTTTGGACCCCTTTTTGCGAAAATTGCGCGGACGCAGGAGCATAAAATTTGGCACACTTATAGTTTATGAGTAGGAGAAATGCAGAACGCTAATATTTTTCAATAATAATGCTTATAAAGTACATTAAATCAAAAAATAAAACATTACACACACTACCATGCATTTCACACACTCATACATACACAAGTATTTGTACACGCATACGTACTCTGGTGTCAAATTGTTTCTTTTGTTTTTCATTTTGTTCTTCTGACATAGACATATTAAAACAAAGTTCATTTGCCTAATGAGGTAATAATATTAATATTAAAAGAGAATATTAATTTTAAATGAGGCAATAATATTAATATTAGGCCTATATCAAATGTAAAATAAAAAAAAGATTTTAATAATAATGCATAAAAAGTACATTAAATCAATAAATAAACCAGCATGCATTTGACACACGCATACACAAGTATTTGTACACGTATACATACTCTTTGGTCAAATTGTTTCTTTGGTTTATTATAGACATAGTTGAATGTCAATCAGAAAAAAATGTTTACTGTGGTTTTGTTGAATGTCAAACAGAAAAGATTTATTATATTAATCCAGTCCATCCAAAGGGTGCCTGGAAGAGATCGCAGCTAGCGATAAGGCCGCCAATTGTTACCATGTCTTTAGTTTTAAGTATTTAATCTGTTATTTTTCCTATTTTATAGTGTATATATAAATAAATAAATTTATTTGACGAATACTACGTGAAATACTGAGCGCTTATACAATAGTGTAGCAGTAAGATACATTTAATACATTTAACACGGACTATCATTATATGCATAAAGAAAGTTCTGTAGCAGGAATCTGCAATAATAACATTCAGGTACAAAAAAATATATAATTTGCTATTGCTGGTTCAAACCAATTATTGTAGTTTACGATTTTAGTAATTGCATATACTTCAGGATAAATAAGTAATTTTGAGAGATATGTACATTTAAATGTGCACGAATTATCAGAATAACAACATCATCATACAGGTAAAACTTTTTCTCTTCTTGATTTGGTCGAATTTCGACCACTAGGCGACCACTAGTATTATCAAACAGTTCACTGTACTGTGACGTCATATGTCAAACAACCAGCGCCATCATTAAAAACAGCGTTTTTGGCACACTTTTCGAAATTAAAATTTTATCATTGTTTTTCTTCATAATGCAGTAAAATATTCCGGAAATATCAATGTAGTGAGCTTAATATGCGATACAGAATAGTTTAAAACCATTATTGAAAATTAGTCAAATACCCTATTGAATAATGTGCAATTTTAAAAGAGAATGGTTACTGTAAATGTTATAAAAATGCGATTTACAGTCAAAATATTTTATTACAACAATTATTAATTTATTGTTTTGTGGAACCTTAAAATCACGAATCGACATATACGTGCCAAGACGTACGTAGATGACGCCATGCAAATTCTGTTTCTGCTACAACCAGCGTCCAGCAATACATATGATATCGCTCTAATCAACTAGACAGTATTTTGTTGTTCGGCAATTCCCAATATGATCAAATTTTCAATTTGGGTAAATAATAACACAGCAATTTTAAAAATAGATAAATTAAGGTATATTTTTAATTATTATTAATGCTTTTTGGTTACGATTTCAATTCTATTATCTATCTTAAGTAAAACGTTACCGTCGCATTGTTAATTTGAAATAAAATATAAAAAGACCCATTCATGGAATAAAAATTCCTGTTTTACGCCTACGTGACGTAACGCAGCTGCAGTGCGGCGTAAGTGCAAGCAAGTCGCAGGGGTGGGTTGGACTTTGGACGAGAAATTTCCGTAACTCAGTTGCTCGTTGATGTAGTTTAACGTGGCATCAGGGTGCGGAGGGCCCGCTTAAGAACGTCCCTTTCGCGCCCTATACCGGACCGACGAAAAAAATAAGCACGCGAGAACGGGCGCGCCGCATTCCTCTACTGGGTCGACGGCACGGTCGGCCCCGCGCGCGCTCTCCGCTTCCCCAGTCGTTCGCGCGCGTTGTTGGCGATAACTTGTCTACGTGTTGTCCGCTCTCTATCGCGTGTTGTGTTTACAATAGTGTTGTTGTTGTTACAGTCAGTGCGGTGGAAAAAACTGTGTGAATTTGATTTATTACTATTGACAGTTGTGCGCAAGATTATTTACGTTCAATAAGATTGTAGGAGGAGACAGCCACGGCAGGCGTCGAGCTCAGGTAGCGTTTCATATTAGTTTTCAATCTGATTACGGCTACGTTAATCCGTTTCGGAATCTGCGCTTCAGTCGAGGAGTATAAGTGTGAGTGTAATGGTGGGCCCACGTGACGGCGTGTAGGATTAATGCTCGCCACGTGGTGTGAGCCGTGGTGTAAACAACTCGGTGTGCCCTTCTCCTCAAAGACGCGCGACGCGACGCAGTTGTACGGAATGCGCACAGTTGCGTGCGGCATCGCCAACGCTAGCAAGTAGCAACTAGCCCATCCAGCCTGTACGCCTGCTTCAGTCTCACGCTAAAACTAATTCAATTTGCTACAGTCAACACAATTGACTACCATTGTGGGACTTATTTAAAATATTATGTACTTTCAACGGCGAAAAAATACTTGAAACCCATTTAATTACAACCTGGATACAACGTGTCTTCATATAATATTTTGTAGGTTCTTTTGTTATACAGGTAGATTTCACAAGTAGATGAGGTCCATACGGCCAGGTAGAAGACTCGCGACAGTTTTTGTAAAATTTTGTTGTTATGAGAAATCTTTCTCTGATGTTGGCCAGACATAAATAATATAATATGATAAAACCTTAAAACACAAATCTGTTTTTTATCCTTAAAACACTTTCATCATACGTTTTTTTTTATTTCTATATTCAATATCAGCACCATGATGTTTTTTTATTATTTATTTATATTATACGCGATAAGATCCGATTGCCAATTCTTGAACTTATTACTTTATGATTACCTAACATATCACAATTTAAACATCAAATATTTTTTAAAAACGTACTTGTTATTAACATTATCTGTTTTTATGAAGATATTGATTGGTTGAGTTTTATTGGCAAACTAATAACCTTTTTTCATGTGGATATCCTCTAGTACCGGACTTTACTGGCTAAAAAATAAAATCCATGTTTTTGTTCTGCACTTCGATAGAGCTTTATGACCTCATCTCGAACAAACTGTAACTTATACAGTGTATACTAAAGTATATATGCAACAATTATACGAGTACATAATCTATTTAAGAAAAGGTCATTATTACCCAAATATACCTTTACGAGAAACGACTTTTCTTTGATACAGGTATAATTCATTCATACTATTAACATTTTCAGTAAGTTATGTTAGAAATTTATTTTCAATATTGAATAACATCACTGATTCAGCCAAATTAATGTGGCTTACTATCATTTTAAAAAATATTTTAATATACGGGTCGTATCTTAATATTAAAAAATGTTTTCATTATCTTGAAGGTTGTATACACATAATCTGGGGGCACGGCAGTGCCCCCTCCAAGTCGAGTTAAAAAGCGGCACAGTCGTACTATCCTTTTCTCGAAGCAATTCAGACCATTTTCAACCCCCCATAACTTCGTTGTGGTTAAAGCAAGAAGCCTGAATTTTCAGTTACTAAGCAGGCATTGTGAAAACACGGTATATTTATAATTTCCTTCAATTTGAACCAGTCGTTTAAGAATTATAACTTGTCAAACTTTCGTAATTTTGTCACTCACTGGCTGACTGACCGATCATCAAAAGTCTAAGGCACTTCTAGCAGACATAGAACCTTCAAATTTAGAATATAATTAGTATTTAGTGTCTAAATTAAGGGAAAATTTAAACATTTCATAATTTCTGTCTAGTTTTCTAGATACACCAACTGCGTGAATAACTTTGTAATCCCATATAAATGTATAGGATTACAAAGTTACATTTGATGATTAGTTCAGTTCATGATTAGTTGTACCCGTATATAATGGAATAATAGTTGTAGATAGGTATCTATATATATGAGACATAACAGGAGGAGGGTATAGAGAGGGAAAGGATGTATTCAGCCCATGAAACTGTACAACATTCCTCTAGAAAAACATTACGAAGAAAAACTTGCAAATAAATAGACTAAATAGCTCGACTTGGCCAGTAGCATTATGTATAAATTGTACGATACATTATGTTTTCATGCGATGGCCAAGTCGATCTATTTATTTACAACGTAAAGAATTTTTAATATTGATATGATAACAACTTACGTAATAACTTTATACAGAAGGTCCCTTAAGCAAGGACTGAATAAATTAATGGACTTGGTATTACATGGATCTCACAACTTTTTGCGGTAGAAAAACTGAGCTGCGAGACTTGGAATTTTTTACAGGATGTTTTTTTATGGGATTCGCTTTTTTTAATTCGGTACAGCTGTCTATGGCTATAAGTTGGCCTTACAATAGAGGGTCAACAAAATACTACCCACCACTGAATTCAGCTTAGAGTAATTACCTAGCATTCAGTAATTAATTTGTACATTTGTTGACAGTATTGATAATGTACAGTATAGAAGTAGGTAGTTATAGACATTGAAACTTCAGACTTGTTATCGATAAGGCGAGTACGCGCAAGAAAAACGTACACCTTGAAGTCTTATCAAAACAATATTCGGAAAACAACGTTGTACAGTTCTCGCGGCCTTGAATTCGCTTGTTTATGTGATCTATTATTGCATTCTCTGTTTATTAAAAAAGGACGATCGTTTTGTATAATTCTATAGCTACTTAGCTTAATTGTGATCTCCATCTGGGTAAGTGTTTGCAGTTGGCAAAACAACAGAATTGCTCTCAATTTTTATTTTACAACCTTAGAGTCTGAGAGTTTTTAACATCTAGAAGAAGCCCTGTCATACATTTGCGACTTTAAAAGATAGACAGGTATTTTATTTTTCGTACCTAATGTTGACAGCGCGTCTTTATTATTGTTACACGATAAATGACTTTTCCGACAACATTTATGTTTATATAAATGGAAATACGCATATTCGCGCTACACTGGTTTTTGACATAAGAATTCATTATACATATTAATAAATAAACATGAATTTACACCTTTTTTCCACCTTTACCCAAAAGGGGACGGCAAAGGTACTATAGGATACCTACTTTTCACGTCGAAATTCAGGCAGAAAATAAACTTGTGTTCTTTATGAATCAATTTCATTATATTTTATAAATAAATATTTCAGACCCTTTTTTTAGAAAAGGTTTGTAATGTCTACATCTGTTCCCTATCCTTAATTTGTGCTTTACAGTATTACAACGTGTAGGTTTACTTTATTAGCAAGATTATCAAGAATATAAAATAATTAAATTTACCAACTCCAATAAAGTGCACTATATGATATTTTGCAATTTTGAAAGTTTTCGTAAATAAATTTATTTTTCGGTTTTATATTGTTAAGTATCTAAATACTTATTATTACGGAAGATTTCGATATAACAAAATTTCAATGAAGTACCTATTTATTTATATATTATTAAAATTAAGCCTTTAATGTTCACAAAAAATAAACAAAAATAACGACACTACAAATGGCGGTTTTATAGCTCAAAGCAATGTCTTACAGACAACATTGCAAATGGGATAGATGTAAGGGAAGGAAAGAGGTCAGCATAAAATAAAGAATACAATGTAAATAATACTAATTAAACGTCTAAATTCACTAAACATTCGTTATAAATACATATATTATACATAAAAAAATACTTATAGTATATGTACAGCTTACCAATTGATTCAGATAGAGAAAATAAGGAGAAAGATAGCGTTCCTTAACCATCCTTTCTAATGATGACAGTGTTTGATTGTCTCACCACAAGAGGAAACACGTTGCTGCTATGTCAGTGAAATAATTATCCATGAATGTCGTCGTGTAAACGGGCATTCTCGGCTATACGTACTCAGAAGACCTCGGGAACCTAGAATTTGAGTTATAAAGAAAATAAAACTATCTTTAAGATAAGAAGGGGTAAGAGGATACAGATGGGAATGAGTGAAAGTATTCTGAGCAAGTCGTGTAGGCTAGTTATAGGTAACACCATGAGTTTATCAGAAAACTCAGAAACATGACCATGAATGCAAAGATCATCATAAGCAGGGATGTTGCGAATATTCGCATCCGCATCCGCAAATGCGGAGCTTCCGCATAGATTTGGACATCTGCATCCGCATCCGCAATAATCGATGCGGATATTTATGCGGATGCGGATGTAATACAAGAGGAGACAAGACAGAAATTTGGTGGTGATTGGTGCGTGCACGTGACATTGACCAATGGGAGCGAAAGAAATAGTGACATGATCCGACTCGTTTGTTGTTGCTATAATGTTAGATTCTTCTAGTGAAGATGAAAGTCGAGAAATACCAAAAAATGGTAGCACTGAAGCTGTACTCAAAAAATAATTACTTTCTTACCGCATTAAAAAAAGGGTCTGGATGAAAAATCCTCCTAAGTGGTGTTCATCGAGAGGAATTTAAGATATTATTGCCGATAGCACGAAGATTTTTATCCACTCCACTAAGTAGTCATCTTAGCGAACAATTATCTGCAGCGTTGGTTTAATTTACGAACCTCTTCCTAACCGCCTTGTATCAGAAAATGCGGCGTTATACTTAATAAATGAAACGGTGTTCTTTTGCGAGCACTTGGGGCTATTCAAAATGAAGTTAGGTAATGAATTTAATTATCAATAGAGAAGATGGCTAAAACCTTGCACAAGCATGGAATCGAATTCTACACTTAATTAAATCGGAACCCAAAAGACCAACTGCAAGACATGAAGACACAGTGAGCTTCTTCTGCGTAGATCGAAACGCAAAACAGATTATCGAAATTTAATAATTGTAAACTACGGGTAGTTAAATTGTAACAGTAACTGAGCGGATGAGCTAATACTCAGTCCGCCCCGTGACCATGAATCCTGTAAAGTAATCGAAATGTCGGGAAGTTAAAAAAAATAACATAGATAAATCGATAAATAATAGTACTAGACTTATGTTATCACTTTCCAATCTAGGAGAGTTCCGTTGAAAAATAACCAAATACTTGTATTGTACCAAATACTTGTATAATATTTATTGTTGTTACCATTAACACTGTTGAAATCGGAATCAGAGGAGATGCACCCATCACTCAGTTTTTATAGCAATTAATGAAGGTTTCCTTTCATTCCATATAAAATCAATACATTTACTGTTTATAAAAATAATCACCAAATAAATCATTACATATTTTAAAATGCTTATTACACTAAATTAACTATATGAATAAAATTAACAAATACTTAGTGCTATCTTTGGAGTCAAATAAAAAAGAACATATTGTTTCCTTCCTTTTCATTTTATTTCCTACTTCCTCTTCATATTTCTCTATATAAAACTCTAAAATTTGTCCAATGTTTTCAAATAATTATTTTGTATTTCTAACAATAGTAAGCGATAAAATCCGTAAATAATAGTTTAATTTCAATATTCATACATATACTATATTTATATATTAAACATCCGCATCCGCGGATGTGAGCCAAAATCCGCATCCGCATTCGCATCCGCGGATATGAAAAAATGGGCATCCGCTTCATTCCTAATCATAAGCAGTAATTTTGAAGACGTTCAAGCTTATTAAATTGGTAATTGATGAGGTCTACACACCGGGCATCGGTATAATCCAGGATGAGTAAATTTGGGTAAACTTCGCAAATACCTTGCTGATAAGAACAGCTTACGGCTTTTTTCACGAAGCTGTGGAACCCAGGTGACAGATACGTCTATAATCCAGATTGTATTTAAGATCCATTTGTGCCTAAGATTTATATTACGGGCGAATTCGTTGTACGGGGTGGTAATACCACCAAAATAAACACTAGGGAGTTGGTTCCAATCAAGCTTTGATCACCCAGCATCCTCATTTACTCTAACATAATAACGGATACAAGCACAATAATACTGTATAAAGCAGAATAGGATTCACAGTGACCTTGTTAGTGGTCGAATTATAAACTTTTAATTTATAATATGGCTTCTCATTCATATTAACTGACCGATCCCATGTAAAAATATCGAAGGTAGTTTAATTATATTAAATATTTTGTGTTATTTTAATTGACCAATTTTCCTTGATATTCAATTGTAAGAAAACACGTTATTCATTAGAGTATAAGATAAAAGAAAAGCAATAACTATTGTGATATACTCGTATTGATTTTTAAATGACTGAAAGTGTTTTTTTGTTTGAAGGAGTTACTTAAACCGAAAAATATTTTAAAAAAGTAAGCATTTTTTTGCATAACATATTGTTCATGGGTGCCATTAAGATATATGTTAATTGTCATGATATTCAAAATTATATTATCTGAATATATGTACTATCCAGTAGGTATTCATTAAACGCTTAATTTTGAAGAGGCATTTTGTAGTATTACAAACACAAAACAATTCAAGATTTTCTTTTTATTAGGAAATACACAACAAAATAGTGTCGGAATTAATACAAATTATGAAATTCTCAGATTGACCTGCAATGCATCTTCTGTCTGTAAGCGACTCCATTCCAATGCCAGATTGGAAAGTATGTAGTACTCATAAATCGCAGTAGCCCGTACATGGTTTCCAGTTAATTCACTACAAAACGTCCAGTACGTTGTCAGCGTGACGCTGTCAGTGTGCCAATTTTGCCATAAATATTTCTGTTGTTACTCATTTAAAATATTAAAACATTTCAAAAAATTTCAAAAAATCCCTATTAAAAATGTATTTTTGTGTTCGTGGGCCGGTGTCGCAGAACTCTTGCGTCGATCACTCGTCTTGCGCGGACATGTATTTGGCAGCCCGACCTGACTTTATTTCGTTTTATATCTGTTATCAAAGAGCTTTTCAACGTACCAATGTAGTTTTTCTAAACGTATACACAGTGCCGATATAGGATTGATAAATAAATAAATATAAATAAATAAATAAATATTTCGATATCTTCTCTATTTCGTGACTTTCTGATCCCATCTGATCATGCGTCATCATCTAGGACCAACATTTGTTAGGACTCGTTCAACCCTCGGTGATAGTGACCAAAGACACTTTGTAACACTTTACAAGGGCCATAGCCATGTTATAATTTTATATTTCACCGGTGGTTTTATACCAGTCACCAATGTTATTAGACGTGCACTTAACTATTATCATATTATAACTACAAGTACAAGAGTTACCATTTGTCAGTTAAATATTTTTAGGCCATATCGTCCCAATTTCCATTTTTGTTACTGGATTAGTTTAAATTACACTTTTTCCATGAGAAGTGTCTTACATCCTACAGCAGTGAAGTATGTCACTTGAAGTTTATATTCAATATGAATTCAATCACGATGCATCCAACCACATAAAACGTTAGACTTCAAATACATGTTCGATTATGGCAAAAGGATCAAGAACCGGTCAGCGGAATGCGCATTTTATGAATGTGAGCGGCAATATTTTGAAAGTAACTCTCACGGCCTTAATGGTTTGTCGTTATTAAATGAAAATGGAGGTATTGCCACTGCGTACCCCATAAACATTAAACGGTATTATTTATATAATGTTTTACACTTTTATTAATTGGTTATGAATATTACACCTTATATTAATTGGTTGTAAATATTTAAACAAAACTACATTGATATTGGAAATTACGGTAAAAAATTAACTGAATTAAATCGCAGTACGAATACTACGTTACAACTTTCTCCAAAATTCAAAACGTTAGTAGGGGCTGAATACATATTTTTATCAGGTAATGAAACATGTAAGTGAATAATTACTATAAACATAACCTGTGGTTGAAGCGACCTTATGAAAATTGTTCCCTCCTTGGCGTTAGTGCGATTTCCTTAATGCGTCGCTCGGAAAGCGGGGGCGGACTGGCGGACGGGTGAGGCCGCGGGGTGCCGTATGGGGTGCAATGTTTTGGGTGCCGACTGTGGAATAAACAGCGCGCCGCCGCACTGGCCGCCGGCTGATCGATCGTGCTGCGCTGCGCTGCTCTATCTATTATTTATTACCAAAAATATGGCGGCGTGGTGCGGCATGAGGTCACCGAACTCGCTGGCCGGCACGACATGCCGCGTAAACAACGAATGCAGCGCGGGAAATATGGTCCTCTGCGTACCTGATGGCGCCGCCGTCACCGCTTTGCTCCTTGCATGCGACGCACGCGACACGCATGCCCGCTTGTCTGTCACCCTGTCACCGCTTTTTACAACTTATCGTCTTCGTACTTATGAGGCCCTACATCCGTTGACAAAAATACGTACATTAGAGTAAGAATTAAAAATCTACATTTTTTAAATTTGATAAGAATGTAACTTCGAGCAAATAAATTACATGTTAATAATTTACAAACTTTATCGGATGTCTTTGGCATAATTGTATGCTTACATAGACGTTATCTACGTAAATAAATAGGCCCAAAATCTACGCGGTCTAAGCAAATACATAAATACCGTCTGTCGGGCGCCTGCTAACGTCACGATGACGTAGCTTCCTACATAAAACGCGTAGTTAGGTATTGTATAGCGGTATAAAACGTGTTTGTGCACGACATGTAATAGATAGTTATGTATTTAGGTAGACAGAACTATTATAGCCGAGCGTGGCGCTGTAGACAGAGGGTCGTTCGCGTCGAGACGCGCGGTGCACGGCCGGACACCTCGCACTTACATTCATATTGTCCTTAACCACTCAACTACACACTACGCAGGTATTGCTCTATGTATAAACATATACTACAATAAAGATCCAATTAACACAAGCTTGCAGATTGCTTAATAACTCAATAAGTAGTTACTGTATTCCAACGCCTAATAAGTTTATTAACATTATTTACTATTAAATATCCATGTTGTATTCATGTTACACAAACATCCGTAAACGTTCAAACTTTTCTTATGTATGGGTAGCTAAAGATGCGCGAACGCATAGAAGTTACAAACGATATCAACCATTTATTTTCATACTTAAAGTCTCCCCTGTCGGGCGACCGTAAGACGGTCGCGCGCCCGGAAAATCAAAAGTCCGTCACCTGTCACATTTTTCCGGAAGCCGTAAAGTGGCGTCCAGGGTATATAAAGTTTATATTATTCTCGATAGTTACACAGTTTTTTATAATTTAGATGTTCTTGGGTCGCTCCATTGTGAAAAAATTAATAAAACGTCATTGAAGTCGACAATGCCCGCGAAGTTTGAAATTGTTGTTTATTTCTGAAATAAAATTATTAAACGTGGTGGATTGTTCGTGAAAAGAAGAAAATATCATGGAAAAATAAGTAATTTATCATATTTCAGTGTTATACGTGATGTGTGGTGTGTTTTTAAGTTAAAATGTACGTGTCACCGGGCGGCCATTTTGTGTTAAAATTTGAACCGATATATTATGATGGATATTCCCACATACGTTTATCTAGAATTTGATATATTTGATAACTTTCTGTGCCCGCGACTTCGTCCGCTTGGAATTTAACAAAAAAGTTAATTAGTTTATTTCGTTGTTTTTTTTGTTTTTGCATTTTTATTTTTTGTTTTTGCATTTTTATTTTTAGCAATTAATTATCAGTTTTTTAAATTAGGTTTATTGAAAAATTGCGCATGCGCGTGAGCTGCGCGCGGTACTGGACAGTACTTGGGCATTGCAACATTACTTTATTTTTCTAAAATAAAAATTTTTTTTCTAAAATAAATGTAGCCTAAGTTACTCCTTATTATATTAGCTAACTGACAGTAACAGTCCCGTCAAAATAGGTTCAGCCATTTCAGGGATTAGCGGGAATAAACAGACAGACAGACAGACAGACAAAAAAAAAACATTTTCGTTATAGGTATCGTGTATATAACGATATGTAGTTGGTCATTTTATTTTATTTTCACGTTACAAACAGACACTTCAATTTTATTTATATGTATAGATTTCAGTGAATTTAGCTTTCTTGTTTTAACCAATTGGGTATTAGGGTTGGCACTAACACACACATTTATATGTTACCGGAAGTGTATGAAGTCTACGAATTGTATACAGCTCCTAGGAAATGTATACAATTCTGAAGCTTTTTAGGAAATGTATAAGAATAATGGTTTCTGTAATAAAACACGTTGTTCAAATGAGAGTAATATTTTTTATCACAGGTAACAATCATAGCGTTAAATTCTATAATACTTAACCTAACTTAATTTTTTTTCTTGCTGGGAAAATCCCTTTACGGATCATCCCACCCCCGAAGGGGCGAGGGTGTGTCGGACTCACCGGTGCGCCGTCCGGCCCAGTGAGACGTGGAACTGGGTCGGGTCCCTATCGTAGTCTGCGCACCGAAATACCGACTAAAAACCCCGCGTTGGCCACCAGCGGTGCACTTTGGAGACGGCCCCGGGATACCGCTCAACAGACGCGCCAGGACCGCCTCCTTGTGCACTGCCGCGTGCTTAGCGACTCCATTTTTTTTTTATTCGCGGGGAAAATCCCTTTACGGACCATCCCACCCCTGAAGGGGCGGGGGTGTGTCGGACTCACCGGTGCGCCTTCCGGCCCAGCGAGACGTGGAGCTGGGTCGGGTCCCTATCGTAGTCTGCGCACCGAAATACCGACTAAAAACCCCGCGTTGGCCACCATCGGTGCACTTTGGAGACGGCCCCGGGATACCGCTCAACAGACGCGCCAGGACCGCCTCCTTGTGCACTGCCGCTTAAAGCGACGCGGCTTTAAACGCATTTTGCGTAACGTCTCGGGGGCCGCCAGGATAGGGAAGGCGGCTCCGTGTGGCCTCTGCGGCGCTGGGTTAGTTGGCGTCCCGGCGCCTAGTTCGTCGTCTGCGGTGACGACGAGCGGGACCGTTCTGCTCCCGATCCCGCTCGGCGCTCTCCTTCTGCAACATGACGCGCTCGCAGAAGGAGAGCATGGCTTGCCACGACCTCTGGCTGCCGACCATGGCGGCGACCACGGCCGGCAGCGAGAGGTCTCCACCCAAAACCGCAGTGAGAGCGCTGCGCTCCTCGTCCCAGGCTGGGCACTCCTCCAGTGTGTGCTGGGCCGTGTCCTCGCGGCAGTTGCCACAGTGGTGGCACACGGCGGACTCCTCAGCTCCGGCTACGCGACACAGGTACGCACCGAAGCAGCCGTGCCCGGTGAGCACCTGCGTCAACCGGAATGTCGGCGCACCGTGGCGCCTCTCCAGCCACAGTTGGAGGACAGGTCGCACTGCCGCGACGGTCCTCATGCCAGCACTGGGGTTCTCCAACCTGGAACGCCACTCCTCCACGGCGGTCCTGCGGAGGGAGGCCAGCATTGCCTCGACCTCTCGGGACACCAGTCTCTGCCCGCGCTGGGACGCCTCCTCTCGTCCAAAGAAGTGCTTAGCGACCCCAAACCTAACCTAACCTAACCTACACGCATTGACCTTTTACGCCGCACTAGCGCGAGCGCGCCGAGCGCCCGATCGGATGATGCAATACCCTCCCCTCGCTCCGCTATCCCCGCTTACCCCTTGATATCTAAAATATCTTACATTTCCGATTACTATTTAGGAAATGTATAGATTTCCTAGGAAATGTGTCTAATGTTATTTATTTCACATATTTCCGGGCGATTTTAGGAATTACATAGATTTCCTAGGAATTGCATACAATGACGGATTACATACATTTCCGCTAACATATATATGTATGTATAATCCCTATAATGGTAAGAATCCCCGGGTTGGCCCCGACTACGACCCCCGATGACGACTGGCCCTGGTAACACACAACATACGTACTATGAGGACAGACGAGAAGATTGTCGAACTGAAAGAAGAATTGAGCAGGTTACACTGGGACATTTTGGTGTTATCGGAAGTCCGAAGTATCAGAGAGGATACGATAACCTTGAAGTCTGGTAACCTGCTCCTCTGCCGGGGGGACAACCAACAGTCCCGAGAAGGTGTTGGATCTCTTGTCCATAGGTCTCTCATCAACATCGTATCCATCGAAAGTGTGTCGAGCAGGGTAGTGTACCTTATACTCAGAATATCAAAAGGGTATTCGTTGAAGGTCATACAGGTATACGCACAGACCTCGACACACCCAGATGAAGTATAGGAGATGTATGAGGACATAAGTCGGGCCATACATACTTCCAAAACCTACTTCAATGTTGTTATGGGAGACATCAACGCAAAGTTGGGCAAGAGAAGCGATGCAGAGTTGAAAATGGGCAATTTGGACATGGGTAACGGAACCTCAGGGGTCAGAGGCTGGCCGACTTTCTAGAAAAAGAGGGACTCTGCGATGAACTCATTTTTCCAGAAGCCGCCTCACAGGAAATGGACCTGGCTGAGTCCTGACGGTTCTACGAGAAATGAGATAGATTTCATCTTCACGACGAATAGGCGGATGTTCAGAGACGTCTCTGTGAGATCTACAGGGTGAAAACCGATAATGATCACCGAATGGTTAGGGGCACATTAAATATCAAAGTCGAATTAGAAAGTCGTAGCTTGATGAAGTCTATGCTCCGACCATTTTTTTTTAAAATGGCCTGTCATAGTGGCGGCATTGCACCTGATGGTAAGTGCCAATGCCGCCCAGGCAGAGTATCCATTGGCATCGGACGGCAGTCCCATGCCAATGGAAACAATTATGCCGGCCTCCTAAGGTGCCTCTTCACACCACACCTTCACACACACTTACTCGCGCCCATATCCAAAACCCCGAGAGCTTTCAACTCGAGCTTACAAATCGCTTTGATTGTCTAAAAGAAAACCTTGCATTGGAACAGTGTTGAACAGCGGTTTCGTAGAAGCTGTCCATACAGTGGGATCTAAGTATTTTAGACCTCGCCGTAGAGATAGACCACAAAAACTCTCGACCCACACTCTTGACCTCAAGGCCGAACGTCGATCTTTGACGCTGCAGTCCTCTGATCACGCCGAAGTATATCGCCGGCTCAATAGAGGGATCTAGAAGTCCTTGCGACACAATGTCCGTGCTCACAATACTGTGAACATTAATTCGGTGGAACGGAAGCCCCAAAGTGTTTGCAAGAGACTTGTCTATTGGGCAAAGCCAGTTGTCTAGGCTGAAAACGGCCGATGGCCGCGTACTATCGACAAGGGCAAAGGTATTAAGAGAGATCGAGAGGTTCTACGGACAGCTTTACACCTCGGTTGTCGAACCTACTGTTAGCTCGGCCGAAGACCCGAGAGCCGAATTGATCTGACACTTTAGCGATGATATCCCGAACATCAGCCTGTGTGAGATTGAGATGGCCCTCAAGCAACTTAGAAACAACAACGCCGGGTCAGGACGGATTCACTTCAGAGCTTCTGAAACTGGGCGAAACGCCGATACTGATAGTCCTTCAGAGGCTCTTCAATTCGTTCTCCTCGAAGGCTCGACGCCAGAACCACGCTCCTGCTCCATGCCTCTGGCGTTCAGCCCTCTGTTCTGCAAAAAAGGTGATAACACTTTGCTGAAGAACTACAGTCCCATTTCGCTCCTGAGCCATGTCTATAAGGAGAGGCGGCTCGTGAAATTTTTTGATGGGGGTTCACAAAAAAGCAATTGAGAAACTAGGGCTTACTATTTATCATATTTGTATACAAAATCCATTCGCCGGTCTTTTTGGCGTGTGAAAATATCTATTACTTTCTTGTGAAAATCAGAAATGAAATTGATTAAGCGTAAAAACTATTTTTTAATACTTATTTTAAAAAAAACTGCGAATTAACTGACGAAGTCAACGAGCTTGCTTGAAGTTGTTTGTAATTTGTATACATAAGGACGACAACTGCGCATGAGTAGGATATCCCTCGGCGCGCGCACGGCACGACTGGCTGTACGACAACTGAGTAACGCGTGAGCGGCGCTCCAGATTACGCTAATTTATCATACGATATCTTTTGTTTCACGCGTCAGCGCGAGTCGTAGCTCTCTTTCGCACTCATTAAATACAGTACTAAGAGTCTTACTAAACTTCGTTTCATAGGAGCACAATCGCTGGCGCTCCACTAGTTACAAATTGACACTACATGTACCTAAATAGGTAATATAATAGACTTATTATAGGCGTAGTAAAATATAAAGAACTAGCTTTTGCCCGCGACTTCGTCTGCGTGTACACAATGATATAAATGTGAATCTTAAATTGTATCCTCTTCGAGAGCTTTTTATAATAACTAATATATCTGTATATATAAAGAAAAAAAACTTGATGCAATTAATGAACGTGGAGTGGACTGGAGTAATTATACCTAACAAAATCTGTTCACACCGTTAATTACAATATTTCTGTATACACTACATTTTTAGTCTTTCTAGAAGGCGGCACCAAAATAACCAAACCACAGGGTGAACTCACACGTGAACACGCTACGTAAAACTGCCCATGGGAGAAAGTCATCTAGGTAGGTAATTTGAACCACTCAAAAAATCCGCTTATAGTTCTAGGACTGATTGCAGATGAAGAAATAAAAAAAAAATCTAGGTAGGTACCACCGCAATGTCTATTTTTCCCGTGCAACAGCAGTGTAAATGCACTGTTGTGTTTCAGATTGAAGGACATTGTAGCCAGAGTAACTACTGGACATATTGAGACTTAACATCTAATGTCTCAGGATGGCGAGGACAGTGGAGTTTTGCTACTGTTTATGAGCGATCGTATAGCTTACCATCAGGCGAACGGCATGCTCGTCTCGCCATCCAATGAATAAAAAATAAAATAAAGAATTGATCCCTCTTTCGAGGTACTGTTATTTATTTGGAGAGCCGACTATATAAGCTTATTTTTATGAAGGGTGCAAAAAAAATAGAGTATATTGTTTTTTACTTATTAATTGACTAACTAAAGTGTCAAGTTTAATGTTTGCAACTTAACTACTTAACTTACTCAACTACTTAACGACGGTTTTTGGTTTTCCATATACAACAGTTTCGGTGATTAGACAGTCATAAAATCACCCTATTCTCGCAATACTTAAACTCTTATTTTAACCCCTTTAGGGTTAATTTTAGAAAACTAAGTATGCTGTCAGTTTTTTTTTAAATGATTACCTAAAGTGCTAAGTTTGACTAATGTAACTCTAACGGTTTCGATTTTCCATACAACCGCTTTTTACCCTTTCCACCCCCTTAGGGGTTGAATTTCCAAAAATCCCTTCCTAGTGCTATTCTAGGCCATGATGGGAACCCCTGAGCAAAATTTCACAGTCCTAGTTTCAGTAGTTTTGGCTGTGCGTTGATCCGACAGTTCAGTGCTACAAAATTGTAACCCTTATCTTAAACCATTTAGGGTTAATTTTAGAAAAATAAAGTACGCAGTTATTCTTGTTTCTAGATGGGTAACGAAAATGCAAAGTTTGATAATTCTAGCTTTAACAGTTTCCATTTTCCATACAACAGTTTTTTACCCTTTTCACTCCCTTAGGGGTTGAATTTCCAAAAAATCTTTCTTAGTGCTACTCTACATCATAATAGGAACCCTTGTGCAAAATTTCATCTTTTTAACTCCAGTAGTTCCGGCTGTGCGTTGATCCGATAGTTCGGTTCTACAAAAATTCAACCCTTATTTATATTCATTTAAGGTTAATTTTAGAATAATTAAGTATGCAGTTATATTTGTTTTTAATAGGCTAACTAAATTGCAAAGTTTGATAATTCTAGCTTTATCGGTTTAGATTTTCCATACAACCGTTTTTTACCCTTTTCACCCCCTTAGGGGTTGAATTTCCAAAAATCCCTTCTTAGTGCTACCCTACGTCATAATAGGAACTCCTGTGTAAAATTTCACATTTGTAGCTCCAGTAGTTTCGGCTGTGCGTTGATTAGATAGTCATAAAATCACCCTACTCTCGCAACACTTCAACCCTTATTTTAACCCCTTTAGGGTTAATATTAGAAAAACTAAGTATGCAGTTATATTTTTGTCTTTGATTGGCTAACGAAACAGCAAAATTTGACAATTGTAACTCTAACGGTTTCGATTTTCCATACAACAGTTTTTAACCCTTTTCACCCCCTTAGGGGTTGAATTTCCAAAAATCCCTTCTTAGTGCTACCCTACGTCATAATAGGAACCTCTGTGCAAAATTTCACGTTCCTAGCTCCAGTAGTTTCGGCTGTGCGTTGATACGTCAGTCAGTCAATCAGTCAGTCAGTCAGTCAGTCAGGTTCCTCTTTTATATATACAGATGTTATGTAAGGATTTATGTATTATAAATATATATAAATTATTAAATTAGCTAAGTATGTAATTTTCGTGGGAGTGCACTGCACCAGCGCTCTTTCGGATGAGCCGCCTCTGTCTATAAGTTGTTTTCGAGGGTCATCACAAATCATCGCGAACGCAAGTTTGATGATATATACAAAAAACCGAGGAATATAACTTGCCGCTTTGCTTAGCGTTTGTGGGCTATGAGAAAGCCTTTGATTCGATCGAGACCTGGGCTGTGCTACAGTCTCTTCAGCAGTGCCACATAAACTATCAGTACATCGAAGTGTTGAGGTGTATATACAACAACGCCACTATGTCGGTCCGAGTACAAGATCAGATCATGAAGGTGATTCCACTACATAGAAGCGTAAGACAGGGAGATGTTATATCTCCGAAATTGTTCACTGCCGCGCTAAAAAACGCCTTCAAGCTCTTGCAGTGGAAAAGATTTGGCATCAATATCGACGGCGAGTATATTACTCACCTTAGATTTGCCGTCGATATTGTAGTCTTGGCAGAATCGCTGGAAGACCTTAGCACTAAGACCTTAATCGAATCTCCCAACAGGTGGATCTTAAAATGAACATGGACAAAACGAAGATCTTGTCGAATATCTATGTTGTGCCCACCCCCATTGGAGTTGGGGGCTCAACTCTCGAAGTTCTAGACGAATATGTCCATTTGGGATAAGTGGTCCGGTTAGGCAGGTCTAACTTCGGGAGAGAGGTCAATCGTCGAATCCAACTCGGCAATACGGCACCGAGACGTGGCCTCTCAATGTGGGCCTCATTAAAAGGCTCAAAGTCACTCAACGAGCCATGGAGAGGGCTAGGCACGGTGTTACCCTACGAGATCGAATTAGAAATAAGGAGATCCGTAGAAGAACAAAGGTTACCGACATAGCCCACAAGATTGGCAAGTTGAAGTGGCAGTGGGCCGAGCATATAGTTCGTAGAACCGATGACCGTTTTGGCCGTAAGGTTCTTGAGTGGAGGCCACGTACAGCCAAGTGAAATGTCGGACGCCTGCCTACATGGTGGACGGACGATCTAGCTAAGGTTGCAGGAAGTCGCTGGATGCAGGCAGCTTCCATCAGGTCATTGTGGAGATCCTTGAGAGAGGCCTATGTTCAATAGTAGTCTTCCTACAGATCTTTCTTTAGAAAACGAAGATCGGGTTGTTTACCCTCTGTGCCCCAAAGCGGGCTCGACCCGTATCCAATTTTTGGCCGAATATCCGGCCACTGTAGCTGGCAAGAGTAAGTTGCTGCGCCAATGTGTGGTGTGCAAGGAATGGACGCACACATTATGACCCGCCTTCCTCTGTGCGTGTTTAGGCGAGGCTTTTTCTATATTTTTTTCTATTGTACTGTATATTAAACTTTATTATTAATTTAATTTTAAAATTATAATAAATTTTATTTTAAAATTACAATTAATTTTATTTTAAAATTAATATGTATTTCATTACTCGAACGAAGCCATATCCATGTTAGTCTAGACAACGAATTCGATTTTTTTCAAAGAAATGTTGGCATGAAAATTCGCGAATTCCGCCGTTTTGAAAAGCGGACAGTCAAGGACATTCGCGATTTCCGCGATTTTTAACCGACTTCAAAAAAAGGAGGAGGTTCTCAATTCGACTGTATGTTGCTTTTTTTTATTTTTATTTTTTATGTTTGTTACCTCGTTTCTCTGTACTGTGTGAACCGATTTCGATCATTCTTTCTTTGATTGAAAGCTGGTGCTTGTCGTTTGGTCCCATAAAAATATGGTGAAGATCTGATGAATATCTTCGGACCTGGAGAGTAGAACTCCTCAAAATTTAATAGGATTTCAACGGTTCTTTTTGCATTGAGTTCAGTATAAAGGCTAGGCTACAGTGGTTGAGGGAAAAAGGGGTAGGCGCGAAGGGAGGGGGGGGGGGGGGGAGAAAAAATAATAAACATGTGAATATTCCAATATCTTTGGCAGCTTTTAGCCGATTTTAGCGATTGTATTGTCATCGGAAAGAACATATTCCTTGTGGAGACCAAATCTTTTTCATTTAAATGCCTATCAACACTAAAAAGATAAAAATAACTAAAATTTTTAATAAAAAAAATAAAAACCTACTTCAAAACAAAAATCCACTAAAAACCAAAAATAAATAAAATAATAACTACCACTCCAAAGCAAAAAAATAATATTTATTTCATGGAGCATGTTGATTAATTTGCTTAATGACTTGACTAGCCAACAAATCAAAATATATGCGTAACATATTGAAGGCGGGTCACCCAGTACCAAACATATAGATATTTAAATTAATATAAGGCATAGGTCCTATATGTTACGCATATATTTTGATTTGTTGGCTAGTCAAGTCATTAAGCAAATTAATCAACATGCTCCATGAAATAAATATTATTTTTTTGCTTTGGAGTGGTAGTTATTATTTTATTTATTTTTGGTTTTTAGTGGATTTTTGTTTTGAAGTCCGTTTTTATTTTTTTTTATTAAACATTTTATACATGACTATGAATTTACTTCACTAAGTATATTTTACTCCGATTATTCATGAAATTGTTATGTGTAATAACTCAAACTTACTACGCGCGTCAGCTAGGTTGTAATAAAAATGAGTTTTTGCCTGACTGACATTGTTTGTTGATCTTCACTAGAATCTCGTGCGTATGAGATGACATATATACTTTTATACATATTTTAAATTCTCGTATTACACCGCCGTAATAAGAATTGAAAAGACTAGGCTCTTGTTAATCCTTACCGGAAATAATAAACCTGTTTGTTGAGGACATTACATCTTAGTATTCATTTAACATGGAGACTTTAGCTTCCAAAACTATAGAGCCATTAATTAATGTAACCAAATTTTTGCGTGGAGTGATAACGGATGTCCATAAAATACGTGCATGCGGCTTCGCAGTGTCGCTGTCGTCAGTTCAAGTTTAGTAAACTTGAGAAACTTGTTCCTATTAACGTGTGTTTATAAACAATATTTTGTATATCGATAGATGTTTTGATTGGCTTCGGAGGAGGAGTTGCAAATGAGTGGTGAAATTGCTGTACATAATATTATTAAGTCAATAGTTTTGACTGACAGCTTTATACAGAATGTAACATAAAGATACTGTATATTGCAGATGTTCTGGCTTTACTATTTAGCTATATTTATATACAGTAATAATATGTATGTACCAGTATGATGCTCAAGACAAGACACGTTTGTGATTCTAAGTCCTTGGATATGAGTAGTGGTTGTTCCATGTTTGAATTATTTATATGTATTGTCTGACATGAGCATATAATAATGTTAATAATATCGTAGGGCTTTTGTTTGAGTGATATATTATTTTCTTTTGGTTTGAAATTAAATCACTAAAGTGACGACCTCGAGACGCTTCTTCTCGCTCTGCCGTGGGAAAACATGTCCATGCCAAATAACATTACACACAAAATATCCTTATTCAACGGCGTAATACTTAGAAACTTCAAATCTAATTTGTATTTGTGGCTCCGTTGTTGCGACGTTGGAGTTACATGTATGGTACACTGTATAGATGTGAATTTTAAATCCGGGATTGACAGACTACGATTGCTAGACTATATTGTTTTGATAATATAAATAAACTAAATTCAAGCTTTCAAGTTCTGATAGCAGTTATTTAGCCGCGTCAGAAGTTCTAGTGTTGGTTCCAGTTATTTATTGAAGTACTTACGGTCATTAAAATAAAATAATTCTTAAATCTTCTACAAGGAAAACACAAAGTAAAAAATAATAATAAACATTAAAACTGGAAATGTAAGGCCGGCGGCTCCTTCAACGATAAATCACTATGTTAATATGTACCAAAATTCCATATAGAGTTAAGTATATGCTGAGTTACCAAGGTGGAACAAAACTAAACCCTTAAAATAAATTGGTGGACCAATGTCTATCACCGACATGATGTATTTTTTAGAGGATTTTTTTTAAGTATACAGTGAGAAAACTCATACAATCCATACGTAGGTATAATAAATTTGTAACTGATCGATGTTTGTCAAATCTTTAAATTGATAGTTAGAATTTTTGTCTGTGCGGTTGTGCACGCTAATCTCAGAAAAGACATAACAGATTTCGATGAAATTGGGTATGGATTTTTTTTCACACTCAAAGGGATGGGATGCGACAGGAACGGACAGTATTACATGCCTTAAGTCATGGGACAGAATGAGGCGAGATAGGACGGGATATGAGGCGGGACGGGAAATGCGGTATATAAAACGGCAGTCACAGTATGTTTCAATAGAAGTAAAACAATATGTATCCAAAATAATAGTTTTGTGATGTGGACTTACTTACAAACTTACAAATTATCGAGCACATAAGGACCAGACGAAGCCGGGCCAGGTGCTAGTTTATTGATACATATGTTTAGAATTTAAAGCTAGTATTCGTCGACATTGACTTTTAAAATCAGTTTGGCACCGTGTTTTTTTCGTCTCTTAATTAGACATCTCGCATTCAAGCTAGATTTTATTTCTTTTTTATATTTTTCTTGTTTGCACATTATCTTGTTTTCGTGTTTTTGCTGTTATAGTCTAGTCATTTAAGCTTAAATTAGGTAAGAATCTCGGAATTCGAGATACCCAGCTGTAGTAAGTCTGTAAATACTTGTATATTGACACCCTAAAAGTTGTCTCAAAACCTACATATACCCTACCATATGTAGGTTTTGAGACAACTTTGAGACAACAGCTGCACTTGTTGGTGGAATATTTGAAAGCTGTACAGGTTTATTAAGTTTTGTAGACTTGACGTAATGCATATCGAGCCCTTACTGCCAAATTATCGTAAGCGAGACTTTTGTCGAAAATGCGTTTTTTATCGAAAGTAGTATTTTAAGCCACAACGGACCCAAACCTGTGGAAGTTTCCCTCCAAAAAAAACCGTTATAAAGTTATAGCAACTGCTAAAATTATCGTGAATACATATATTTTTAAAGCCATAACGTAAGCGACAAAAAGGTACTGGGCGGATCCATCCCAGAGTTGCGATCAGTATTCCGTACCCTGCCGGACCTGCGCTTTATACAAGCGATAAAGTTGACCGGGCGTGAAAAACCGTCGCACCATGTTCAGGACTCCCAACCCTGCGTAATGTGGCAGTTATCCCTCGATGTGATTCCTTGGATTGAGATCACAGCGGATATCCACACCAAGGATAGTTAGGTCATTCCGCACTGAGAGGGGAGCACCCTGAAGAATGGGGAGGGGAGAGAACGGGGATTTTTTGCACGTGAACGCATACACATGGGTTTTCTTGGCATTGAACTCAACCATATTCCTGGAACCCCATGTAGAAATGAGATCTAGGGTCCGGTTGAGCTCAATCACAAGATCTTTGCATCCCCTCACAGTGTCGACTTGGCAAGCCGAAGGCCCATGCATAGCAATGAATGTTGCCAAGCGACAACATGTCATTGATATGCAGAATAAACAAGGTGGGCGACCACACCGAGCCCTGAGGAACTCCGGCATTTATCGACATGAGCGCCGAAGCGTGTCCGTCAATGACGACACGCATTCCTCGCCCATGCAGAAAGCCGGAAATCCACGAACACAGGTTGTCGGGCAGTCTGTATGCCTAAAGTTTGGAAAGAACACCACGGTGCCAGACCCTGTCAAACGCCTTGGCTATGTCGAGGCTCACAGCAAGAGTCTCGCCACGCTGGTCAATCACCTCACCCCGCGATGCAGGGCAAACGCTAGCAGATCATCCGTTGATCAATTTTGACGGAATCCGTATTATCTATCACTGATCAACGAGTGATCCTCCAGGTAGCGGATAATTTGCTCGTTTATAATCCGCACCATGACCTTACACATCACTGAGGTGATAGCGCCAGGACGGGTATTGGTAGGGTCTGACCGATCACCCTTTTTGGGGATCGGTTGCACATTGGCTTCCCTCCAAGATTCAGGCACAACTCCTGTGCGGCAGGACGCTCGATAGAGGCGCGTCAGTGCAGGAGACTATTCCGCTGCACAAGCTCTTAAAACCATCGCTGGTATCCCATCCGGACAACTGGCTTTCCGCACATCGAGAGACCGTAGCTCACGCCGCACATCATACTGCCTGATGCGAATAACCGCCGTTGACAAACCGCAATCAGACAGTGTAGGCGGCGTCTGGGAACCAGGGTCCGGGGCGGCGGGAATAAGCTGCAAAGAGATTTGCCAGTAAGGCAGCTTTTTCATGCGGCTTCTTAGCCAGCTTTATTAAATTATGTGATTATTTTTAAGTTCATCATCATCATAATCTCAGCTACTGGAAGTGCACTGCTGAATATAGGCCTCCCCCAAAGATCTCCACATCAACCTGTTGGAAGCGGCCTGCATCCAGCGACTTCCTGCAACTTTAGCCAGGTCGTCCGTCCACCTTATAGGCAGGCGTCCGACATTTCACTTGCCTGTACGTGGCCTCCACTCTAGAACCTTTTGGCCCAAATTGCCATTAGTTCTTCGCGCCATCTGCCCAGCCCACTGCCACTTCAACTTGCTAATCGTATGGGCTGTGTTGGTAACCTTTGTTCTCCTGCGGATCTCCTCATTTCTGATTCCATCTCTTAGGGAAATACCTAGCATAGCCCGCTCTATAACGCGTTGAGTGACTTTGAGCCGCCTCGTTAGCGGCTACGTCTCGGTGCCGTAGATCATCACTGGTAACACACAACTGTTGAAGACTTTCATCTTTAGTCACTGAGGAACGTTTGACGAGAAGACGTGATGTAGTTTCCTAAAAGCTACCCATCCGAGTTGTATTCGACGGACCTCTTTGTAAGTTATTATTTAAATAAGACTATTATTTACGGATTTTATCGCGGATTTAGTTTAATTTTACATTTTTTGAATTCCCGACGTTTCGATCACTTTACAGCTTTCGTGGTCACGGGGCGGACTGAGTCCGTATAAAATCCGTAAATAATAGTCTTATTTCAATGTGTAACATTCGCGTAAATCTAAGAAACCATTAAGTTATTATTTGTTAATTATAGTCACGAATGAACAAAATTATACAGGTGATATCACCACTCCACATACCAGAAGAGAATCAACCTGAAACAGTTTTTTCCCAGAACAAGAACAAGAAGATACAGAGCGTTAGTTTTAGATCCATTCATATTAACAGACAGCAACATAATCTAATTGGTCTCTTGTTTAATATTTTTATTACTTAATTTTAGCATTTTGTTTTAAAACCTAGATGGAACAATATCTGGTCTTAAGTGAAAACTGACGAAGATAATTGGTACCAGTAGAAAAACTTTATTTCATTTTATATACCTCGTTTAAGTTTAACTAAGCTGATTAATCTCATTACTTCAAATATTAATACGAAAAAAATATAAATTGGTAATAATTTTTAAATATAATACGACTATTTAATTTATAAATCTTCGAAAATATTTTTTTACTTATCAAATATCGTTTCTTAGTTAAGGTAATTTTAAGATATATTTTTATCGTAAACGCCAAAATAACCGTAGATTATGATAGCAAAATTAATGTAAGCGACATAAAAGGAAGAAATACTTGATATTTTTGATTTTTAATAAATTAGATATTTAAATGTATAAAAATAATTAATGTATATAAAATTTCAATTTAATTACACATTTCTTTCTAAAAATATTTAACAAAAACCTTCTCCTGTAAAATTTGTTTTTTGTCGGTTGCGCTAAAATGGCGGCAAAGGCTCGATATAACGAAGATGATCGAGACTTTTCACAGATTTCGGAGCATTATAGACTGCCAATAAGGTTTGAGTTCCACTCTGTAATAATCTCTGGGCCGAACAACGTTCATCTATACATACATATAAATAAAATTGAAGTGTCTATTTTAAGAGTGAAAATAAAAAAAAGTCCTACTACATATCGTTATATACACGATACCTGTGCCGAAAATGATATTTAAATTTTTTTGTCTGTCTGTCTGTCTGTTTGTTCCGGCTAATCTCTGAAATGGCTGGACCGATTTTGACGGGACTTTTTTTGTCAGGTAGCTGATATAACAAGGAGTAACTTATGCTACATTTATTTTAGAAAAATAAAGTAACGTTGCAATGCTCAGTGCCGCGCGCAGCTCACGCGCATGCCACCACTGGGCCGTCACGTCGGGCGCCTCCCACCACTTCTCCCACTAACGAATTAATATCACAATTACAAAATATTGTATAATATAAAGAAAATTTTCAATAAAGCTAATACAAAAAACTGATAATAAATGATAATTAAAATTTCATCATGGGCCTGAATGAGACGGGACATAAACTGGATAAAACAGGACGGGAAATATAGTCGACGGCGCGCGGTAAATATAGTTAGTACGCGAAATAATATGTTGTTGCCAAATCAATACTAGACTCAAAAGCTATCTGCACCCGGGCGAAGCCGGGTCCGACCGCTAGTCAACTATATATGGCGCGTTTTCGACCGGAGGCACCGGTTGACCTGAAGTTATGCTGTGACCGCGCGCTCTCCGCCCTCTATCTCGAAAACGGTTCACCGTATAAAAAAATTTTTAAACAAAATTTGTAGAGAATTTTGTATTCTACAATATTGATAACAAATACAAATAGAAAAAAACCCATAGGAAATGAAATATTTCCAAAAAAAGCGATTTTTGTGACCTTTGACCTTGAAATTTAATAGTTGCTTACCATATGTAGGTTTTGAGACAAATTTTAGGGTGTCAATATACAAGTATTTACAGACTTACAGTTGGCTATCTCGGATTCCGAGGTGAACTTACTATAATGACTGGACTATTATATCAGTCTATATGCCCGCGTTATTAAGTAAGATTATTCCGTCGTGTAAACTATGAAATAAAGGTACAAACGAGTTAACAGTGTTAGCAATTTCATTATGTGCATATTTTTTCTTTTTATGGTTACTTAGTCTGTACATGTCGCTTTTTCTTTTTCTTTAAATATAAGTAATATGTTACTATTATCTTTGACATTAATCTATTACAGAAAAATACTTTCAATAGTATCATTAGCAATTTTATGGAAAATGAAATACCCTAACGTTCCAGGAAATTAATAGAAAGTTACAATGCTAAAAGTATTTTGAAATGCGGTCGTGCGTTTTGACCCTTGCGGCGTTTGTCACACATGGTTTTGGCTTCTGTTGTTGAACAATAGAAGGATCAAATAATTTATAAAATGGCATCATAAAGTATTTTATGGTTAAATCTTAGGCCTTATTTAGACAAATATTTTTGTAATGTAATCCTGTTACCGTGGGTATTGAAATAATTACGGTCTTTCACAACCTAGCAATCTATAGATCCAATTTGAGATGACCCAAATCCGTGTTATAGTATGAATTGCGCATATATTGTTCTCAGTGCTTGGACCGAACGCGGTATTTTATTTCAAAGTTGACTTTCTGCCCATCTGCGCTACAGGCCTAGCCAATACATCGTAACATTCAATATTATTATATGTTAATGTGGACTTAGAAAAAGGTTTATTTAGATATGTTTGGTTGTATTGTAAACCTAACACGCTTTACTGATCACGAGTGTTTTTCCGCGAAATAGCGAATGGTTCAAAGAATGCACGAATAACATTGCAGAATATCCGCCCAGAACGTACTAGTACACATAGTCGATGCATTAATGGTCTCATTGATCAAGTGAAGCTGCTGATAGCGAAGACTGTGCACAATAGTGGAATACCTGGCCCAGAAAAAGATGTCGCCTAAGAGTTCAGCCTAAAAATATCCCACTTTTGAGCAAGTCGTTTAGCACTTAGTCGTGTCCATTGAGGTATTATACTAGAGCGGACATCGGGAACAAAATCTTTGCGCATTGTAATGAATAGAAACACGTAATACAGGATTCTCGAGTGCACACAGGAATCCAGTGAAAAGAGAGTTAAGATGATGTTGCCGAGTAGGCGTGACAGATACATAAACAGGAGGACTGGTACGGTACCGTTCATTTTGTTACAAACATTTTGTTTGCAGTTTCCCCTCTAGTGTAATAACTCGATGGTCGGGCCAGTATAAAATTAACTAAGATCAAAAGCTTCTAAAGTCTCTATTGAATTCTAGAGTTCGATCACGTATTCGGGGTAAGCTCCTAGTATCATAATTTTGCTTGTAAATTAATTACTTCATTTGTGGGAAATGTATCAGTTCCCAGAAGCGTCAATGTCAGACAGTCAAACTCTGTCAATTACAACAGCGATTCTTTTGTCACTGCTTAAAGGTATTTAGCTTCAACAATAAGGTGTAAAGGATAACAGAAGAAGTAGATATTAGAAATGATTAATAATAAAATTAATACTTACTATCAGGAAAATCATGCATACAATTAATAAGATTTTGTATTAACTTGTTAGCTAAACAAGAATAACTGTATACAGGGTATCTCAAGACTGCTACCGAAAACGAAGCCGGGTGGTAGTTTTAGTGGCTACAAACACAATGCAATTAAAAATTTCGCATAGAAACGCGACAATTATTTTTTATGATTTTTTAAATATCGTCAATTTTGGGTGGTAAATTCATAGTTTTTGCTAAAATAATAATTTAAACTCTTTTATACCTTAGAGTATTTATAAATAAAAGGATATACACTATTATTTTAGGAAAAAATGTATTTACCACCCAAATACGGCCATAGGAAAAAAATAACAAAAAAAAATTTGTCGCTTTTTTTTGCAAGTTTTTCTGTTGGATTGTGTCTGAAGTCGCTTAAACTATCACCCGGCTTCGTTTTCGGTAGCAGTCTTGATATACCCGGTATAAATAGATGAGCCCCTCTCTTATAGTCACAAATTAACAGCTCGCAACATTCGCCTCGACATCCAACATTTTTTTACCGCCTGAAGCGCGTATAGTTTAATAGTGCCATTAAATAAAAACTTTGTGTGGTTATTTAAATATTTATAAATGGTGAATGGATTAGGATAAGTGAGCTCACCGTTGTTCTGTTAGTCAGTAACGTGTTTCTTAATTGATATTTTCCTGTTACGGACGTGTCGTGGGAACTTCAGTGGCTCCCACGCTAATTACCGCTGTCTTTAATACTATTGGCCTTTGCAAGCCGACACTTTGATCAATGAAATTTATATTCATCAATGAAACCACTATTGTTGTACATACAATAAGGTTAGCAATTTGCAAAGGACCGCTGTTGTATGGACCGACGTCGTACGATGATTTATTAATATTGACATGTATTTAGGATGCGTGGATGTTTTTATATCTGTATGTATATCCGGAGGGTTATACAGGATGCTATTGACATATTGTATTTAATTTTACCCACATGTTTCTTATTAACATTGACATTATACAACATTTTAAAAGTCCGTGATGATTGTGCGTCAATTCTCGTGATTTTTGTTTTCACGATTATTGCTACCCGCATAAACCTACAAGCATTTTTACCGCTTTGCAGAACTTAATTTCGGTTCGGAAACTTAACTGATCTGTAAAAAAATCGTTCTGATTTTGTCATATTCAATAAAACTGGTATTGATTTTGTCATATTCAATAGAAAAACATTCAAGCATAATTATAAGTTAATTACTTAAGAATTTAAAGAAGGGTAATTAACACGGAATTTACATTTAACTTTGGTACGTCGTAATTGAACGTTTACTACGGAATTGTATTCGCGATGCCAACTACAGAGTGTTAAATGTCATGACGATCAACTATCAAAATTCCCAACTGAATATTTGAATGTAAACATTCGTTATTATACTCACCCATAAATAATACATCGGCTTAGCGTACTGAAATGTCACGACGTGGGTACGATTTCATTTAGAGCGACTATTTGTTGTCAAAAAAATACTAATTTTTTTTCTGTTTCGAGTGTCAATACATTCGATATACTTACTATGCGAACCCTGGGGGTACACAGATACGCAACGAATGTACGAGCGTCGTACGTATAACTGGTCAAAAATGCCGAAATACTAGACACAATGTTCGAATCCTCTACCGTACGTCTTAACCTAACCAGGGGGTGTAAGGGGGAACGAATGTCAACTTAGTGCTCCAAGTCAACCTCACCTGCTCGCGGTGCATCCTGCTGACTAACCAACGAGGCTCTGGCGACCGATGCACGGCGGTATATCCATGCCATATTGACGTAGCTAAATACCACAGACCAGTGACGGGCAGCAGCGTCACTGGTGCGAGAGGTTGCGTCCTGCGATCGCCAACCCGCCTGCCCAGCGTGGCGATTATGGGCAAACCCTCTTATGGCTAGCACCACAATTAAACGGCCCCCAGTTCCCGGTCGCCCCGCTATTCCTGGCCAAGGCGGCGGCCACGGTTACGGCGGGGTAGGGGGTGCTAAGAATCCCCGGGCTACGAAAGGCCGCCAACACCAACTGATTCTGGCTACGTACAACGGACGCACGCTACGGCTCGATGAACATCTGGCAGTACTAGAAGAGGAGCTGAAGTGTATAAGATGGCACGTTTTGGGGTTATGTGAAGTCCGAAGAGAGGGTGAGGACACCATCACATTAGATTCGGGCCATCTTATGTATTTCAGAGAAGGAGACCAACCCTCTCAAGGTGGCGTAGGGTTTTTGGTCCACAAGGCCCTCTCTGACAACGTTTTAGAAATCTCCAGTGTGTCGTCCAGGGTAGCATACCTTGTGATCAAACTCACCGAGAGGTACAACCTCAAGGTTATCCAGGTATATGCACCGACTTCGACACATTCGGATGATGAAGTGGAAGAAATGTATGAGGACATTTCAAAGGCTTTGCATAACACCACAAAGGCTCACTTCAACGTTGTCATGGGGGACCTCAATGCTAAAGTAGGAGTACGCAAGCGGTGAATCGGTAGTAGGACCACATGGATATGGAAACAGAAACCATAGGGGGCAAATGCTGGTCAACTTCCTGAGTAAAGAAGGGCTTTTCTTAATGAACTCATTCTTTAAGAAACAGCCCCAACGGAAGTGGACGTGGCAAAGCCCCGACGGTATGACGAAAAACGAGATTGACTTCATAATGACGGACAAGAAGCGGATATTTAGAGATGTCTCAGTGATCTCCAGGTTTAAAACCGGAAGTGATCACCGTCTCGTCCGAGGCACTCTAACTATCAATTGTAGCTTTGAGCGTGCCCGTCTTATGAAGTCTACGCTCCGACCAAATCTGTTCCGTGCCGTGGTTGGGTCTGAAACGTTCCAGTTGAACCTGGAGAACCGATTCGCTGCTTTGGAAACTACAGTTTGCGCTGATGTGGATCAAGAACTCAACCAAGTGGTGGAAATCCTCAGGGAGGAAGGGACCAGGTTCTGGGAGATGCGGAGGATCCGAAAGGGGTCCAAACTTTCGGCAGAGACTCTGCAGCTTATGCAGAAGCGACGCGATGACGTGGCTGTTACTTCGGCAGACCAGCGGTCACTGAACCGAAACATAACCAAGCTGGTTAGACGCGACTTTCGAAGGTTCAATACGCGCTCTGTAATGGAGGCGATTGAGCTAAATCGGGGGTCGAAAGTCTTCGTTCAGCAGCTGGGCTGAAGTCATATCACCAAGCTGACCACATCATCCGGAAAAATCGTCACTTCTAAGCCGGAGATTCTGTCGGAAGTTCAGGACTACTACGGGAGACTCTACGCATCTCACATGCCCTGTCCAGAACCCGATTTTGAGGATCGACGAGCCACTCTTACACGCCACTACTCAGACGAGCTGCCAGAAATCAGCCTAGACGAGATTGTGATGGCTCTCAGGCAACTTAAAAATGGAAAAGCCCCTGGCGAGGATGGCATTACGTCTGAACTGCTGAAGGCAGGAGGAACACCTGTACTTAGCCAGCTTCAGCGGATTTTTAATTCCGTCCTCTTTTCGGGGAGAACTCCTAAGACATGGAGCAAGAGTGTCGTTGTATTGTTCTTCAAAAAAGGAGACAAGTCCCTCTTGAAGAACTACCGACCGATCTCCCTCTTGAGCCATGTCTATAAGTTGTTTTCGAGGGTCATTACAAACCGTCTCGCGCGTAGACTCGACGAGTTTCAGCCTCCGGAGCAGGCTGGGTTTCGAAGAGGATATGGCACCATAGACCACATACATACAGTACGGCAGATTGTACAGAAAACAGAGGAGTATAATCTGCCCCTATGTCTGGCGTTTGTGGACTATGAGAAGGCCTTTGACTCCATTGAGATCTGGTCTGTTCTGGAATCCTTGCAACGTTGCCAAGTTGATTGGCGATACATCCAAGTGTTGAAATCATTGTACGAAGCTGCCACTATGTCCGTCCAAGTACAGAATAAGCAGTCTGAACATATCCCTCTGCATCGAGGCGTGAGACAAGGGGACGTGATCTCCCCCAAATTGTTCTCAAACGCATTGGAAGATATGTTCAAGACCCTAAACTGGAAAGGTCGCGGCATCAACATCAATGGCGAGTATATTTCACACTTGAGATTTGCGGACGATATCGTCATAATGGCTGAATCCGTGCAGGATTTGCACCATATGTTGACCAGCTTAGCTGATTCTTCAGCTCGCATCGGTCTCCGGATGAATTTGGATAAAACCAAAATAATGTTTAATAAACATATTGATCCGGAACCGATCGTTGTGCACGGAGCTCCTCTTGAGGTTGTTTCGGAATATATCTACCTCGGGCAGAAACTGCAATTAGGTAGAAACAACTTTGAGAGTGAGGCTCGAAGAAGAATCCAGCTGGGCTGGGCAGCATTTGGGAAACTTCGTCGGGTCTTCTCGTCGCCAATACCGCAAAGCCTGAAGACGAAAGTCTTCAATGAGTGCGTCCTACCCGTAATGACATACGGTGCCGAGACGTGGACACTGACGGTGGGACTGGTTCACCAATTCAAAGTCGCTCAACGAGCAATGGAGCGGGCTATGCTCGGTGTTTCCCTGAAGGATAGAATCAGGAATTAGGTTATCCGACAGAGAACCAAGGTGACCGACATAGCCCAGCGTATCAGCAAGTTGAAGTGGCAGTGGGCTGGTCACATTTGTCGGAGAACCGACAACCGTTGGGGTAGACGTGTTCTCGGTAAGCGTAGTGTAGGACGCCCTCCAACGAGGTGGAGCGATGATATCCGAAAAATGGCTGGCAGCGGTTGGAGGCGTTGGGCTGAAGATCGAGCCCAGTGGCGTGCCATAGGAGAGGCCTATGTCCAGCAGTGGACGCGAATAGGCTGATGATGATGATGATGATGATGACGTCTTAACCTTAGACTAAATTAGAAGTGAATGATAGGTATAACAGAGAATAACATTTATTTTAGAAGTGGAAAACATTTATCTTATACGTGGACGGCGAAAATTCGAACTTCGGATCGAAGAATAGATTAACCCCCATGATCTTATGGAACTCGGAGTTAAAGCCTAAAGTTATTTTGTTGATGTGGTGACAGAAACTGACATTGACTTTCCGTTGTGATGTAACAAAAGTTTTGACAGAATATATTAAAACATTACTTATAAATTCTCGTTAATTTATTTAACATAAAATTAAGATCCATAAACTTGTAAGTACGACGTTGCCACATGCACGACTCTTGGGAATAGCATTTTGTATTTTAGGGATGGTAATGAAACTAATCCAAAGGTTCGATCCAGACAGTGTAACAGCTAAGGTGCAGTGCGTGTTTCGCAGACGCATTTTCATTATTATGCACTATGTATAGATATTATATTACGTAGTTATTTTAATACAATTTGTTTTCTATTAAATGATGGTATTAGATGAAAACTTCTTAACTCTCCATCTCATTAGCCGAAGGGCCGCGTACGTGGGTTATGAACTGTGAAATGGATTCTTTTGCCGGTACTTTCGTGCTATGTACTTCCCGCCAATTTTCCGAAAAGTTTAGTTCTCGTCATTCAAATTTATTTTGCATTTATATTTCATCTTACTTACCTTAACTGCACCGAAATTGGCATCGCAAGAGGGTAAACCCAAATATAAGACTTCTGCATATTTCGCTTTCATCATGCATATCACGATACTCCCAATCCATCACTGAGATTTATGCACGTAAAATTATTTTGACATAAAGTGTCCTTAAAGTTATTCCGTCCATTACCGGCGCTACAAAGTAAATGAATTTTATATAATGTAGTCCCATCGGTGGGGTACACAAGACTGATGGGGTATATTTATGGTGTGTGGATAGCATTCGCGGCATTTCATACCACAGATCAAACAACTACGGCACGAATGCCCAAATACTCAAACGCCATTCAAGTATTAAGTTGCTTTTAACTACGCACCGCCCACTTAGCCAGTACATTTAGGCGGGATTGGCGTAGATGAGTGTAACATAATATTTGAGTCGCGTTTGAGTATTCGAGCGGAGAGCTGTGAAACTGCCATATAGAATCAATTTAACAATGTATTTATTTGTTTGTTGCAGCTCGTGTCATGTGGGTATCGGGGCGGCGGCGCGCGGCGTGATGAGGCGTGCGTGCGTCGGGCCCGCGTGGCCCGTGCTGACGAGCGCGCTGCTGCTAGCGTGCGCACACGCGTTGGCGGCCGCGGAACAAACCTCGGAAAGTAAGTAACATTATACGTGCTATATACATACAGATTTTTTTTCCAAATCATTCGAAGGGGGTACTCCACGCTGGTTTATTCCGGCACTGACTGTCAAAATCCAAATTGGTTTGGCGGCCCAAATCCACGAAATTATGTAACCATGATACCTTTTTTGATTCTCCCCTATAGCGCTAGACGATTTTTTTAACCCCACGGTTTTGACACTGCTAAGTCGCTCTCGGTGGCGTGACACGAGAATTTACGGTCCACGATCGCCTTAAGCACGAAGCCTCTTCTTAGCATCTCGATAGCGACCTTTCTGAAACGGCCTGAGTACAGCAACGTCCTGCCATTTTTGTTAACTTTCTTCTTTATATGTGGTATTTCTACGAACCGCTTTGTTTACTACTCCTGTTGCTTAGTTTAGAACTACGTATTAATTGTTATGCGGGGTCAGATGAATATATTATGTACATACGGGCTAAGACCATAATAATTAGTAACCCTTCTATATATCGTCGTATCTTTGTATCGTCGTAAGCGTCTTAAAAGAAAAACTTCAAATGTAATAATATTCTAACAGATTTTGGGAGGAATAAAATAAATGAAAACGTGGAGCCAAAAGTGGCCATTCCCCTTTCTGACGTTATTGTTTAGTATTGTACTATTCTCTTAGTACTTACGTAACACCCGCGTCATATGTTTGCCCTGTGATGTGCTACGTGTCACGCCGTTCCCTACGCTAATGATGTTCAAACGTACGTCTTTGGCCAGTTAATCTCTCCGATGACATAATATGTGTGTACGTCATCAAACGTTTTTTTCATAAAAAAAAATGCAATGAATAGTTTGTAGAGGCAAAAATAAACCATTCATAATCACGTGCTAACTAATTAATAAGGTTTTTATTCCTACATGTTCTTGTTTTAATGCAATAAGTGAGTTCAGAAATACGATTTTTATCCATAGCGCAGAAATAATTAAATTGTGTTTTTCATAGCCGGCCGTCTGTCTTGCGGGAAATTATCTAATGCCATACAAATAATATAGCATTAATTATATATTTGCCGTTTAAAGCGTGCTCATATTTTGTGTAGAGCAGCGGTAAAATATTTTTTACACAAACAGACGTTACTAATGTGTACAGTTAACTTGAATAATTATTATAATCAAACATAGCGCTTAAACACACAATAGTACGTTATGAGAAGACACCGCCTGACGGCTGTTGTCACTTCATGTGTTTCTGTCATGTTATCTCCTCTAAATTACTGCCTACTCCGCCCATCTCATTTGTTTTTTTTTCTTACATACATTCTGACAAACTTATAGGTTGTTTGTTCAGCAAATTAAGTGTAATGTACGGTCGTAAATTTTTTATCCAATTCCTGAGATTGGCCCTTGTTCCTTCGAATTGCGCTAGAATTTGGAGAAACTTATTATAATATTCTAAATCATCATATCATCATATCAGCCACAGGAAGTCCACTGCTGAACATAGGCCTCCCCCAATGATCTCCACAATGACCTGTTGGAAGCGGCCTGCATCCAGCGACTTCCTACGACCTTAGTCAGATCGTCCGTCCACCTTGTAGGCGGGCGTCCGACATTTCGCTTGCCTGTACGTGGCCTCCACTCGAGAACCTTTTGGCCCCAACGGCCATCGGTTCTACGAGCAATGTGCCCGGCCCACTGCCACTTCAACTTGCCAATCCTATGGGCTATGTCGGTAACCTTGGTCCTCCTACGGATCTCCTCATTTCTGATTCGATCTCGTAGGGAAACACCGAGCATAGCCCGCTCCATGGCTCGTTGAGTGACTTTGAGCCTTTTAATGAGGCCCATCGTCCGCAAATCGAAGGTGATTAATATACTCGCCGTTGATGTTGATGCCGAATCCTTTCCACTGCAAGAGCTTGACGGCATTTTCCAGCGCGGCAGTAAACAGTTTCGGATATATGACATCTCCCTGTCTCAGGCCTCTCTGTAGTGGAATAGCCTTCGTGCTTGATCCTGTACTCGGACCGACATGGTGGCGTTGTTGTATATACACCTCAACACTTCGATGTACAGATAGTCTATGTGGCACCGCTGAAGAGACTGTAGCACAGCCCAGGTCTCGATCGAATCAAAGGCTTTCTCATAGTCCACAAACGCTAAACAAAGCGGCAAGTTATACTCCTCGGTTTTTTGTATAACCTGCCGTAGCGTATGAATATGGTCTATGGTACTAAAGCCTTTTCGGAAACCGGCTTGTTCGGGAGGCTGGAAGTCATCAAACTTGCCTTCGAGACGATTTGTGATGACCCTTGAAAACAACTTATAGACATGGCTCAGGAGCGAGATGGGCCTGTAGTTCTTCAGCAAAGTGTTATCACCTTTTTGAAGAACAGTACCACCACGCTCCTGCTCCATGCATCCGGCGTTGAGCCCTCGAGGAGAACGGAATTGAAGAGCCTCTGAAGGACTTTTAATATCGGCGTTCCGCCCGCTTTCAGAAGCTCTGAAGTGATTCCGTCCTCACCCGGCGCCTTGTTGTTTTTAAGTTGTTTGAGGGCCATCTCAATCTCAAACAGGCTGATGTCCGGGATATCATCGCTAAAATGTTCAAATGTAAAAATATTCTGAATAGCATAGTTGTATTGTTTTCTGTTTTATAGTGTGAGGACTAGGTATCAGTTAAGTTTGTCGTACATTCAAAATGCATATGCGTTACCAAGATTAGTATGGATCATATGCAAAGTGTGGCGATCGGGCAGACGGTAAGTTGTTAAATTAAAAGCGAGCATACAAAAGCCAATATACTATAGTGGTATAATATTATTATACCCTGTTATAAATAGGACTAAACGCCACTAAAATATCGTATACACTTTTGAGTGACAATGTTTATTTTATTAATAGTTCCAATAATCTCAACCAGTACAATATTTCCGCGTTGTTATTATTTTTTGTTTAAAGTCCGTGAATGGCAGGACGTAACTATTAATTTTATAACGATTCCATTGACGTAAATGTAACGTATTCAAACAATAAACTCGTTAGGGTCGCTGGCACTTTAGCACGATTGACAAAAAACGGTGAAGAATGAGTTTGGTGAGTGGTGCGTAAGACGCAAGTAAACAAGTGTAGTGGGTGTCGGTAGTCGGTAGCCGCGCTCGCGCCGCTCAACGCGCCGGATATAAGCTGACTTCCGCGGCCGATGATCCTGCCGACTGCCGTTCTGTGGGGGGTGGTAATATTATTTTGCTTCGAGTATGTACATGTTTTTTGCCGTATTTGTTTGTTCATGTGCTATTGAACTCGGCGGCGAGGCGGGCGCGGCGTGGCGGAGCGCGGCGGCGCGGCGTGTGGCGACTCACTATCGCCCCGCTGTATAATCCGTCAGATAACGAGTCGGCTCGATGTGTTGTTTGTTTGTAATTCTCCGTTCGACGTCCGACGAGCTAGTGACTAGTGAGTGAGGCCTCGTTTAGGAGGCGCCCTGCGTTATCTGCTGAACCGGCCCGAAATTCACTCATCCGTGTAATATGCATGCCGTAGTGGCTGTCTACGGTTTGCTTACAAATATTTTCGTTTTTCCCTGAAATTGAAATCCCCAAATGCTTATATACTATTTGTTTTAAGCGCAAATGGATACGAAAATGAACGTATGTGCGGTTTGGAGTAAATGTATAACGCCGAATCATTTATTTAATAATTGTGTCTGTCAAGGCCTATCACATTTATTAATACGTACGCTAGTTGAATTTACACGTATATAAGCAGGCGCGCATGGACATTTTTTTTATATTACATATTTTGTTATTTTTTTCCCACTTATTGCGGTGGCGGGCGGTACGTTTTTAAACACATTAATCGTACACGCATACATAATTCATACATTGATAATGTGTATGTTAATTTTAAGAAAACCTGGTATAGTTTAAATAGCCTAGGTATAATAATATAATTTGTTGAGATTTTTCGTTGCCTAAATAGATAGGTATATAAAATTATTTTGGTTGATAAGCCTTGGCGACGAACCTACTGTTTCAAATAAACAATTAATAGATACAGTCATAGATTAGACATGATGTTTTACAAAGTCGTTGATGGTTCGCGATCTTTACTACTTAATTAGTCCGTCCGTGATCTTTAGTGTAGGCTATTGGACTTGAAGACGACAACGCGAATCTAGAATGTTCCAGTAATCGCTGATATTGCATCCGCGTGAGAATCTCCACTACATATTACTATACTATAATACAAAAAATAATAATCAGAAAATTGAAAATATTCTAATAACAATCGTATCTGTTTAAACCGGCTGTAGATGAACACAATTCCAGTTGTACTAAAGATATTGTTTTACATTAAGTTTTTTTTTTCTTTCTAATGATAGGTGACGATAATTAAACATTCTGTCTAGCTGCTTAATATTTGTACATATAACCATTTGTTTGAATAAAATTATTTAAAAGTACCTGTGCAAATATATGAATAATTGTCTAATCTATACTAACATTATAATTATGAATATATTTCTATTTATAGCATTGACGCGATTGAAATGGCTTTGAAAATAATCTGTACTAATTTATTCACAAAATTGCAGAGCATTAATGGGACCTATAACGTAAGAAATTCAATTAAGATAATAATTATGTATTATGCAGATAGGGGCGACGTGGGCTCGCAACTAACTTGGGAGTAATCCCCGATATAAGAATTTTCCAGAATGTTTCGATTAAATAAAAATATTCCGTGACTCACTAGCCTAATAATATAGAGGAATGTAAATAAGCCAAACCTACTTCGGGTAGCACTCTGAATGATCCCTATATGTATTTATATATTACTTTCAAAATTTTTACAATGACCGAAAACTTTTAATTTAACTTTGGTAATGGCCTACAATTATGAATGATAATCATATGTATTATCAATAACCCAAAATATACTATGCTCTTATATGTATGTACATATATGGGGCATGGGCCCTGGATATGCGCTCGTCACCAAAAAGTGCATTAAACACATTTTTTAATGAAAATGCAACAAAACGCAGTCCCGGGTCAACCACATAACCGACAAAACAAACTTCCAATTAAATCATTTACAAACGAGCGTAAAATAAATGACCCTTTCAATAGTATGGCGCCGAGCATTCAGCGTCACGTGAAACGGAACGTAAGTACTGTACTACGCAGTCGTAACGGCACATGTACTTATTACAAACGATATGTGTATGTGTATGCAGTAGTAAACACGTGAATGAATACCTACATGACTTGACAGTATAAGGATGCCACGTCACATAGCGAAATATTGCCGTTCGGTGTACAACGCGATTGTTATCAAATAAATTGATCGATAATTCGAAATCGTACCAGACAAATTCAAATCGAACTGCTTGGAATGTGAATCCAAATAAATAACAGTGTTTTTAATCAATATTCAAGGCTGCAAAAATACTTTCCATGTTTAAAATTAAGGAGCACAAAGAATGGATTGATTTTTAAATCGGAATTAAGAGCGAAGTTAGGTAACATCTCGTATCAAGTATTCGCTTCGATGATGTAAATAGAATGAGCGATATCAACATTCTGCATTCCTACAATATTAGTAATGTTTGAAACGTGATTGTGTTTATTTTTGTTCGGCCCTTGTGTTTGCGATTAGTCTCACTTATTTACAAATTCATATTTTCTCCGTCCGACAAATAAGCTGTTTTTACGACTACACAAACTTATAATAGTACACAGGTGTGTAATAAAATTCAAAGCGTTTATACCTTCCTATAAAAATATATATTTCGCATTGTTTAAATATTTATTTTTCAGGAACTAAACACAAAAAGATTATTTTTCTCAGCAAAATCCCTCCATAAGGGTCTTATTAGTCTGATAATATTTTTATTTTCATCTTATATTTAGTGATTTCGGATATCTTAGAATTCTAAATTGCCATTTCAAGCCTAAATAACGAAACTTGTGTTCAGTAATCGTTATAGTACTCACAAATTATCCATCAATCTATAATGTTTTCCACCAAAATCCCTAGATGACAACCTTTTCTAAAATTAGTAATAAGTATTTTTCCTTTAAATTGTTTATTGGTGGCTATTAACTCGTTTGAAAAGTTCTGTTTTTAAGCCAAAAAGCGCGCGAAAGGTATAAACGCTCTTAAATACCATCCATCCGGACTGTATTTTTCCATACATTCAATTTATTTAGATATCTAAACATATTTTCCTCATATAAAAAAAACATTTCAAGTATTTCGAGCGATGACAGTGTTTATGTTAGTGAGACAAGGCCAATGTATGTATATCTACACGCGCTAGGCTATTAAGTATAAGCATAATTTAACGTTTAGATTGAAATAATCAGCCGGCATTAAATCTAAAATAAATTAGAAAGTGTGTTTTTGTGGGCATTCGTCACTAGAATTAAAATAGCTGACCTCATTTCAATGGGACAATTAGAGCGAGCGTATCGCATAACTAAACTATATTAATAAAACACGAAATATGTTAATCATCTGAATTTGATTGTATTAAATTCAACATCAATATTATTATTTTATAGTTAATCCGACACTTTAGCGATGATATCCCGGACATCAGCCTGTTTGAGATTGAGATGGCCCTCAAACAACTTAAAAACAACAAGGCACCGGGTGAGGACGGAATCACTTCAGAGCTTCTGAAAGCGGGCGGAACGCCGGTACTGAAAGTCCTTCAGAGGCTCTTCAATTCCGTTCTCCTCGAGGGCTCAACGCCGGAGGCATGGAGCAGGAGCTTGGTGGTACTGTTCTTCAAAAAAGGTGATAACACTTTGCTGAAGAACTACAGGCCCATCTCGCTCCTGAGCCATGTCTATAAGTTGTTTTCAAGGGTCATCACAAATCGTCTCGAAGGCAGGTTTGATGACTTCCAGCCTCCCGAACAAGCCGGTTTCCGAAAAGGCTTTAGTACCATAGACCATATTCATACGCTACGGCAGGTTATACAAAAAACCGAGGAGTATAACTTGCCGCTTTGTTTAGCGTTTGTGGACTATGAGAAAGCCTTTGATTCGATCGAGACCTGGGCTGTGCTACAGTCTCTTCAGCGGTGCCACATAGACTATCGGTACATCGAAGTGTTGAGGTGTATATACAACAACGCCACCATGTCGGTCCGAGTACAGGATCAGAGCACGAAGGCTATTCCATTACAGAGAGGCGTGAGACAGGGAGATGTCATATCTCCGAAACTGTTCACTGCCGCGCTGGAAAATGCCTTCAAGCTCTTGCAGTGGAAAGGATTCGGCATCAACATCAACGGCGAGTATATTACTCACCTTCGATTTGCCGACGATATTGTAGTCTTGGCAGAATCGCTGGAAGACCTTAGCACTATGCTCGAAGACCTTAATCGAGTTTCCCAACAGGTGGGTCTTAAAATGAACATGGATAAAACGAAGATCATGTCGAATATCCATGTTGTGCCCACCCCCATTGGAGTTGGGGGCTCGACTCTCGAAGTTGTAGACGAATATGTCTATTTAGGACAAGTGGTCCGGTTAGGCAGGTCCAACTTCGAGAGAGAGGTCAATCGGCGAATCCAACTCGGTTGGGCAGCGTTCGGGAAACTTCGCGACGTCTTCTCGTCCAAAATACCTCAGTGCCTAAAATCGAAAGTCTTCGATAGTTGTGTGTTACCAGTGATGACATACGGCACCGAGTCGTGGCCTCTCACTGTGGGCCTCATTAAAAGGCTCAAAGTCACTCAACGAGCCATGGAGCGGGCTATGCTCGGTGTTTCCCTACGAGATCGAATCAGAAATGAGGAGATCCGTAGGAGAACCAAGGTTACCGACATAGCCCATAGGATTGGCAAGTTGAAGTGGCAGTGGGCCGGGCACATAGCTCGTAGAACCGATGGCCGTTGGGGCCGAAAGGTTCTCGAGTGGAGGCCACGTATAGGCAAGCGAAGTGTTGGACGCCCGCCTACAAGGTGGACGGACGATCTGACTAAGGTCGCAGGAAGTCGCTGGATGCAGGCCGCTTCCAACAGGTCATTGTGGAGATCATTGGGGGAGGCCTATGTTCAGCAGTGGACTTCCTGTGGCTGATATGATGATGATGATGATAGTAATAAATTCGAAAAACTTATAACTTTTGTTAGTAAATATAAAACGTAGGCATATGAAATTAAAATATCATACTGCATAGAGACAGAAAATCATATTCTATATTTCTTTCATATTTTATTCGTGCTTTATTACGTTTTTCCTATTTCACATACCGGGTATCTCAAGACTGCTACCGAAAATGAAGCCGGGTGGTACTTTTAGTGGCTACAAACACAATGCAATTAAAAATTTCGCCTAGAAACGCGACATTTTTTTTTATGATTTTTTAAATATCGTCATTTTTGGGTGGTAAATCCATAGTTTTTGCTAAAATAATAATTCAAACTCTTTTATACCTTAGAGTATTTATAAATAAAAGGGTATATACTATTATTTTAGGAAAAAATGTATTTACCACCCAAATATGGCCATAGGAAAAAAATAACAAAAAAAAATTGTCGCTTTTTTTTTTGCAACTTTTTCTGTTGCATTGTGTCTGAAGTCGCTTAAACTACCACCCGGCTTCGTTTTCGGTAGCAGTCTTGATATACCCTGTATAGTTAAAGGTACAGCAGACTTGTGAACGAATTTCGGAATTGCTGAGTATCGACATTGTATCGAATTACGAGTGCATTATCAACTAATGTTTCTATTAAGAATTGTAAATCATATTGACTGGTATATATTATTTTATAATACATCATATAAATGCAAAGAAATAGTGTCATCTTTCCATGATACCACATTGAATATTGATAGATATTGATTGTAGTGTCAATATAAATGTTGTTTTAAAGTATCAACCATGAGTTCTGTTTGTCAAACCGCTATTAGTACCTAAATATAGCATACATAATTATACTCGGAAATGGAATTCGAGATCAAAAATGTAAACAAAACCACCACAATAAAATAATTTGTCATGGTAGTTTGTTCACAACCGTTAAAAAATAGGTTGGAATTATTCTCATTCGTTAAATAAGTATAAAACAAAACCAAATAAAAAATCTTTATTAACCCTTTCAGAACGCACTATACTATAAAAATATATTTTGGCGCGGAATTTTATTTTACTGGGTCAAAACGGCCTCGATTGTTCGTGTGATGATCAAGGTACATAATTAAAGAAAATTGCCGCGAATCGGGGTGTTAGTGACAAATCCAGATGTGTTCAAAGATGGACGTTATGTTTGTGGACGATCATGGTCGACGTAAATATTTGATAAATGGTCTAAACTTGATTAATTTGTATTGTTCTAGTTAAAATAGTTAGTTTAGACACTAAACTATAGCATAACGATAATTTGTTTGTAAAATTATTAATATTAGACATCATAACGTGTTCACGAAATTTGAACGCATGATCGTGCGCTTTCGTTTTATTTTTTCCGTTGAAGCTTAATATTCATTCAACTAATACCAACTTTATTTTATACAGGACGGCCTCTAGACGAAAATTTATCACAAAATTTACTTAATAGTGGGTGTCACTCAGACCTGGATGTTTGTGATGAGGAGACAGAACCAGTAGCTAAGGTTCTTCGTCTTCTAGATGAAGATATAAATCTGCGGGATTGCTCCAACCACAATAATATCGTGGCTGATATAGAGTCTAATACTTTAAATATTTAATTACTTTCTGGGAATCCGAAAAACGTAGCGCCTAACAAAAGCGCCGTTTGTCCAAGGAAAAATCGAGACTTTGAAGAGACACTAATTTTATCAATAAGAATCTCCCCCCGTACTCGAGTGCTGGAGAAGTAATGAACCCTCTACATTTTATCGAAAAATATTTTAACGAGTATGTTTTCCAAAACCTTGCTACCTGCATAAATCTTTACTGTAATCGTAAAGCCAGAACAATTTTAAGTACATCAAGCCAAGAAATTCGTAATTTGGCATAATTTTGTAATGGGTAGAAACCCACTTTGGAAAGTCCAGCCTACGTAAGACGCTGTAAAAAACGCTTGCAGATGAATGAATGGAAAGGGTTCCTAGCAATTACTTCATAGAAGTCTTCACTAGGAAGTGCAAACTACGTAAACTAATTAAAAACAAACCACGTCCTCTTGGACTCAAAAACGATGTCATCATAACTAGCAATAGGTTAATGCTTGATTTTGAAATATGTTAGCTTAAAAATCCCTCTTTTCCTAACAAATCGAATCGAGCGGAAGGGCCTGCTCGTAGGGCCTGCTGTTTTTTTTATGTTTGGTTAAGAAAGTTCCCGCAAAGAGGTGCTCACAGACTATGTTGACTGACATTTTAATACAATTCTGCTTTTGGACCATCTGAACAACATACAATTGCAAGGGAAGGAACAATTATGCTTAATCGTGATGCAAGAGGACAAGGGAAGGAACCGTGGTGATTTATTGCAGTTTACGGCTGACGGTGTACTGTATCAGCCCATATACGTCCCACGGCAGGGCACGGGCCTCCTCCACAATCTAGAGTGCGATTGAGAGTGGTTAGACCATATAGTCTACCACGCTGGCCTAGTGAGGGCTACCGGACTACCATACCATAGAAATTCATACAAGTCGTTATGATATACGGTTTCCTCACGATGTTGTTCTTCCCCATTAGAGAGCGTCATCAATACACACATGACTCTAAAAAGTTAGAGAGATTCGAACCCGCGGCAACCGTGAACATGGTGGCAGCTTCGTCTGGTTCGTTTACCAACAGCTACGCTCAAATAATATACAATAATTATTAAAAATCATTTTTAATTACTGCTTTTTCATATTATTGTATGATCGTGCGTTAGTAGTGATAAAACCGGGAAGGCACGCACGTGCGTGGTCAAATATGGGGGAACGGTAGGGGGAGGATTTTTAAATTATTTTTCTTGGATACTTTAGACCCAATACACTTTATACTAACCAAATTTTTTTTCTAAATTGCAAATAATTTTCATCGTTCTGAAAGGGAATATTTACATAAACTTCAATTTCAACTTCTTTCTTAAGTATGTGAAAAAAATGGTACGAAAATATTTTATGCTACAGGTAATATGCAGAAATTCGTAACATTAGGCCACTGGAATAAAACTTTTTTTAAATTTAGTCTTCTTAACTACAAATACGTCGCTTTGACATCCGCGACACCTTCCTTTAGTTCATTTAGTTGCATAACTTGATGAATGTGCATCATGTGATAAAGTTACATCGTCGTGGTGTTGGTTTCACGTTTTCTGGCAAGTTTTTGTTCTGTTTTGTTCCTAAGATTTCTGGAGCTCGTGTTCGTAGACGAACGCACTATGGTCTTTGAAAATCACTGTGAGTTAAACCCAGTACAATTAGTTTGGGCTCAAGTGAAGGGTCACGTCGACAGGCATAATAAAACATTCAAAATGTTCAAAATTCAAAAATAAATATAAATAAATAAAACATAGTACTCGCAACATTTGAATCTATTCACTAATCAAATTACACCCAATATGTTTTTGAGAAAATGTCTCATAACCCTAAAATGTCACTTTTACAATGACAATTGTTTGTTTACATTTTTGATCTCGGATTCGATTTCAGAGTATAACACATTATTTATTTTTAATGTTAATTTGCTTATTCAGATCTGATGCAGCTTTTAACTTATCTCGATTTAAAACTTATAAAATGACTCACCATCGCAACATTGAAATAAAAAATAATATGTTTTCTATAACATAAATGTGCACATTTTTATGAACGTGATATGTTTCACTTCCAGGCTTACGATTAGAGCATTTGAGGTGAACAATGTAGTACATTGCTTATATAGATAGGTCTTATTTCGCAAGTCACTAAAGCTTTGTTTCTTTTAGATCGAACTGCTGTGTCCTATTTGATAAATATTTTTATCAAGGTAAATTAACAACATCATTACTCTAATATATCTGACTTACACCATAACTTTGAAATTCCAAATTGCGATGGAGAAAAACATCGCGTTAAGGACTTGAAAAAAATTGGTTATAAAATTGTATGTACATTCTATTAGGAATCGTGCATTTAAATATACGAAATTCTTTCAAATGGTTCACCTTTATTTGGAATGGAAAATGGGATAATCTCAAGTTATTTACGATTGTTGGAAATGCAACTTAATAGAAAACTAACATTGTAATCTCCTGTTAGTCATTTAAAAAAGGAATACTTGTTAAAGAGGTTTTATTTTTCTTTCGTAAAGTCAAATTTAAAAATGTTAATAATGTTGTGCATTTGTTAACATGTATTTTACACATATTTTACATCAAGAAAAAGAATGTAATTAAAAACAAAACATAACGTGACTATTATTTTCTATCACTTCCACAACAGAAGTCAAGGGAGATTTAATTGCACGCAATACTCAGAAAAGTGGACAAAACATCTGATAATGTTAATGAATTGCAAATGTTTGTAGGGTCGGCACTCGCTACTCGCCACCCTACTCAGATTATATGTATAATCTTCAGTTACCCCCTTGGTTTCACGCACCAGGACTGCCAGCTGTCGGGTTGAATGACCGCTGCCGATTGACAAACGTTTTTACACCGTCATTAAACACTTCAGCGGATAATGCATAAAAAGTGGCCGACGATTGGCCACGCTATCAACTCCGTAACTTATAGAAGGAAAACAATTTAGTACACTTTTTAAACATATGGGTTTATCTATTTTTAATACAATCTGTAATAAAAGGTTTACCATCGAAGTGTTTATATATTTTTTTAGTATTTAATTTATGTTTAGTTCGCTTGCTCAGTCAATACTTAAATAATAGTGGTATATCTTAAAGATGTTGCTATTTATCGCATTTTTAGAATTATAGAGACCCAATTTAAGAATCTTGTTTTTTGGGAAACGTTCATTAAAGATTTGTAAACATAAGAAATTTTGTACTTATGGAAGATACTTCAAGAAGACCGAAGTATATACATCTCTTTTTTTCCACGCGTCAATAGGTCCTTTTTTAACAAAGCAAATCAAATCTATTTTATTTGGTCACTTTAATTCCAAAGGTGCGTTATGTCGTTTGTAAAAACGTATACAAATTTTAATTTAGTGTAATTACACACGGTTTAGGTGTGTTTGTTACAGAAACTATTCGCCTATACATATTTGGATTTACGACTTTTTACGTTGACATTTTAATTTTAAATAACTTCCTATTGAAATTAATTGATGGTGGCTTCACAAATTAGCTATGACTACTGAGTTATCAATGCCTGTTGAAAATGAAAGTATACTTGCATCAGTATAATTCCAAGAAAACATGAACGAGTGATATTTCTGGACTTTGGAGGACGATAACAAAATAATTATTATGAATACTTATTTCCTTTATTTTAATTATTTTCATTAACATATAATTGCTCCATTACACGTATGACTAGTTTTTACTTTATTTATTTACTTCAAAATCACTTAACTTTAAATGGCCATAAATTGAAGGCGTCAATATGAGGTACAGAAATCACAAGGAAATGTGACAATATAAATTAATAAACTGCCATTAGCATTTTTTCTTGTTTCAGGAGCTACACATGCTGACACATTTTTAATGTAAACATAAATTATAACATTAACCATTGCCAAAAATATGTTATCCTGTTTTAATTCTTCAAATGTTCAGTGAGTTCTATCATAACAATTTGCAAACAAATAAACCAATTAAAATGGTTAACCGCAATAATTATGCAATTAATGTCTGACTAATAAAAATTGTGTTGATAATGTGGTTTGCAGAGGAGATAATATTTTCCGCGTATTTTTCCCTCTCGAAAGCCATGAAATATTTCAGAGGCGCATTTGTTTTCTGCCGTGTCCAATTACATCTTTTTATTATTATCCAGATGACATTTCAAAGGTCGTGAACCAAGCGCGGTATACATATTTATTTAGTCCTTAGGAAAATGTTCCGGTGTGTTTTCACGTAAAATATTGAAATTGCGTAGTAAAACATACGCGAGCCGTGTTAGCTAATGATTTACTCGTCCATTCATTATGTGTGTTACTATTAATCATTGCATAATCAATCGCAACAAATCATAATAGCTGCCGAGCCATTGACATCCGTTTGTTTATATTTATTTATCTTTGCAGTAATCTGATTTATGTGGCAAGAAATATTGTAATTTATGTATAGTATTTATACATATAATGCTACCAATGCAAAAGTTTTGTAAATTGCGCAAAAATTACCAATGTCAAGGTCACCTCTACAGACTTAAAGTTACGTGTTTATCAGACGACTTTACGTTTAAGGGAAACATATTGTGGATACCCAGCATTCATGATTGTTTTTTACATTTTAAAGGAATTTTAATGGTATCAACCCTTATAAGCCCAGCGCGGTTTACTAAGGAGAGTCTAGACTCTAGACTAATTCTGAAAAAGGCTCGCGCCTTACGCTGTTATGAAACTATTATTTCAAATAATTCTGAAAAAATGGTGCAAGTATTTTGTACGTAGTATCAAATAGTGTAGTGGTATAGTAATTATGCCTTTTGAATCACGTCTCGTTGGTCTTTCTTAATGCTGACCGTTGAAATCTAAACTCATTAGTCCGTAGTGTTTTACTTACTACTAGAACAATGAGCTGCACTTGACTAATATTCATTTCTGCTGCGACTTGATTGTTATTAAAAAGACAAAGGCGCATCAACGTTTCTTACTGCAGCCATTTAAGCAGGAAGCTGTACACAATAGACATAAATATGTACATAAAAACTATGTTTTAATGGACGTATAAATTGTTTTATGGGAAACAACGTTTACACCTGGGAGTTATCTGGGCAGCACAATTGATTTTCACGAATGCATAATTTATGCTGAATAAATTGCTAAAATATATTCTTTAGCCTCAAAAGAAGAAAAAGGAGGATAAAAATTATGAAAATTGAGTGTAGAATAATTTGTCAAATGGGAATTACGTTAGTAAATAATACGTCAAGGCTTACAAAAGGCTTTTGTGTAAATCAGTTGACATTGTTAGTTTATGTTATCCTCATTGAATGAAATGTAGCAGCGGCTTCATGTTTACATAACAGTGTAATGCGTGCTTACTGTACGCAGTCCGCGGGTACGAATGTGCCGCTTACTACGGCCAAGTGAGTAATTGTGGCCACACGTTAATTCAGATGAAATATGTCACTCATTCATGAATCCTATAAAATATCTTCACGTATTTAACAATGGCATTGTAAAGACACATGGACACTTTCCATACACTATGACGACAGTTTCAATTCCAAGATTTCTTAAAAAGTAGCACAAACGTGACAATATGTTTGACAATACAAAGATACCGTTCGATTCCTCAAACACGATCCTAACACTTGGGAAGTTGTCCATTATAGTTATACCTATCTTTTTGGTTGGGCAATAATATATTTTTTATGCTCGTCTTTCGTCGTCCTTATAATATTATCATATCCATAGACTTATATAAAACTACAATTATTTTTTCAAATCAATTGCATGTCACCAGAAACGATACAATAAAAACTGAAGCTGAAACAAGCTGTGTAACCAAAATATAACCAGTTCGCTTGTTTGACTAAAAATGCAAAACATGAGTCAAATACGATATAACACGTTTGCCCGCTGTGTACATTTCATATTTTGTACCCGATGATAAAACACAATGAATGATTACGTGGGTTGCCCAATTCTGAAAACCGATAACCACTGACATTGTAAAAACAAATATATCTGATAAAATAAATCGATGGCGGCGCCGAGATATTTTATCGCATTTATTTATGTAATTTTATTTATTGGTATATCTTTTTGCTAGCGTAAGGTCGTAAGTATGTACATTTTATTTTAAAGTATAACAAATAAATCTAATAATATAATATAAGAGCGTATTTGTAATTAAGTTGAAACAGCCGTGTTGCATGCATGTTTAGTAAGAGGATAATACAGTCTATTATAATCTTAAAACAAACAACAATTAAAAAAGCAATCGATTCAAATAACTCAACGCGATAAAAAACAGCTTGTTTTATATCCTAATTATATTTATGTAAATGTTTGTATGTGATGTCATAGTTTTGAAAATGTTAGGCATTTGGTGAGCGGCGTGGACTCGGCATGGCAGGGCGGCGCGGTGTGGTGCGGCGCGGCGCGACGTTGGCGGTGGCGTGTTTGCGGCCGCTGTCCACTGTTTGTTATTGCATGACTATTTCATTACTACACCACATCCGCGTTAGATGAAGCAATTCAAATTAATTACGGTCACTAGTTGGTGATTATTCAATGTGCTTTTATCATAACATCTGTAGTCTGTATTGATTGTTCTACTGATTGTATCATGAAGAAAATTAACTTCGAAAAATCAAGTAAATAGAAGCGTTCTAGTTGTTTGTAAAGGACACGTATTAAGCGTTAAGATTTTCAAATGAGATTAATTATTAATTTGCGCATCAAGTTTTTTTATACCTATAAATGTTTGTATAACCCCCGGCACGAATTTTGAGCGCTCGGCGACAGTGGGGATTGCTTTGCTCATCGTGAACTTGACGACAAAATAAATGTATACCGATTTATTATTATTAATTTATTCTTAGTTACTTATACATTATAGGTATATTATTATTATTTTATTTTATGGGATGAAAGGAATATTTTATTAGAATTATGAATGTATTAATATTGAGAGAGAATCTAAATCTAAAACAAATTGAATTAAAAGTAAGTGAACACCAGTGGAACAATAAAAATAACAATTACTGTACATCAAAAAAACTATTAATTCCAACTGTACTTGATATTTTTTTGATTGAAAAGCCGTAATGAATTTGAGATGTAAAATTACATTTGTTTCGCAAATGTATTTTCCTTATACAATATAATAAATCGGGGCTAACTAAAATGCAAGCAAGTATAATTTAGTCGTAGTAAAGCACGTGCGGCGAACGCAATGAATGAATTAGGCATAACAACAATATGGCGTCGATAGTGAACCAATCACTGGCCGATGCGATAATGCCCCCCGCCCGCTTACTTCATCATACCACTAAAGAGACCCAAAAATCGACTTCTGCGCAAGTAACGGCCAGCGCTCAAGATTCGTGCCGGTAGATATATCTTAAAATGTTTTGGTCAGAAAATAGAATGTGTCGCTGCGCTAATTTAATTTATTTGTAGTTTATTAAGTGTACAATGAAACATATTCGTGAATCATTGTTTAACATTAACTAGGCTACACGCGCGTCGTGGAAAAACAAAGCATGATATTGCTTTTTGGAAAATATTAGAATTATCAGGCAGACATTGAATAATTGTAATCTATTTTAGAATTACGTTTGCCTCTAGTTAGATGTACAGTCAGCAACATAAGTCGCTACACATTCACGAGATTTAGAATTGTCTTATCATCCAAAATAATAATTATTTTCAATATCGTATGGCACTTCTCGGCATAGATGACTTTACTTGGTTATATTTTACGACCACAGAGTAGTACGTACAAATTTTAATTCATAAAAAGGTTATCAAAAAATGTGAAGTGTTCAGCGACTTATGGCGCTGACTGTACATAATATGAATGTCTTCATTTTTTGTTAATATAACTAGAACAAGCAAAATGTAGCTCCTAGTGATGACTTATAAGGAGCTACATTCATTCATTTTGTTAACATGAATGGCATCTGCATTACCGTTTTGGTTTAATGATTAAATTGTCATCAACGCAGCAAGCTGTATGGAAACGGATTCACGTAACCACTTGACTTTTATTATGAATGGACCCCTTAATTATCTTTGCCAATCGTCATTGATTGTATATTTATAATTGTCTTTATTATAAGTAGGCAAGAATAAGTTGTAGATTATAATTACATATTTTCAAGTCATTCGTAATACTCGTGTTAGGGTGTGGGAATGCGTAGGCGTAGTATAAAAATAACATCGCAAGTAAGACGCCACTTCGCAATATTATAAAGAATGCGCCCTAGCGGGGCTGTATCGCTAATGTAACAACATTATTAATTGCAGAAATATTTTCCGCATTAGACCTACCGCACTGGAGCGCCGAGCAACGCACTAATGAATGGCGCTTGGAGGTTGCTCGCTGCCATACTGACTTTATCGTTTATCCGTCAACGTATAGGATAACAAAACAACCCACGCGATATAATACAGCGTCATTAACTTATCTCAGTAATTGTGATAATGCACACCGTAGCGTGCAATAGCTTTTGCAAATCTCCTTATAAGTATCTATTTCGCTGCGCTGAGGTCACCTAATTGCACGCCCGCGATGTGGAATGTTTTGTATAGTAAATTAACCTAACCATAAACAGAACTAGGAAGACGTGACGCGTGATCGTAAAATGCTGGATATGTTTACTTCATTTGCAGAAAAATCTTACATAAGCGTACTTGCCAAATCAATATTATTATAGCAATGACGTAGAGCGGACGGCCGGGAAGCGTGGGTGTCAAAGGAAACCGATTTCACCGAAGAGCTAGCGAGTATACTGGCTGGATGTGTTACATTACCTAGGTTACTGTTTTTAGTGTTGTATAATGTATTTGTTGCGTGTTGCAAGTTTATCTGTTCGGCACTCGGTACAGTGGCGATAAGTGAAGGCGGGTGGCGTCGAGCGCGCATTGCAGATCGTCGACCGCAATCACTGAGCATCTGATAGAGCGTGACCTACCGCATTCACTATCCGAGTACGTAACAATACCTACACGTGGTGCATACGCATCCTCACCCCCTCACCCCGTCACCGCCGCCACCGCTGCACACATGGAACGCACATTAACCACTTATCTTATTTGATGCCAATTTCATGTTTTCTCCATGCTACACCACTTAATTTCATTCATATACAACATGTAACAGATTTAAATGTAAAAGCGGAAAGTATTACGTTCAGAATCAGCTACTGAACCGATATCAACATTTTTTTTGGAAGGTATTTTTTATCAAAATAATTATTTAAGACCAAGTAAATTACAGACACTCTTTCATTTAGTACTCCAAACAAACGAAATTGAAGCGTAACTCCAGAACATAAGATCATTTTTAAATGAACCACTGAACGAATACTCTAATAAACTAAATAATGAACATAAATGAACTTATTTTCGATGCTCATAAAGTTTATTTAAGCAATCTATCATAAATTAAACGCATACAACTATAGGTCTGAATAAACGTAATAAGCTACCAAAATAAATAACTATCATATTCTCTTTTCCGCACACTTAAGAGCGTTTACACCTTGCGCGCAAAGCCAACTATACTGTTTCCATTCGTTTATTTTATTTTTGACACATCGAGTACTGAATTAAATAGTGATGGCCTGATGCGTTATCGAATCAATTTTTTATAACAAACGATTTTATTTTTGAACAAGTTTTAATCGATTTAATACATATTTTATTTTTTGCTCCATGCATTGTTTTATAAAACTTCAGAGATATTTAAGTTACTTGATTTAATAATTATATTAAAATAAACCATTTACTCATGTTAAGTTAATATTCTTATCACTTCCGTCGGCAATAGTAATGTTGTTAAAAACAAATTGTGAAACGGCAACACTGGGCAGACAGGTGACGCGCGCCGCCATTTTGTGGTCACTCACAACGAGACGCTCGCGCCCGTGCTAGTGTTTTCCGTTCGCTGAATTTTAATTCACATTTTTCATACGTCGAGTTGAGTATTTATATTCCTCCGTATTGTTTTACCCGTGAATTCCTACATTTGGTTGAATTGAGAACATCGTACCTGCCTTCATCACTTTCAAAATGCCTAAAGGAAAGGTGCTTAAAGGACAAACAAGGGAGTTTGTGTTGCGACTTCATGAGTACTTTGAAAGGGAAAGCCGTAATGGTGGACCTCTTATACCAGTGACTCAAATCAGAGACCGTGTTTCAGCAGCATTAGGTATTACTGCTCCAACAGTTTCAAAAATAATTAAAGAAGGCTACGGCAGTAGTGGCATGGAACAAAACAAGCCATCTACACCTAAGAAAAAACGTCAGTCCTTTAAAGTGACAGCAATTGACAGTTTTGATGGTGATGCTATTCGTCGTCATATATACGATTATTACCAAAGAAAAGAGATTCCTACTTTACATAACCTAGTACAATCTCTGAAAACTAGTGGCTTGTTCCGTGGTCAAAAGTCTTCTTTGGCGAAGGTATTGAATAGGATTGGATTCCAATACAAAAAATGTGACAAAAGAAAAATATTGATGGAACGCAATGATGTTGCTTTGTATCGATGCGAATTTTTAAGACAAGCTAAAAAAATAGAAGACTGGTCGAATGTTGTTTTCACCGATGAAACTTGGCTCAATGCGAATCACACGGTATCAAAAACTTGGACTGACAACACTGCTAGCTCCTCGACCGCAGTGCCAATGGGAAAAGGTGAAAGAATTATAATTTGTCATGCAGGAACCGCAAAAGGATTTGTGCAAGATGCTATGTTAGCTTTTAAATCAAAGAAAACAGGGGATTACCACGAAGAAATGAATTCCGAAGTATATGAAAAATGGTTTCGGGAAATGTTATTGTCACTCGAACAGCCATCAACAATATTTATAGATAATGCGTCCTATCACTCTCGGCAAATTAACAAAATGCCAACGCAAGCCAGTAAAAAAATGAAATAATAAACTGGCTCCGTAACAATGGCGAGGAGGTGGACGAGTCCCTATTAAAAGTAGAGTTACTTAAAATATTAAAAATGAGGAAGCAGCCTAAACGATACGTTATAGATGAAATGGCTGCAGAACATGGGCACACCGTCCTTAGAATTCCTCCATATCATTGCCAGTATAATGCCATAGAGCTAATATGGGCGCAAGTGAAAGGATATGCTGCGAGAATAAATACAACTCCTCCTTTCACCGCAAACAAAATGCTGGAGTTGCTTAAAAATGCGTGTGAAAATGTGACGCCTCATAACTGGGCGAGTGTCGTAGATAAGACGAAGAAAGAAATAATGTCTGATTGGGATCGCGATGTCGCATTTGACAACTTACCCATGCACTCATTAATAATTAGTGTTACTGGGGATACGAGTGACGACGACGCCGATTCCGACGAAACAGACGATTGTTTATAAATAAAAATATTAACAAATTACCTTTTAGTTGTTTTAATTATTTAATCCTTAAAGTACTATGAATTCCAACATGGTTTAACTGTTTATTACAAGTAGGTACTAAACATTTGTTTTCGTTGTAATCATTGTAATTATTTTAAATTAAACTCTTATTAAAAGTCACTTCAATACGTATACCTTTATTCATATTAATTAATTTGCAGCAAATACATTCGATCCTAATATTGGGTACTATATTACGTTTAACTGTTTTCATTAGCATTTTAATGTAATTTTATTTCAAATGATTCCGATTGATTGATTCTATTCAAAATCGTTTTTGTTATCTGTGGTCATTCGTTACGAATGGCACAACTCTAAGTGGGCGTTACCCGTCAAGAAAGTATCTACTTTTATTTCAAAATATTGTTCTACTGTAATGTCGTACTTTATAGGCGTGAACTGTCAAAAATAAAATAAACGAATGGAAACAGTATATAGGTATTTCTTCGTTAATTTCACACACACATAAGCGACCAAAGCTGTGTGCGTAGAGCTGTCGCGTCGGCTCGCTATACAGTCAGCTCAACCAACTTTGATCCGTGCGCTCCAAAATTCTAATATTCAATTGAAATGTAACTTATGATTTATATATTGATAATATAATATCATAAAAATATTTTATTTGCATTATAAGTAGACAAATATTACTGTGCAAGCAATGAAAATACAAATTTAGATACTAATCATATTTTCGTTATTATTACATTGTTAAGTTGCATTCAGATCAGTGTTCAATCAGTATACACTACGGACGTTTTATTAATCATTTCGTGTTCGAACACATGAATAGAGTTAGGGGCCTTACAACCTCTTACAATTACGAAATATATTTAATTTTATATTACAATAATACATAACATAATTTAGTCTCGGAATTACATCCCATTATATTATCTGAAACATAATTTATACTCACTACAAAATCATTGTAGGTAATAAAGAAAAAAATATATTTTACTACCAAAGTATAATCCCAGGCGCGTAAGTTGAACAAAGATGGCTGACGTCTGCGCAGGTACAATAGTAGTGAGAAGTGTTACCTTGCTGTTGCACGCAAAAAATAAAAATAAATGCAACTTCTTAATCGATTGGTAATTTTGCGTTTTTTTGGGAAACAAATAATTTATACAAACATTCAAAACGATTAGTTTTGTTTTTATTTTAAAAATATACAAAATAAAAACTAATCTGAGGTTTATTTAGTTTAGTTACAATTAAAGCCACCTTAACTAACATAATTTACTTTTTTAAAGACATCGTAGACCATCCTTCTCTCTTGTCTTCTAAAAGTTGGCTGCCGAGCCATGTTATTCTCAGAAAAACAAATTTGTGTGAGAACTTCCGTACGCGACAGTACTCTCGGGCGAAAGGGACGCGTGCGCGGGTGTAGGAGTACGAAAAGAGCCTAATGCGCATGCGCGCCGGTGTTTGAGCCGCATTCCCCGCGTCGCACCTCATACCGCACTTCAGTTGGGACCCGAAAATTAGTCACTGCGCATAGTAAACTTATGCGCCTGGGACTCTACACTCTTATTTGTAACTCGTAAGGTATAGTTCTCGTTACGTAAGAAGAACGCTGTAAAAATGTGGAGCGGGTATGTTTGCGCAGGATAACTCGGGTGATTCTGCGGTTCGTTTCATACAATGTTTTAAATTATCAACTGCATCATTATCAGCTTCTCTATAAATATTTTTTTCTCACTTTTCTATGTAAGACCATTTTGTAATTAAAACTTTTATGCGCGATAGTATTTTGAAAACGCACGTAATGTGTACGAACCAATAGCGCACCGGCAAGCGTGCGGCGCGTGACCCGCCCGCCCGCGCCTCATCCCGCACCACCAAATAAACCCATAAATCGCCTACTGCGCAGCTTTACCACCAGCGTTCTTTTTACGTGACGCGAACTATAACCATGTTAAGTGCCTACATTTGGTATAACTAATTTCATAAATAAAAGATTTTGTAATTATTGTAGTACGATTTCAAAGCATAAACTATGATTGCAATAATATTTTAAAGTTGAGGTGTCTGAGGTTGTGAATTAATCCTGTTACACGTTGTTTATCTTCTAAGTTTGTCATATTTTAAATATAAAACAGTACTGTGTTTTAAGCTACTTTGTATTTAGCATCGCAATTTGCAACTAATATATCGATATTGTATATGATAATATTAGTATAATGTTGTTCACAATAAACCGGTTGAATTCATTATGATGTTGTGTATAGTTGTTAATTCTATGTTTCCTAGAATCTTTGTAGCGTGACGATATGACCTTTTTACTGTTTTCGTCTGAGTTATGATAGCCACACGGTGGGAATTCCATGGAATGTGACTTGTGATTAAAATTTGCGTTGATAAAATATGTTAAATAGGTAAATAATTCACCTTTATGAAGTAAATATATCTTATCTACTATGTTCAATAGATATCATTAGCTCCTTATTATATAAAATCCTTGAAAAAATCAATAAAATATATTTTCGAACGGCCCGGCCGTTTTGAATAATTAAGTATGAAATACATGTAAAAATTCTAAATTTAACTTGATCTTAACCTGATCTGATAAGCAATCGAATGTTAAATTACCATTAAGATAAAGAAACTGATAAAAATATTACCATTATTGCGTCTCCTAAAAACTACATAACAGTTTTTGAAGGTGAAAGTAAAGTTAATTTCTTTTAAATAATATTTTACTTATGATTAAATAATTCTAACAGTCTTATTCATAGACATTTTAAAAGCTATTTTAATTATCAGATGTTTTGTCCTTTCCGAACGACTTTTGAATCCAGTTTCTGAAACAAAACATTCGATATCTTAAATAGGCCTATAAACTAGACAGTTTCATAGACATGAATAAGGACGTTAGTGATTTGTCCTAGAAATAATGTGATAGATGGCGAGCGTAGCATAAGGATTATAATGCGAGGCGCCGCGCCGGCGCGCCCAGCCGAGCACCGGGCAGTCACTCGCGCGTAAATAACTGCGGTGTAGAGTACACAGTACAGTGTACTCCCCGGCGCCCACCAACCACCCAGGTGCACTAACTTACGCCGGCTCCACACCTTGGCACAAACATTTTAACAAAACGTTGGACGAGTGGCGCTGCCTGGAGTTAGGGCCAACGTGTACATGTACACGCCGCCGCATACTACAAGCTCGTACGTCGTATAACTTACACCGTATTGTGGTCTACATCATACATGCTTCATTATAATATTTTCATGTTCGTGTACGTAATATGACATTCGAGAATTTTGTCGCATACGCCACATGTATTTGTTGTGGACGTTAGTTCGGCTGTATATTTAGCTTTGGTTAACAGGTACTGATGCATTGTTTAAGTCTTTCAGTATGTTATATTAATTGTTTTCATAAAATTGCATAAAACGTGGTATAAATTGTATGAATACCGGTCTCATACAAAGTTTTGTGGACTATGTATTGAAAGAATCACAGCATTTACTTTTGAATTGGTTTATGTTTGCCGACATAACCATAGAGCAGCTAGCATGTAATTAAACTAAATGAAAATAGGCTTTTGTGGTATGAATTGATATCCATAAAAAACTTCTCTGCAAACTACAAGGACATCATTATTACGACTGTAAACTTTTGTTTGTGGGCATTTTATTACTATTTAATGCCCACATTGGTCGATAAAATCCCACATCTAAAAATACACTAATCGACATTATAAATATCTATTTATAGGTCATGTTGTCCATATTGATAGATGTTTCATGTACCTACGTATCCGGGTGTGATATATGTATTTATTTTCGTGTTGTAATTCTTTATCTCGAAAGAAAAACTGCAAAGAACGCAGAGTTGTACATATTTTTAACACACGCATAAAACTCCCGTCTGATTTCAAAAACATCACGTGTACTGAACATTGAAATAGCAGTGTGTATAAAAAACCTCAATGTTTGCGGAAATCAGCCGGGATCGCTTCAGCAGTACTGACTAGAGTATATTGAATTTATGATAATTTGTATAAGATTGGTGAAATAAAATTAGAAATATGCGAGGGAGAAATGTCGCCCGCCGCTGAATATATTCATAAATAACAGAGTGGTCGGCGATTGATGCGGCGGCCCAGCGGGCGCGCGCGGCTATCTACAAAACGTGAACTCATTATTTATTATTCGCTTAAATCTCGTTGTTATTCCAATGTCGCCTTAAATGTAGTTTCAAGGTTCCGCCAGCCGACTAAATCGTGCGAGCGAAAGATTATTTTTAAAATAGCGTTGTTTGCGCTCTGATAACTGATAGCGCCGCCTCCGCTGCACGGCTGCTGTTCGACCACCGACACGCGACGCTTCTCACAACACACATATTGTTATTACACATTCATTTACTTGAATTTAACTAAATACAGCCAACAACACTGACCCCACTCTTACAAATGTCAGAAGTATCAGTTTAGAGTCACAAAACATTCAAAATTAAGTCTCGCCAAACAGCAGTGTAACTACTTAACATACTGAAACTCAACATCTCATGTATCAGGATGGAGAGCGCAGTGGAATGCCAAGCATTGCTTTGTAATTCATGGTTGTGTTTGGTTTTAATAGTGTCCATGAGTGTTCGTTTCGCTTAGTGCTTATCAGGTTAATAGCAAGCTTGTACCGCCATTTACTGCAACAAAAAAATAACAGACCATAATTATAAATATGTATGGAGGAATATGCGTCACACCAATATTTGTTGCGGCGCGGGGATAGATCCTGGGGCATCACATTACATAGCCGGCATCTTGACCAATTACGCCACGCATATTTAAATAAACAGTGCTAAATTAAATGAGCGAAAGAGATCTTCCCTGCCAATCACTGGTAAAGGATGTCAAAGTAAAAATATTTAGGATTGTCGACAGTCCATACAAGATTCAAAAATTATGAATAATACGTTCATTGTGATTCGTGATTCAATGTCACTAGAACCGGTTCAACCTGATCTTGTTTTTTAAATTAATTTATAAACTTCATGATAATATTTACATAACTAATAACATTTTTTGTTTATTAAACAAGTATGTAGTAATCGAGAATATTTTGATTTACTACATGTACATACCGAGTCTATCCAGACTGAGGCCAAAAACGAAGCCAGGTGGTAGTTTAGTGTGTGTGTGATTTCAGACACAATGCTTAAAATGACGCAAAAAAAAAAAAAACAAAGTATAAAAAAAAATTAGCTATCCTCATGTTTGGGTATTAAATATATGAAAAATATGTGGCTGATGGACACGCAAATGTACAGCAACCGGCCGGGCCTCAAGATTCCACTAATTCGTACTTCATGATAGATTGTAACTTGACTGGCGTGAACGATAAACGAACAGCAACAACGATTTATTATTAGTATTTGTCAAGTCGTACTAGTGTTTTTCGTGGCGAGACTGATCCTCGGCACTCGGTAATCGGTTAACCAAAGGTTATCCTGTGCAACGGCTGTGAACTATGCGGAATGCGTTTCGATCTATTTCGGTCTGTAGGTACGTACTGTTTACTTTTCTAATTACAAGCCGCGAAAGAAATAGATTCCCGACCGGCTCACGGTTATATATATCTCGCCCTATTTTATAAACTGTTTAAAGTAGGTCACGGGGCTGTTGATTGCACGGAGCCCTATGTTCGCGGATGCTTGGCTTTATCTCGCTCCTATTAGCAACTGTAACATAACTTGAAATAAACGTTTCCGATAACAAAGACATTTTGGGGGAAATAACAATTCCACGCAATTTCTTTGAATTCTTTCAGTAATGGATACTGTAATGTCTAGAACGTTTGGAGGTAGAGACAATTTAATTTAACGAGGTATTTTCCACGCGGCTTCGGGCGTGACATAATTATGCCTGGGAAACGCTTTATTTTCATGGCACAAGAACTATAGCAAGTTTTATTCTGCCATATGTTTTATCTTCGCGCTTATTGAACCCTCCTTGCTTATTTGAAAATAAATTATACGCCAGATAGATTCAAATAATCATTTTCTAAATTGAGTAATAAATAAACCATCTCTTTGATTTACTAAAGTATAAATTTTGGCTATAATAAAATTTGTCACAAATTAATTCGAAAATTTTTCAACAATTGTATAACAAATGTAAAAATAAATCTTGAAGCGGTATAAACAAATTTATTTTAGTTTTGATCGTAAAATGTGTATTTAACAAATATATCACTTTGGGTTGCTGAAATAAAACGGTTTACAGACGCACATTCATGCGGCTGTGAGGGCAAAGATTTAATCCTTAAATCTTAAAAGAAGGAAAATTGTTATGTCTATTACATTTATACGTTTCAATTTAAAATGAAAATGTTTGTGAAAATATATTGCAAATCACTTAACAAATGTCAAGATAGCTGGGTTTGTCTTTTTCTAAATTATTTAAGTTTATCACTACATAGTATATATTATGATAAAACAAAGTCGCTTTCTCTGTCTCTATTTATGTCCCTTTGTATGCTTAAATCTTTAAAACTACGATTGTGATGCGGTTTTTTTAATAGATAGAGTGATTCAAGAGGAAGATTTATATATATAATACGTACATATTATTGTACAGAAATCTATTTGTACCCGGGCGAAGCTGGGCCGGGCCGCTAGTTTTAGTATAAGAGGCAAATCAGCATCTAAGCCAGGTTGTTACTGTGTCAAAAATACTCATATATACCAAAAAAGTCGTCAATGCATTCCCAGACTTTAGAGAAATTGATTTTCCTTTGTAATCCGATACTAATACGTTTGACCTAACGACCTTTAAAAAAGTATTCCCGCTTTAAAGGCCTGCAACGCATCTCTATTCCCGACAGTGTTGTATATGTTCTTGGGCGACGATGATCACTTACTATGCGTACATATGCTCGTATTTGATGTAATAAGTAATTTAACTCTTTTACAACTAACTTAATCCAATGTTGGGCATGAGCCTCCTCTAATTAGAGAGACATTTGGACCCCACTGACCTAATGCGGATGAGTAGACTTCACGATTCACATACACCAGAAATTGTTGGCAGAACTCCGAGGTAGGTTTCCTCGTCACATTTTCCTCATCGTTAAACTAAGCGACAATTAATTTGAAGTAATGATTTAATATAAGCTAAAAGTCAGAAGTGTGTGAATCTTTAAACCTGTGACATTCTTATGAATGCAACCTAAATACATATTTATTGCTAATATCCACGACTGGTTATTGAAATAAAATCAAAACAATGTCCGCTTGATACAGATTTTCATGTTGCAGTTTTGACGGGTTATATCGTGAAACAGAGTAAGACGTATTAACCACGACGGCAAAGAATTTCCTGCCAAAGTTGCATCTTGGAGATATTTTTCTTGGCAGATGTTTCCAATGCTGCTAATATATCTAGCAAAGTTTCAGCCTCCGGAGCTTCTCATAATATTATTATTGGAAAATAGAAATTCAGTTTTAAAACAAGCCGTAATTTATACCATTTTTCTCAGTTTATGAGCAATTTAAACAATATGTTATACATTAATAATGTCTATATTAAACTATTTAACAATAAATTTTCTATTTTGTGTTGTTTATATGCAAATTTTTGAGCCTAATATAAACTGTTTTTTTTTTCAATCACCTAAAGCTTCATGAAATTAGCCGTTTACTCTATTACATTACAAAAGCATTGGTTAGATAATTTTATTCTCCATAATTCTAAAATTTACTTTGTCTATAGGTGTTGGAAAGAACAATGGCAACTGTCCATACATTATTGGAACGAATTTCCTTATCGCGCGGTGTGAAAGGCGGCTAGACGGAAAAAAATCTCACGAAAAGTTGGCACGACACTTTAAAATATTTGAAAATCGTTTTTTATTTCTTTATTTGAAAATGATGTCATACATTTTATTTAACTCTAATAGAGGCAATAAAATATCCAAATACATATTAATATGTTAAAGGCTATAGTAAAAACTAAGAATACGCTGAAGCCCAAAATTAAGTGGGAAACGTTGCGATAATTTCTAATTTTCATCAAAGGTCATAAATCAAATTGGTACAAAAGAAACATAAATTGCATAAATATGTGAAAAAAAAAACAATGATGGTGATACCCAAATAATTCTTTTGGTGGTGACATTTAATTAAAATTACATAATAAAACCGTAATACATTGATTATCGATCCTCCTTAATAAATTTATTATTATTTACAATTTTAGTTTGTTATCCTGCTGGCAATCATCAACCCTTCATTTGACTATGTATCTTTGCCAAGTATTACTAAAATTTAGCTTACTGATTAAGTTTATATAACATTATATTTGTTAATAATGAAAGGTATTATTTTTGTAACTTTTATTATTTACAATTTTAGTTTGTTACCCTGCTGCATTGACTTATATTCTACCGATAGACGAGGCGCGTCATAGAAACTATTTGTCCCGTATTTGTCAAAAGCTCAGTAGCGACATCTAGTACGTTTACTTGGATATTACAAATTATGATCAAAGATCATAATTAAGATTATACAGATAAGACAGTTCCTGTCAATAGTAGCTTTTCCTAAGATACTGCCTTTCTTATTGGTCTGTGATTTGCCTAAGTATCAATACCGTCGTAGCAATAATATTTTTGTAATGTTTTTTTTTATTTACGTGAATAATTCATGGAAATGATGTAAATGAAATTAAATACTCTTACAAGTGTACTGTGTCTGACAATCAGTCAATCAGTGTACAATCAGTCTGACATTTATTATAATAACATTTATGAATTTTTAACAAGCTGGTAAACTTTTTTCGAGACTACTAGACAGAAGGAATGGTACAACAGAAGTTTTCAAAAATGACTACCGCATTTGAAATATCTGAAATCTTCGTGTCGAAAATGAATTGAACAAATATAGGTAGGTTCTCATGGTAGCCACTTATATCCGTTCCAATAATTCTGGATCTCCTTTTTTCGTAACCGACGCGTAAGAATATAAAACAATTTTAAATGATATTAGTCTTCAGTAACAATCAATGGGTTCGAATAGTCTATTAAGTAATTCATATTAAGAAATGGGGTCTAAATACTATCCTCATACATACAAAACACATATTTTGTGTTATTAATTAACATATAATAAAAATAAAATACTGAAATCAATTTGCAACAACATTCTTTCTACATATTTGTATTTGTAATGTATTCGAATAGTTTATGTCTATTTGGTCGACTGATATGAATGTCCCTTGAATAATCTATATCTAATATAGTTCGTCTCTCTCACTCGACGGGCAATTTTTATGCGCGGAGATGAGACATACGATTAAGGAGCTCACCTTGTATTTTAACGAGCTCTAAAATATATTTAATCCAATAATAATTAAAAGATCTGTATTATCGGCATTATTCTACAATATTATATTACTTACGTTGTATTCTTTAATTATATTGTAACTTTAGAAAATTTTGCTGTCGGTTTGACGGGGATACAGCAAAATAAATTACATAAAAGTTTAAACAAAGAGGCATACTACTGCGTAGCTGTCACGCGGCAGACTGATTTGTGTGCGGTGCATGCACCGCACTTGGGTGGGACACGTTTGTTACAAAGAACGTCTTATCTAGTGTAACATTGATATCGATGCTCTGCTGTCAATCATCAACCCTAGATTTGACTATGTATATTTACCAATTATTACTACAATTGAGCCTACTGATTAAGTTTATATTACATTATATTTGTTAATATTTAAAAAAATAGTATTTTTATAACTTAAGAAATATAATTTTATTACAATTCCTTCACTAATTAGTCGAAAGGAACTTCGTTCCATCCGGGTGTCCGCTGACACCTCTCAACAATGACGTTTTACAAATAGACACGTCATACATAACGTGACCATACGTCCCGCTTTGGGCGGGACAGTCCCGCTTTCAGGAAGTCTGTCCCGGTGTCCCCAGCAAGGCTGACATTGTCCCGCTTTTGCAAACAGACCAAATAATAATTTAAAATGTAATTTAAAATGTATTTCCCGCTCGAAATGCTTTACCGAACTACTACTGAAAACCGCGAGGTCGTATTATACCAACACTTTCGTAAAAACATATTTTTTCTCACATTATCAAAATATGGACAAGTTATAAAACACAGGTGAGTGTCACAGTAATAAAATTTGTTTTGATTATGAAATGAAATGAAATGAAAATGAAAATGAAATGAAAATAATTTATTGAATCCATTAAAATGTTCAACATCGTTTAGATTCAGTCATTTTTTTTTTATCTACCACCCGGTTCGGAAAGCGGTTTTCACTAGAGAAGAACGGGCAAGAAACTCTAGTGTTGCTCTTTTCAAAACCAGTTTACAATTAAAGTGATTATTACATAATTTACAAGTTGGTTTAAATCAGAGCAGTTTATTAAAAATATTTTTAAAACGAATATTATTATATTATAATTATTACTATGGCTGAGTGAAGCGAAGTCGCCCAGAACGAAGAATCAGTATACTCTTTTTCGCCAAAACAGTGAATAATTGCGAAAGCCTTATGTAATCCATCAATGAATCCGTTACAATGTAAGCAAATCGGATAGACCAGTCTACGCAAGCAGCACCCGTTCACGAGTATGACGCATGTGCCATATAAATATAAAAAATCATGTACTGAGTTTCACACCTCTAAAAACTATACTCGATGGTTTGAAACAATTTGTTCAGCCGACAAATACAAAAATACGATTTTATGTTATTCAGTCTTCTATGACAAAAGCTTGTAAAACACTAAAAACTTTATTATTATTATTATTATTTAATTCCACTGATGTCCCGCTCTGGCACAAAAAATAAATGGTCACGTTAGTCATACACTAACATAATGCCACAAAAAAATGGCGCGATGCGTATTGTAATTTCAAATTGGTTCGAAGAAAGAGTAAAAAAGCAAGAAACATATGTTAGAAGAAGATGAATAGACATCGCTAGTTACGTAACAATAAGTGCTGCACGGTTATTGGCCAAAGCGCGTGTGACGTAGCACCAAGCATGAAGTACGAAATGACGTGGCGAGAGCTGTCAAACGTCACTCTGACAGCGAATTTATTAATTTTATTTAATAAAAAAATTAAATTAGTGTGTACTTGCGCACTAAATAAAATATTTTTTTTTGTTTCACAGTTTCAGAATCATTTGTACATTATTTTAAATCATTCTAATCTATTTTTCCGCATTTGGATTCGAGAATACAAATAGTCAGAGAAACGTGTATCCGCGACACTGGTTGAAACGTGACTAATTGCAAGGGAGGCAAATACCTTCCAAACGTCTTGTCGGACAACGCATCTATGCTTTATAAACATCTTAGCCTCTCAAGTTTTTTTTTATTGACGTTAAAATTAAATGTCTTAAGATGAAAAAGATCTCGTTAGCCTGAGTTAATAATCGGTTAATTTCTAATTCAACATGTGTAATAATTGTTGTTAAAGAAACAGGGGAAAAATTGATATTCACATCAGAATTTTTGTGTTTATACACCTACGTCACACTACGAGTAAAATGACTGACCGTGCTATGAAGTATTGTGTTGTCAGGAATATCATTTTATAATAAATAAAAAGTATAATAATACACCCGTTCTATTAGTATCTTGTGTTTTTATTTATATTAGCTTAAAAAGTATATTTACACGTATCATTAATAATTACAGTTGATCTGCCGCAGTCTCAGTTGACAGTTACCTTCAATTCTCAACATATTTACTATAAATCAATCCAAGCATTAAAATAAAATCGATGATAATAACAAACATAACATATCACACACAGTAAATACAAAAGTCGATAACAAAGCACGGATCACACAACGCAGTATCAGGCTCCTCATTCCTCAATTATTTTTGATTCAGTCCGGATTAAATATTTATCAACAATTCCAATGATGTTTTATTAAAGATGACGCATATCCATATTGCGTGACGTTTAAAAACTGTACTGCTACCTATACATACTCATTTGTCAATACCTTATGACAATTTTAGTGAATGAAACAGATTATACAGAAAGTACGAGACGAAAAGAGATAGCATTGCGCTATCCAAACATAGAATCGAAGCGATAGAAACAGAAGGGTAACGATAAATAAAACTACCTATTTGGGTTTATAAGTATTTAATATATTAACTTTGAGGTTGCTACATGAGTCTACCTGTGGTACGGCCATCCTGAAACAAATATATTTTTATTTGCTTACAACCTTGATAAAATAAAAAATAAATTGATTGCCGTTTTTTATATTAGTTTATGGTAAGCATGCACTGAAAAATGTCTCTTATTAATATTTTTTTTGTTTTAATGATGACAAGTGATACGACCGCTCGTGGACATAAGCGAAACCAAGACACCTTAAATTACAAAGCAATGCTTGGCATTCACTGCGCTCGCCATCCCGAGACATAAGATCTTAACTATAAGTACAGCGATTACTCGGGAGAGAATGTCCTTTGAACCGGAACATAACATGGCATTTAAACTGCCGTGTGGCGGGGGAAATAGACATTGCGGTGGTACCTACACATGGTGGTAACGTATGAGCGACCTGCCACTGGTAAACAACCGATTCAACAACCGATGGTGCAGGGTTTGTTAGGTGGATATATATATTTTCGTAGTTGTATATTTTTAATCATAATTAAATGTGCTAAACCAATATTAATCAGTTTTAAAGGCATCCAGTCACGATCCCCTCTTTTTGTCCGAGCTGTGCTTAGTGCATATCCATTTACGTCTCAAAAGCTCATCACGTGGAAATCTGGAAACATTCAATGATATATGTAAATATAGTTATTCAAAATATATGGGGAAGCTAATGTATTTAATAATGTTATTTATTATGAAAATAATTCATAACAAATAACTTAATCGTTTTAAATATGATTGAATTAGAAACAAATATACAACTATCCAAATCCATTCAAACTTTCATCGTCAATTTTCTGTATGATCGGTTTCGCTTCTGACTTGTTAATCTATAACGTACGCTTTTTGTCCCTATCGCACTTCACAATCTTTGTATTAGGCGATCCTTCTTATACAATTGAAGGCGGTGTTTACTAATTTAAAATAAAAATTAAATTTTGTGTGGTTTTTATATACTTACGTATAGTGTGTAGGTCCAATTTAGTTTCATATTTTTGCACCATTGTTTTAACACTTTTAAAACACACAATTCGACACTTTAGACAATATTTTCGAAATAAATTATGTTTACAGCACTGAGGTCTTCCCTCTGTCGCCGTTGCTATGCGACTAGATGAAATTACACCAATTGCCCGAATTTGAACGCCTCACTTTTGAAGTGCTAGTGCGATATCTACGTCGTATTTGTATAATATATCATTGAACAATTCACGCAACGGAAACGTCAAAAGTCTATCTTTTTTTTGCTGAGTTTTCTATGTCAATCCTCAATCGATTGCTTTAAGTATGAATCTTCTGGCCAGGCTCATATCATACTTTGAATTTACTTATTATTTAATACAGAAAAAATATTATATGTTCTTACTATTTAAGCAAATAAAATATCAATGAAGTATAATTATTTATAAAATTAAAATAACTGACAAATTGCGGGAGTTTGCCAATATTAATTCGAATGACAAAGTTATCTCGAATAACAGTACTTTACTAGATAGCAAACTATTTAAGTCTAATAAATATAAAATGGCAACACTTAGCCAATAATAGTTTATAAATCCGGAATTACTCAAATGGCTTTCCATTTTAAAGGTTTTTTTTTTCACCCGCTTTGTATAATTCATACGATTATTTGAAAAAAATTACAAAAGTATTGGAATTTGTTTTGTATATATGCCACTTTAAGACCCTCAAATTAAGATCAATAAAAAATTCGCCATTGTTCTTTCACAACATATCGTTTTAGCAACAGTTTCATGTGCCACGGTGTATATAATAATTTCATAGTGACTAAAGTATTTCTATAAATAAAAAGTAAAATATTTAACATGGTATATATCGGGTGACGTGATAAACAATAGTATCGCTTATCGGATGGTAATAAATCATTACCTAACATGTATATGTATGCTACATGGAGCAACTATTAACCAGGGCAGAATCCAAGGAAGAGCTCCGGAAACAAAATTACATACTTAGCAACATTAAAATTTTTTTATAGAACAACATAAAAATGGATTGCTGATTTTTAGGTTATGAATTGAACAAATAAATTACAACGTATTAATGCTAAAAAAATAGGTAATTATTTATCTTTCATAAATTTTCATGGACTGAATGCCAAGTAATATTAGTACAAAGCACCAACATCCGCTATAATGTAAAGTACCACTAATATTTATAGCGGCCTATTTAAAAATAGATATTTTAAGTCTAAAATTGAAGTAGCTTTACCAAGTTACCAAGTTATATTTTATGTTCCGGTTATTATTTAAACCCTTCACATAAAATGGAATGTCTGTTATAGGAATATTTATTATTTGTCTAGATTGAGCAATGCCAACAAACGACGCGCTAAAACTGTCCCCACTTTCGTTGATATGTGTGAGTACCGGTCGTGTACTTATTGTAATCCAACTGTCAAGGTGTGTGTGTTTAGGGATGCCTACTCTAGAATCCAGATTATTAACTTGTGTTTAGGGATGCCTACTCCAGAATCCAGATTATTAACTTAACTTTTCTCCATTATTTGATAAATGAAATAGGTTAAATAAAATAATTTTCTTTATTCAAAGTATAAATTCCTATATATTTATAAGGTATTTAAGTAAAAACAATAAATACAATGGTAAAAGTATACAGTATTTTTTAGATCAAAACCCATCTCCTAGTGTTTGTTTCGGAATAGAATTAACTCTTTGAATTTATTGCCCGGGCTGTGTTATCTGATTTCTGTATTTATGTAAAATATAAATCATCATAAGTAAAATTTTCGGAACACACGACTGAAGTCTTGTGAGGCTACAAATGGTCTTCATTTCGTTTCCGCTGCATAATGTTTTTCCAGCATTTTGCTACTACGGAATCCGTAGGAATTCTAAAAAATATTAGAAAGAACTACCAAAATTACTATAAAGTGCATGACGTCATGGGTTTCATTCATAATATTGTGTAGGTAAGTTATGATTTGCTCATCAAATAAATAATGCCATTTTTCGTGTTGTTCTTCTGATAGAAATATGATGTAATTATATTTGTATTTTATATCCCATAGTTTCACCAAATCTCGATAGTAATAAATTGACAATACTGTTCAATGAAACTCATCTTCAAAATAACGAATTAAAAGTTCGTGTTTTCTTCAAATAATAGTGGTTTAACAACAAAGGTTACCGATGAAAAGTGATATTGGTGTTATTATACAGTTTTTCCACATAATTGTGATACAATTAGACAGCACGAACCGGCATAATTAATTATTTTTCGGGAGCACGTTATTCATATGTAATTCAAATGACACTGACGTACGTGAGAAGCGAGTTTACCAAAGGACCTGGACAGTTTCTGCCTAGTTACTCTTTATCATGCACAGAAATAAGGCAATAATGACATGAATATAAAAAATCAACTATTAATTATAGAATATGTCACATTTCTGTAGAACTTCAGGGAGTAAAATAAATTTTAATAAGATTTTGCATTGATATATACTCATTTCCGCCATTGTTGGCCCCACATAAACGTTTTGTTCGCAGTAAAGCAAGTGTAGGACAATGATAATACCTTTTCGTAAAATGATCCTAAAAAATCTATATGTAGGTAATAAGTTATATTCATTAACAATACTAAATATATATATATATATAAAGTCATTTTTGCCATATATACTTACACATAATATATTCTCCCCATTTTTACACATTTTCATTGCAACAACTAAACGCTACGTTATAATTCTTGACAGGAGCCGAGCTTTTGAGTTTTGTACGTTATCTGTGGTAAAATACGACTCTAGTAGGGATGTAACTTGGCTGGGGAGAAATCGATTTTTATATTAATTGATTTTTTTTTACCAAATAATAATCAATTTTCTAAAAATTTTTTTAGTCAAAATAATCGATTTTAAAAAAAATCGACTTTTTGATAAAATAATAAAACAACCCTACTCAATAATCAAAAGCTACTAGTCTGTATAAAATAATTATTTATTATACAAATAAAATATTTTTGAGCAGATTGGATTCTTTATAATTCAATCTTGTGTTATGTTAATAAATTACTGTTACTACAGAAAAGTAAATCTTGGTGATCTAGCAACCAATCATCTCTATAAATACTACAGTCTTTATTTGTTAATCAAAATTAAAATAAAAACTTACTAAATGTAAATAAACAAAAACAATCCACTTCTTTCATGAAAACAAAATAAAAATCTTCAACTAACGATACGCTTCACTAAATAACAAAAATCATCTCTATTTATTATTCAAAATTAACGGAATAAAATAAAGCTACGGATGCATCAACCTACTGCCATAAATCACTTGGCAAAGATTAGAATGGAGAAATAGAAGTTTGGGTAATCGTTTGCTCAAGATGCGATTCCTTGTTTTACGAACATTTCCAACTTTAGAAAAAAGGCGCTCTGCTGGAGCTGATGAAGCAGTTATTAGTAAATGCTTTTTAGCTAACTTTGCAAGTTTAGGGTATGCTCCTTCATAGCTTTTCCATACAGCCAATGGGTTAATTTTTAAATCAGACAAAGGAGCAGCTATGTATAAATCCAAAGCTACGTAGTAAGTAATAAGTAGTAATTCAAAGTTGCGACTATTAAAAAAAAATCGAAAGTATGAAATAGCGAAATAAAAAATCGATTATTCTTGGTCAACAAATCGATTAATAAAAATCGAATATTTTAAAAAAGTAATCGGTTTTTTTGATTGATTTTAAATAATCGATTATATTGTCACATCCCTAGACTCTAGCGCTCATTGAACGTTATTGTTTCTATTTTGATTTTTGTGTCAAGTACAAGGGTTATGTTAATTTGTGAACCATTGCTACAAGAACTGGGATTGCCAGTTCTCGTATTTGATTTAAAATGATGAGGTGCATTAATTGTGGAATAGCGACAGGGCGGTTAAAGCGACATGCTATCTCCACATTGTCAGTTCATTCTACAACGACGCTTTCACGATGGATATCAATTGAGGTACTTAGGTCTACTTATAAAACATTACTAACGCTTTTCTCTTGATTATAAATAAGAATAGAATAATTTATTTGTATCCAAAATGTGAATTATTTACATTATGTTTTATTTCTATTGGTCCCAAACTATGCGTGCCTGTATCTTTGAAACCAAGCTATGTAATATAAACATCAAGTGAGATGACTACAAAGTTAACAGGGTGATGTAGAGTTAATTATCATGGAAAACATTCGTATGACTTATATTATACTGAACTTAACTTATTTTTCAAAAAGTTGAATAAAAATAGCGACTTAAGTACATAACGAAGTCACCAAATAATATAATTATACAAATGATAAACATATAAGGTAGTATGTAGTATTATTAATGATTATTGATAAGTGAAATTCAAAAACCAATTAATAGGTACCTAATCTAGAACTAGTTGTGGGTTGGAAGGGGAGGGGGGTAGTGCCCCATCTTCCCTGGTACCACTCCCATGGAAAGATAATGCAACATTCTGAGAAAACCCAATGAAAGTAATCAAACCTCAACCCAAGCCCATTCACCCTTATCCTGTTATTATGCCAACATAGCAGGTCGTAGATTTCAAGTAAACATATTGTAACATCTTATTGTAACCAAGTTCCACAATGAATATATTTGATTTGATTACACAGAAGAATAAGTATACAACTTTAATGTCTTCATTCAACCTAGGAATAATGCTTGTTGGCCATCCTTTTAAAGATGGACTTAGATTTGGTCCTTTTTAATGTTACTAATAAAGTATTCCACAACCGAGCAGCGTGTGCAATGAAAGATCTATCTATGTATAAAGCAGTTTAGGGTGGACAAAAATATTTAAATGATTTATTGTAGTTATTAGTATTTAAAATGAATATTTATCACATCAGCAATGCTATGCTTATAATGTTAAACTTGTATAATGAAGTATATTTTTTTCAGCTTCTTGCAGATGGACATATTTGTCATTCGTGCTACCTATTATTAACTTCAGAAGGTACATCTAATAGGTTATTGGGCCATAACATGGTATGTCTTGGTTGTGGTCGATCAGTATAGAATAAAAAGCATCATGTTATTGAAGCTGGGAATCCACTTGTACAGAATTTTCATTTTGCTATATCACTTCAGGTACTTATTTTGATTAGATAAATATTTATTTTTATATTTTATGCAGTAAACAAGAACACATAAAATGCTGTATACACATTATTACTATTATTTATTATTTAAATATTTATTGTGCACTTAAAAAAATTACAACATACAGAAACTAATAAATAAAAAGTACAAATGTTGGTCTTATCGCTTAAAGCAATGTCTCACAGACAACCACGGGATGGATTTAAAAGAAGGAGAAAGAGAGGGCAGTGTAAAATAAATAATGAAAAGAGAGGAAACTAAATAATACTCATACTAACTAAACATAAAAATACACCAACATAACATACATACATACATGATAAATAGCATAAATACATACATATATAATACTACATAAATATATATATAATAAACACAAATTGTAGAATGATTTAGATGTAGGAAATAAAATTATCTACTTAAATCTATTTAATACATTATTATACATATATTTAATACATTATTATATACAAAAACAAACAAAATTGTTTTAGTATATAATAATAATAAAAAGAAGATATATTGAAGATTTAAATTAGTATTAAGAATTATTTGTTTTAGGGAATAACAATGAATAATGTTTGCCATCCCTGTTGGATAAAGGCTAATAGACACCATGATAGATTGAGAGAAGAAATGAGTCAATCTTTAGACAATGTTATGCACGAAGAAGATACATTGATACTCAGTCCCGTGCCTCCTACTTTACCTCCTCTTCCCTCAGTTACACTACCATCCCGTAATTCATCTCAAATAAAATTGCCAAACTATAAAAGGTCGTCAAATACCTCTGCTCATTGTATATTTAACAGATGTAATCACAGGGCATTTTTTATGATTCCTAACTATATCAAAAGGATGTTGTTGAATGATCATCATTTTTATGTACCATGTAATTCTAGAGTGTGTGAATCACATTTGTATGCAGGTGAGTGGAATGAGTTGCCACAAAATATCACAACATTTTCTTATTTTAATGCCAACCAAATAGAGGATATTATCAACATATCAAATTCCACAGGGGAATTAATTAATTTTGAAAACATTCAAGATATGCCAAACCATGTCTATCATTATTGGACAGGACTTCGATCAAATGATTTCTTGAACCTTTTTAATGGTTTACCTACACTTAATGTAAGGAAACCAAAACGAGCTCTATATATTTATCTAAATTGCGTATAGGAGAAAGTAGTAGAAGGTTGTCGACAATTTTTAATATTCCTAGATCAACTTTAGAACTCTTAATGAATAAAGTGAGAACTTGCCTTTATGATCATTTTGTACCACAACATTTAAGACCGCAACATATTAGTCATTCTGATATTGTTGCCAGGAATTTACAAATACCATATGCACTTTTTAGTGATCCAGAATCAGCCCTGGAGAGTAGACCTGCTATAGCTATATTTGATGGCACTTACATTTTTCTTCAGAAATGTTTAAACTATATGTTTCAAAAGAAAACATAAAGCTTACATAAGTATGATAATTTAGTCAAACCCTTTATGATTGTTTCTTGTGATGGACACATAATTGACGCTGTAGGTCCATTCCCAGTAACTCAGACTGGTGCAGAAATGATGACCAGTTTATTTGAAAATGAAAATGGGTCATTTCATAGACTTTTTAAACCCAATGACATTTTTGTTCTTGGTCGAGAATTTCGGGATGCAATTACTACTTTAGAAAGTTATAATTAAAGGGTTTATAATCCAGAATCACTAAATGAAGGTAAAACTCAACTGTCTTCTTCACAAGCCAACAAAAGTAGACGGGTAACTCTTTGTAGATGGGTTGTGGAGGTCGTCAATGGGAGATTTAAACGGGATTTTAAATTGTTTAGGCAACGGTATTTTAATCAAGCCGTCAAGATAGCAGCAGCTATTCTAAATAAATATCATCCTGTTCTTGTAGATAGCCCACTGTGTGGGCAAATTATTCAAAGAGCATTGCGATTTATGGACGAAAGGTATTATTTAGGTGATTTTGTAAATGATTACAACTTAAATAGGTGTAGGGTCATGTTTACTAGAATCTATGGTAACCTACCGCAATTGGGGAATTTCCCTAGATTAACTCATGAACAATTGTTATTGATTGCTTTAGGGCCTTATCAAATAAAGCAATCGCGATCGTATGATGGCGAATATATTAGAGGGAATGGCGCATATGGAATAGAAGTGTGTCCAGAACGTGATCTTTCTGAAGAACTGGTCACATATTGGGGGAAACAATCCTTATTTATTAAGAGGACGAATTAAATCGAGGCATGTAAGTCAAAGGATATATTATACATAATATATTTTGTTCGATGTTGAACCTTCTAGCAACTGTCCATTAGATGCCATCTTATGATATTATTGCAGCTGCTTGGTTGACAACAGAACAGTAGAATGTTGTTGTCATGTAATGACCACGATCCGGTATTTAAGCTGGGCTCTGTATCGGAACAATGTTTGTCCGCCAGCTTCACTTTTAGACGATATTTTTGTACGTATTGTTGAATATTAATATAATATAGTCGCTCTAATGTAACATAGTTCTGACACCAGTAATATTAGGCTGGTTGATCTTGTTGCGAGGTTCGGGATGGCTATAGGGGAGGTTGGAGGCCACTATGAGGATCTTATCCTGAACGATTGGGAACTCAAAGAAAGAGGTTCTATGCTCACTGGTGTATGCGAGTTATAAACAATACATTACACATACTGTCTGAGAGAGCGCTCTTAGAGCGTTCACTACAAGTATTAGTTACTGTATACAGATTCATTGATTCATTGGGTGTATTCAGTTTCAGTTAAGTGTCAGTAATATTAGGTTGGTAAAGATAGGTTCGGGGTGGGTATAAGGGTGGTTGGAGGCCACGATGAGGAACTTATCCTAAATGATTGGGAACTCAAAGAAAGAGGTTCTATGCTCACTGGTGTATGCGAGTTATAAACAATATATTACACATTCTGTCTGAGAGAGCGCCCTTAGAGCGTTCACTGCAAGTATTAGTTACTGTATACAGATTCATTGGTTGTATTCAGTTTCGGTTAAGTGTCAGTAATATTAGGTTGATAAAGCGAGGTTCGGGGTGGCTAATAAAGCGGAGGTTGGAGGCCATGATGAGGAACTTATCCAGAACGATTAGGAACTCAAAGAGAGAAATTCTGTGCTCACAGGTGCACGCGAGTTATAAGATAACGAACTGCGCCACGAAGGCTGTCAATGTATTTTTTAATAATAAATATGTGTTTTGATAAAAATGATTTTTATTTATTTCATCCTTTGGTGTATATTATCTCCCAAAGCACCCACTGTATTGATTGAGACTTAAATAATTATGCTATGTGTGGGAGGATTGCAAGTAATCTTGGCTGCCAGTAGCTCATTTCACGCTGCGCCAAGTGTTTAAAAGAGGACGCGGGTTCGATTCCCGCACTAAATGTGACAGACTAATGTGAATCACTTGTATTTGTTTCGGGTCTGGGTGTTTGTGAAACCGTAAAATCTCTCGTAGTTCCTGATACCCATGATACAAGGATCGGTACTAGTGTGGAGTCAGAATTATTTATGTGACTGTTGGGTGTATAGGGTGCGTGTGTTCATGAATAATCTGTTTGCAACTCACGAGTATAAAGAATTAGTATACGTAAGACTGTAGGGCACAGCCCTCCTCAATAATCGACAGTATACATTGTAAACTTAATCTAAATCTATTGACGCATTCATAAAAATAAAGTACGACGATGAAGATATATTTTTTTTTCATGAAAAAAAATGTGTCTGCAAGGGCCCTGGATTCGTTAAGAAGACAGGTTTATATATTTCAATGATTTTATGTGTTTTAGTGTATTATATAACTAGCGGCCCGGCCCAGCTTTGTCCGGGTACAAAAAGATTTCTGTACAATAATATTATGTACGTATTATACATATAAACCTTCTTCTTGAATCACTCTATCTATTAAAAAAACTGCATTAAAATCCGTTGCGTAGTTTTAAAGATTTAAGGCGACTTTGTTTTATACTATGTAGTGATTTCATAATTTTATATATCTTTTTAATTATTAATTGGGAGACAAAATCTATTTGTAAACGTATTTTATCAAGTTCAATAAATTGACAGATAACCTACAAACATAACCTCAAAATAACATCTATTTTTGTAAATATCTAAAACCCCTAAAGTTCCTAGGCTTTGAAACTTTTAGTGTAATAATCTTGGAACTAACATTATCCCAACAATGCAAAACTCATTGATGTACAGGACTAGGCACAGCGCCATACTGAAACTGTCCATGTCCTTTGGTAGACTTTATTTGGGCCGCGCGGTGAGGTTTGATGTGTCATCTAGATGAGTATATAATGAAAGGACTTTAATAAGAAACTTTAACTAGTTGACATCGATGATTTCGGGAGACGGGGCTCAATGACACCTAAAATTATCAAATACATGTGAGCATCGCAACATTATCGTTTCAAAGGTATTATTCAAACAACAATTACAATGCTTTGGTAAGTTCATTTATTTGTTACAAGGTTCGATGAAATCTGTTGGCGTACGCGGTAGGTCTGTTTATTTATCAATTTGGATCACGCCTGCCAAATGGGCTTGCGCGTAGGTTCTTACCTACGTTATTTAGTTATGAGGTCAGTTAAATATAAAAGTCCTGAGTACTTCTCTGGCCGCGCCACGTGGGTGAGACAGATAGCGTTTGTTTACTCCGAGGCAGCGTAATAACTAGTAATGTTGTGTAATAAGTAGCTAGTGGTAGAAAGCAAGAGAAGCTGTCCGTTATCCGCTGGCCATTGGCTCGCACGAAGCAGTGAAGCCGACACCTCCTCCGCAGGCAGGCTAACAGCCTCTGCTGTTGTCTGGCCGTCGACCGGCGTCTTCCCCGCTAGTTCTAATTAGTGCGGCTAAGTAGTGGGCCCCCCGACATGGCCCCTCTCGGCGGCATACACACGCGCAGTTATTAGCAACGCGATTGCTAAAATTGCTCCACATCTGAGTACCTGAGCGCATGCGCGAAGTTCGCTCCACTTTGTTTTTACGTTCAATGTCAGTGTATCGGCTAATTTTATCGCGCTTCGCATACGCTACGTAACTATCTTGTTTGACGAGGCCAGAACGACGGTTTGTTTTGATTTCTGTCTACCAAAAACAAGTGAACACTAAACAAAACGATAAATTAATTGAAAACATCAAAAACATACACATTCTCTGTAGCACTATTAGGTCTAAGTTATTACGAAGACCATATTTTGAATTAGGGTTTTAGTTATAATTATTTTGTATACAAACGTTGACAAACAAGCGACAGAATTCTTGGTGTTGTGTAAGCTAATACCTGTGAACTGCTACCAATATTCGTCGTCAATATTTATTTTACAAATTGTGTTAATGATTTAAAACGATATCATACTCAATCGTCTACGATACAATATAAATAAAGTCATAAATCTAATTATCAAATCTATTTCCTTTAATCAGATACCGAAAAAAATACCTAATTCGTCAAACATGCTTACGTTTAATTCCGGAGAAATAATTTAGCAAGGAATGTAATCTGATAAAACATACACAAATATCTACTATCATGCGAGTGAAATTATTTTTATTACTTATTTTAGAAGACATATTAAAGATTACATAAGGTAAACGTTTTATACTTAAGTAAATTACTTACTAACTGACTTCATATGCATTGCACAAAATGGTCCAAAAAAAAATTAACAGCACAAATCCTTGGTTTGGTTTATAATCAAATGTGTGCCTTCTTCTAAGCATGATAATTATTCATCAATCATATACATATACAGGTACCCCTAAGGGACGTGTCAAGTTAAGAAGGCGGGAGGATTAGTGTGTGGGCAGTGGGCACAGCCTACATTCCACGGGCGAAGAGGTGAACGCGCCAGCATCGCGTCATGACACGAGTAAACGCTTTTCGTCGCTATTTCCGCAACAAGTGTTGTTTTGCAGAGAGAGGCTCCTAACGGGCGCGCGCGAACATGCCTGTGCTTCCATTCATCCTCCCCGAGCCTTTTTAGCTACTTACATGCCAATTCTATCCTAATCATGACAACCTTACCGAAACTGCCTATGAAATGCGGTGTGTGGTATACATAATACATTTACATATATATCTCGGATATCGGAGATACATTATTAAAACCGAATACATTATATCTGTTCTGAGAAACATCAAATACGGTCACATGTTACTCTATAAGGCGAATGTAAACATCTTGATTTTGTACCGATTCTTGATAAGGCATATTCCAAAGGTAACAGCTACAGTCGGTAATCGACTGTACACCTGTTCCTCTTTATATTAAAATTGGTGAACAATATGATTGGTTTATTAAGTATGTATAATAATTTATGATTCGATGTAAACAGTGGAGCAGCGTGGTCGGCGCAGCGCAGCGCTCCGGCTCGAGCTCGGCGCGTTCGTCGCGTTCGTCGTACGTCACTTGCGAACCAACACCGCACGCGTCGTCATCGTTATCTTCGTCATCGTATTTATTTCAGGAGTTTGAGAGAAACTTCCATGGGTGACGCTCTGTGGCACGCACGGGCGTCTCGTCTTTTATAATAGATTCACAAATGCTTTCTCGGTTACGTGTCATGTCGCAGCGGAGGTTCGCACGGATAAAATCCATTAAAGGGCTCAATAACGTTGAAACGTTAGTGGTATTAAAATATTTATTCGATAGAGTAAGGAGGCAATACTCGAGAAACCGGTCCGCGGTTTGCGAGCAGCGCGGGCCGGGCGGGCGGCGGCGGCGAGCGCGGGCGAGATGGTGAGAGGCACCTAGCAATCTGCACCGCGGTGTGCATTCCGAGCGCATTCCATTGCAGGACCCGGCGAACGACCTAGCCGCGGCATTTGCCGTACCCGCAAATATGCAGCGCCATTCGGAATGCCATATCTGTGTCAGTAAACAACGTAATTAACGTGACCGGTGTCCGCCACATGCTCAATATAACTTCATTCCTCTCTAACGCAGCCTCTGTCATTTGTTATTTGTTAAAGTGATTGAAGCAATCATTCGCTGAAAACATTAATTCAAAATTACTATACAAATTTTGCCCGATACGAATATATATTGGGTCTCAATATTTTGATTCTAATATATATATTTTTTCAATTGTATATTCTTAATTTATTCTATATGTAAATGTTATTTTTTAAAGCAACTGCCAAATATTGGTACTGCGACACATTCGCGGATATGGAAGGTGGGTTTCTCGCGTGTGTAATGCGCAATAAAATATACTACGCGGCATAAAAGCCAGTACATTTGGGAGTAGAGTCCTTTAAGCGTTGCATTTCCAGGTCAGCGACCGGCGTGTTCCGACCTTGAGGAGTGATTTCTAGCGTTTTGAAATTTTCACGGGTGCGTAGCACATGAATGGAGAATTTATTCAGAACGTGGCAGTGGTCGATCAACCGACCGTTAATGAGTCACCGGCAACCGTCGGCGACTGCGACGTAAACAAGCGGAGCTACGCCCTCCGAGGCCACCGCGCGCAAATAAACGCGCCTCACATGGGTGTACCGCCAACTGTTTTGTTTGACGCAACACATAAATAACCAAACTACCTATTTAAAATATTACATATTTTACTATTTAATTGACTTTTTCTATAGCATTTCCTATGATCCTGCGGCGACGACCGTTTGCCAGTCAAGTTCGGACTGAAACACGTTGTTTATACATACTCGTACAACTATTTTAATTCGTATTTCCCACGATCATCATTTTATTTTTAGTATAGTCGGAGATACTCAACATTTTATTGTATTTACAGGGATACCATTTTTGTGTTTTAAAAGATCAGCAACATACATAGGCAGCCCTGTTTGGAAAGGGGTTGTTAGCACATGAAAACATTACCTATTTGCGATATTCAACCGAGGCAAGAGTGGTGGTAAGAGTTCGAATCGCACACCTTTTTGGACATTTACCATTAGGAATTGGTAGATCTTAGATTTTACTGGAATATCTTAGGATTTACTGCAGTTCGAGCTTTTACAGTAACATATACATACCGGGTATATCAAGACTGCTACCGAAAACGAAGCCGGTTGGTAGTTTTAGTGGCTACAAACACAATTCAATTAAAAATTTCGCATAGAAACGCGACAATTATTTTTTATGATTTTTTAAATATCGTCGTTTTTGGGTGGTAAATCCATAGTTTTTGCTAAAAGAATAATTTAAACTCTTTTATACCTTAGAGTATTTATAAATAAAAGGGCATACACTATTATTTTAGGAAAAAATGTATTTACCACCCAAATATGGCGATAGGAAAAAAAATAACAAAAAAAAATTGTCGCTTTTTTTTGCAACTTTTTCTGTTGCATTGTGTCTGAAGTCGCTTAAACTACCACCCGTCTTCGTTTTCGGTAGAAGTCTTGATATACCCTGTATATGCTTAATCCATTGACGTAAAATATATGGACGGGGCGGAGAGCGAGAAAAGTGTTGTCACGAAAGTGGTCTGCAGACCAGTGCAGCGGTAGTGACGTCACAGCGCACCGGTCTGTAAGTCGTCGTAAAAATGCCCAATTGTATCGTGCGTGGGTGCAATAAATATGATCGAACATTCACAAAAAATAAAGATAACATTTCTTATCACCGATAAGTAAAAATTATATTACTTTAAGTCAATATAACATTTATTTTAGCATTATTGAAAAACAATTTCATGGCCGCCATCAAATCATTCGGCGTATGTATTCTGTACGACATAACTTTGTACTTCGTAGCGGCGCATATTTAGGAATGCGTAGACCTAAGCTGTAGTCGAACTGATGCCGTGTAATTATTTGACATATTTACCACTTGATTTACATATTTTTAATCCGTAGCAAATTATACTACTAAAACTACCTATAATGCAAATTAAAATGTGTTCCATTTAATAAAAAGGCCTACTAAGACGTTACAAATTTTCAGATTTATTATTTTTTATTCATTTTATTTTAATTCTTTAATATGATGTTTTTTCTGTTATCAGTTTGCACACTATATTTCACATATTATTTTACATAATTAATATACAACATATTTAATGTTAAAAATATTTTTCCTGATTTATGGATATACATAGAAATCAAATCAAATGTTTATAATTTAACGTTTAAATAACTACGACGTAACAAAGTTACGTCGACGGTCGGATCCTTTAGCACACTACGTAGTTACATAAAAATCTAACAGATGGCGCGATGTTCACAGGCGTCTTTTTGACGTACCCAACGTACTGAAGGGCCTATCCTTAGTTTTTAAATCAATGGCCTAATCAGATTAATTTGAAATGGCGTCAATTTTGTTTTTGTTTCACTGTTGAGTTATTTATATAACTAGCGTACAACGGAATGAATTGTGTGGCGCGCGTACTTGAATAATAGCGAAATGTTTACATATCGGTTTATTATTGATTCTATTTAACAGTACTTTAAGTTATATGTATAAATAAACATAGTTCGTTGTTGAAATGTGCGGCGTGCATACTTGCATATTATCGAAATATTTAGGTACATGTATTCCAAATCTTCCAAATCCATTAATTTTGAACGAATTTGTGATTTTTCTATTCTTGTTGTTGTTAAAAGTGATAAGAACACAATTGCGACGCACAAATCAATTTAAAAATATTACGTTTCCAGGTTAGTACAGGTGTTAAACTAGGGGTCTTGGCGGTTTAACTTTTGGTACCATAGATAATGCTCGCACTCACCTTAAATCCGGTTTTGTAATAACGTTTCATTTGATCCGTAGTCTAAACCTGGTACAAAACTCAGTACTTTAGATAGTTCACGTTTTGTAATAAGGCCGCAACTGTTTGCTTGACCAAGGCATCAAATCTAAAAGTTCACGGTTTAAATCGCTCCATGAGGTTAATAAAGCGTCAAAATTCAACAAATTGGTGTTTAAACTAGTTAATCGTAATATGACTAGTATAAAGCTGAGACATAATATCACTTAGCCAAACAGTAAAAACCTCCCAGCTGTGCTAACACGCTGAAGTGGAGACCGATCGGGTTTACGTGTTGCCGGCAATATTCGATGATTAATATAATAATACGGCTATTACGTGTTAACATGCGTACTCAAGCCTGCACACAGATTTGAATCCGGTCGCGTTTTTTTTATGTATCAACATTACCTGTTTCACGACTATAACATTAATGTTATGGAGCATTGAAAATGGAAGTGCCAAAAAGTTAGTTTCTATCTCATATTAATTAGTGTGTGACGAAGCGATTAGATACAGTAACACCCTCGATTGTGGTTCATGTTTTATGCTCGCAGGACGCGGAGTATGAACATGTACACGGAGAACAGTGGGCGTTGTTTGCAGACCTAATTACGCCTTTAATTATCACGTTCTACAAAATACGTCTTGATGAGATTTTATTTTATAATTACAATTATCTCTTAAATATTATACTAAATTATCCTAATTAAAATAGCGATGTTTATATCAAACAGAGTAGTATTTTGTTTGGAATATACATTATTAGTATTTTAATTTGTTGGCGCTTAGTTTAGCAATTAAAGACGTTAAGCTAAACAATTTATTTACCTTATTCCAGCCATAAAAAGACATTTCAACATATAACAATAATATCAATTGATAAGACTAAAACACGGCCGATGTCTAAGGATAAATCCCATGTGCAAATCAATGTTGGTTGTAGCGACGTATAACACCCGACAGCATTCTTTTACAAAGAGTTGTGTTGCGACATGTACGGAGGTAGGCTAAATAAAGGTTCTATTACCTCGCCATTTGTAGGGCAGGCGTAAATAGTGTCTGGGAGGAATTGGTGGGTGAGTTCAAAGGCAGGTCACGCGCGAGCCCGGCGTGCGCGCTGCGCCGCACCACTTTTATTACATTTCCCGAATAAAACGCCCTCGACAGAAAGCTTATTTCCACACGCATTGTATATCATCTACGCATTAATTTTTGGTGTATGGAGTTACATGCGCAATTGATTGCAATTTTTTTATGTGTTTCTACGCATGATTTGCTGATTCTGTTATCCTACCATTATCGTTTCTTACATATTATGATTGATCTTGATTAATACGAATTTTGGAGAATAATTTATATAGAACTAGCACAATTTGTATCGCCCGTCTTAAAAATCTATCTAACTCCCTCAAGGTTCATGCCTTTCCACACGATCCCTATTGACGATCGACATGACATTGGGTTGTAGCTCATTCGAATTAGGTATTTCATTTATTACCTTCCTAAGATATGTTATATTGTAAGCTAACTTGTTAAAAATAAATGTTATGTTCTCATAATATAGACAAAAGAACAAGAAAAAATTCTGAGAATTAATTTTAGCCACATTGACTTTTCTTTCGGATAGAGGTTATAGAAAGTACACTTTGGAAGCGTCGTCTCTGGGACGTGGCCACAATATGTTACCGACTATGATATTTTTGTCTGTCTATTTTTTAATTTTGGTGTAATACTGTTTACTCACGATAGTCGTTATAATTTTATAATTGCGGTTATTGCTGTTTTGTTTTTGGTACTTACAATATGATATAATTCTCAGAACATGGTGATAGAGCCTTTTACGGACTTACGAATAATACGTGTTATAAAATAAAATAATTATTCTCGATTTCGTGGCAGCCTTAGTAATCCTTATATTCGGAAAAACCTATTTCCAGGAAAGGATGACCAGGATGACTATTATGACCTTTCCATAAAATATGCCATCTATATATATAAGTATAATTAAATAAAGTTCGTACTATATTATGAGGTGAATCAGAACCTTTATTATTTTAGACTGTTGGGATCATTCATGGCAGCAAATGTCCGCTGTGAACCGCGAGTTCTTTAATTCTAGTTTAGGTCCGATAATCCAATAAGTGTGAAACATTTGGTTTATCGTTGGCTGAGAATATAACTTATGTCCGGCATGGCTATCAGTTTTCTCCTGTCACATGACACATCTTGGTAAAAATCTAAGTCAGATGTTCTGTGAAAAGCTTTAGAGCCTCAAACAACCCCTTCGGGTATATAGGTGAGATCATAACTAATCACATGTTGTTTACGGTTTTATTAATTGAAATTTGAAATTTAATTAGCGAGTTTCTAGCCAATTCTTCTCGGCAGAAAGTGTAACGTACCATTTTCCAATAATTAAACGCGAGCGGCTACATAAGACGGAACGTAAACCGGATATACTTCATATGTTGTTGACCGGATATAGTTGTACTGCGACGGAGGCGACAGCTTCGAAAGCATCAATATATGTCCTGGAGATTAAGGTAATGGCTACAAGTTGTTGCGATTTATACATTTAAAAAACATTAACTGTCATTACTTTAATTTAATTAGATAAGACAATAGTTGTTTATTGCCCTAATAAAGTTAAAAAAGCTCTCCTACCTTAAACTTTTTGGCACGATATTTCTAATAGATACTATAACCGTTCAAATTCTCATATAGCCATGTGCTTCCAATGAAGATTAGTCAACATATCATGTCCATGTTGTACCTTTATGTTTAACATGATATTGCCGAGGCTCCATTCTGTATAGTAAGCGATTAGGGTTGAACAACAAATGAATGAGTACAAAACATTTTGAATCATTGAGGTCATCGTTTTTCTGCATATTTTATAAGATGTGGCTAATAACAAAAGATTTATTCGTGTAGTTTTTGCGTATCCCTTTAAATTTCCCGGGAATAATTTAAATTACTAACAACCCTATTGAATTCACCGACAAATCTTTTCGTGCCTATCAAAGCTGTTATTTGAAATAGCCGTATCCCCATCGTAACTACCTTGACCGTTTGACAAATAATACCGTACTTGTCATATTTTATGTTCGTGACCTGAATGTTGTCGGCTCTTTTACTTTATTTATCATTGTATTACTATTAACTGGATACTTTGTCAAACAACGCCTTGTATTTGTTCTTGCGTAGTTTAATCAGTTATACATATATTGTAAATGTTGAGTGTTGCTCATTAATCACTACCATCAAGTATATTGAACATGTGAAAGGAGAGGTCGAGGGTTCGATTCCCGCCCCGGGAGAAATGTTTGTGCGGCCCACAAATATTTCTTCCTGGTCTGGGTCTTAGTGAGACCGAAAAGTGTATCGTAGTTCCTGATACCCACGATAAAAAAACTCGATCTTACTGGGTGCTATTTTGGGTGTTATTTAACAAGAGCCGAAAATTGGATGTAGCGTTTACTGTTAACGATATTTGGTTAAGTGTGATGTTATGGACCAGAAAGATGTCCTTAAAATATAATAGCTACTATACAAAATAGATTTCATATTTTGGTACTGAATATACTTGTATTGGTTGGTGGATATTTATTGACTGTGTAGACGAGATAGCGGTCCACCCTGTCTCCTGGCAGTGCCTGGAACAACCAAAAGGCGTTACCTCAGTCGTTTATGGGGCGAATAACCTTTTTAAGCCTTGTTAAATGAAGGATACGTCAACACTATAAATTTGGATAAATAACCGCTTTAAATATATCGTATTACAAAAAATGACACCAGGTAATATATATGTTATGGGCCAAATGATTAATGTGGGCAGTATTCATAATGCCCGGGCAGTATGAATAATGCCCAGCCATATCGGGCCAAGTGATTAATTACAATCTAAACTCACCTATTTATCACATTGCCCGGGCATTATGAACATGACATGATGATCGGGCAATGTGATTAATAGGTAAATTTTTACGTGGTGCACTGTCGCGTTGTCGTATCTGCAATAGACCCATAAATTAGAAAGGTTGAATTGACCTGCTTAGTTGTTTTTTAACGTCCGAAACATTATCTTCAGAAGGAAATTAGTGTACCCACTTTATGGATCAGTTAGGTCGACTGTGCCCCAAAACCGACTCGGGACATCCCGACTTCACGTAGTCTTGGCTACCGACCCTAGAGTGTATGAGGCGCGGAAGCAGAGCAGCCCCCGCCCGATGTAACGAAGCGTGAGCATGGGTGCCTATCTTTTGTTACGCAAGGGCGAAGGGGCTGAACTTCCCGTAGCGCCGGAGACGTTGCAGAAGCAAATTTGTATTAACAACAAGTGTTTTGAGGTTAGGTTACTATAATTTATATTTCTCAGGAATGGTGCGTTACCTTTTCATGGGAATGGTACCAGGGGAGGTGCGTGACCTTGCAATAGCCGCATGTCACTTCAGCTCATTGTTTTGATATCGATTCGCTTTATATCACTCCGCCCAATAGGCACTGGGCATTATTCATAATGCCCGGGCAATGTGATAAATTTATTGGTTATAATCACATTGACCGTTCTTATTGGGCATTATGAATAATGCTCGATTAATCAATTGGCCCATAACATATATAAACTTTGTCTAAGTTTACTCAAATCTACTGCGCTCTTGATAGAGGGTGTTTATGTAGTAATACATAAACAGCTTATGTATTTATGCATGTATGTACATAAACAACTCGTATTATACTTACTAATTGCAGTATAAGGGTGTTTGCAGAACTGTTTATTACTATTAGAAATTAGTAATTACTTTACTTGCACACATATGTTTAATATTTGTTTCAAATTTGTCGAGTAATTATTTATTAAAATAGCCGTCTAAAGTCTCGTAAAAATGACCGAAATAAGAATGTTAACTAATAACATTTTGGTTGATAATTAACTTCTACATTAATAAGTAATTACATTAATGAATTATAAAGCGTCATAAAAAAATTTTTTCAATTAATAGTGCAATTTTGCTCGTGCTGACATGACTCAAGGAAGTGTAATATATACGTTATGGGCCAAGTGATTAATCGAGCATTATTCATAATGCCCGGGCAATATGAATAATGCCCAATAAGAGCGGGCAATGTGATTAAAACCAATCAATTTATCACATTGCCCGGGCATTATGAATAATGCCAAGCGCCTATTGGGCAGAGTGATTTGCTTTACGCAAATCAAAATGAGCCGAAGTGGTAGAATTTAGAATAGGGCAGCACGAGGGGGTGGGTTGGGAGTAGTGGAGGGGGAGTGTCGCACCTCCCCTGGTACCACTCCTATGAAAAGGTAACGCACCATTCCTGAGAAATATCTATTATAGCAACCTAACCCTTAAAACACTTGTTGTCAATATAAATTAGCTTCTGCATCGTCTCCGGCTTTATATATACACTCTAGGGTCGGTAGCCAAAAGACTACGTGAAGTCGGGGTGTTCCGAGTCGGTTTTGGGGCACAGTCGACCTAGCTGATCCATAATGTGGGTACACAAATTTTCTTCTGAAGATAATGTTTCGGACGTTAAAAAACAACTAAACATAAACAGATCAATTCAATCTTTCTAATTTATGGGTCTATCGCAGATGCGACAATGCGGCAGCGCACCACGTAAAAAATCACCTATTAATCGCATTGCCCGATCATCATGTAGCCATATTCATAATGCCCGGGCAATGTGATAAATAGGTGAGTTTAAATTGTAATTATTAATCACTTGGCCTGATATGGCTCGGCAATATTCATACTGCCCGGGCATTATGAATACTGCCCGCATTAATCACTTGGCCCATAACATATACAATGTATACTATCGAGGGGCAACAAGCGGAAAAAACATGATTTAATAAACTTTCCACGTCCCTATGATTTATCGCGTTATAAGCTCTCGAGTTTCGGGCGTTACCTTTACAGCCTTATTATGTATTCCTTACTGTCTTACCGCCAATATTATACAATGGATATATTCATTCATGATATAAAATACACTTATCGTTCGACAGCTCTAGATTTGCCACCTATTGTTTATTAATCGAGCGCTTTGAACTTTGAACTTTCATTGTAAACGTCTGAGCTATCTTTTTATTATTGATCAACATGCTTTTATGTTAGTTATACTCAAAAGTATGGCCTCTGCGTTGCGCAAAAGTTATATAAAAATACTTTCGCCCGATGACAAGGCCACTAGTAAAAATGTACACGAAAAATACGGGTCATTTGATTATTTTATTTATAATGCCATTGTACTATTTTTATTAGAGATCCACTTATAATAATCTTACACTCTACAGATTATTTTTGTTACTAAGTACTCGGAAACGTTTTTAAATCAATACTCATACTATCCCAGTTTTAAGCAATCTTATTATACAGGGTATATCAAGACTGCTACCGAAAACGAAGCCGGGTGACGGTTTAAGGGGATACCTCGAAAAATTTGGCTTTTTTAAAAGCCTACATATCATAAATTACTAAGATTAGGTAGTCCATTTTCAGATATGTTTTAATTGATGATATAATTAACAATTTTATGAATCAAAATACATGATTACGCCACCTTGCCTTAACAAAAATACAGTCCAAAGTAGCAGCTGTTAAGTTTTTTAAGAACTCAGAACTCCTAACTTACCCCGTGTAGAAACTCAAGATTAATTTGACATAAACATATTTTTAAATATTATTTTTTCGCGAGAAAAAAACAAGAAAAAAGTAAATAGTACGATGACAATAAAATAAAATATGGTTTGGCGCTTATGTTGTTTTATTTTGAGAAGCGCATGGGCCATCCTATCCCATTCTTGTACGTTACGGCCATATAAGCTATCTCATTGGGGGCGTTCCCGTCAGACGGCCGCGGGCCTTGGTGGACGACGGATCTGCGCTCGACGTTTCGAAATTCTAGCCCGCCGATTATTTTTTTACGTAATTTCAAATTTACGTAATTCTTATTATTTTAGGTGGTACTCTTTTTTGTTTGTACATTTTAATTTTTTTACATATATTTAAAAAATAAAGAGCAATATATATTAATTTTAAAGTTCATTTTTAACTAGCGTAAGTTACCAAAATAAAAGAGAAAGGTCATTGACTTACGTATAAGCGCTCAACGAAATTAGTCGAAGGGAGCGTAACATTTTATTCATTTTGCCTCATAATATGATTACGACGCTGAAGTCTCGGGTTCAAGTCCCGGTCATTTTAATTTCTGTTTTTTGTTATTTTTCCGAAATGTTCCTAATCGATATTTGAAAGAACCATCGTTCCGAAAAAATGTAAATATTCTCAGAAAAAAGAATATGTGATCCGCATTTTCATTGATTTTTTTGTTATTATTCCCGTGAAATTTTATACATTTTTGCCTCATAATATGATTACGACGCTGAAGTCTCGGGTTCGAGTCCGGGTCATTTTAATTTTTGTTTTTTTGTTATTTATCCGAATGATTCCAAATCGATATTTGAAAGAACCTTCGTTCATGAAAACATGAAAATATTCTCAGAAAAAAAATGTGGTCAGCATTTTTATTGATTTGTTTGTTATTGTTCTGATTGGTTTCTAATTCGATATCTGAGAGACTCTTCATTTCCATAAACTAAATTCAAGGTCAGAATTGGTAATTCTGTGTCAGCCCATATATGTCCCACTGCAGGGCACGGGCCTCCTCTACAATCGAGAGTACAATTGAGAGTAGTTAGGCCACCACGCACTTGAATTGACAATTGGCCGATTAATTTCAACTTTCAACTATTACCTGAGCTTGTAGATCCACGACTTGTAGACTGCCTCAGTGGCGTAGTTGTACTAAGGTACGGTTACAAAGGTGAGGCCTCGGGTTCGAATCTCGGGTAGGGCAAAGTGATATTGGATTTTTCTATTCATTATCAGCCCAGAGTCAGGAATTTGTGCCCGATATGGCGATAGGCTCGCCACCTATCACATCGTGGGACGGAACATACATGGCGAAATGTGGGTCTTGGCACCTCTGCCTACCCCTTCTGGGAAAAAGGCGTGAGTTTATGTATGTATGTATGTAGATCCACGACATACGAGAAATATGAAAATAAGGGATCCAACGTAATCTCTATGATATGGTCATTGCGATCATTGTCATCGAATTAATTCGGTTAAAATAAATTCTTTTCTCGTTGTATTGTTCTTTCAGTATATATTATCATTATTTTTCATCAAAAATATTTTCATCTGATATTACAATATTTCTTGTTGCTAGCTCCTATAATATGAAGGCTACGCGATATTCCCACCAAGGTCGCACCAACTTTTATTATCAATTGAATTTACTTATAACTTTTAATCGGGTTTTGCCCAATAAATATATTAATAGTGAATTAAATATAAAACCCTTGTTACCATATTATTCCGTTTCACTAAATTCAAAGTCAGAATTGAAAATTTTTGCTTTTGATTCGATTGATATCTAAATCGATATCTAATGGGTCCTTCATTTGAATGAGTAAGTCAGAATTGATAGTTGAGGCCGCCATTTTGAACTGTTTTGTGTCTGGTCATGAACTGGCCATCATAATATTGTGATATTTTTCAAAACCATCCAGTATAATACCATTAGAAAAATAGTACCTTTCGGGAGCACCTCTATCAATAGACAGATGAAGACAATCCCATCAAAAACATCCTGTAAAAAAATTCCAAGTCTCGCAGCTCAGGGTTTCTACCTAAAAAAATTGTGAGATGCTACATGCATATACCGATACCAAGTCGATTAATTTATTTAGTCCTTGCGTAAGGGACCTTCTGTATAAAGTTATTACGTAAGCTATTATCATATACATATTAAAAATTCTTTACGTTATAAATAAATGGATCGCCTTGGCCATCGCATGAAACCATAATGTATCGTACAATTCATACATAATGCTGCTGGATGGCAGAATTTTTTTACAGGATGTTTTTGATGGGATCTCACGTCTTTTTTTAGAGTCCTACTTTTTTTTCTTTTCGGTACTTTTTACTTCTAGAATATCACCAACAATTTTTCATAAAGGCTCTGTCTTATGGTTTTTTCTTATTTTTGTAGGTGTCAATTTATCACAAATATCACGGATTTGATTATTAATATTCTTTCTTTCATGGTAATTGATATTTTGGAGCTATTTAGTCTATTTATTTGCAAGTTTTTCTTCGTTATGTCTTTCTAGAGGAATTTTGTACAGTTTCATGGGCTGAATACACTCTTTCCCTCTCAATACCCTGTCCTGTTATGCCTTTTATATACTAGGTATCTCAAGACTGCTACCGAAAACAAAGTCGGGTGGTAGTTTTAGTGAGTACAAACACAATGCAACTAAAAATTTCGCAAAGAAATGCGACAATTATGTTTTATGATTTTTTAAATATCGTCATTTTTGGGTGGTAAATCCATAGCTTTTGCTAAAATATTAATTTAAACGCTTTTATACCTTAGATTACTTATAAATAAAAGGGTATACACTATTATTTTAGGAAAAAATGCATTTACCACCCAAATATTTATTTATTTAATTCTTTATTGTACACAATAAAAAGGAATAACAGTTTAGAGATAATACAAAACAACAAAGTACAAATGGTGGTCTTATCGCTCTAAGGCAATTTCTACCAGACAACCATGGGATGGATATATGAGCAGGAAAAAGATAGGGCAGTGTAAAATAAAGATAACGAAAGCATGGAGACAAATAAAATCATAAAAAACATATAAATACATTATATATATACATACCACATATACATACATATTATATACACATACATAAGTATTTTACATATACATACTTATATACATTTATATAAGTATATATACCACAAATATGGTCATAGGAAAAAAATTAAAAAAAAATTGACGCTTTTTTTTGCAACTTTTTTGTTGCATTGTGTCTGAAATCGCTTAAACTACCACCCGGCTTAGTTTTCGGTAGCAGTCTTGATATACCCTTTATAGACTAGCGACCCGGCCCAGCTTCGCCCGGGTACAAATAGATTTCTGTACAAAAATATGTACGTATTATTATTATACATATAAACCTCAGGCACGCTACTGCCGCCCTGGCCGGCCGGTACCGCCGCAAGCGCTACGTCCCGCAATTTTAAATCTGTAATATCTTCGAAAATATTCATTTAAATCTCGTGCTGTAAAGGACCATATAGATCTATATTAAACCAACAATGTATTTAAGCTTTTTAATTGGAGAAGGATTAATGCTGTATTTTTCGTAAAAAGTAAATGACAAAAAACTGTTATTGTGGGATATCCATAAGAGATGGACATATACCATCGCGGAGTTTTCTGTAGACCTTTTCAATGTGTACAAATAATTACTACATTATTTTGATAAATCTCGTAGGGTTCAGCCTGCGTTTGCAATGTAAGCGGAAAAAATTGATAATTAACGACATCACATTAGAAACCTCAAATATAACAGTATTTCTCCACTATTTAATGGATGTTATTATACACGTAAACCTTTCTATTGAATCACTCTATCTACTAAAAAAACCGCATCAAAATCCGTTGCGTTGTTTTAAAGATTTAAGCACACAAGGAGACAGAGAAAGCGACTTTGTTTTATACTATGTAGTGATACCTATCTAGAACTATTATTCCATTATATACGGGAACAATTATTCATTAACTGCAAATGTAACTTTGTAATCCTATACATTTATATGGGATTACAAAGTTATTCACGCAGTTGGTGTATCTAGAACACTAGTCAGAAATTACGAAATGTTTAAATTTTTCCCTACTTAAGTCACTAAACACGAATCTATACATATAAATAAAATTGAAGTGTCTGTTTTAAGAGTGAAAATATAAAAAAATGTCCTACTACATATCGTTATATACACGATACCTGTGCCGAAAATGATATTTAAAATTTTTTTGTCTGTCTGTCTGTTTGTTCCGGCTAATCTCTGAAATGGCTGGACCGATTTTGACGGGACTTTTTTTTCAGGTAGCTGATATAAGAAGGAGTAACTTAAGCTACATTTATTTTAGAAAAGTTATTTTCTGTCTGTTTGTTCCGGCTAATCTCTGAAATGGCTGGACCGATTTGGCGGGACTTTTTTTGTCAGGTAGCTGATATAATAAGGAGTAACTTAGGCTACATTTATTTTAAAAAAGTTCTTTTATTTTAGAAAAATAAAGTTTTTGTTAAATTCCACGCGGACGAAGTCGCGGGCACAGCTAGTTACATTCTAAATTTAAAGGTTCTATGTCTGCTAGAAGTGCCTTAGACTTTTGATGATCGGTCAGTCAGTTAGTGAGTGACAAAATTAAGAAAGTTTGACTAGTTACAATTCTTAAACTAGTGGTTCAAATTGAATGAAATTTTAAACATACCGTGTTTACACAATGCCTGCTTAGTAACTGAAAATTCAGGTTTCTTGCTTCGTTTAACCACAACGAAGTTATGGGGGGTTTAAAATGATCTGAATTGCTTCTAGAAAAGGATGGTACGACTGTGCCACTTTTTAGCTCGACTTGGTGGGGGCATTGCCGTGCCCCCAGATTTAGTATATTTTTTATACGAATCTATTTTATATGTCACTGAAAGTCTATATCTATACTAATATTATAAAGCTGCAGAGTTTGTTTGTTTGAACGCGCTACTCTCGGGAACTACTGGTCCGATTTTTTTTTTTTTTTTTTTTTTTATTGCTGTGTATGGCGAGACGAGCATGCCGTTCGCCTGATGGTAAGCGATGCGACCGCTCATGAACAGTAGCAAAACCAAACAACATCTTGAACTATAAAGCAATGCTTGGCATTCCACTGCGCTCGCCATCCTGAGACATAAGATGTTAAGTCTCAATATGTCCAGTAGTTACTCTGGCTACAATGTCCTTCAATCCGAAACACAACAGTGCATTTAAACTGCTGTTTGACGGGAGAAATAGACATTGCGGTGGTACCCACCCAGGCAGCCTCTCACATATGAGAGACCTACCACCAGTAATTTGAATGATTCTTTCAGTTTTGGGTAGTTCATTTATCGAGGAAGGCTATAGGCTATATATAATTACGCTATGACCTATAGGAGGAAAGCAGTAGTGATATTTCTAGCAAATACGAGGATATTTTGTTCGTTTTTCTTGGTCCGATTGGTCGATATTCTAAACTGATAGTCAGAATTAAACATTTTGACCGCCATTTTTAAACGTGTATGCACCCGGGCGGACCCGGGCCCGATCGCTAGTATTACTATAAAATTAATATTTACAATGCTTTTCATATAACAAAAGCAAAATAATTGTATTTGATATCAAATAATTGCGCTGAAAAATTTGTCTAGCGTAAATAAAAGAAACATTGTTAAACAAAAATTATCCCTATTTGGTTGTAAAGAAGGTTCAAACTGGAACGGGCGGGTGTGATCGCCGTCATTCTCGCGCCAAGCGCATAGCAGTAATAATAAGAGCGTGAGCGCCGGTGTGACCGCACAGTTCCAAAATCAATAATAATTATTTTATGTGGAATTTAAACAATAATCTAATGTAATTACTTATCGTTTCCGCTCTGTGTACATACTTCAGGAATACCTAGTCAGTTTAGTTTGGTTGTTATTACAAAATTCAAATTTATTTCACACATTTTTGTTAAATTTACAGTTGTATCGTAAGTCAAAAATCACAAAACAGCAGAACTAAGAATGACATTCTTTTATAGGCGAAAGTCAGTGGTCAAATCACAGGTCAAATGAAGTAGAAACAAATAAATCATCGCTAGGCGCAATGCCTTTGGCGGCATTTATCAAAGGGCGCCTAGGCGATTAGCGCTTCACACTAGTAGAGTGAGTGACCGGCAAAACAATTGGTAACTATCTTGTATTTATACAGATATTATTGTAAATGTTTTTGAGGTTTTCGTAAAGTAATAGTTTAAAGTTCGTGTTTTAACACTTAGATTATAATAGATTTTTTTATCAATACAAAAGTATGATAAACAATATATAGGCACATTGTCAGAATCATACGGATTATAAATATACATAGGTCTACATTAATTTGTTATTACTAATGTTAATAATACCAGTAGATAATATTTAATCGGGGAATGTGCGCCAGTAGCGCAGTGCCGCGGCGTGATGCGGCAACTTTCGTTAACCACGCCCCAAAATGCTGCGAATATTTTTCGAGGTAGGCTCTTAAGAGACTTCAGACACAATGCAACAGAAAAAGTTGCAAAAAAAAGCGACAATTTTTTTTGTTATTTTTTTCCCATTACCATATTTGGGTGGTAAATACATTTTTTCCTAAAATAATAGTGTATACCCTTTTATTTATAAATAATCTAAGGAATAAAAGAGTTTAAATTATTATTTTAGCAAAAACTATGGATTTACCACCCAAAAATGACGATATTTAAAAAATCATAAAAAATAATTGTCGCGTTTCTTTGCGAAATTTTTAGTTGCATTGTGTTTGTAGTCACTAAAACTACCACCCGGCTTCGTTTTCGGTAGCAGTCTTGAGATACCCAGTAATTAAATATTCATATGTAGAAAGAAGTTTCCATACGAATAGGATTTAGTATGAAAAGGTTATGATTTTGTAACATTTGTTTTTAACACATCACTTGTAATGAATTAGGTCTGTTTATTTTTAATTATATGATGTATACAAAGCAATGTTCATTTGGCTTCCGATAAATTTATTATGTCAAAGAAATGCGTGTTTATGTTAGCAGGTATATATATACCTACTGATAAAAATTCCAATGTATGCTGAGACAAATATTTCCACATACATATTATAATACATATTGAGATTCTTTCTATTCCTAGAAAAGCCAAATATTTACGTGATCTGACACAAACAAAGCATGAAATTTTTTAATGATGTTTTCCTTAGCTTGTCGTACAGTTTTCCTTATCGTGGAAGCGAAGTGAATTGTGTTTGCTCGGAATATTCCGAGCAGCACACATCTAGGAGACTCGGAGTTTGTTAACTTATCGTTAACCACGGGGGGCTATTGACAACCTTATTGTTCTCGTTATTTCTTTTGTACAACATATTGTTGCCAGGGTATCGATTACTTATCGTTCAGCGATAATATTTCTCAAATGGAACGAGTTAAGTAGCGTGTAAAATTATGAATTGATTATGTTATTTATATTGCCGCGAATGGCGGCGAATGCACATTTAATCACGATTTGTATATATTTAATAAGTAATAAGCATCTCTTTCTGCTGAACACACGACAGGATGTCGGTTGGCATTGACCAGTAAGGTGAAGTGACCTTTATCTGTTCCTTTATGTTTATGCATTTATTACGCCGCCATAATAGTGTATGCTATAACGTTGCTTTGTACTAATGCACTTGAGATAGGTGCAATTCATGTTTTGTTTAATAAATCTATGAGTAGTAAGAAAACTTTAATGGTTTTAGCAATTAAATGTTTTACTCCTTCATAATCATCACAACATAGCTTTGTTTAACACATAACTTAGTATGTACCTACTCATTTGGTTGACTAATAAAAATTGCTTTCCTCAAGGCTTATTTCCAAACATGAATCATACGATTAACTTTCTTGTTTATTCGCAAGTGGCTAGTTATTGAAAATGACCTCGTAAATATGGTTTAAAAGCGCAATCACACCGGGTGTGCACTATACATAGTGCAATGCGCACTTAACTTGCGGCCATCGTACACTTGGCCATTGTAACGGATTAACCCTTAATTTGACAATGTATGCCCTGACATACAAGAAATTTGAAAAAATATTTTGTTAAAAAAATTGCAAAAATAACACGTTTTAATAATGTTATCTACTTGCAACACTATCTATTTTTAGAAGAAAATATAAAACAGATGTCTGATAACACTAGTTTTGACATTAGTCGACGAAAATGGCGACCTGGCGGCAGTCAGCTGTGCTATCCAAGGGAAATAAATTGAAATTCAATTCATTTCGCGATTTAGGGCATGTATTATTACTAAATTCTATGCATGATATTATGATACTATCATTTTGGTAATGATTTTGAATCTTTACTTACAAAAAATGGTTCAATTTGGGGTACTAACATTATGTATGCGGTGACATACATTGCCAAGTTCATAATAAATTACCCTTTATTTCATTTGTATGTCATGGCATACATTGCCAAATTAGAGGCTTTGCTTTGCTTTATATTGAATTTTAGCGCTAATTCCTATTTAGAATGCACCTTCTGACAATAGTGAACGTTCAGATATTGAAGACGAGATATGTATGCGCGCTTCGCTTACTTTGTTTTGTTCCTCTGCACCCTCTATTGATAGCTCTTTAGAAAGGCTAAACCTATTAGACGATGAACAAGACCCTGCTATCGGAAACTGTTTATCCAAGTCCATCTCTAGAACAAAATTGTAATATAGTACCGGTATTAAGTGACATTACATCATTTCCCGCAACACCTGCATCTCCCACAATTCCTGCACCTCTTGCACCCCCTGCACCTGGTTTGGCAACACCCTGCATGACGAGCAATGCTTTCACTGCATCAAGTTCCAAGAAAACCCGGTTAAAACGTCCCACGGTTTATGTTGCTAAACGAAGACGAGTTCAAAAATTCACTCTAACTTATCGCTGGAAAAAAGCTGTATTTCGACATATGGCAACCACCGAAGAGGAAGCAGATCCTACAGACGATGTTCAAGTCCTGTTTCCACTGGAGTATTTATACAAGTATTTTTCCCCTGACATTTTAGCAGATATTGTTGAACACATAAACGCGTATGCAATTTCTAAAACTGGACGTACCATTGGTTTCACTGAAGACGAATTGCGGGATTTTTTAGCCATACATATAATAATGGGTGTTGTGACCATGCCTTCTTACACTGATTATTGGAGTTTGCGATATAGATACAAACTGGTGGCCGATTTGATGCCTCTAAAACGATATCAACAAATCCGTCGTTATTTACATTTCGTTGACAACAACATTCAAGACTCCGACAGATATTATAAAGTTAGGCCACTAGTAGCGAAAATTAGGGACAATTGTTTAGCACAAGATAATGAAATATCATTTAGTATTGATGAAATGATGATCCCGTATAAAGGGACAAAAGCGGGCAAGCGTCGCCAATACATTAAAGATAAACCCAATAAGTGGGGCTTCAAAAATTAGGTTCGAGCCGGTGTGTCAGGTATGATTTATGATTTCATTTATATGGGGAAGAGGATACTTTCCGATTTCATAATTTAACAGATAAGGAAGCTTCTATTGGATTTGGAGCGCAGGTAGTAATCTGTATCAGCCCATATACGTCCCACTGCAGGGCACGGGCCTACTCTACAATCGAGAATACGATTGAGAGTAAGAGGTAATAATCGCTTTATGCAAAATTATAAAGTCTAAACCAGCATTTGTTTTCTGCGATAACTTTTTCACTTGTCCGGAATTATTTTATATTCTTAGATGTGAATGTGAATTGTGTGTGCGGTGGAATGACAACAAGGCTGTGAAATTGATAAGTTCCTACGTGGGGGTCGAACCAGTAATTACCATAAAAAGATACTGCAAGGAGTCGAAATCCAAAGTTGATGTACAATGTCCACAAATAGTCAAAGATTTCTTTTTCAAATTCTTTTTCAACTCGTAAAAATGTTTTCCTTATTCATATTTTTAAGTATAATTGTACTAATATTAAATTCTATGTGTAAAAATCGTGTCTTTTATTTCATACTTAGTCCGTAAAGTTATTGGCAATGTATGTCCCAACATACAACAAATCAATAAGACGTAATATTGAGAAATTGTATTGTATGTATGTTGTGGCATACATAGGATTTCCGGAAAACTAAGCTTTCCAGATTTTTTTTATTATTTTTCTATGATAGTTTTATGTGTATCAATTACAATTACAACAAAAACAAAAACGGTTTATATTGCATTTTATACTTTGCCAAATTAAGGGTTAAGCAACTATTGGACACAGTTATGTCAAAATGTAGATGTATGATGTATGTAAATTATTATTATTATTATTATTATTTATTTATTTATTTTTTACTCTCTATGGTCTGGATGCCCACCCATTGCAACGCCAACGTGTACGCGAGTTTGAGGTATTTTGGTGCAAGTATTGTACTGCGCTTGTGTTGTCTCAATGGATTACATGGATATTGGATAAGCAAATTTAAAAAAAAAATGTATTATTATTATTTTTCTCTTTTTTTTTTATTATGATTTGTCTTAAGTTAGTTATAAACACATATTGTTTGTTTGACGCCCGTGACATCACATCACGGCCACACGGAAGACCAGCGCTGGTAACACCAGCACATGCTGAGTGTGGTCCGTTTTTGTAACAAGCATTATTTGTATCACTATCTTTGTATAGTATATTTTGGTTTGTTACTGCTACTTGTTACAAATAAATAATTTTCTTTTCTTTTCTTCTTTCTAAATGAGGCTTGACGCTCATGTTAAAACCAAGATTTTTAAGACAAGATAAAATATGCTGAACTTAGTCTTGATAGTTTAGAGCTTTGGTATTATCAAGAAAATTTTGTCATCACAGACGCCAATGCTTTCCATGCAGTAAACTCGGTTTCACTCATGGTTTTAATAAAAATTTCATCGCTTACTGAGAGCCTTATTTGGGGGCCATCAAATATCCCAGCTTTTAACTTCTCTGTACTGAGACCAGGGAACTTCTGTGCAATATACTCAAAGCAGTTACCATTTGTATGAAGCGCCTTAACAAATTGCTTCACAATGCCAAGGTGGCAAAATTATGCGATCTTTATTGACAAGAGGAGGATGTATAACATTTTGCTTTCCAGGGGCTAAATTTTCTCTAATAGGCCTGTCTTTCCGGGTCCAATGGTGGTTTCTGTCTCTACTACGGTATTTGGTAACTTAGAGAGCACTAATAATAATCATGTGCATTATAGACATAATTATGCCCAATTGTATTAGGGGAGGATTAAGTCCGACGCAACCGCGCGACGTGGCTGCATGACTGCGTAAGTGTGCGTCACAAACAACATAAATATTTTTTACGAGCGATTTATCGACAGGCAATTACCCAAATGGACACAACAAAGCAATTCTCAGTAATCACGAGAAGGGAGAGGAGTGCGTGACTCGGTACGTACGGCTGTTGGACACAGTCGGTAACGATTACGCACACTGCATATAAATATGTTTCACACTTGTCTGCTACGTGATAATCGATTGATTTTGTTAAATCACCAACTAATTAACCACTACATAATTGGCAGAATTCTCGCATGACCATAACTAGTTACGTCGATTTATTTTGGTAGGTAAGTCTTCCTGTGAAATAATTTTGCTTCGGTTAATTGAATATAGAAAATCACAAGATGTCCACTGCTGAATATAAGCCTCAATCAAATATTTACAGGGGAATTCAACTAGGTATTATAATTTAATCAATTCAAATATTTGCAGCCGAGGAATTCCTTTCACCTAGAAATAAAGGATAAATATTTATACATACACTTGCTTTTTTTTTATTCTCAATGTAGAGCTTTTCACTTAGTAAACGTCCCGCCTTAAAACACATGCATCTCTTAGCAAATAAAAACTTTAATACCTAAGTACATAGGCTTAGAACATTTATAAGAAACACACAATAAATATGAGATGGTATGAAGACCCAATGTAAGTACGCTCTCGTCTACATTATAGATATTACTATTATAGATTATAGATATTATTAGATATTACCGGACATGGTGTCGCATCTTGTGTACCTTTAATTTCCAGTTAATGCACTGAATGTCGGTCGCGCGATAAACACCCGGTATCCACAGCAATGTATCGAGGACACTCGCTGATTTCGGTCACTCGTTTAAGATGTGTGAGAAATAATTTTAGTTGTTCGGTAGATGCGCCCACACTGCAACCGCAATTTAGTATAGTGTCTACGTTTCATCTCGGCTCGAAAACTTTTTCGAAAATATAAAATATATAAATGTAAGTAAACATTTCAGAAGCTTTTCATTTAAATAATAAACTAACATTAGTACTTGAATTTACATTACTCAAATAATAAATCATCATCATATCAGCCACAGGAAGTCCACTGCTGAACTAAGGCCTCCCCCAAGGATCTGGCATCATCTGGAAATCATCTGGAAGGCCTGCATCCAGCGACTTCCTGCAACCTTAGTCAGATCGTCCGTCCACCTTGTAGGCGGGCGTCCGACATTTCGCTTGCCTGTACGTGGCCTCCACTCAAGAACCTTTCAGCCCCAACGGCCATCGGTTCTACGAGCTATGTGCCCGGCCCACTGCCACTTCAACTTACCAATCCTATGGGCTATGTCGGTAACCTTGGTTCTCCTACGGATCTCCTCATTTCTGATTCGATCTCGTAGGGAAACACCGAGCATAGCCCGCTCCATGGCTCGTTGAGTGACTTTGAGCCTTTTAATGAGGCCCACAGTGAGAGGCCACGTCTCGGTGCCGTATGTCATCACTGGTATCACACAACTATCGAAGACTTTCGATTTTAGGCACTGAGGTATTTTGGACGAGAAGACGTCGCGAAGTTTCCCGAACGCTGCCCAACCGAGTTGGATTCGACGATTGACCTCTCTCTCGAAGTTGGACCTGCCTAACTGGACCACTTGTCCTAAATAGACATATTCGTCTACAACTTCGAGAGTCGAGCCCCCAACTCCAATGGGGGTGGGCAGAACATGGATATTCGACATGATCTTCGTTTTATCCATGTTCATTTTAAGACCCACCTGTTGGGAGACTCGATTAAGGTCTTCGAGCATAGTGCTAAGGTCTGCTAGCGATTCTGCCAAGACTACAATATCGTCGGCAAATCGAAGGTGAGTAATATACTCGCCGGTGATGTTGATGCCGAATCCTTTCCACTGCAAGAGCTTGAAGGCGTTTTCCAGCGCGGCAGTGAACAGTTTCGGAGATATGACATCTCCCTGTCTCACGCCTCTCTGTAGTGGAATAGCCTTCGTGCTCTGATCTTGTACTCGGACCGACATGGTGGCGTTGTTGTATATACACATCAACATTTCGATGTACCGATAGTCTATGTGGCACCGCTGAAGAGACTGTAGCACAGCCCAGGTCTCGATCGAATCAAAGGCTTTCTCATAGTCCACAAACGCTAAACAAAGCGGCAAGTTATATTCCTCGGTTTTTTGTATAACCTGCCGTAGCGTATGAATATGGTCGATGGTACTAAAGCCTTTTCGGAAACCGGCTTGTTCGGGAGGCTGGAAGTCATCAAACCTGCGTTCGAGACGATTTGTGATGACCTTCGAAAACAACTTATAGACATGGCTCAGGAGCGAGAAGGGGCTGTAGTTCTTCAGCAAGGTGTTATCGCCTTTTTTGAAGAACAGTACCACCACGCTCCTGCTCCATGCCTCCGGTGTTGAGCCCTCGAGGAGAACGGAATTGAAGAACCTCTGAAGGACTTTCAGTATCGGCGTTCCGCCCGCTTTCAGAAGCTCTGAAGTGATTCCGTCCTCACCCGGCGCCTTGTTGTTTTTAAGTTGTTTGAGGGCCATCTCAATCTCACATAGGCTGATGTCCGGGATATCGCTAAAGTGTCGGATCAACTCGGCTCTCGGGTCTTCGGCCGAGCTAACAGTAGGTTCGGCAACCGAGGTGTAATGCTGTCCGTAGAACTTCTCGATCTCTCTTAATACCTCTTGTACCATCGTGTCGCAAGGAATTTCAGATCCGTCTATTGAGCCGCCGATATGATTCGGCGTCAACGGAAGACTGCAGCGTCATAGATCGACGTTCGGCCATGAGGTCAAGAGTGTGGATCGAGAGTTTTTGTGGTCTATCTCTACGGCGAGGTCTAAAATACTTAGATCCCACCGTATGGACAGCTTCTACCAAACCGCTGTTTAACTCGTCCACTGCAAGGTTTTCTTTTAGACAATCAAAGCGATTTGTCAACTCGAGTTGAAAGCTCTGGGGGTTTTGGAATCAAATAATAAATAGATACACATTTTAGTGATCAAACAGACAATATTTTTTTAAATGTGTCACGGTACATTTAGTTCTCTCAACATTATAACGTTCGCTATTTGAAATAACAAGTTATAATGTTAACCCAAATCGGCCCTCACTATTTATTTAAATATGCTGATAAAAATAGCTTTGAAGGGTTTATCTGTGGAACAACATTAATAATATTTATGCGTTCCATTTCTAGTTCATGGGAGAATATTATAGATAGTAAACACTTTAATTTAACGGTCTTGTTTATCTCAATTTGTAGCAAATAAATTACATGTCTACGATACAGACCTTCAATAACACAATGTTATATTTATTAGAAAATACTAAACATGAGACGGTAGAGAAACGCAGGTAAATAGGTTTGTTGTCGTATGCCTGCCATACAATTCACGCTGTCAATTTCCTAGTATGATAATGAACGATGTGAATGAACATCCACAACAGGTGATGCACGCGACGCATCATGTGAAGCGATGCTGATATCTTCATTCAGATACCGGAAACATAAATCAACGTAGCGCGACGCATTGCGTTCCGCGGATTACCTACACTGCACCTCCTACCGCCTGCCGCCTCCTGCCGCCTGCCGCCTGCCTCCTGCCCCTGCCGCCTGCCCCTGCCGCAATCACTTGTTGCACCTCTACTACTTTTTCAATGAAATACGCTAACGGCTAAACCAAGTCTGCCTCCGTTTCTATAAAGCATAATCATTAATCCTTATGACATTATCATAAATATCAAGAGCCACGGTCCAGTTGGGTTACCTACATAGCTGTTCGGAATATATACGGCACGCACCGCAAAAGAATTCGCTACAATTCGTGTCAAAATTGTATCGGATTCACGGATGTCCGGCGAATCGATGTATGAAGCGGGGTGTGTGGAGCGGTTGCGTGAGTGGCGACGCGGTCGGTGTGGGCGGCGTGCGCTTGTGATGTGGCTGGCGGTTGCCGCTCTACACATGTGGGTATTCCGAACGTATTAGAGTGAGGCCAATCATTAGTAGACAAGCGGCACTATTTGCAGTGAAAGTACAGTGAGTCACGCGCAACGCGTCGGAAATAGAGCTGCGCCCGCGCCGCGCCGCTCGCTGCCCATCCACTTACAAACACCTCTATTATACATATTCATAGTATATGAACGACGGCCGACGCGTCGGCGTCGTGACGCGTGCGTGCTTGGAGGTCATGTGATTCAAATAAACCCATTGTTATCGCCATTCGTCATTATTGCGAAATACACATTTACAGATAAACTACAAATTATTTTTGCTTAATTAATTCGGCCGACATATTGCCCGGACTTAAGAAAAGATTTAACTATATATTCTCAATGTTAGGAAATTACCAAAACATATACTGTGTCCATAATATGACCTTTTCAACTTAAGAAATACAGAAATGTCTCTACATATTATACATACAGCGCTCTTAGTAATTCATGTAGTAATAAAAAAAATACGGAGAAGGAAATTGATAAAAATTCTTCTATGTAAATTACTATTAATCATTATATCTGAGTAAACAGTTCATATATCACCCAATTTTCGTAGAAAACCATTAACGGGCAAATACGGCGGGGGAATCCTATAGCTATAAGCAAGTCATCGACCTTATTCCACCTGAGTTGTAAACTACTAAAAAATGAAAGGTTTCTGAAAACCCACATTCCGTAGACATCAAAGAGCGTCCTTGACGAAAAAACCTTCATAAACATTAAATGGCAGTCGCAATTCTGGGAACAATCGATAATTCTGGGGAAAACCACTGAGATCACAGCTAAATTGTATTGGGTGGTGTTTTATTACCAAAATGAATTACATACATATTATAGAATTCGAAGACTGCGGAAGAGATATAATTTCTTTATCTTGTCAGTTCTACATTGGGCATACGATGTTGAATTGTATAGGAAAAAAAGGGTGACGACGAAACATGAACGTCTCTTGCAGAAGAATTGAATATCATTTCGTAGCGGTTGTGATGTTCTGTATAATATATTGTCTAAAATCGACGACATCAAAAACCTTGTCAGTTATAATGAGTAAGATTAATTCAGTTTGTCTTCATTTTCTTTAATGAGACTTGTATTAATATACATTGATTTTGTGAATATTCATTAACATAGCATCAGCTTATCAAACTGAAAACTACTAGAATTAACTTTCATTTAAACTTTTTTAGTTTTTGTATTGGACAGGCAAGTGAGCAAACAAACAAAACTGATTGTAAGTGATCACTTCCACCCATGAAGATAAAGTTTGAATTATTGCCTGCCCATTGATGCTGAGTAGTGGCTGAAAACAGTATGGCTCTACCCACTATTGAAACTGGCTTAGAAAATAAACATACTAATTATTATCATACATAATCTGGTATTCCGGGGGCCAAACGGCCTATAGCATATTTAATACACCCTTTGAGAATCCTGATATATTATCATATTGAATATTGATTGTAACTATTCGAGCGCTACTCCATAATTTAGCATTCATTCATTGAACACATTTTGTTTAACTACGCATGTACATACTACATACTACAGTGAAACTCTAGTACGCCCAAGTATTCAAACAATAAGCAAGAAACGTGACACGCGTCTGCAATAATATGAGATGCGCACTCGGCCAGACTCTGCCAACGTGTTTCCCAAAGATCTCGCTATCATTTAATGAAATTAATTTTAAACATCCACGTGGCCCGGAAATCCTCAATAAATAAACAGTTCCATTACCACGAAACTCCACAATGGTTTGTGTTGTTATCGGCTATAGTAAAAAGGTTAAATTAATGGCGCTGTTTCGAGTATGAGTTTAAACCTTCACCGGTGCGGTACAATGGTATGTGAGGAGTGAAGGTGGGGCGGGCGGTACTCTGCACGCTGAGTAGTAGCCCAGCAGGGGAGAAGCGACGCGGAGGGGGGACGGAACTCGTCGCGTTCAATATTATTTGTCAGTACATGTGCACCGGACTGTGTGATGTCACAGTATCATTATCGATAACGCTGTTTCAGAAGCATGGCAAATAGAATTTAAAAAATAATAATAAGTGTTTTATTTACAGGAAAATAGCTTTTTAGTTTTTGTATTTCATTGCGAATTATTATAAAACGATAAAATCTAGTAAATACCATGAAATAGATAAATGATATGAATCATGATTACAATACGTGATAATAATTATTGGCGATAATTCATAAAGTGAGCCAAGTATTTTGGCAATTATATCGATAGTGGATAATAATGCGCATCACTAAGCGTTGATGTTGTACAATAACATTCCTGACTATAAATATCTGCTGGGCTGAGTGACCGAGGATGGTGGGAGGCGGGACAGGCCTGAGGCCATGCGTCGAGTTCATTTGCATCGCATGCACCGTCTGACGCCGGCCGCGCTTGTCGCCTGGTGTCTGCCCAGTGGACACCCTTCCCGCGCTACTGGCGTGGCGCGACGCGGCGCCTTCACAGCCACGCCGCTCACTACGCTAACCTAAAAACTCATGAAATAAGCCCTCAATATACCATATCACAATTAAATGTAATATCGTTGCCAACATTGATTTCCTTCCCAATTCGGGCAATTAGCGAGTTCCTTCATGACGTCACCAGTGTTTACATTACGCTGCCAATTCATTGAACCGACCATTTACGTTGAATACGCTATACCGCAAACTCGGTTACCGATTACGTATCTAAAGGATTACAGGATGTATTAACATATATTGTTTGTGAGCAGTGATGAATATTTACATTAAAAAGTAGATTGTGTTGGTAGGACAACATTGGTGACGCCATCTTGCGCTTACCTCCCGCGCAAATTGTGCACATGCGCGTTTTGAATAGGAGCTTGGTTGCGAGTGGTGCCGACTGCCGTGCCGCAGCCGCCGCCGCGCCGTGAGTGGAGACCGGCGCGCCGAGCGGCCGCCGATCTTACTACGTCCTACGACGCAATACACTAACGACCTTGCATAATGATACTTCTCCTGTTTCTCCATTTTACGAGGTTATTTATAAACGATATGACACCGTAGTGTGTAATTGACATTCGATCGTTTGCTAACATTCTGCTTTTGTTTTGTTTGCTATCTGCGAGTTTGGACTTTTGGTACCAATAGTTGGAATAAATTTGTGTTTTAAATTACCTTCTTGATATTAACAGGAAAATAATACATAATCCGATGATGTTCAAGTCTGATCGAACGATTCCAAGAATGATTACTACCAAACCGTTAAATAAACATAAGGATAAAAGTAGTATGTAGTTTGTTTTGAAACTGGTACATATTCACGTCAATATAGAAGTACACGCGCGGCACAAGGCTACAATCAACGTTGCTAAACCATTTCAATACTAAAACATTACTCCGCTTATTAAATGAGAATTAGTTCAAGCTATTGATTTCACAATATCGATAACAAGGTAAAGCTGCCCTCAAATATTCCAATCTACTATATCTATAGCCAGGTAATTAGAACTAATAACTTAATAATCGGGCTAAATTGACTATGACCTAACTTCCAGTAAAGGAAATAGGAATATACTAGTTAAATCTTCTGGTAGTTCCTAAACCAGATACAGGAATATGCTTGGTTGTTAGACTAAGCCTTCGATCAAATATACACTAGATACACAGCTCCCTGTAAATGTTCTGTTAAAAAGTGGCACCGATGCATTGAAACAAATAAAGTAAACAAAAAGATCACATATTCCAAATATATTAACACAAATTCCACATTATTCCTGGAGCTTAGAGTAGCTTTTCACATAATATTGTCTAAAGTTCTGCGACGTTTTAGAAGCAACGGTCGGTGCGTGACTAAAGGCGAAAGAGTGCTTAAAGCACTGTTTTTTGGTGCCATTTTCTAAGCGCTCATGTTGTATCTAGTGCATATTTGATCCACATTTAATCAAAGGACTAAGCAAATTCCTCTATCATATTATGTACCTACCAAATTTATAGGTTAGAAAAACTATGACGTCGTAGAGACATCGTCCTTGTAGCTGTAGGTTCTTTTTTTTATTTATTAAATTTTCTGAATCAGAGCACTAAGGCGCAGAAGGTATATCAGGGACTAGTAATACGAGCTTTCATAAGTAACGTCTATGTTTTAGTCAATATTTATGTAACAAACTGCGAATGAAGTAAAATTTAAGTTCAGTGTTTGTATTTTTAGCCATTATTAAGTAGATTTCATAGTAATGGGTCACCGTGGGGGGCGTGTCAATTGACGGATTTCCATCACATACAAGTCTTGTGAATTTGCGTGACATGTGATCTCATTCATCCAATGTTATTGCTCAAAAGGTCATTTAATTAGATGTCATTTTATGTGTGTCATAAATATAGTCATAAAAGTGTTTTTTTTAGATCTATCTTTTTTGCCTCTTTTATACAATTTACTTTTACCGAGTTAATATGATAGTTTATTCAACGTGATTATATTTGCCAGAAGACCTTTATCAAAAGAACTTTAAATTGTTTTTTAGTATTATTGTAAAGATATGCATTATGCAATATTTATTTTATTTATTTATTTAAATCTTTATTGTACACAAACTTAAGAACAACATAGCTAAACAGAAATAATAATAACAAAGAGTACAAATGGCGGTCTTATCGCTCAACAGCAATATCTTACAGACAACCATGAGCTGGATTTAAATGAAGGAGAGGGAGAGAGGGCAGTGTAACAAATAAAGAATTACTTAAAGCTAAATAATACTACTACTACTACTAATTAAACATAACTACTAATACACATATACATATCCGTATATATACATATAAACATACATACATAAAAATAAATAATACAAAATCATACATAAATTATAATATACTACAATTTCCAAATGATTTAATGAAAGGAAGTAATAGTGAAGTCTGCTTTAAAGCGAAAGGTAGTGCTCTTTGATCAGTTTTTTAAATGACGACAGCGTTTGCGCCTGTCTCGCCACAACAGGAAGCGCGTTCCACAATCGAACTGCTTTGACAGTAAAAGAATTATCCATTGCTGTCGTGGTATGCACAGGCATTCTCAGCTTAAGATTCTCAGACGACCTCAAGGATCTCGAATGGGAGCAGTGGCGGCGTAAAGGGGGGGCGGGGGGGGGGGGGTCCGCCCCGGGTACCAAGCACCAGGGGGTGCCAAAGACACCCACAGAAAGCACACAAAATCTACCTGTATCCAGAAATAACTACCAACCCTTGTATCTAGCTATTTGTATAAAACTAATAGTATATTTTGAAGTATTTTAAATATAATGTCTCATTCTCTAAAATAATGAATTCTAAAATTCGGTAACTGGGCTTCGTAGCTGATAAATTTGAGATTATCCGCTTGCACGAGTCTAGGAGCCACTTGCAGGGGCCTACATCACAGTTGATGGCGTGGAGGTCTCTATCATCTCCTGGTGAAGTATGTTAGAGTTGTCTTGTATAGTCGGTGGAATTTTCATGTCCTGCCATGAGCCTAAGATCGAAACTAGTCAAGGCAGCAGACGCATTCTCTAGCCTAGGGCTTCCCAAACTAAGCGTCACGAAGCCCTGGGGTGTCGCAGCATTGTCCCAGGGGCGATCGAGTCGAGTGAGCCAAACTGGAGCCCCGTTTTGGGAAGCTTTGCTCAGAAAAGCAAGCACATTCTTCCCATTATCAGTTAACCAAAAGTAAAATAAATTTCTTTCTTTTCTAATTAAAATTAAGACTTTTTCTGATAATCTATTAGGGGCTGGTCTGAGGGTATCGTAAAAAAAACTTAATTTCTTAAGGGTTCAGCTTCGGGAGGTCCTGGTCTAACCAACTCAACTTCAAAGATTCTGGCACCCCTTACCAGAGGCTGTACGCGGGAGTTGTGCGATCGATGGCCTTTTACGGTTTCTTTCCGCTGTGTGCCATCATTGTGAAAAAACACACTCTTTCGGAGTGCCCACACTGGGGTGATGAGCGCAGAATACTTCATGCAGCCGCCAGAGTGGACCTCTCGCTCTCGGTCGTGATGCCCTCGATGGTCGAGATTGGCAAGGCTTGGCAAGCAAAACTCTCGTTCTGCGAGATCGTGATCTCGCAGAAGAATAGCACGAGACAGGATCGCGAGGTGAACGATCCCGCTCACTGCCACCTGCACAAAAGGGTTGCCGGGCAATAAATGACTGAACCGCTGCGGCGCCTCTACCCTGTCGTAGAGTATGAGAATTTCGCCACGGTATTACCTAACCGTCATAAGAGGCGACATTACGCTGGGCTTGGCATACTGTGCAGGGGGCGGTGCGCCCTTACCTACAGCAACTTGGATATGAGCGACAGGGCGCATGGCCTCATCTTTGACGTAGATGACCTAAACATCTTTAACTGGCACCGCGTTTTGAAACAGTCGCACCCTTCAAAAGAAGAAATCCGGCATACGGTCTGCCCAGCAACCTGTGTTCGTGGATTTCCGGCTTTCTGCACGGGCATAGAATACGTGTAGTCGTCGACGGACACGCTTCGGCGCTCATGTCGGTAAATGCCGGAGTTCCAAAGGGCTCGGTGCTGTCCCCCGCCTTGTTTATTCTGCATATCAATGACATGTTGTCGCTTGGCAACATTCATTGCTATGCAGATGACAGCACGGTCCATGGGCGATACCACTGCGGGCCTCCGGGTTGCCAAGTCGAAACTGTGGAGGGACGCGAAGATCTTGTCATTGGGCTCAACCGGACCTTGGATCTCATTTCTACATGGGGTTCCAGGAATATGGTTGAGTTCAATGCCAAGAAAACCCAGGTGTGTGCGTTCACGTGCAAAAAATCCCCGTTCTCTCCCCTCCCCATTCTTCAGGGTGCTCCCCTCTCAGTGCGGAATGACCTGAGTATCCTTGGTGTGGATATCCGCTGTGATTTCAATCCAAGGAATCACATCGAGGGCGTAATATCTGCCACATCACGCAGGGTTGGAGTCCTGAACAGGGTGCGTCGGTTTTTCACGCCCGGTCAGCTTTATCGCTTGTATAAAGCGCAGGTCCGGCCGGGTATGGAGTACTGCTCGCACCTCTGGGATGGATCCACCCGTACCTGCTCGATGCCTTGGATGGATGTGAATGATGCAGACGTTACGAGCAACTTAGAGTCGCTACAACTGCGGAGGGATGTCGCCTCTCTAAGCGTGTTCTACCGCCTGTATCACGGTGAATGCTCTGAGGAATTATTCAACTTGATCCCCTCCACTCTATTCCTAACCAGAACCACGCGTGCTGGCTTGCGAAGCCATAGCTTGATGGTCCACACCATCCCGGCGCGAACCAAACGGTTCTGAAATTCTTTTTTGTGCCGCACCGTCAGGCTGTGGAATTGTTTGCCGTCTCACGTGTTCCCTCCTTCCTATAATCCTGGGTCTTTCCGCCATAGTGTGAGAAGGCATCTTAGCAGGCCGGCATAATTGTATCTATTGGCATGGGACTGCCGTCCGATGCCAATGGATACTCTGCCTGGGTGGCATTTGCGCTCACCATCAGGCGCAATGCGGCTATTATGCCGGACAAGAATTAAAAAAATAACATCCAGTAATGATTTTCTATAGGACGCTGAGGCCATGCGCTTCTCGCCTTGTGATGTTTGGGGCCGCCCATAATGCGTGTGACGGTCATCCAAGGAATTTAGTCGGTATGCTAGCGGAGGTTTTGTGAGGGACCCGGCTCGGCCAAAACATCCCTAACGTGCCAGGCTGGAAGGCCAGTGACACTAACATACAGTTCCAGCCGCCTCCGTGCCACCCAAAGAAGAGCACAATAGCTTTCCTCCGATAAAAGTCAGATTTGATAAGTGCACGATCTCGAGTATCCGCTGTAGGCTTGTTTAGTATTGGGTGTTATGTTTATGTAAGGGTGCTCAATACAAAACCGCCCCGGGTGCCAACCTACCTTACGCCGCCACTGAATGGGAGTATATGTAATATGTTATTTATTAAAATAAGAATTATATTTCATGATAAGTTCGGTTGTTACTGTGGACACGTGTAAACAAACCGAGTAATAAGAACTGTGTACAAGTAAACAAAGACCCATGTGGTCGTCGATTAGTCCGTGGGAGGCCGGTAATAATCAAATTGGCCGCGAAAACGATAACAAAAAAATATTCTAATCGACGTCACGACGCCTTACTTAATTACATACTGTGCCTACGGTGTACCCAACCGTTTATGGACGGCAAATAAATGTGTTTACCATAACTGTTTTCTGTCTGCCGGATATGGTGGACTGAGGAACGTACAAAACTGACATTCCAAAAGTGAAATACACAAGCTGGTTGAAATTCGAAAACAGAGGTATCTTTAGGCATAAGTACTACATTAGTAGAGTTCGCCTATCTACTACTCCATAGTATAACATTTAATAGTTAGTTCTTTTGATAACACTGTACACTGGTATTAACTTAGACATCTTGAGTTAATACCCGAAATAATTTTTTTAGCTTTCTCCATATTGCTTTTCCCATCCCGTATCGCTACATCCCAGCCTGTTCCATCTCATTCATTACGCACAATAAAAAAAAATATATTGCCGTGTTTATAAAAGCTCTTTCGTAAATAATACATAATTTTCTTAGAAGTGGATTACCATTAAGGTTATAATGCGCCAACCAATTTAGAGTCATATTATACAACCTTCCTTAGTAAATGAACAATCCTGCACAAAATGATACACTGAGATAAGCTGTAACAAACAAACTAGTCAGATAAATATTTTAGTATTAATTCTATCTCGTTATAATACGCAGAAAAATAAGGAACTTCGTTCCAAAAGCGAATGACAACCAAATCTCACCACAGATTAACTTAGTGAACATTATGCCAAAACAATTATTATTATTGGTAATAATAAAAATATTTAAGCAAAAGTTTGCAACATTCTCCTGATTGTGCTTATCATATATTTAAGCATTTTAATCACTCCATCATATTTTACGTAGTAGAACGGCTTAAGAAATATTTATTACAAACCCATACATCACTAAATAGTATAAAACAAAGTCGCTTTTTCTGTCCCTATTTCTCTTGTTCGCTTAAATCTTTAAAACTACGCAACGAATTTTGATGCGGTTTTTTTTAATAGATAGAGTGATTCAATAGAAAGGTTTACATGTATAATAACATACATTAAATAGTGGAGAAATATTGTTATTTTTGAGGTTTCTAATGTGATGTCGTTAATTATCAATATTTTTCCGCTTACATTGCAAACGCAGGCTGAACCCTACGAGATTTATCAAAATAATGTACTACATATTTGTACACATTGAAAAGGTCTACAGAAAACTCCCCGATGGTATATGTCTATCTCTTATGGATATCCCACAATACCATTTTTTGTCATTTACTTTTTACGACAAATAATGGCTAATTTTCGAAGCGATTTTAACCAATACAGCATTAATCCTTATCCAATTAAATACCTCAAACACATTGTTGATTTAATATAGATCTATGTGGTCCTTTACAGCACAAGATTTAAATGAATATTTTCGAAGATATTACAGATTTAAAATTGCGGGACGTAGCGCTTGCGGCGGTACTGATCGGCCGGGGCGGCGGCAGCGTGCCTATATAGGAATGTTTATAATATGTATAATAATAATACGTACATATTATTGTACTAAAATCTATTTGTACCCGGGCGAAGCTGGGCCGGGTCGCTAGTATTATACAACATGTAACAGATTTAAATGTAAAAGCGGAAAGTAGTACGTTCAGAATCAGCTACTGAACCGATATCAACATTTTTTTCGGTAGGTATTTTTTTCAAAATAATTAGTTAAGACCAAGTAAATTACAGACACTCCTTCGTTTAGTACTCCGAACAAACGAAATTGAAACGTAACTCCAGCACATAAGATCATTTTTAAATGAATCACTAAACGAATACTCTAATAAACTAAATAATGAACAAAAATGAACTTTATTTCGATAGTTATAAAGTTTATTTAAGCAATCTATCATTAATCAAACGCACACAACGATAGGCCTCAATAAACGTAATAAGCTACCAAAATAAATAACTATCATATTCTCTTTTCCGCACATTTAACTACAACTAGATAGAGCAGGATGCAGCTATTGTTTAATGCAATTTGATCCATCCGACAAACGATGGCGCGCGCGGCGGTATAGGGATGCGCCGCGAAAAAAAATACTCCCGGTATTTGCAAGGCCGGGCGATCCAAATCCCGCGCAATACATGCACTTAAATGAAACAAATTAAATGTAACAAAATCAATATGAAAAGAAACAACAAATAGGTATTTCTATGAAAAATAATTTCGGGGAACGTTAAAATGGTGATTAAATTCGGTTTGTAATTTTGCTACAATGTATGCGGAATCCCGGTGTGTCAGATATCCCGTTATTGCAATCCCTAAATGGGCACCGAATATGTGAAAAAAATCTAGTCGTGCACCGCAGTTATCTGTGTCTACTTGTGTTTAAGTGTTAAGTAGATATTTCGATAACTTTCGCGCGCGATGTCTTTTCGGTATTCGAATATTCAAATACACTGAAATGGTGAGAACTTTGGCACTGTGTGGTGATAATGTATCATTGGCATGTCTGACGGTATCTCGATGCTGAGTTCGGAGAGCGCTGGATAGGTCGCGGCGAACCTGTGCAATGGCCTCCTAGGTCACCTGACCTGACTTGACGTCTCTTGACTTTTTTTGTGGGGACGTAATAAATCTCTGGTATACTTCAGTGAAAGTACTAATGTGGAGGATCCAGGATGAGGAGGGTAATGTGGAGCAAATTCCTAAAAGTGAAGTTTTACATAAATTACGTGAACAATTACGCAAATGTGCATCAAAGTGTATCAAGGTGGTGGACATGTCGAACATATTTTAAAAAGAAATCGCCTCATGAGTGCCATGTAACACGTAAGTTAATTTTGTTGTATTTTTTTGTGTTGTGATTAGGTTGTGATTCCCAATCTAGTATTCGTTGTTAGATATTGCGTTATCTTATTATCTTATTCAATAATAATGCAAAATAAATGACGCCCGTGTCCTGCCCGCCTGTAGGAACTAAGTTTAGGGGAAGTGAAATTAATAATATTTTATAGCCGATTCATGCAAAATATTGTCTTATGTTGGGTTCGTACGCATTATATCTAGTAAGTAAAATATTTAGATTTTATAGTTAAAACACAAATGTTATGCTTACAGATTAAATAAATAATAATTTGTTTACCAAACCACCCAGTAATCAGTTACGTACGTAATTTGTAATTTGTATTTCGTTTATTGTCAGCTGTTTCTGCCGGCGCGGCGCGGCGCAGCGGTCGGCGACCGGCGTTAGGTACTCGTGTGAATGTGTCTTGTGTACATGTGTGCGTGTCCGGCGAGCGTGTGTAGTAGTACACTCTTATTTGTAACTCGTAAGGTGACCATGTTAAGTACCTACATTTGGTATAACTAATTTCATAAATAAAAGATTTTGTAATTATGATAGTACGATTTCAAAGCATAAACTATGATTGCAATAATATTTTAAAGTTGGGGTGTCTGAGGTTGTGAATTAATCCTGTTACACGTTGTATAATTATAAGTTTGACGTGGACGTGAAACATTCGAACATCGTGTCGGAGCATAGAGTAATCCCCCTGATCTGGGTCATTATGACAGGTTCTTAACCCACTGTATGAGGTGATTGCTATCCATGCGGAAACAAATATCCTCCCACCAGTCTACTGACTGTGTTGTTTTTTGTTTCAGTATGCCCATCCATGGACATAAGGAACAATCCGGAGCAGATCCTCCGGTTGCGAGGGTGCCGCGTGATCGAGGGGCAGCTGAGCATCGTGCTCATGGAGCGCGCCACGCCCAAGATCTACGAGAACATGAGCTTTCCAGAGCTCAGGGAAGTCACTGGGTACATCATGATGTACAGGTAATTCAATTAAATGATATCAATATTGAGATATGAAATTGAGGATTTGAGTCATGAATGAAACCACGTTGACATAATGTTAATTAAAGATTTAAGAAAGCAAAATTAGTCTGAACCGTGATGATTATAAATAAATAAATAAATAAATAACACCCAACAGTCACATACATAGTCCTGACCCCACACTAAGATCGAGTCTTGTGTCGTGGGTATCAGGAACTACGAGAGACTTTTCGGTCTCACAAACACCCAGACCCGGAAGAAATATTTGTGGGCCGCACAAACATTTCTCTCGGTGCGGGGATCGAACCCGCGGCCTCTCGTTTCACAGGCGGCGTCTAACCAACTGCGCCACGGAGGCTGTCGATTCACAATCTTAAAATATTTCAGATACACTTTTGTCACAATGCACAATATTGCTTTAACGTTTACATTTTGTAGAAAATTCAATGAATTTAGAAAGGTGTGGCTGTAGTATTTAATGTTAGTTGTAATACACACCCAATCAACTGAACAATGTTCTGCAATTATTTCTTTACACGGGAACTATCGTTAGAGGAACACCAGTGTCAACTATCCAACGTTAAGTTACGTTATCCAATCTACTTAAAATCAATAGTCATCATGATTAAGATTAAGATGTTATAGTAAATGTTAGGCATATACTCAATATATATTACTGTAAAAATTGAATTTTGTTCCAAACACAAGTATTTTCTTATACATTGTTTACAAAAGATCGCCACTGAACGTCGTGACTAATCGCAATGTCACCTAGTCTCTTAAAAATACACAGTGTTGCTTTTCAAAACGGAATACAGATTAGTGTCACTGCTGGATATTTCGCAAGAACACATTTCTTTTTTAAGTGTCGCTAATTAAAAACAACGTCTTTAACTTTTTAGTAAAGAATTTACCGTTAATTGCACCAGCAGTTTATGTGACACTTAAACAACCTACAGATTTCAAAGACGCAGTATTTCCATTAACCCGTGTGTACGTAAATAGAACGACATAATTGTCTTCGTAGTAAACGCTCACTTTCTAATTTTATCTGATACTCGTGGCATATTACTGAGAAACTTACAAGTTTGTTTTTTGTTTTTTTTTCGCAGACTTCCTGCAAATTTTCCTGTTGTTGTTCAGTTCAGTTTTGTTTAAGTTGGTTGACTTTAACTCTAGTCAACTTTTGGATACGCTTTTTGGGAGGATTAACACTGTTTTGAGTAATTTAAAACATTTGGGAGTTAAAGCACTATTGTGAATTGTCAGTAGAGGGACAATTACAGACATAGAGTGAAAGAGTTATCGATTATTCTATTGATACTACAGTTATTGTAATCATAATATTTACACACCGGTAGCCTAACACTCATTCAATGAACCATCCGATGAAAGTCGACAGACATATAGCTTCATTATTGATGGAACGATTGAAAGATATAACTACCTTAACAGTTACGCAACCCATCCTTCTTAAAGCATGACGGTCTGTTATACCAATTTCATTATTTATTTTGGTAGAAAGACATTCTCAAATAATTATTAATAAGCAACTCTACACTATATAGTTACATGTTCAGCTTCAACGTTTTTGGAGATAATTTGTATTTTTATTTTAACTTTTTATTACATATACTTGTTCTATGTTTATCTATTTTTCTTTAGTCTTATTTATGTTGTTTAATTTTCTGTTGCTTAATTATATCGATATTAGTTTATTATATTTTGTATGTGGTGGCTTGTCATTAGCAATTAGACAACTTAGTTGAGTAAATGAATATAATGTTATTAGTCTGTAAGCCTACTAAAACAAAAAAAAAAAAAACAAAATAACTCAGACGGACAGAGTTCTTTGTCCCTATTTCCCGAACTGTTGATTTTATTATTTCTTCAGTAGTTTTGGCACTTATAGGAAAAGCAATATTATTATTTTACGATACAACAATATGAAGCCAAAATAATTTTCGCTTTCGGAGCAATACAATAAAGTTAGTGTCGTGTAACTTGTAAGGCAACAGAAGGAAAACTTACAATATGTTTAGGTCAGAGCAAAGCAATATGGCACAGATTATGTATCTTTATCGTAATATTATTTTGTTACAGGACAAAGGGTGTGAAAAACCTCGGCGACTTGTTTCCGAACCTGACGGTAGTGCGAGGGATGCAGCTCTTCAAGGACTTCGCCATTGTCATTTTCGACAATGAGCACCTTGAGGTAGGTACTTTGTAATATCCCTGCGTTTGTCCATTACGTGGTTAAATTACAAAATAAATCGTTACAAATGCATCGGCTGTTAGTTAAACGAGTACGTATGAATAATTGTCTCACGATTTCTAGGCCGCGAATGCAAATCGGTTCCAGGACTTGTGATTTCAACGAATTTATGTTGTGCAGTACTTATATACGTCGCAATGCAGGATATGAACCCAACAAATCGATACAGGGACTTCACTCCACCACGTCCTCCTTCTAATAAGGACAAAGTAGGCATGCACCTTTACATAGATGTTTTTATTTCATACGCGTAAAATTTGAATACAAATAGTTTAATTCATTTCTAATATGTAATTTAATTTGTTGTTCTTGTAATTTAAACTAAAACTTTGTATTGATATAGAGTTATTACATAATTAATTTCTTATAGTCAACTGTGTGTGCCATAACTAGACTATATGGAAGTAAGATGTATTGAAGTCTTGTTTGTCGTGATCTGAATATTGAAGTATGAAGGTGTAGCGCCAGTAAAGATGTGACTGAAGTATAAGAAGATATGTTGATATAAGGTTGTTTTGCCGCAGTCGCTGGGGCTGCGATCGCTGATGCGGATAGAGCGCGGAGGCGTCCGCATACAGCACAACGACCGCCTCTGCTATACTAACACTATTGACTGGAGTCGCATCATTGTTGGCGACGCCGAAAACATTATTAGGGTGAGTACTATATACAGGGTATATCAAGACTGCTACCGAAAACGAAGCCGGGTGGTAGTCTAAGCGACTTCAGACACAATGCAACAGAAAAAGTTGCAAAAAAAAGCGAAAAATTTTTTTTTGTTATTTTTTTCCTATGGCCATATTTGGGTGGTAAATACATTTTTTCCTAAAATAATAGTTTATACCCTTTTATTTATAAATACTCTAAGGTATAAAAGAGTTTAAATTATTATTTTAGCAAAAACTATGGATTTACCACCCAAAAATGACGATATTTAAAAAATCATAAAAAATAATTGTCGCGTTTCTATGCGAAATTTTTAATTGCATTGTGTTTGTAGCCACTAAAACTACCACCCGGCTTCGTTTTCGGTAGCAGTCTTGAGATACCCGGTATGTATATTTAATTTTAGGCAAATAAACATCTTATCGTCTTTCGAAATTCTAAACTTACGAAAGGCTATTGTTGTTTGGAGCTTTAAATGTGACGTTATGTGAGTTAAAAGGAGCCGTTTTCTAAGATAGCAAACACAGATAATAATAATAATAATAATAATAATAACACCCAACAGTCACATACATAGTCCTGACCCCACATTAAGATCGAATCTTGTGTCGTGGGTATCAGGAACTACGAGAGACTTTTCGGTCTCACAAACACCCAGACCCGAGAGAAATATTTGTGGGCCGCACAAACATTTCTCTCGGTGCGGGGATCGAACCCGCGGCCTCTCGTTTCACAGGCGGTGTCTTACCGCCTGCGCCACGGAGGCTGTCAACATAGACAACTGTTAGGCTGTCAACAACAAGATCATCATAGTATAAAAATTTATACATTACACGTATTCTTTATTGTTTGTAGAATATGACTTATTTAAGGATAGTGATACTATTTTTTCACATATATTAAATATAAAGTATAATCTACGTAATAGGATATTAAAAGAAGTTCGAAAATATTTTATAAAACTAGAACGACGAAACTTCTTCAAATATTAAACCTTATTAATTATATTATTTATACATTCTAGACGCGTTAATTGAAATTAAATATTAAGATTACTTTTCCTTTGTATATTCCTAATTATAAGTTTTACTTACTTATGTACTTATTGTTTTACTTTTAAATATAATTTTGTTTCTGTTGTTAATTGCGTCCGAAACGTCGTCACTATTTAAATATTGCAAATGAATATAGGCGATGGTAAATGGAAATGCTTATAATGAGGAAAACTTATAGTGAAATTCGCTTCTCTGGCGTATCTATGGAATTGAAAACTTGATCGACCACAGCCTCCGTGACGCAGTTGGCCAGGCGCCGGCTGCGGAACGCGAGGCCGCAGGTTCGATCACCGCACCGAGACAAATGTTTGTGCGAGCCGCTGGCATTTGTTTCGGGTCTAGGTGTTTGAATCACTGAAATGTCTCTCGTAGGTTGTGCCGTGGGTATCAGAATACCCACGACACAAGACTCAATCTTAATGTGGGGTGAGAACTATGTACCTATGTGTCTCTTAGGTGTATATATTTATATTTATTTGAATTTATTTGAAATATTTATTTGTGATATTCATTCTATGGTGGGAGAAGTGGTGGGAGTGGTGGATGGCATGCGCGTGAGCTGCACGCGGTACTGGACAGTACTTCGGCATTGCAACATTAGTTTATTTTTCTAAAATAAATGTAGCCTAAGTTACTCCTTATTATATCAGCTACCTGACAAAAAAGTCCCGTCAAAATCGGTCCAGCCATTTCAGAGATTAGCCGGAACAAACAGACAGACAGACAGACAGACAAAAAAATCTAAAGTCGTTTTCGTTATAGGTATCGTGTATATAACGATATGTAGTTGGACATTTTTTTTTATTTTCACTTTACAAACAGACACTTCAATTTTATTTATATATATACAGGGTATATCAAGACGGCTACCGAAAACGAAGCCGGGTGGTAGTTTAAGCGACTTTAGACACAATGCAACAGAAAATGTTGGAAAAAAAAGCGACAATTTTTTTTTGGTTATTTTTTTCCTAGGTTCGTATTTGGGCGGTAAATGTATATTTCCCTAATATAATAGTGAATACCCTTTTATTTATAAATACTCTAAGGTATAAAAGGGTTTAAATTATTATTTTAGCAATAACTATGGATTTAGCACCCAAAAATGATGATATTTAAAAAATCATTAAAAATAATTGTCGCGTTTCTTTGCGAAATTTTTGGTTGCATTGTATTTGTAATCACTAGAACTACCATCCAGCTTCGTTTTCGGTAGCAGTCTTGATATACCCGGTAGATAGAAATAGGGACGTAGATTCTACTATTTTACTCCTTCCGCCTGCACAATCATTGAAATTCGGAAAGAAATTCAGAAGTTACAGAAATTGCCCTTTAATTCAAGATGGCCTAGTGCCACTTATAAGTTACGAACTTTACGTACATTTGAAATGATGTACCCAATTCGTGTTATATTTTTATCTTCTTTTTTTAATGCTATTAATGCCGAGACGCGCATGCCATTCACTAAACAACACCGTTAATTACAAAGTAATGCTTGGCATTCCTCTGCGTTCGCCATCCTGAGACATAAGATGCTAAGTCATTATGTCCAGTAGTTACTTTGGATACAATGGCCTTCAAACCGGAACACAATAGTGTGTATACACTGCTGTTTACCTTATTTATGACTAAAAATGATAAAAAATACTCCGTAAACTAATTCATTAATCAAAGTTACTATTGTGAATTCACAAATATCTCAAAACATATCATGGCATTTATTGAATTCGCAAAATTTTAATGCAGACCCAAACTTGTTTTAATTATGGGCTGAGAAGTTTATTTGTTATTAGTTCCGCTTGGTAACTTTATGACTGGCCGTATATTTACTCCGCGTACTTAAAAAGCTTGTTAATGAGTGCCATGAGCTGCAATTACTGTAAACACTCAAACCTTTAATTATGTTACTTGTATTTAATATACTTGGGGGTGTAAGTGGCCCACCAACACCTAAGGACCAAAGCCAACCTCACCTGCTCGCGGTGCACTCTGCTGACCTTACGAACGAGGCAATGGCGAACCTTAGGTTCCCAATTTATGGGTTGTGGGGGTCAGACGGCGGGTCGCCCCATGTAATACCAAAAGCTCCGTCATATGTTATGGTATGAAAAAAGGGAACAGTGTTGGTACGACGACAGAACGACGCGCAGGCCTATCGCTCTAAGCCTGTGACAAGTGGGCAAAGGCTACCGCGCACGGTACGGGCGCGGCCAAAGAGGCGAGTACCAACCAAGCTCCGTTTCGCCACATGGAATATTGGCTCTCTCACCGGCAAATGCAGAGAGCTTGCAGATGTTCTCGAGAGACGTCGGGTACAAGTCGCGTTTCTTCAAGAGACGCGATGGAAGGGTGGCAATTCTCGGGATATCGGTTAAAGTAATGATTGAGGGGGTTGTTACCAACTTGATCAGTGCTTACGCCCCGCAAGCGGGTTGTTTGGAGTCGGAGAAAGAAGCCTTCTGGACCCTTGTTGATGATACTATGCGTAATCTGCCCCAATCCGAGAGCATTGTGGTGGGTGGGGACCTGAATGGGCATGTAGGTAAGGACCGTCGGGAGAATGAGCGTGTTCATGGCGGCTATGGTTTTGGCGCACGTAACGCAGAGGGTGACTCTGCTCCCAGAGCCTGCCTTGTGTCAGACCTGGCCGTTGTGAATACGTTCTTCCAAAAGAAACCCGAACATCTCATCACATACAAAAGTGGGCCCGACTCAATACAAATTGACTACCTGCTCATACTCATGACACAGCATCGTCTCCTTGTTATGGATGTGAAGGTAACACCGAAACCCAAAGTGACCGAGCAGAGGCGGCTCGTGAAATTTTTTGATGGGGGTTCACAAAAAAAGTTATTGAAAAACTAGAGCTTACTATTTATTATATTTGTATACAAAATCAATTCGCCGGTCTTTTTGGCGTGCGAAGATATCTATTACTTTCTTGTGAAAATGGAATCAGAAATGGAATTGATTAAGCGTATAAACTATTTTTTAATACTTATGTAAAAAAAAACTGCGAATTAACTGACGAAGTCGACGAGCTTGCTTGAAGTTGTTTGTATACATAAGGACCACAACTGCGCATGAGTAGGATATCACCTCGGCGCGCGCACGGCACGACTGGCTGAACGCAGAACGACAACTGAGTGACGCGCACACAGTACATTACTAGTGACGCGTGAGCGGCGCTCCAGATTACGCTAATTTCTCATACGATATCTTTTGTTTCACGCGTCAGCCCGAGTCGTAGCTCTCTTTCGCACTCATTGAATACAGTACTAAGAGTCGTACTAAGCTTCGTTTCATAGGAGCGCAATCGCTGGCGCTCCACTCGTTACAAATTTGTAAGGTAAATAAGGTAAATCGCTACATGTACCTGTATAGATAATATAATAGACTTATTATAGGCGTAGTAAAATATAAAGAATGTAATGTAAGGATTTATGTATTATAAATATATATAAATTATTAAATTAGCTAAGTATGTAATTTTCGTGGGAGTGCACTGCACCAGCGCTCTTTCGGATGAGCCGCCTCTGTGACCGAGTATCGAGCACCAAGGATAAAGTGGTGGTTGCTGGATGGACCTGATGGGCATGGTTTCCGCGATGCTTTGATCCCCTTATTAGAAAATAGTATGGGGATCGAAGATGTGGGGGAACTGTGGGGCGGCATTCAGTCAGCACTCACCATCCTTGCAAAGTCGAAGCTCGGAACAACTAAGGGCGGCCGCACCCTTAGCAGGGAGACTTGGTGGTGGAGTGGGACAGTCCGGGAGGCAGTTCTCAGGAAGAGGACACTGTTCAAAAAGTGGCAAGCGACTAACTCTCCTGAAGACCGCGCTGCGTACGACCTCGCCCAACGCGCTGCAAAGCGAGCTGTGGCCAAGGCCCGACACGAGTCTCTGACTCCTTTGTATGAGAAGTTGGAGACTGTGGAGGGTCAAAAGCTCATCTATCGGCTCGCAAAGACTCGGGAAAAGGCGACACTCGTGACTCGACATTATCAAATGTCGATGTGTCAAGGATTCCCGAGGCGCCTTGGTATGTGAGGCTAGCGCAGTGAAGGAGAGGTGGCGCTCTTACTTCCACGCTTTATTTAACACCATACCTTTGGGAGTGTCCTACCCTGAATTGCCCCCGATCCAAGGTCTTGTTGCACCTGAAGAAGTTCTCTGTAGTCTTCGTCGCATGAAGAACCGGAAAGCGGTTGGGCCTGACCATATTCCGATAGAGGCGTGGAAGTCGTTGGGGCTTCATGGTGTGGAGCTTCTTGCTGCCTTATTTAACCGCATACTGAATACCAAAAACATGCCAGACTCATGGCGGTTGAGTGTGATAACTCCCGTGTACAAATAAAAGGCTGTGTTCAGGAATGCGGTAATTATCGTGGCATTAAGGTCATGAGTCATACCATGAAGCTCTTCGAACGCGTCATCGAGTCCAGGCTCCGCCAAGAGTGTACTGTCTCTCTGAGTGTCAATACGGCTTTCGTCCTGGCAGTGGCACTACCGACCCGATATTTGCACTCAGGATGCTTGGCGAGGCATACAGGGCGAAGAAGACGCCACTGCACGTGGCTTTCTTGGACCTGCAGAAGGCCTTCGACTGTGTGCCGCGACAGGCAATCTGGTGGGCGATGAGGGTGAAAAGAATACCGGAAGCCTATGTGGACATTATCAGAGACATATACCTCCGATCCGAGTCCTTCGTTCGGACCGCCGTTGGCGATACGAATCCTTTCCCGATTGACGTCGGTGTGCACCAAGGCTCTGCGCTGAGTCCATTCCTCTTCAGTGTTGTGCTGGACGCCTTAACGTCTCACATACAGGACCTTGCGCCCTGGTTGTTGATGTATGCCGATGACATTACACTGGTGGAGGAGGACCGGCGACTTTTGGAGCGGAAGGTCAACCGGTGGAAGGAGACGCTCGAAAGCGGCGGTCTGAAGTTAAATGTGGCGAAGACCGAGTACATGGTTTGCGGGAGTACGGGCCCCCAAAGCATCGAGATAGGGAACGAACTTGCCTTGAAGACGGACAAGTTCAAGTACCTTGGGTACGTACTGCATGAGTCCGGTGACATCGACATTGACGTCAAAGCCCGTATAAGCGCTGCTTGGTCTAAGTGGAGAGAGGTCTCGGGCATACTCTGCGACCGTAGGATGCCGATGAGGCTCAAGGGTCTCATCTATAAAAGCATTGTGCGGCCGATGCTCCTGTATGGTTCTGAGACGTGGCCTGCCCTCAAGCGGCACGTCCAGAAGGTCCACGTCGCGGAGATGAAGATGCTGCGGTGGATGTGCAACGTTACGCGTTTGGACAAAATCCGTAACGAGCACATCCATGGCAGTCTTGGTGTCCGCGATGTGGCTGATAAACTCCAGGAACCCCGCTTGAGATGGTATGGTCACGTCCTAAGAAAACCGCAGGAGTACGTCGGTAATGTGTGCCTGAGACTCAATATTCCCGGACCTCGACCACGGGGTAGACCAAAGAAGCGCTGGCTCGATGTCGTCAAGGAAGATATGAGGGTTAATGGCCTTACTATTGAGGATGCCGAAGAACGGGTGAAATGTAGGAGAATTTGCCGGAAGGCGGACCCTGGCACCGGCCGGGATAACGCCAGGTAGAAGAAGAAGAAGAAAAAATATTTAATATACTTCACGTGATTCGTTTCACTTTTGTGGAATTTGTAGAATAAACTAGAAGAATGGTTGAGTACTTTTGAATAGAATGAATATGTCTGAACTAAAAATAATAATGTAATCTATGTACATTCATTCTATTTTAAAAATGTCAACTATTTGTAGCCAGTTTTGTGATTCTTAATAAATGTAACCAGCTTATGTATATGGCCCATTGCAGGTCACGGAAATCCTATACGAAAGTTAGAATTAGAGGTTTTATGTCGGGTTGGCGGACTAAGAAATGGCTTACAGATTATTTTCAACTAAATGTATACAAATTAAAACGCTTATGAAATTCGTTTGAATTGATTATTTTTACAACATCAAAGAACGACAACACTCATTAAGTTGGAAATCCCCATTCATATACAAATATCTGAGAAATAAAATACAGGGTATATCAAGACTGATACCGAAAACGAAGCCGGGTGGTTTAAGCGACTTCACACACAATGCAATACAATGCAATAATAAAAGTTGCAAAAAAAGCGACAATTTTTTTTCCTATGTCCATTTTTGGGTGGTAAATACATTTTTTTCGTAAAATAATAGTGTATACCCTTTTATTTATAAATAATCTAAGGTATAAAAGATTTTAAATTATTATTTTACCAAAAACTATGGATTTACCACCCAAAAATGACGATATTTAAAAAATCATAAAAATTAATTGTCGCGTTTCTTTGCGAAATTTTTAGTTGCATTGTGTTTGTAGTCACTAAAACTACCACCCGACTTCGTTTTCGGTAGCGGTCTTGAGATACCCAGTATAAAAGATATGCCTGGAAGAGATCTGTCTCGCGCCTCGAAGGATCAAGGACCGCAGATGTTTAGTTCACACGTCTCACGTCTGGCTAAACCTTTGTGAAGCCGTCACTAACATATCCGGTATATGTAACGTGACCATACGTCCCGCTTTGGGCGGGACTGTCCCGCTTTCAGGAAGTCTGTCCCGGTGTCCCCAGCAAGGCCGACATCGTCCCGCTTTTGCAAATAGACCAAATAATAATTTAAAATGTATTTTTAGACAGCCTCCGTAGGCTAGTCGGTTAGACGCCGCCTGTGAAATGAGAGGTCGCGGGTTCGATCCCCTTACCGAGAGAAATGTTTGTGCCACCCACAAATATTTTTTTCAAGTCTGGTGGTTTGTGAGACTGAAATGTCTCTCGTAGTTCCTGGTACCCACGACACAAGACTAGATCTTAGTGTGGGGTCAGGACTATGTATGTGACTGTTGGGTGTTATTTATTATTTATTTCTCGTTCGAAATGCTTTACCGAACTACTACTGGGGACCCAACTAAAACCGTGGTGATCCATGATCGTACTATATAAAAACTTTCGTAAAAACATCTTAACTTAATAAACTTTTCAACAATTATTGAGTACGTTGTGTATTCTGCCTGAAACTAACGCACCTATCGAAAGTTTTTTCTCACATTATCAAAATATGATAAAACTGAAGTGAGTGTAATTAAATTTATTTTGATTACGTAAATAAATATTAATAAATCATGTACCTACTGAGTTTAACACATCTAAAAACTAAACCCGATGATGTTTGAAACAATTTGTTCAGCCGAAAAATACAAAAATACGATTTTGATTATTATTTTATGTTATTCAATCCTATATGGTAAATCTTGTAAAACACTAAAAACTTTATTTCGTAGAAAAACTAAATAAATTTCGTAGCAAAACTTTATCATTATTATTATTTAATTAAACTGATGTCCCGCTCTGGCCCAAAAAATAAATGGTCACGTTAGGTATATGGGAAGTGAGGAAGCCCGACTGTCTGCAATGGGGTCTACCCTTTACTATAATTATCATAATTATGAGTTCATGTTATTCTGGTGCTAAAGAATATTATCGGATTTGCCGTAGTATGTACATATACCGGGTATCTCAAGACTGCTACCGAAAACAAAGCCGGGTGGTAGTTTTAGTGACTACAAACACAATGCAATTAAAAATTTCGCTTAGAAACGCGACAATTATTTTTTATGATTTTTTAAATATCGTCATTTTTGGGTGGTAAATCCATAGATTTTGCTAAAATAATAATTTAAACTCTCTTATATCTTAGAGTATTTATAAATTAAAGGGTATACACTATTATTTTAGGAAAAAATGCATTTACCACCAAAATATGGCAATAGGAAAAAAATTACAAAAAAAAAATTGTCGCTTTTTTTTGCAACTTTTTCTGTTGCATTGTGTTTGAAGTCGCTTAAACTACCACCCGGCTTCGTTTTCGGTAGCAGTCTTGATATACCCTGTATGTATACCTATATATATTACTGAAATTACTTATGGCAAAGCGAAGTATAATTTAATGTTTTTACTATAGGTAATTTGAAATATACTAGCAATTTATGTATTAATTTTAAAGATATTTAATATCTCGCACGTTGCACGTTGATCCGGCGGTTTACCATTTTAATGGACATGTCCATTTCCTATTAATTGTTATGTGATACATGCAATAATTAAATTACTATATAATGAATGATATTGTTTTAGTCTAACTATGACACGCGACTCTGCGGGCTGTGTCCCAACGCTCAGAGTCGCGAGGAAGATCAGCGGCCGGACCTGCCGCAGTGTCCCACCGACAGCAACAGGAAGTTGCTGTGCTGGGACGATAAGCATTGCCAAAAGCGTGAGTCTGTAGTGTCATTTATACATATATCATATTATATTTTATACCATTTTCACCCATATAAATGAAAAATTTCAGAAATTGCACATTTTACAAATATTTCGGTTTTTATGATTCGGAAGTCCGTAATTCATGAAAAAATTAGGTTAATATTAGTAATAACTATATTTAAATATGTTTGAGTTTATTGGAACTCCCAAACGTGTCAGTCATAAAATCTCATCATGTCAAGTTTCTTTGATAATTTTTGGCGTTGGTTGAGAGCCTGTTGTGAAAGAAGTGGTTGCGGATTCGATCACCGCATTTTACCAACACTTTGCGATTCATAAATATTTGGTTCTAGTTTGGTTCCTATGAGATCAAAGGTATCTCTTAGTTTCTGATACCTCTTACACAAAACCTGGTGTGTTATTTTGAGGTGGGAAGTATGTGATTGTTGGATGTATTTTTTTTGTTGTGTGTGTGTGTCAGTGTGTCCGATCACGTGCGGTCTGAGCGGTTGCATGTCGAACAACACGTGCTGCCACCCGACGTGCCTGGGCGGCTGCGACGGGCCGGGCGCGGGCGCCTGCCACGTCTGCAAGAACTACTCGCTGGGCACCGGCGCCGAGCGCAAGTGCGTTGAAACATGCCCCGCTGGCACTTATAAGGTAAGTCTTCAGCCTTGATAAACATCCCGTTGTGAATAGACATGCATTGAGATATATTGATTAGCCAAAAAAAAACATTGAAATAACAATTTCTGACTTGTTGTCGCCCTGAGCTAAGGTGGGCGCAAAAATCGCAGTCGACGCTAACATAGGTACTATAATACAGGGTATATCAAGACTGCTACCGAAAACGAAGCCGGGTGGTAGTTTAAGCGACTTCAGACACAATGCAACAGAAAAAGTTGCAAAAAAAGCGACAATTTTTTTTTGTTATTTTTTTCCTATGGCCATATTTCGGTGGTAAATACATTTTTTCCTAAAATAATAGTATATACCCTTTTATTTATAAGTACTCTAAGGTATAAAAGAGTTTAAATTATTATTTTAGCAAAAACTATGGATTTACCACCCAAAAATGACGATATTTAAAAAATCATAAAAAAAAAATGTCGCGTTTCTAGGCGAAATTTTTAATTGCATTGTGTTTGTAGCCACTAAAACTACCACCCGGCTTCGTTTTCGGTAGCAGTCTTGAGATACCCGGTATGTAAACCATTGACGTAAGGATAGTGGCGGGAGCACAATAGTACTGGGAAGTTTGTATGGATAACTTTATAATTCATTTGGCAGTCGCAGTCGGGTTAAGTCGCTAGTTTCCACGTAAATTCAGCTGACCTACATAAAGTATATAGGAGACCCAGACATCAGTTCAGACATCGTGAAGGCTAAACGTTTCGGGGTAGCGCTATATATGCAACACATGGCAGACTGTTGCAATTTGATGCGTTCCGAAATGTGTTACAGATGCTTTTAAGTACGTAATAATAAATAAAAGTTATTACTCATAACGCGACCGTGTCTCAAACTTTATGATTGATGGATGGCGACGAATCATGAATAAATAAATAAACAGAAGGGTCTCGACTCCCGATCCCACAGCAAGATACAAACTTGTATTATTTAAACAGATGTGCAAAAATGCACGCATGTATCCTTAAAAGAGTACCACTATTCATACCTGTAGTCCCTATAGAGAAAGGGTCCTATTCGATCCAAAGATGCGATAGGTGCTATCTTGTGCAAAAAACAACATACACAGAAAAAACCCGAAAAGCTATACATTTACGTGTAGAATGCGCTTATTATCATGTTTTTGGCTCTTGTGACGTCACTAACCGGCCTTTTGGAAGACCAGCGTTGGTTTTATTACCATCACATGCTGAGCATGAGCCGATTTGCTGACAAGTACTTTTATATTAGTAATAAATACTTAAAGCTGTAAACCATTGTAACTAAATGTTTCTTTCTTGCTTCTTCTTTCTGTTATCCTTTTTTACAATACTCAAAATGTAGCGCAGCGTTTTCATTGATGAAATCAGATTTATTCTAGTTTGAAATGAGATGTTTTAGCGTGAATATTAGTGTGATGCATGATTGACATGAGCGTGTTGTCAGTTGTTCCGGCGCTGCGTGTCCGAGGAGGTGTGTCGCGCCATGCCGCCGCCGCCGCAGCCCGCCGGCACGGGCGACTCCAGCTACTTCCGATACGCGCCCAACATACGCTCCTACAAGATACTCAACCGCTCCAGCTGCGTATACATGTGCCCTAGCGGATATTATGAGGTATAAACTTATTCATTTTTATATTTATCCATGATGTTAGGCATTAGGATTTGAAGATCTGTAGGTTGCCAAGTGTCGATTAGCAATTTAATCAAGTAGAAGTGGCAGTGAACGGGTTGAACTGATGGCCAATTGTGCTCGTTGTTGTTGAAATGTTCAGGAAATTTGATGGATAGAAGACCAAATAAAGATTCAAGAAGCTGCTAGCTGCGGGACACTTTGTACAAATGAAAACAGTACAGGCGGGCTTAATGCCTAAGGACATTATCTACCTCTCGACTGTAGGGTGGTGGTGGTGGTGGGTGTAGAGAGACAGAAACATGTGATTATTACATAGGTGGTAAATAGATGAAAAGAAAAGTCTATACTAATATTATAAAACTGCAGAGTTTGTTTGTTTGAACGCGTTAATCTCTGGAACTACTGGTCCGATTTGAATGATCTTTCAGTGTTGGGTGGTCCGTTTATCGAGGAAGGCTATAGGCTATATATCATCACGCTATGACCTATAGGAGGAAAGCAGTAGTGATATTTCTAGCCATACGAGGAAATTTTGTTCGTTTTTCGTGATCCGATTGGTCGATATTCTAAACTGATAGTCAGAATTAAACATTTTGACCGCCATTTTAAAACGTGTATGCACCCGGGCGGAGCCGGGCCCGACCGCTAGTACTTAATAGAAATAAAATAGAAAATAAGACGAACTTATATATTTCTACAAATACTTACATGTGATACACATACAACTGTGTACATAAATAAATACTTTAATATAGAAACATACATAAACAACTACATTAAATAAATACACTTCTAACAGATTATCGTCGATATCTATAGATGAGTCATATATCCATAATTCATCAATATATTTATTATAGTGAAAAACAAGATGATGATGAGCTGGTATGATTATACAGTAAAAATAAGTAATAACCCCCGTTTGCAGGCGGGCGACATCCACAACAGCACGTGCGAGCCGTGCCAGAGCTCCAAGTGTCGGCGCGAGTGCGTCGGCGGCAAGATCGACTCGGTGGCCGCCGCCGAGCAGTTCCGCGGCTGCACGCACATCAATGGCAAGCTGGAGATCAGCCTCAGGGCTAGTGGAGGTAAACAATACACTATTTATTTATTTTATTATTATATTTTACAGTACTCACCCGCCGGTACGACAGTTATAGCTTGGTAAAAAAGAGTCTGTTTGAGGGCGCTAAGATCGATTTTAATATCAATATGGCAACCGGAACCCAAAAGGACCACTTATACCCAGTTCCTTGACACATAGGTATTATTATTATATTAGCCTAAGAGATCCCAATGCTGAGCAAAAGACCCCTAAACTCTTCCACATCTCTCTATTGAGAGCAATTTGCAACCAGTTCCCGTTATATTTTTCGAGATCGTCCCGCAATCGCTTTAGCGGCCTTCCACATAGTTACCGCTTTAAAAATTTAAATCTCGATAAGTTCAGTTACAACGTTTTGAAAAATTCCCAAAGCAATAAATAATTCCCTTCTGTCGCGCTTTAACTAAATGTAACACTGAACAAGTTAGCTAACTCGTAAAATGTGTAAAAGAATAACAACAGTTTAAAGTACAGTTACAGTTCCCCAAAATAGAAACTTTTAATAGCTCTTATAGCCCAGTTTACGACTTTTTATGATTCTTTTTATATTACACTAGCTGTGCCCGCGACTTCGTCCGCGTGGAATTTAACAAAAACTTTATTATTCTAAAATAAAGGATTTTTTCTAAAATAAATATAGCCTAAGTTACTCCTTATTATATTAGATACCTGATAATAAAAGTCCCGTCAAAATCGGTCCAGCCATTTCAGAGATTAGCCGGAACAAACAAACACACAGACAGACAGACAAAAAAATTTTAAAGATCATTTTCGGAGTAGGTATCGTGTATATAACGATATGTAGTAGGTTTTTTTTTACACTTTTTAAACAGACACTTCAATTTTATTTATACAGGGTATATCAAGACTGCTACCGAAAACGAAGCCGGGTGGTAGTTTAAGCGACTTCAGACACAATGCAACAGAAAAAGATGCAAAAAAAGCGACAATATTTTTTTTGTTATTTTTTTCCTATGGCCATATTTGGGTGGTAAATAATTTTTTTCCTAAAATAATAGTGTATACCCTTTTATTTATAAATACTCTAAGGTATAAAATAGTTTAAATTATTATTTTAGCAAAAACTATGAATTTACCACCCAAAAATGACGATATTTAAAATATCATAAAAAATAATTGTCGCGTTTCTTTGCGAAATTTTGAGTTGCACTGTGTTTGTAGTCACTAAAAGTACCACCCGGCTTCGTTTTCGGTAGCAGTCTTGAGATACCCGGTATGTATAGATGTTACGATTCGATTTTTGCCTCGTAGGCAGCTATTTAATGGGCTGGTTATATGCGAAATCGATACTAAATGATGGTAAAGTCAGATATTCATCTTCTAATGATTCATCGTATAGTCAATGTTACGTAGGCTGTGAATCATGAAACCTGACAAAAACGTGGCTCTACCACTTACAGAAGATTTTATTCCTTGTCGTAAACGACAAACGTACTAATCATATACAGAGTTAGATGTTCATTTATATAAATAACACAGTAATAATGAGCGGTACCCTATTCTCAGGCAACGTCCACTGACTGTAAACTATTATTGTTAGTAACAGTTATATTATCTATATAGTGCTTATGCAACCAGAAAAAAAACACAGACAACATATTTTAAACGATAAACTAATTGGTGATTAGTTTCATAAAATGCAGACGTTCTAATTATCATATTGATTGCGTTCAAAAAAGTATAGAAATAAAACTAGACAACAAAGTTAATGGTGTCAAACATATTAAGGATTTTATTTCGAAGAATTATCACTTTATCCACTTCGTTTGCATTTGTTTTATGACATAAACGTGTGCATAACTTACCAAATAATATGTATATGAATAAATGAATGCCATGAATTGCTTCCATAAACCATAACCAATCAGTCCATTTTTCATAATTTAGATGTGACTTTCACGTCTGAAACGACTTATAAATGTACTTGTAGGTAAATTATATAAATACAACAAAAAACTTTTTAAATTACATAACATATATTATATAGTAATTTAAAGTTATAACTTCTTACAAAAATGTTTAAGAACTAACGTTCTTGTCAAATTATTACAAAAGTTAGTCCTTAAATGAATTGCTCTCAAAGCGGGGCAAGCTTAAATTAATTCCCCAAGTAAAGCAATATAAATATGGAGTGAAGACGCTGAAAATCATCTAATTTGTGCTCGCACCTCACGGACAATTAAACTAAACGTATTTTATACAATAACATTATAATTTGATATCCAAGAGGCTGCTTTCACGACACTCAATTGAATTTCCGCCACTTTTCATTTGTTAGCTTTAAAATTAAATAAAGTATGTTTTGGTCGTCCTAAATACATTTTTTTTGTTATAGGGAACACGCTAGCGGCGTTGGAATCTTCGCTGGGAGAAATTATAGAAATTCGAGGGATTCTACAAGTAACCCGCTCCTACCCGCTGGTATCTCTGATGTTTTTGAAGAAGTTAGAGAGAATCATCGGGGTGCCCACGGCCGAGTATAAGTGAGTCCGTAACTGACGAATAACACATCAGTCACTATTTTTGTATTTAATTATTAGTAGGACACGTAAGGACCAAGATGTTACCCCGCAGAGATTCCGTTCACCATACAGACCGGCACGCCGGCAGCTGCGCCGTGAAGATCAATACTTATATCGTATACACAATAGTTAGTACAATGCATTGGTATGTGTTTATATTCATTATTGAACGTAGCTACACAATTCTGTTTGTTTCCATAATATCTCCGCTGTTTTGAAGAGTTAAAACACCTGTCTTCTTTTATGTTTTGCTTTTATGTTTTAGTAAATATTGATACATTTTCAGAGGTCAAGTGTTGCATATAATCAACAACAAGAACCTGGAGTTACTGTGGGACTGGAAGACGGGCAAAAAGCTTGAGATTACTGGCGGGACGCTGTACATACACTCGAATCAGAAGCTCTGCTACAATCAGCTGCTGCCGCTCATGAACATGACGAGCAATCCGAGGTCTAACTTCACGGAGCAGGAGGTCTCGCAGGAGAGCAACGGGTATCAGGCATCGTGTAAGTACAGTGTATACATAATATTAAAAAAACAATTCTCCACTGTATAATTTCTCGTTACTGTCTCGTCGGTGAAGGTGTACTACAGTATGATTGCAAAACTGAGGACTCAGGTTCAAATCCTGGGTCGGGCAAAGTGATATTAAATTTTTCTATACAATATCAGGTCGAAGTCAGGCATTTGTGCCCGATGTGGCGACAAGCTCGCTCTCTATGACCACCTAACCTAACCTAAGGCGAAACCTATGCGTTCTGAATACACCTCCTTTCTGTGAAAAAGGCGTGAGTTTATGTATGTATAATTTCGTTTTAATCGTTGTAAACCTAATTTACAAATGTATGTTGACGATCCAATGCATCACAAAACAATAACAAACGCAGTCGTTTGTGGAAGAAAACTATTTCTGCTCATTTTGCAAATCGTTCGTGAATATTCGTTTACACACACTACGTTACTCTGTAATTGGATTATTGCGGTTTGAAGAACTTTTTTTTGTTTGGCGATGGCAAAAAAGGCCAATATGAAAATCTATTTTTATTTTTCTTATTATAAGTTTATTTATCGTCAAATATAATATAGGACAGGGAATGAATCTTCGAGAAGGCTGTCGATATTATCATGTGCTTTTAGTATACTGCATCAGGAGCATATGAATGTTGTTTACAACTGTTTATCGCGATTCATACATCTGCAAATATCTCGTTCTAGGAAATGAATAACGTCATGCGGATTTCCTATCACAGTGATGTCAACAGAACGGCATTTTAATAAAAAATACAGTTTGTGACTCATAAAGTGAGCATAACAATAACAAAAAAATATTATGTGCAACTCGTGGGACGATAAATAAGGATAATGTACTAAATATTTCACGACCCAACCAAATAAAGTATTTATTTGTACAAGTACACAAAGCCTTAGGTAAAGTGGAAAGTGATGTCCGTCAACGAATGATAATTATTTCTCACCGATATAATACACTCCATTTGTAAAGTACATCACTTAATCTCTAGTATAATTTAAGTAATAGTTTTCATGCCAGTATAAAAAATAGCAAAACACTTGGCCTGTCAGTAACCGGATGTGCATTGATTCATCTTGGAAGTCGGCATATTTGTCTGAATCACTACGTCCATTTTAACATCTTGTGTACTACATTGGGCGGACGCTAAATAGGCCAATAAGAATTCTTACCGCCGCGCCGTCAATATCTTTAAAATGCAACAAGGGTTAAACTAACAAGCTACGTTATATTTAGTTATCTGTTTAATATCTAAAGTTGTATAAGCGTTTACATAGAATTCACCACGTCCTGCCTCAATCCCGCTCGCCAACTACTTCTGTCGTCACAAGAATTATAAACACATTACCGGAATAACATGTAGGTTAAATCTAATTTAATTCTGCATCCGTTATAATTATATAGAATGAGTCATCGACCTATGTTTGTAAAAGTAATTTAACGCGGTTTAATCTGAAAATTAATTACGTTTATATTTTAAACATCCGTGTTATTTATGATCAGTCTTACGAATAGCCTTGGCCCATTAAGGCTTGTGCTTATGCAAGACACGATCAGGCCAGGTCAAGCCTCATTTTTAACTAGACTGACGCGGCACTGCAGTATGAGGTCAAATGTGTTATTAGGAGATGATTTCCGATTCATGCTAATCAGTAACCGTTTCTTTTTTAATTATGATACGTTTTATCGGCCCGGCCCAGCTTCGACTGGGTACAAATAGATTTCTGTACAATAATATGTACGTATCTTCTATACATATAAATAAAATTGAAGTGTCTGTTTGTAAAGCGAAATTAAAGAAAATGTCCAACTAGATATCGTTATATACACGAAACCTATAACAAAAATTACCTTAGATTTTTTTGTCTGTCTGTCTGTTTGTTCCGGCTAATTTCTGAAATGGCTGGACCGATTTTGACGGGACTTTTATTATCAGGTAGCTGATATAATAAGGAGTAACTTAGGCTATATTTATTATAGAAAAATCTTTTAATTTAGAAAAATAAAGTTTTTGTTAAATTCCACGCGGACGAAGTCGCGGGCACATCTAGTTATACATATAAATCTTCCTCTTGAATCACTCTATCTATTAAAAACCGCATCAAAATCCGTTGCGTAGTTTTAAAGATTTAAGCATACAAAGCGACATAGGGACAGAGAAAGCGACTTTGTTTTATACTATGTAGTGATTAATTCATGTTCGGTTCCTAGACACAAATGCATCGGTGTGGCATTGAAAGTAAAAAAAATATGTTAAATACTGACGGCCTTATTCATAGACAGTTTAAAACCTATTTTATTTATCGAATGTTTAGTCACTTTAGAGCGACATTTAAATTCAGTTTGCAATAGGTTTTTAACTGTCTATAAACGAGGCCGTGAGAGTCACCGGCGCGCCGGTGGTTGCGCGGCGGGTGCATGCGCGCATGTGTGCGTGTGCGTGCCCGCGTGCGGGTGTGCGTGCGTGGCCGCGTCCGTGTGTACGAGTGCCGGTGTGTGTGTGCAGGCCTGCCGGACGTGCTGAAGCTGCGCGCGTCGGAGCTGCGGCGCACGGCCGTGGTGCTCACGTGGAACATGTACTGCCCCGAGGACCTGCGCAAGCTGCTGGGCTACTCCGTCTACTACATCGCCGCTGAGAAGAACGTCACGCTCTACGACCAGCGGGACGCCTGCAGCGACATGTGAGTCAACACTATGCCATCACTATACGATACTACACGTACTACTACTGACGATTGTAGATTTAGTGCGACCTAGGTAGAGTTTAACCATTTTGAAATTAATACCTCCCACCATGTCTTTTTCATCAGGTTGTACAGGTATAAGCAGTGTAAAAGAACTATAAGTTATCTTACAATTTATAGCCAGAGTGGGCGCGAAGAAAATAATTAATACGTTAATTAATCCGGAGGATTCTAATTTAAGAAGCCTAATTGTAAAAATATTGGAAGTATATATTTAAAAAAATGAGGTATCATCGGGTTTGAATTATTAAATGTTCCTGTCGTGTAGTAATATTTTAAATCCTCAAAAGACTAACACTGGAGCTGTAATATTTATGAGCACTGCGAAAACTAACAGTTTTAATATTCCTTAAACATTTCAGCTGGAACGTGCTAGACATCACTATAGACGAGGCGCGGAACGGCACGCGCGACGAGCAGCCTCCGCCCGACACCAACAAGACCAGCCTCATCCTCAACCCCTGCAACAACATGCAGCCCTCCTTCTACCCCGTCACGCAGCTCATCCCCTTCACGCGGTACGCCGCCTACGTGAAGACCTACACCACCATGCAGGACCGCCGCGGCGCTCAGAGCAACATCATCTACTTCACCACGCTGCCCGGAGGTATACACTGGTTACTTTTTCTTTTTTATGTACTATAGGTCTAGCAAATGAGCAAAGAAAGCAACTGATGGCGTGTGATCGCGGTGGCCCATGAACATTCACAGTGCTTGGATTATAGATTTGCTGCCCGTCCATTAAATCGTGATGCGAGCGAGAGGGAAAAAGGATGGAAAGAGGAAAAGGGGTAATGGCAATGCGGCAATCTTACTCACCGAACGAAACACGAACTGTGAGCTAGTGGTACCGCCTCAGATGAGCCTGCCCATTCATGCTTGAAAACAGTATGGCTCTACCGCTTGAACTCTTTCTAGACAGCCTCTGTAGAGTGTTGTCTAGCCTAGTGTTGATTAGACGCCGGCTAACATATTTTTATGATCCACAGTCATTTGTTTCTGGTGTGGGTACTTGTGAAATCGAAAATTCTCTCGTCGTTTCTGAAACCCACGACACAGGACTTGTATCTTTATTTGGGATCAGGACTAAGGATGTGACTTGGGTATATTATTTATTTATTATCAACAAGGCTGTATAAAGGGAGCATCCACTCATTACACCAGCTGTTTAGTGGTGGTGTTTGATGAAATATTTACATATTTTTTTTGTGTACAGAGCCGAGTCCACCGACGAGTGTCACAGTGGACCTAACGTCATCATATTCCGTGTTCATAAAATGGTCACCACCCACCATGCCTAACGGTACCATCATACTGTACCACGTGGAAGTGCAAGCCAACAGCTACAACCGACCCAAAATATTGTCCGGCAACATCAGCTATTGTGGGAAACGTATGTATACACATTTTAATTATCTTAATTTATATGCACATCGTATAAAAAAATATGTACTTTGTGATCGGTTAGAAATAAACAAACAGTAAATTTTAAACTGCTTCTGTGGCGCAGATAGTTCGCTCTCATCCATGAAATATATTTTTTTTGTTTTCCATGGGTGTTTATCTGATCTGGGTGTTGTTGAGAACAAACGCGTTTTGTAGTAGACATAACTCTTAATTAATATTAATGAGGGGTCAGAACTATGTGTGTGTGACTTGCTGGAAATATGTGATGTCCTACAGCAGTAAACTACATGTGACTGTGAGGTATTTACAAAAATAAAGATTAATATTTATTATTTTAACAGCAAGTGCATTAGCCAACATGATAAAGGCGAGCTTGGAAGAAGCGCCTGAGTCTCAGGAAGAAAAAACAACGGGAGATGTGAAGAACGGTTCGTGTGCTTGTAACGAAGATGTGAGGCCAGGAACCAGGTTCACTTCTAGAGCTGAAGAGGAGCGCGTGGACAGCATCATCTTCGAAAACGAACTACAGAATCAGGTACTATCCTATTAAGTTATCGAACTTTGTAAAGTGCTGTATTGCTCATAGAGACGAGTGGACAATAAATTGTTAATATGCTTATGTTATTTGTTGTTCGATTAGCCTTTATTACGCTGTCAAACTGCAGGCAATGGCCTACCTTTCCTACCTTATTTCGCTCCTCTCTATTCATGCTATTTTTACCAGCTATTATCAAAATGATCCAAATTATTCCCTTTAACCTTATTTTAAGTTAATAGAAACTAATTTTAAAATTATTCATACATTCCACAGGTTTACAGGAAGGCAGATCGGCCCAAGCCAAAAGCCATAGCGAATCGCAGCAAGCGTTCAGCCGACGCGAGTCTGTCCAGCATGCTGGTGAAGCTGGCCGGCAACAGGACGCCGCGCCCCGGACTCAACTACGCCAACCAAACCGACGAGGAAGGTGAGACTATACCACACACGCTAAGACCATCACGGATACAGCTGTTATATACTGCGCTGTAATATTAAAGCTATCACACGATCCACTTATTACTTACTAATACATATTTTGTAATTCTTGGTTATTTATTTAAATAGTACGAATATACAAACATTAATCAATTACTTTTAAAATATTAGGAGTAGCGGAAAATATTATATAGCCTGTGGTCATCAGGGATAAAGTTGGAAACTAATGTTGAAAGAATTTTGGAAATCCGATCAGTACAAGCAGTACAGTAACAAACAAACAATTAAAAATTTCCTCTTAATATTAGTATAGACGAAAACACAAATCTTACATTAAACACAAATAACACATAAAATCATTAACCCAGATAAGCCTGATACATTTTTTTTTGTAAATCATCAGAACTAATGATTTTCTTTAATTTCATTACCCTCAAGACAAATAAAAAAAATGTTGAAAAAATTATCTGCCATAAGGCTTTCCGGGAAATGACCGTCCTATATATAGGACAGTAGGATAATAGGTAGCAAGTATAGTTTAGCATTGATATTGACCAAATTGAATATAAAAGTTATATTTACTGATTAAAAGTGTCCTAAATATCTACATGAGTCATGGACATGAATGTCGTGAAAGAAATAGTCAAATCTACCCACATAAATTTTTTAAATTTCAAGCCAATCTACTGAAAATGACTTCAGAACCTATTATTTCTGACCATATTATTTCTCGCAAGAAGCTGCCTAACTTGTCGGTTTGTTTTTGCGATTACTAATGTGATCTCTACCGTGTTGTCTTTGAACGAAGATAACTGCTACTGGAATTATTGTGTTTGTTGGCTAGTTATTCAGCGCCACATTCTCAACCACTGAGTCGTTTTTTACTCTGGCCTATCAAATTGTTCCATTGCACTTGATGTAAGCTTATCGCGATCCAAACAGGGTATCTAATGGATATACACAAGCTGATCCCTGAATGCGATACATTTGCATGGGTCATCAAGGAGTTTTCCACCAGTGTATATGATGACAGCCCTACACGGTTCGATAACCATCATCCGGCAATATGGTAATCAAGCACATTACCAGCTGTTGGTTCTTGGACAATCTCACTCGACAAATGAAACACAACAGCGAAGATGCTGCTATACAGTTCATCTGTGAGCTAGTAGAGCCTCCTTGGCTGAGGAGACATTTGTTTCGTAGCTTTAACGACTTACAGCAAAACTCTACCACTTACAAAAGTCCTTATACAAAAATCTACATTAGTGTGTCAATAAATGTTAGTTAAAAGTGATCATATATATATTGAGTTACCTCTCAGTATTTTTTCCATCGCCAGAAAAGATTTCAACATCATAATCCACGCGATAATTATGACATGCGCCTGTAATAGTGTGAATATAAAGTTACCCCGTATTATCCTACCGTCCTATATATAGGACACTACTTTTTATCCCTAATTATTTCCACTTTCCGAAGTATTATATTGAGGAACGATTTATCGAAAATAAGGAACAGTCTATCTAGAATAAGAAAAATGTGAAATATAAAACTTTACTGTAATCTACAGTTTTTTATACCTACCTTTCGTGCACCTTGTCTGGGGCACACTTTTATTGCGTACTTTGAAGAGAAATATTTCTATGAAATATATTTATATCATTGATATTCTATTTTTTTATAATAAAAAATAGTCTCCTTACTTCAAATAACAACAAATAAAATCAACCATTTAAATGGTTAGTTCAATATATTTTTTTATTTTGACTGTCCTATATATAGGACAGTAGGCTTATCTGGGTTAATAGAAACAAAAATTAAACTTCTAAATTGCACATTAAAATACCAGTTCCGAATTAAATCCATCACAAGGGCGAGCCTTAGTAAACAAATGGTAAAATGTAAAGAGTACAAAATTCTTGTTTTTCTCTGAAATAACGCTTAGGCATGTGTAGTAGTGTATGAGCGAGGCCTACAACACATGCTTCTATACTAGCACTGTTTTAATTTCGTCAGTTCGTAAGTCGTAGTGGTAACTTAAAGTTGCGGCAATTCCTACCGAAATATTATATAACTGTATCTGTGACGGGCTTCTCATCAATATGCTAACAACACCCTTTATCCAAACTAGTTGCTTTTTCTGTGCTTTCTCTTAATCTATGTCATGCTTTGTGCGCATCATCACCACCATGTACATTATCATTTCAGTCAAGTGCAGTCGCGTCGCGCCTAACCAATGCGTCGTAATGGATAATGGAACAGGTTAACGTCCATCAATATTTGTCACATTTTTGTTATTGTTACGGGTATTCGGTTATAGCATGCGTTGTCGTCACGTATCGATACAGTTCACACGCGAACCGATGCTTTTATCGATAGTTTTACCGGCACTATTTCGATAAACATCACATAATTATCTATATTACTTCGTATCATTTATATAATATGGTCATTGCTATGATAAAATCATGGGTTTAACGCAATGTGAATTAATATAATTATCCACAACATCAGCCTTGGATTGATTTCACGACGTGCCGGGGAGCCAGCATGTAAGGGCAGTATAGTATTACGTAAAATAACAGTAGTTTACAATTATGATTTGCATGTTTTTTATAGTTCTAATAAAATTAAAAGACACAAACACGTTCATCTACTGACGCATTGACTTCATAAAAATTAATGCATGCGATAATTTTATACGGTTGAATGTAGAAAGTATGTTTCATGAACGTAATGTTTCGTCCTAGAATCGTTAATTTATTCTCGAAATCATGTTCAAAGCCATCAACATTTATTTATAATTTGCGGTCGCTGCGATCGTAGTTCACCTTTCTTTTCAATCGCAACTTCATTTATCAATGTATAAATATCGATCGTATTGTCAATCGTATCAGTGGTATTTTATACTAGAATGTATCGAGTGTGTAGTGTGTAGTGTGTAAGGTAAGAGTGTGGTGCAGGGTACGTGAAGTCGCTGTACTACGAGCTGGACGGGCGCACGGAGCAGCTGGCGGTGAGCAACATGCGTCACTACACGTGGTACACCGTCAACATCTGGGCGTGCCGCGACCGCGCCGCCAACGAGACCAAGGAGGCCTACGAGGAGTCCTGGTGCTCCGACCGCGCATACTACACCTTCCGCACGCCCGAGCGACGTACGTACTACCACTTACGCTCAAATTCATTAATGATCTTGATCGCTAATAATCGATTCTGAATATAAACCAATCAATTCAAAGATTTATCGACACGCCCACATTGACGTGTTATGTTATTGGTTTAGTTTCGGGTTTATTTTTTGATTTTTTTAAGATCGCTTATTGATTTTGGCCGTTCGCCTTCTATATTACCTTTACTATAGTGCGTTGTTTACTTGTAAATGACGACAACGCGACGTCTTAAATCTTATTGAGAAATTGAAAATATATTATCAAATTTAAACCTCCACTAAAATTACTGGCATTAGCGAGTAAATGTTAAACTTACTGCAGAACATTGTCCCAATAGATTTAAGGTTCAACATGAAATAAGAAATTTAGTTCCTCGAAATACATAATACGAGAGAGGTTCTGTAATATTTATTAACTTATTTGTATTTTAATAGTGAACGCAGACGTGGTGAGCAACGTGACAGCCGAGATTGTGCACTCAAACAAAACGGGCCCCGACGTGAACGTAACGTGGGTTCCGCCGAGTAATCCTAATGGTTTCGTCGTCGCCTACAACGTGCATTACTCGCGAGTCGATGATGATAATCAGGTTCGTATCATATAATACATCGGAAAAGAATATTAATAAGTTTGGGAAGTGGTAAAGCAGTAATGACTCCGCATGAATGAGCAGGCAAGAGATCTACGTGAAGTGACAGATTCGCTGTTTTGTTTTGTTCGGTGAGTGACATTGCTGGATGCCAAATACCTCTTTTCGCTTCCCATTCTATTTTCTTCCCTCCCGATAAAATGAACCGGCAAACATGTATGATCTAAGCGTTGTGTATGTACATGGGCGCCAGAGATTAACTGCCAACAGGTGAGCTGTTGCCAATGCTATCAAATAAATAGTTACAAATTGGATGATGATGATTATTATAAGGAAGTGGTAATCAAGTGTGGCAGACAGTTTTTTTGAAGCTGAGAACGTCAGTTCATGTGTGTTTTATGCGGCAGGGCCAGGACATGGGTCTGCAGAGCTGCATCATGGCGGACGAGTACGACGCCAACGGGCAGTACATCCTGCGCAACCTCGGCCCCGGCAACTACAGCATCACCGTCACGCCCGTCACCGTCAGCGGCGCCGGGAACGTCTCCGCTGACGTCTACGTCTTCATACCGGTCAGTTGAAAATCAACATCTAAACGTTCATCTCATCATCCATCTCATAATAATTTATTGTGTGAACAATATCAATACACGTAACTTTTTACTTCACAATACCCAAATCAGAAACGAATGTGTCGATAACATTATTACTGTTAATATTGTCGTATTTTGATTCGTTTATACAGTTTAAAACTTAGCAACACATTGGTTTGAACGCATAGGAGATTTGGGTCAGAGTGTTTGATTTACAAAATCTAATGTCATTCTGTCGTTAGGATTAAGAAGAGGGTCGAGATGTTTTAAAGTCTGTATCAGCCCATATACGTCCCACTGCAGGGCACGGGCCTACTCTACAATCGAGAATACGATTGAGAGTGGTTAGGCCATATAGTCCACCACGCTGGCCTAGTGCGGGTTGGCGGACTTACATACCATAGAAATTCTTATGAATCGCTATGGTATGCAGGTTTCCTCACGATGTTTTCCTTCACCGTTTTAGTGCGTGGTGATTGACTATCAATACACACATGACTCCGAAAAGTCAGAGGTGTGCCCTGGGATTCGAACCAAATGTTTTAAAGTATTTAGTTAAAACTTTTTTTTTCTACGTACAAGCCACCGTATGTAACATAAGAGACACAGAGATATAAATTGAAATACCAGTACCTGTACCTCTATTTCTATTGTATATATACGTTTTGTTCGTGGTGTAGTACCCTTTACTGTTTTCCCGACGACACCATGACAGTATGTGCAGATAAATAAATAAATAAATCCAACACGCACTTACATTCTGACCACTATCTTGTATCATCGGTATCAGAACCAAAGAAAGACTTTTTCGGTGTTACAAACGGCTAGACCTGACATAAATAGTAGTGGAACAGCATTGCGTAGTCAATCTTACCGACAATACAAACAATAACAACAGTATACAGCAGTTCTGTATCAGCCCATATTTATCTCACAGCAGGGCATTCCCGGAGACTCGCCGAGCTTCAATGCTCGGTGTCATTACATTGGGACAGTGTCCAGCAGGGCACGGGCCACCAGTCAGCACGCACTTCAGTACAGCAGGTGTACTGTTGCAGGAGCGTCCCGTGGAGCTGAGCTACGAGTGGGTGTGGGGCGTGGCGGGCGGCTGCGTGCTGATGCTGCTGCTGCTGGGCGGCGGCGTGTGGTACGCGCGCCGCGGCCTCATGTCGCCCAACGAGATCAGCAAGCTGTTCCCCAGCGTCAACCCGGAGTACGAGTCCACTGTGTACGTGCCCGACGACTGGGAGGTGCCGCGCGCCAACATCGAACTCGTGCGCGAACTCGGACAGGGATCTTTTGGCATGGTGATTATTTATGTCATACTCATAAGGAAATGAATATCATGCTACTGAGCGGATCGTATGACGAGCCACCGAAGGTATGATCATCTTAAAATTTAATTGCTTTTGATGCAATTATGAGAACATTTTACTAACTACTAACAAAGCGTACTGTAATGAAGTTTTATCGATAATTATTTTCGAGATTATTCTAAATATAGTAATCGATAACACCGCAAGAAGAAAAATGTGTTCATGATAAAACTTTACAATTTTTTTTTACAATTTAGGTGTATGAAGGCATAGCGAAGAATATAGAAAAAGGTAAACCTGTAACTCGGTGCGCTGTGAAAACTGTCAACGAACATGCGACTGACAGGTAATTTTACTTAATTTTATTCGGTGAGAGTGAATATAAAATGACTTTGATACACACCCTAATGTATTTAACTTTTAATGATATCATTAATATAATTTATCGAAAAAAATCATACATACTATAAGAATATTTCACTTGTAAGTATGTAGGAATAGATGTACAGCGATATAGGAAAGTTAAGAGCGTTTACACCTTGCGCGCAAAGTCAACTATAGGTATTTCTTCGTTAATTTCACGCACACATAAGCGACCAAAGCTGTGTGCGTAGAGCTGCCGCGTCGGCTCGCTATACAGTCAGCGCAACCAACTTCGATCCGTGCGCTTCAAAATTCTAATATTGAATTGAAATGTAACTTATGATTTATATGTTGGTAATATATTATAAAAAAATATTTTATTTGCATTATAAGTAGACAAATATTACTGTGCAAGCAATGAACAATACAAATTTAGATACTAATCATATTTTCGTTATTATTACATTGTTAAGTTGCATTCATATCAGTGTTCAATCAGTAGACACTACGGACGTTTATTAATCATTTCGTGTTCGAACACATGAAAAGAGTTAGGGGCCTTACAACCCCTTACAATTACGAAATATATTTAATTTATATTACAATACATAACATAATTCAGCCTCGGAATTACATCCCATTATATTATATCTATGTGGCCTAACCACTCTCAATCGTAGTGTCGATTGTGGAGGAGGCCCGTGCTCTGCAGTGGGACGTATATGGGCTGATACAGATATTATTCGAAACATAATTTATACTCACTACAAAATCATTGTGGTAATAAAAAGAAAAAATATGTTTTACTACCAAAGTACTAAAATGTGGCAATCGCAGGATAAGGGTCTTATTAGTCGGATAATATTTTTATTTTCATCTTATATTTAGTGATTTCGGATATCTTAAGCTTCTAAATTGCCACTTAAAGCCTAAATAACGAAACTAGTGTTCAGTAATCCTTATAGTACTCACAAATTATCCATCAATCTATAATGTTTTCCACCAAAATCCCTAGATGACAACTTTTCTAAAATTAGTACTAATTATTTTTCCTTGAAATTGTTTATTGGTGGCTATTAACTCATTTGAAAAGTCCTGTTTTTTAGCCAAAAAGCGCGCAAAGGATATAAACGCTCTTAAAACCCCATCAATTTATTAAGAGTGATGTGGCTTATAGAGGAATCAAACATTGAAGAAGTAAGGTTTCATTTCACATCACTCAATTAGGTTAAAACTGTCACTTGTCTATACTATAAAATTTCTCGGCGGGAAGGGATGTCTATATTCTGATGTTGAAACCTCCTGTTTCTCTTTAGGGAGCGCATCGAGTTCCTGAACGAGGCGTCGGTGATGAAGGCATTCGACACGTTCCACGTGGTGCGTCTGCTGGGCGTGGTGTCGCGCGGACAGCCCACGCTGGTCATCATGGAGCTCATGGAGTGCGGCGACCTCAAGACGTACCTGCGCTCGCACCGACCCGAGGGAGACTCCTCGCTGCCCAAGAAGGACTCCGGCGGGGACCCGCCCACGCTGCAGAACATCTTACAAGTACGACCCTGCTTTCGGATACATTATTTCTATGTGTTGCATTTAATAGCAGTTTGAAAACCTATTGTTCTCACAAATTGATTTTAAAAATCGTTCGATAGGGATAACACATTAATAAGTTTTTTTTTTCATTTATTTTTTAAGGAAACCGAACTTTATCGTCCCTTATTTGAAAATAAGTCAATACATACAGTTCAAAAAATCTTAAGACGCATTTAGTATTAGTATTACTAATAATACTTTAATATTTTTTTATTGAAACATATAAACATGTTCATTGGTTTATTGGAACGTTTTGTTTTCAGATGGCTATCGAGATAGCCGACGGTATGGCTTACCTATCGGCCAAAAAATTCGTGCACCGCGATTTGGCGGCGCGTAACTGCATGGTCGCCGGCGACCTCACCGTCAAAGTGGGGGATTTCGGCATGACCAGAGATATTTATGAGACTGATTATTATAGGAAAGGCACCAAGGGTTTGCTACCGGTACGATGGATGAGCCCCGAGAGTTTGAAAGACGGGGTACGTAGACTAACTTTCTTGTTTATTTGATTCCCGCCTTAAGAATGTTAGTCCTAATTAATTATGACGTTTTTCAGGTATTTTCCAGCAACAGTGATGTTTGGAGTTATGGCGTTGTATTATGGGAGATGGCGACGCTCGCTATGCAGCCATATCAGGTATGACAAAATCGTTATAATAGAAACAGTACAGCCGAAAACGATACTTTACACCGTACTCAGTTTTATATTCAATCACCTTTCGTATTTTTATTTCCATGCATTCATAATAATTTTAGCAAGATATGTAAAGGACATTGTTCCAAATAGAATATGCATAGTGTGTGTGTGCGTCAGTGCTGACGTGTGTGTCCGCGTGTGCAGGGGCTGTCGAACGAGCAGGTGGTGCGGTACGTGGTGGAGGGCGGCGTGATGGAGCGGCCCGAGCACTGCCCGGACCGGCTGTACGAGCTGATGCGCGCGTGCTGGTCGCACCGCGCCGCCGCGCGTCCCTCGTTCCTGCGCCTCGTGGCCGACCTGGCGCCGCACGCGCACGCCGCCTTCCGACACCGCTCCTTCTTCCACTCGCCGCAGGGACAGGAGATGTACGCGCTGCAGCGGAACGCGCTCGGTAACTACGACAACTCTCTAATGCCACCTGTAGGTCTACTCTTGAAATACAAGTCCGATGTAGAACCAATTTTACAACAATTTTGTTCGTTTTCGTACTCCCGAGTGCTCTTGTAATGCGACGGTGGCGCCACGTCGCTAGCGGTATTAAAAGTTACTAATTATTCGTTGTTGGAATCGGTTTCGCATACAAACGCTACTCTTGAAACCATATTGTTTTTTTTTTTTTTTTTTTTTTTTTTTTTTTTATCAGCCCATATACGTCCCACTGCAGGGCACGGGCCTACTCTACAATTGTAATCGATTGAGAGTGGTTAGGCCATATAGAAACCATATTGTGTTCTCATCTAATAATTTCCAATAGATAAAAGTTTACTTATTTGGTATTGACTTTTGCTTTTTTAAGTTGTATCATGTTCTAAATTTGTTAGAAACGTATAAAATGGTCTATTTGTGATTGCATAACTATGATTGTAGCAATTTAGGATGTAAAACCAAAAGATTGACAAAGTGAACGACTTATTATTGGTGCCGAAAATACGATGTTTATTTTTGTAAGCACACGAAATTAACACTATTGCACGATACATGGCAAAACACACAGGAAGTCTGTTTAACGCCATATGATTGTACTTACATTTTGTGCAATTCAATAATCACAGATTCATTCGGACATTATCATGTATTGAAATAATTATTGACCGAATTGACCTTATAGAATCATAATTTATGTTGATTTTAAAACCAAATTATTTTGTACTACGGACCTAAAAAGTAAGACACTCGTTTCACTAATGTAATGTAATGTACGTATTGTTTTAATAATACGTAGGTGTACCTTTATAATATTATTCAATTAATTTCTTAACAGTCACACACTTAATCAATACTTGTAATATAGATCTTCCAAATCAATAAGCGTAATTAAAACATATTTAAGCATACTTTATCATATTATGAACATGCGCAGACTCCACCGTACCACTGTACGCGATGACTGAATTGTTTATTTAATTTGACATGAATTGTATAAACAAGTGTGACTCTCGAACTTCAAAGCAGTCGGTAGTTTGTTTTATTCGGCTTGAAACAAAGCTTTTTGATCCAAGCGTTATGAAGATTTTATAATATATGCGTATTAGATTACACAAATACGTATTGATATTCTTTTGGAATATAAACGATCTATTTACTGTTTAATTTAAGGTTCAATTGTTACATTTTAAAGCAAATAATAATGATTATAAACCATATTATAAACACTTTACCGATTTTTTATCTGTGACAGACATCACTATTATAAGCGTCGCGCGGCTAACTTCACGTGTAACGCCCTTATCACATTCCGATCCTGAGACAATAACAATGTCAATGCAAGGCTTAGGATTTGTGTTTCCAGAGTAGCGATGTTGTACAAATCGGTTCCGCAATTGGTCTGATATTGTCGTGGATTGATATTAATTTCAAGAGTAGACTAGTTGATCTGCCCTCCCCTATACTGATCGACATTTTTTTATCTAACAATTTTAATACATTTCGAAGTCGTATCATCAATATCGTGTCACTTTGAATATTTCATTTGCATTATTCTTTAATAAGTATATCTCATTAGATATACGGACGTTTGTTTTCATTCGGTGCTCATCAGTAAATGATAACATAGTGGAATCACTGTGATGCATACCTAATGTGAACGTCTATTTCTGTTTTCACGATCATGCCATCAAAAGAAGGTTGTGTCAAGCTGTCGGCACACTGAGAGACCGTAAGTAACGGTATTTGCATGTTGAAACGTACTGAGCACTTTTGTTATCATTTTCTGAGTGACCCTAACTCGTAGCGATCTGTATTTCGTAGCACCGTTTAGTCGTTTCAATCTGCATCTGCAGCTATCACAGAGAATATAAATTGTGAAACATGCATGCGACCGTCTCGCGTCGATAACTTTACTGTCAATGGAGCAACACGCTTATTGCCTACTCGAAAACGTAGCGATTGAACGTTCCGTTCGATGGCTAACTTCATAGTCGTACTGTCTACCGCTTTCTGATTTAGATTCATACTTTGCAAATGCAGTAGCGCTTTGTAGGTTTTGGGTACGATAAGACAAAATCGATCGCTAAAAAAACGTCGACGTAGTAGCTATCGATGATGAGTCAGTTTGGCCACAGTCGATGATGGTGTGGTAATGTGTGTGTGGTGTTGCAGCGGAGGAGGAGCAGGAGATGGCGGAGGTGAACGTGGGCGCGGTGGCGACGGGCTCGGGCTCGAACCTGTTCGGCGTGTCGGGGCGGCTGGCGTCGTGGGTGCGCGAGCTGTCGTCGCTGCGCTCGCGGGACGACGACGCGGCCGCCGAGGCGCTGCAGCCGCTGCAGCCGCTGCAGCCGCTGCAGGCGCGCGGCCTCAAGGGACCCAACGGCGTGGTGCGCGACGCCGCGGGCCCGTAGCCGCCGCGCCGCCGCGCCGCCGCCGCACCGCCGCCGCACCGCCGCCGCACCGCCGCCGCACCGCCGCCGCCTGCAACACGCACTATCTACCTCAGGCCGGTCGCGCGCGGCCGGCTCTTCGAATCCTAGGTGTAAGGTGTAGCTAGTGAAATGTGAACGTGCGTCGGTTAATTTATTGCACGGGATCGGAGTGTCTCGACGTGAATCCTATGTAGTTTACCTCATTATGATAGTTGTAACGGTGTCGCTTCGACATAGCCTACTAAATGTTAAGTTTACCGTGTAAGATGTGAAGCGTGTTCAGTTTTATTGTTGTGTAGACGAGAACGTGTACAAATTAATTTTATTAATTTTCGATGTGCAAGCCGTTGATGACCGTTCAGACGCGTGAATGTGACGAGTGGCGAGTTTGTTGATGTTGTTGTGTTGTTGTTACAAACACTTTGTCTTGAAAGTGTGCCGTAATACGAATTTGTCACTCGTCCCGACCGATGCGTTTCAATACAGCCGTATAAAATACTCAATCGTTCAATGTACCGTTTTATATTTGTCATTATTATTTTTATAGAAACTACTTAAATCGACCGGAAAATATCACCAAAGAATTGGATTATTATATAAATTGTCAGTTACATTTGACACGGCGGTAGTGTGGACGGGCAGCGCGCCGGCTGCGTGCCCGCACACGCGTACGCAGAGCGAATCGTCATAATGTGTGTTTATGGGCTGTATATAACTCTTTTTATATTTTTCACGCATATAATAGTATGCATCGTAAAATATAATTACCTATGCTGAAATCAATGTGTTCCGTATCGACTAAAATGCAATAGTTATACCTGCCATTGTTGTTACTTAGATATGAGAATATATATGAACGAAGTCTGGCTGATTTTGCGAGACTGAGTTGTATATATGCATATAGTAAAAATTTTATAAATTTGATTAAGTACTGAATATTATATATGTATTCAATTATTATGACCGTAAATATAATATAATTAATCTCTCTGTAATCATATTTATTAAGGTGAGACGTTAAATCGATCTTCAAAATGTACATAGCTGTGCTACTCGGCATCTGTGGCATCACCTCGATCAGTGCTTCGATAATATAATACATACTTAAACACGATACAAGTGTTAAGGCAGCGAAATGAAAATGTGTGAGTGTGTAATTAATTTTACAACGTTTTGTGATCACTCATAAACTAAGCATTATCGCGGGTTGGACTTAAAGTATTTTATAATAAGAAATTTGAAATTGTTTTATTATATTGGTAACCTAATATTTATATACTTATCAGCGATTGAATAGCTATATGAAACGATTATGTAAAATATACGCTAGCTGCATTATGTACATTGTATTGTATATTAAACCAACCAAAGTTAGACTCCAATATAGAAACGGCGGCGCGTGGGAGCTGTCTCCCGGCTGTCGAATGTCACGTGAGAGTCGCGTAAGAGTCGCGCGAGTGTCGACCGACAGTCGCCCGGCGGCCGGCTGCCGCGCGCCGCACATTATTACGAATACGATATTGTGGTATAAGGGTATAAACGAGTGCCTTCAGACATCCAGCCTTCAGTGGAACGCAGGATTGTTGATTGTGTGATGTGGACACAGCGCAGCACACACTAGATAAATGTGCGTTCATCACATTACTTACAATATTCTAATCATTGTGGGAACACACACTGTTAGATTTTATTTTTATAGACTAGACTACAATATTTCTCTTTGCGTACACAATCAATTACCTGTACCGCGGGAATTCAATTCGACAAGGTTGGCTGCAAGTATGGATGATTTATTACGTATGGCTTGCTGATAGTATTTTACTTACATTCGTTCGTGCGCACTCTAGCGGCGGGTTGGGGGGAGTGCGTCGGGGGCGAGGTGAATGGTTCTCGTACACATCACTGTATTGTCGTGAGGGGCTCAAGGCACGTTGCATCGTCACTCGATAACTTTGATTAGAACATTTGTTCTCCATTCACATTTGTGACTTTCCAGTCCAAATGATTATTTTTTATTAATTGCATAGTGCCTTTTGCTCAATTAGTGGAGAATGTTGTATATAGATACCGTTAAGTGCAATGTTAAAATAGAGCCATACATACATAAGTACTCGTACGTCAAGGGCTAATGTTTCAGTGCGGTGCGAGACACCACCTTACATCGTATAGATCTGCGAATGCGCTGACATGTTAATGTAGTAACGATAGCAGTCTACTGTACCGTAAGCCGGTGCTTGCGGCTCCTGTAACAGTACTGACGAGCCAGCCGAGCCACTCCACCGGGCGCCGGCTGGGGCGCGGTGCGTCGCACTAGACACTAGATGGCGCCACGTGAGCCGTCCGTGGAGTGACCTCGGCCAAGTCTCGCACAACGTTGCCTCACACAGCGTTCCCTGCGGACTGCACTGACTATCTTCCTTAATGTTTTGCTCTTATTTTTATCAGTATTTATGTTTCATTGTGATTTTCATTTAACAAGGCAGTTACATTACCTCATTTAGTGATTATGTTATGCGTAAATTATTGACTGATAAAATAATTTCCAAATGTTTCCTTGTGTGATATGAGTGCGTGTTTTGTATAGTGTCGGGGTAGCGTTGTGCTATATGCTCAATTTTAGATACAATTTCACTAAACTATTGAGATAGTGTACAATTTTATAATTAATTTAATGAGAACCGAGTACCTATAATAATTTTAATATTTATATTAATAAAACGTTATAAAAATTAGTAAAATATGTTTTTCATATTTTATCTCACCTTATCCCAACAACTTTAAATATCGCTACAAATAAACGATCTTCATCTCTATTTAAGGATCGATTCCGAAAATCTCCAAGTCGCGCTAAAAAGCGGCACTGTCGTACCATCCTTTTCTCGAAGCAATTCAGATCATTTTCAACCCCCCATAACTTCGTTGTGGTTAAAGCAAGAAGCCTGAATTTTCAGTTACTAAGCAGGCATTGTGTAAACACGGTATATTTAAAATTTCATTCAATTTGAACCAGTAGTTTAGGAATTGTAACTTGTCAAACTTTCTTAATTTTGTCACTGACTGACTGACCGATCATCAAAAGTCTAGGGCACTTCTAGTAGACATAGAACCTTCAAATTTAGAATATAATTAGTGTTTAGTGTCTAAAGTAAGGGAAAATTTAAACATTTCATAATTTCTGTCTAGTTTTCTAGATACACCAACTACGTGAATAACTTTGTAATCCCATATAAATGTATAGGATTACAAAGTTACAGTTAATGAATCATTGTACCCGTATATAATGGAATAATAGTTGCAGATAGGTATCTATGTCTATGATATAACAGGAGGGGTATAGAGAGGGAAAGGGTGTATTCAGCCCATGAAACTGTACAACATTCCTCTAGAAAATCATGACGAAGAAAACCTTGCAAATAAATAGAAATAGCCTAAATAGCTCGAAAATATCAATTACAATGAAAGAAAGAATATTAATAATCAAATCCGCTATATTTGTGATAAATTGATACCTACAAAAATAAGAAAAACCATAAGACAGAGGCTCGTTAGTGATATTCTAGAAGTAAAAAGTACCGAAAAGGAAAAAAAATGGTTGCCTGTAAAGTCGGTTTTACGGGCGAAGATTTTACGTGACAACGTCTTTTTCTCGGTAGAATATTTATTGATATGAATATAATTAAATTGCACAATAGGAACAAGGAATTGAATGAAAATAAGAATTGCACAAATTTTAACTATAGAAATATATTTTGTTTACTAAAACATTGTACATGTAATGACGAATCTAAGCACTCCATATTTTCACTACAGACACAGCTGACGATACTTTAACCACACGTGTGAACTTGTATTGTGACGCTTTATTGTTTTTCCAACGCCAAGAACGTTCGAGAAAGACAAAGACAGAGACACAAGCATGCGCCGATTCAATGCGCCTAATTCTCTAGTGCTGCGCGCGCGGCAGACCGATCATAGTTGAGTGGGAGAGAGACGCAAGGCATTCGGCGGGCCTCTCTCTCGTTCGGTGACTCATCGTAACGTTACCGGGCGTTACACTTTTTCATAAGTGACTCCCAGCCGCAACCTAATTTAAGACGTTGTCACGTCAATAAATTTTTTGGAGGTAAAATATTTTTTTTTGGGGGGGTAATTTTTTGCGTAATTTGGGATTTCTGGCGGGGTCAATTTGTAGCCCTCACCAAGACGGTTCCGAGGATACCAAACTCGGTGGGTCTACGATCTATATTGGCCGAGATAGGATTGGGGGGGTGAGGTAAATTTTCGGGGTGGGGGTAAGGGAGGGGGGGGGGGGAGGAAGGTTTCGTGGGGAGGCTAACTTAAATTATTTTTTTGGAGGTAAAATATTTTTTTTGGGGGGGTAATTTTTTGCGTAATTTGGGATTTCTGGCGGGGTCAATTTATAGCCCTCACCAAGACGGTTCCGAGGATACCAAACTCGGTGGGTCTACGACCTATGTTGGCCGAGATAGGATTGGGGGGGGGTGAGGTAAATTTTCGGGGTGGGGGTAGGGGAGGGGGGGGGGTAGGTTTCGTGGGGAGGCTAATAGGCACTATTTCGGAATAAGGGTGGGGGAAGGCAGGGGGGGGGCTATGGGACAATTTTGGAAAAAGTGGGTGAAACTGAAAAATAATTCTCTAGTGCTGCGCGCGCACCGTTACGTTACCGGGCGTTACACTTTTTCATAAGTGACTCCCAGCCGCAACCTAATTTAAGACGTTGTCACGTCAAAAGTAGAACTCTACAAAAAGACGTGAGATCCCATCAAAATCATTCTGTAAAAAAAAGTTCCAAGTCTCGCAGCTCAGGTTTTCTACCGCAAAAAGTTGTGAGATGCATGTAATACCAAGTCGATTAATTTATTTAGTCCTTGCTTAAGGGACCTTCTGTATAAAGTTGTTACGTAAGATATTATCATATCAATATTAAAAATTCTTTACGTTTTAAATAAATAGATCGACTTGGCCACCAACATTATATATAAATTGTACGATACATTATGTTTTCATGCGATGGCCAAGTCGATCTATTTATGTGACAGCCTCCGTGGCGCAGTCGCTTAGACGGCGTTTGTGAAACGAGAGGCCGCGGGTTTGATCCGAGAGAAAAGCTTTTGCGGCCCACAAATCTCTTTCGGATTTGGATGTTTGTGAGACCGAAAATTCTCTCGTAGTTCCTGATACCCACGACACAAGACTTGATCTTAATGTGGGGTCAAGACTGTAGGTATAAGTGACTGTTAGGTAATATTTATTTAATATTATTTTATTAATTATGAACACACTTGTATTTATTGTTGTATTTTTGTCCGTCGTAAAACGGTTGGTTCTGGAATAATGGAACACATACTATACAAAATTATAACTATTTCTTTCTGGGACTCCTGTCACGTTTTTCAGATCGAGTTTTAATGGTTTTCTGGGTATTCGTCCTGTAATTTTACATTCGCATGGCATTTCCTGTCCATAACGCATCAACATGAACGCAGTCCTCAGATAACCCTCTTCACCGTTATGTTTCAATTTCTTTATACTTTTTATGTAATATTCAGGAAGGCCGTGTTCTTTAGCCCCGCGTATCATTACTTGCTTTAGAGTCAACGAAGGCCATCGTTCTACTGGTATTACGTCCCTATCGCCCCTCGGTAAAGGACCAACTTTCTGTATATATGTACGACACAAAATATTTCCAATGTAAGGTGTTGAAACTAGCACATTTTTCACATAATACTTTTTAAAGTCGACTCCACTTTGACTGAAAAAAAAAACAATTTTAATTCAAAACTAAACCTATAATTACGATTTATTTGATTTTATTGAGTAAATATACTACTCCGTTACGGGTATAGTTACTGTAGATAATAAATCTTGTCTGATGTAGGTAATATATATATATATACATATATATTACCTACATCAGATATTATATATATATACAGGGTATCTCAAGACTGCTACCGAAAACGAAGCCGGGTGGTAGTTTTAGTGGCTACAAACACAATGCAATTAAAAATTTCGCTTAGAAACGCGACAATTATTTTTTATGATTTTTTAAATATCGTCATTTTTGGGTGGTATATCCATAGATTTTGCTAAAATAATAATTTAAACTCTCTTATATCTTAGAGTATTTATAAATTAAAGGGTATACACTATTATTTTAGGAAAAAATGTATTTACCACCAAAATATGGCAATAGGAAAAAATTACAAAAAAAAATTGTCGCTTTTTTTTGCAACTTTTTCTGTTGCATTGTGTCTGAAGTCGCTTAAACTACCACCCGGCTTCATTTTCGGTAGCAGTCTTGATATACCCTGTATATATATATATATATATATATATATATATATATATATATATATTTTTTTTTTTAATTGCAATGAATGGCGATATGAGGATGCCGTTCGCCTGATGGTAAGCTATAAGAGCGCTCATGAACAGCGACCAAACCAAACAACACCTTGAATTACAAAGCAATACTTGGGATTCCGCTGCAAATAAATACAGGGTATATCAAGACTGCTACCGAAAACGAAGCCGGGTGGTAGTTTAAGCGACTTCAGACACAATGCAACAGAAAAAGTTGCAAAAAAAATACGTCATTTTTTGGCTCTTTTTTTCCTATGACCATATTTGGGTGGTAAATATATTTTTTCCTATAATAATAGTGTATACCCTTTTGTTTATAAATAATCTAAGGTATAAAAGTGTTTAAATTATTATTTTAGCATAAACTATGAATTTACCACCCAAAAATGACAATATTTAAAAAATCATAAAAAATAATTGTCGCGTTTCTTTGCGAAATTTTTAGTCGCATTGTGTTTGTAGTCACTAAAACTACCACCCGGCTTCGTTTTCGGTAGCAGTCTTGAGATACCCGGTATAAATGCGGTTTACACTTCAGAAAGTGTTAGTCATAATTCAAGTAATCTACATAAAAAATATACCTACTACATGGTCCACCGACAAGGTTAACACGGCTTCGCAGGCGAAGTAATCTCACGCTTTGACGATTTAAAGAACACTTACGATCAGTGGCGTAACAATAGGGTGGCAAAGTGCGCAAAATGCCACGGGCCCCCGGCGTAGGGAGCCCCCGGCCCGGCAGGACCCTGGTCCGACAGGGTCTCAGGCCCGATAGGGCCTCGGGCTCAAGTCCAACAGGCAAGTAAGCAGGGAAGAATGTAACATTAATAACGAAACGAATGATAATACATAATTGACTACATTTTAAACATGACAAACATTTCATCATAATATTTGATTTAAATGTTTAATTTTTCTTTCATTATAGTATTATACTTAGTAAGAAACCAATAAATTATATTTATTGGAATGAATTTTAACCTAATATTTTTCAAATAAATTTAAACATGTCTTGTTCTAGAAATCATTTTAGTGGTAGCGAAAAACGAAAGAGGAAGAGCGGTCTGAAGCAATAAATAAAAATATGTGAATATAAACAAATGCTCCTACTGCGTTTCGCTAACGATATAGTCATAATGACGGAGTAGCTAGAGGAGCGGTAACAGATGCTGGATGGCCTGGCTTCAGGCTCACAGCGAATAGGTCTTAAAATTAACTCCGACAAGCTAAAATAATGTTCAACCACTACCTTGATCCAAGACCTATGACCTATCGCTGTATGTGACCACCAGCTCGAAGTTGTTTCCGAATAAACCTACCCGGTGCAGACCCTTTAACTATGTAGAAACAATTTGAGAAAGAGGCTACGGGTCTTCTCGCCACCTTAACCAAAAAGTTTGAAAACGATAATTCTCAACCAGTGCGTCACGACTTACGGTGCTTAGACTTGGACACTCACAGTACGAGTGGGCCATTAGCTTATGGTCGCTCAGCGAGCTATGGAGCGTGCTATGCTCGGTGTCTCTTTGAAGGGTAAGGATCCGTAATGAGCTTATCCGAAAGAGAACCAAAGTTATAAACATAGCAAACAGGATTAGCAAGCTGAAGTAACATTGCGCTGGCCACATCTGTCGAAGAGCCGATAACTGTTGGAGAAAACGTGTTGTTGAGTGGAGGTCGCGTGTTGGCTAACATAGCTAGTGTAGAATGTCCAGCTAGGTGGATAGACGATGTGCAAAAGGTCGCTGCCACATGCTGGATGCAACAAGCTGATGACATGGTGAAATGGCGCAATTTGGAGGAGGCCTATGCCCAACAGTGCACAAAAAAAGGCTGATGAACAAATGTTTGAGTTGAGGGTTATGAAGACGGGAAACAAATTGTAATTGCGATAGAGAAATACGAAACATCGAAAATTGACTTGGATTCGTGTCTTTTGTATGTACAATGGCGGTTACATTGGACATTAGATGACGAGCAATCAATAAAAAATAATCATTTTTTTGAGGCCGGGAACTTACTATAGTAGGTACACTAAGTGGAGGTAGCCGAAAGTAGTTACTTGTAAAATGTGATCCTATTTAGAGGAATTATTAAATAAGTCCAAGGGCCAGATAAAAAACTTAAGTCCGAAAATAAAAATGAGCTAAATGCTGTTTTGGGCCTAAACCTCCATTGTATCTTATACAATTCAAGATTTTTCTAAAACAGACCAATTATGTGAAGTTTAATAGAACTGTGTGATAGAAAAAAATGAGACTGGAGTTCCAAAAGCTTCTCGTCAATTGTTATTAGAGATTCCTTTTAAGATTTCAAAAATGAAATGTTCAAAATCTGATGAGAAATATAAAGCCATGTCATTAAAAGATTCTGTGCTGTACTGTATCGGCCCATATAAATCCCATTCCAGGGCACGGGCCTCCTCTACAATCGAGAGTACGATTGAGAGTGGTTAGGCCTTATAGTGCACCACATTGGCCTAGTGCGGGTTGGCGGACTTAACGTACCATAGAAATTCTTACAAATCACTACGGTATGCAGGTTTCCTCAAGATGTTTTCCTTCAGCGTCATAGTGCGTGGTGATTGACTATCAGTACATACATGACTCCGAAAAGTCAGAGGTGTGCCCTGGGATTCATACCCACGACCACCATGAACATGTTGGTGGCCACGTCTGGTCTGTTTAAAAACATGCCATCACGTACCTTAAAAAATAATCCTTAAACGAAACTTCATCTATGAAAACTACAATGTTAAGTTTTTTTACATTTACGAAGGGCCCCATTTGGTTAACTTTGCCACGGGCCCCCGGTGGGTTAGTTACGCCACTGCTTACGATACTCATACAAAAGCTTATTAGAACGAAATGTGCTATGTCAAATTATTCACTAAATGTTATTTAGATGTTTAATTAAGTACTGGCACTTAATATGTATATAGTCTTAATTAAACTTACTCATCTAGTGATGGCATGTCATCTTTATGTAGACGCCATATAACTCCCCAAGCATGTGAATTAGCTGTAGCCACAATAGTACTGGTAGGTCCTCCCCAAAACGAAGAATACTTGATGAAATCAACCCTGTGGTTCTATAAAAAATATAAGCTTTGTTAGCTTTACTGGAATGTGCATAAATAAACAAAAATTTTAAACTTAACAGAATATTTGCTTGTATAACTAAAGTTACTTTTTAATGTTAATTCCTCTCATGAAGTAAAAACATCCGGCTATATCACTCAATCATAACGCCTCGTTAAAATACAAGTCTTATAACATAGTTCTTAAAGTCCAAAATTCCTTTATAACAAAACTCAGAACCGAAACAAATATCTGTGGATGCCACAAAGAGATTCGGTGCGGGGATCGAAGCAGTAGCCCTTCGACATTATATCGTTTCGTAAATCTTGTACCAACTGCGCCGTAGATACTGCCATTGTAACCTTCGTACATTTATATGGCAGTGCAGCATAGGATAATTTCTAATCAGTAACATATTCGTCTTTTTCTACTGTGCATGGGTTATTTCATTTTTATGGAGAAGTATAACTGCAATCATTTTACTCACATCAAGGCGCGCTATAGAGACAAATTCTGCTGTAGGATTATGCATGCGAATTCTGGCTGTTAATAGATTACCTCCATATGCAAAGTATAGAAATGTACCAGGTTTATATACATCGTGTTTTAATAAAGTTTGAAACATAATATTGGATACTTTGATGGGATATAAAAACAGTAACAGGCAGTGTCCAAAGTTGTCAAAATGACAACAATAAATCAGTGACAGAATAAATAGAAGATAAAAAAGAACTTAAAATTATCAGTACTTTAATTGACTATTTTTGATGGAAATGTCAAATAACAATTATAAAATTTATAAGAAAAATATAACATCACAGAGCAAAAATAGCTAACTGCATCTATTTAATTTTTCCATCAGTTCAGGAGAAGCTGTTTGTCCATTGTGTGGGATTTTTTTCAGCTTTTCAATATAATCTTCAGGAAGTTGACATTCTCTTGCTCCATTTATAATGCAGTCCATATATGTAATACACGGTCTTCTCTCTTGAGGTAACTCCTCTCCATCCTTAAGTGGCTCGGGGTTGATAGTCTGTTGGTAGGTGCGACATTGGACTGTGTTACCCTCTGGAGTTACAATATCAACAGTTTTTGCAAAGTACCAATTAGTATCAACTCCTTCTTGCCTGAAAAAGAAGATAATTTTAATGGTACAGGTACATGTAAACAGCTTAAGCATAGATATAAATACTTTGGTCTTCTAGACAATAATTAACCTTATATTATTATAATTGACACAATGCCTATAGGTTTATACATGTATTGTTTATAATCTAAATTTTAAAGCAATCTTAAACATACACTTGACTTAAGTTTCATATACAATCTACATGAATAATTACTAAAGGAAGTTGTTATGAAGTAATTAAATGGGGGTGGCTTAAAGTTAGAAGATAAAGTGGTTTATGGCAAATAAATTAAATATAGTCACCACACAAATTATAATGTTAACACTTAAAAATATTTACTTATCTAAAGCAGGCATATCATGATTATGTAATCTCCATATAGCACCCCAAACATAAGATTGTTCTACAGGAATTATAGTTGCAGACGCCCCTCTCCAGTTTTCTGAATATTTTATGAAATCCAGCTGGTGACCCTAATAAATTTTTGAAAATTAATACATATGAATACCGCAAAAATACATGCATAAAACACCTCATTTCCTTTATCTTTACCATTGAAATGGTACATAATATAGCAAAATTCACTGCAGGCCTGGTGTAATATAATACTGAAGTATTATATTAGCCTGCAGTGAACCAGTTCAGTGAGAGAGTACAGAATATTACTGCATGGAAGTGAGAAAGATAGAGAAGAAATCAGGAGGTAATTTTCAATATCAGCCAAATCCACTTTTGTACAAATCGAGAAATTGTACATTTATTGCCTAGCGTTTCTTATAGCTAATATTAAGCTGGAAGTGCATTACTCTGATAGTTTTAATGTTTGAGATGCGAATTTCAATATGTAAATGAAAGTTTGCAGTGTATTTAATTAGAAATACGACATTAAAGTTTGGATTTGGCTACTTTTGAAAATAAGTGTTCGGATTTGACCATTTTTGCAATTAAAAAAGTATCTGATTATACAGGGTATATCAAGACTGCTACCGAAAACGAAGCCGGGTGGTAGTTTAAGCGACTTCAGACACAATGCAACAGAAAAAGTTGCAAAAAAAAGCGTCTTTTTTTTTTGTTATTTTTTTCCTATGGCCTATAAATAATAGTGTATACCCTTTTATTTTAAATACTCTAAGGTATAAAAGAGTTTAAATTATTATTTTAGCAAAAACTATGGATTTACCACCCGAAAATTACGATATTTAAAAAATCATAAAAAATAATTGTCGCGATTCTATGCGAAATTTTTAATTGCATTGTGTTTGTAGCCATTTGCAAGTGCAAATTGCAAGTGCGTGGTGGCCTGTTGGTAAACGGACTAGACGCGGCTGCCCACATGTTCACGGTGGTCGCGGGTTCGAATCCCAGGGCACACCTCTGACTTTTCGGAGTCATGTGTGTATTGATAATAATCAATCACCACGCACTAAAACGGTGAAGGAAAACATCGTGAGGAAACCTGCATACCATAGCGATTTATAAGAATTCCTATGGTATGTAAGTCCGCCAACCCGCACTAGGCCAGCGTGGTGGACTATATGGCCTAACCACTCTCAATCGTATTCTCGATTGTAGAGGAGGCCCGTGCCCTGCAGTGGGACGTATATGGGCTGATACAGTTTGTAGCCATTAAAACTACCACCCGGCTTCGTTTTCGGTAGCAGTCTTGAGATACCCAGTATAGGGTTGCCACTTGCAATTTCAATGAAGAACCCGAAAGAGATTCCATTATTGTGCGTCCTTTTTCAGGAAAAATTAAGAACATTATTATAAAATTACATAATATTATGTTGATATTGACGTGACAACGTCTTAAATTAGGTTGCGGCTGGGAGTCACTTATGAAAAAGTGTAACGCCCGGTAACGTAACGATGCGCGCGCAGTACTAGAGAATTATTTTTCAGTTTCACCCACTTTTTCCAAAATTGTCCCATAGCCCCCCCCCTGCCTTCCCCCACCCTTATTCCGAAATAGTGCCTATTAGCCTCCCCACGAAACCTACCCCCCCCCCTACCCCCACCCCGAAAATTTACCTCACCCCCCCCAATCCTATCTCGGCCAACATAGGTCGTAGACCCACCGAGTTTGGTATCCTCGGAACCGTCTTGGTGAGGGCTACAAATTGACCCCGCCAGAAATCCCAAATTACGCAAAAAGTTACCCACCCAAAAAAAAATATTTTACCTCCAAAAAATTAATTTAAGTTAGCCTCCCCACGAAACCTTCCTCCCCCCCCCCCTCCCTTACCCCCACCCCGAAAATTTACCTCACCCCCCCCCCAATCCTATCTCGGCCAATATAGATCGTAGACCCACCGAGTTTGGTATCTTTGGAACCGGCTCGGTGAGCTCTACAGATTGGCCCTAACCAAATCCCCAAATTCCTCCCTCTCTCCCCTAAAATATTTGTCCAGGCATAACTCCGTCATTTCTTAAAGTAAACCCCCCGTGTTTGGAGTCAGAGGAATCGTCTTGACGAGCTCGACAATCGAGAGCAGGCAAAATACGATTTTTCTTATTGACGTGACAACGTCTTAAATTAGGTTGCGGCTGGGAGTCACTTATGAAAAAGTGTAACGCCCGGTAACGTAACGGTGCGCGCGCAGCACTAGAGAATTAGGCGCATTGAATCGGCGCATGCTTGTGTCTCTGTCTTTGTCTTTCTCGAACGTTCTTGGCGTTGGAAAAACAAGAAAGCGTCACAATACAAGTTCACACGTGTGGTTAAAGTATCGTCAGCTGTGTCTGTAGTGAAAATATGGAGTGCTTAGATTCGTCATTACATGTACAATGTTTTAGTAAACAAAATATATTTCTATAGTTAAAATTTGTGCAATTCTTATTTTCATTCAATTCCTTGTTCCTATTGTGCAATTTAATTATATTCATATCAATAAATATTTTACCGAGAAAAAGACGTTGTCACGTAAAATCTTCGCCCGTAAAACCGACTTTACAGGCAACCATTTTTTTTTAAGAGATTGAATATCAATTTGTCATTGAATATTCAATGAAAGCTTGCTGTAAACTCCGGGGCAGCTATAACCATTTCGATGATGACATTTTGATGATAACAAAGGCATTTTGAGAAAGGACATAGGATATGTTTTATCTTTAACTAGCGGGCCGGTCCCAATCCACCCAAGTTCATATATTTTTTGAGTCTGAAATCCAATTCACATCAGAAACTTATCATTTCGGGTACTAACTTTCTCGACGAGACAGCCGTCCACTATACAGCTTTTCCCACCCCATCTCGTTATGTCCTGTCTTTATGATTTCGCATAACAAAACTCTTTCCAATTGGCAGAAGGTGTTTATCAGTTATCATTATTGTAATCTGTTTTAAAGATCCGTTTCATCATAGATTTTAATTTAAAAAATGCGTTAAATCTAATAAAATAGATAAACTCACATGAGACTGCTAGCGACACACTAGCGAACGTGCAGCGCGAGCTTTCGTCATCGTGAAATTTTAGTTGTATATTAAAAAAGATGACTACTATTTATTTAATACTAAATTAGGTTAAATAACAAATACAGAAGGAGATGGTCCAGAAATGTATGGACCTTGGGCCGTTTGTAGTACATTACACCAAATATACTTAGTGAAATTGGCAATTCGATTTCTGTATGAAATACTATTATACGTTGCATATTAGCTTTATACAAAAATAAATACCAAGCCAAGAACAGCAACACTACAAGGGGACAATATGGCGTCCCACATGGCGTCCTGAAACGGCATGTTTGACAACCGATGTCAAAACTTGACATTTATGAAATATGAAGTCGTAATTCGTTTTCCTATTTAACAAATATTATTTTTAGTCGTCTGCGCTATAAATTACTGTACTCTATATAACTCGTTAATGTTTTTACGTCAACGGAATTAGTATCATACTTTATTGATCATCTAATATAATATAACAATGCCTATACAATAAATTGCAACAAGTCTGTCAGAATCTCGTCATGTTTATAGTTATTTAATATTTAGGAAGTGTACCTATATCTGGCCGTAAGTGCGGTGCATAATACCAGCTAAACAACCTATTTAAATAATCTATACATATAAATAAAATTGAAGTGTCTGTTTTAAAAGTGAAAAAAAAAATGTCTAACTACATATCGTTATATACACGATACCTGTGCCGAAAATGATATTTTATTTTTTTTTGTCTATCTGACTGGCTGTTTGATCCGGCTAATCTCTGAAATGGCTGGACCGATTTTGACGGGACTTTTTTTGTCAGGTAGCTGATATAACAAGGAGTAACTTAGGCTACATTTATTTTAGAAAAATGCTTTTATTTTACAAAAATAAAGTAATGTTATAATGGCCCGCGCGCAGCTCAAGCGCATGCCACCACTGGGCCGTCACGTCGGGCGCCTCCCACCAACGAATCAATATCACATTTACAAAATATTGTTTATAAAGAATTTTTTAATAAAGCTAATACAAAAAACTTGAAAATAAATGTGTAACGGGAGTTTACCGCCGCTCGCTAAGAGATGGCGCCACCGTAGAATTAGATCGCGGTATGGTTTCGTTACAAAGGTTGATAATTAAAACAAAATTGCAAAAACCAAAAAAAAAAAACTAAGTAAACTAATTAACTTTTTTGTTAAAACCGCGGGCACAGCTAGTCCACAATAAAAATCTGCTGGGCATGAGATACAGCACGGCACAGACTGATCACTTGTCGCGACTGCTAGTGTGCATATGCAAAATAATCATTTTATTATTTTGCATATGCACTTAATAAGCTCTTAGTTTAGTAGTCCATACAAATGAATACGCTATAAAAATGGAATCGAAACTGATAGCAGCCATGTATATTTCTATAAATTAATGTCTAGTAAAAGAACTTACTAGCAATTATTTCTGTACAAACTAAAATTTTAAACATTATATTTGGTCTACCCCTAGCCACCTATTTAAAAATATATATACCCTAGCCGTGTTCGGCTTCAGTGACAAGGTTTTTGTTCTCATAAAATAAATATATACTTATAAATATAGAAATAAATAGTTAATACGAATGATAAAGCTACTTCACGATAGTATGACCTGCTGTGTAAGTGTCAGTGGTGAGCAGTCGGAAAAATTCCCTGTCACTTGTGGTGTAAAGCAGGGATGTGTACTAGCACCCACACTCTTTGCTTTATACTTTTCCGCTGTCTCTATTTAAAAATAATATTATCCTAAGGTCTAAGATATTATTTTTCAAATAATATATTTGACATTAATTCTAACTGGTTATTTCTGAGTACACATAAGAAAAAAGTAGGATTAATGGATGAGAGAAAACTAAAATCAAACAAAACTTGAGGACAATAAACTATAACTAGATCTTGCTTTATATTTTTATATTTATATTCGCCTAAAAATAATTTCCAGTCAAAACATCTAGGAACAATGCCGGTGCTCCCATATTGTGCTACTGCCTAGCCCAACTTAAAGGCTAAATACCACAGTATGATCATGGTATGAGTACAGCAACCCACTGTCCGGTGTCCAACTATGTTCCTTTCAACATGAAGCACTTGTGGGTGTTATACTGGGTGGAATCGCTTATCGTCACGAAAAAAATTGTGCCTGGCAAGTACATGATTTAGAACACTTTGGCATACTTATTTTAATTTTTTTATGTTTTTGTTTATGTAGTGTAAAATTAATTTACCACTACTAGTTACTAATTTAGAATAAGTTATTCATAAAACAACGTTGTTTAGAGAAAGATGACATAAATGAAAAAAATCTTCATAAATACACATTATTGTTACCCTACTTTATACAATATGAATTCGAGTAGAAGCTTCTAAATCTAAGTAATAAAATCCTTTGATCGCGCCGCCCTCACCGCCGCGCCGCCGCATGCGCAAGTACAAAGCGTGCCGCCGCGCCGCGCCGCCCGCTCCCGCGCCGCCGACACCTTCTAGGGATCTTGCCACTTCCTCAGTCGTGCGAAATTCGGTACCGAGTGACGTTGTACGAAATTATTTTGGTTATTGGTTAGTTTCTTGCGGTCAAAATGAGTGATTACACGAACAGTGAGTATGTGACAATAATGACATGCTATGTTCGATCCAATGAAAACTTGGGACATGCAAGAAGGATGTATGCAGATCCAGAACATCTGCAGTCTTTGCGTAGGAATGGTATCATGAATGATGAATCCACGAGTTCCCGGCACAAGAACTATTTTAACGACTTATCCGAGGCTACTCGATCATGGTAAGTTCAGACTTTCTAATCATGCAAGAATCCGTGACCTTCGACAGCGAAGTCGTCTATTCTCGACATTATTAAAACGTTTAAATAAAAACATATGCAGCTTTTTCTAAGATAGTAGGTACGTTATGAAAATAATAATGTAAATCTTAACAACTTACCAACAACTACATTTACTTAAATGATCCTAACACACTAAAATTCTAAATAAATCAAAATGTCATATGGTCATATTTAGAGTAATAATACCGATAAATAGGCGCAAAGTAAGTTCAAGGTCGCTGCGCAACAGTCAGCTGTTGTGTGGCGTGACTCATACAAGCGCGCGCCTGAGTATTGACATGTTGCACTTTTAAGTGTAGGGTGATTTAGATAATATGTGTTTTGGAGATATCTTGTATTGATGTTGTTTATGGGGTTGTTTGTAGTTTTAAATGATAAATCTCGTATATAACGTTAATTTCACATACACAATACACTATTAAATTTTCCGGACGATAAGCGATTCCACCCAGTATATGTCCAAAAGAATCGAGATTGATACAATCTTCTTACGGCGGAGTTTGAATAAAATCTTGCTCATTGTCTACAGCTTGATTTATTTGCAGCCAGCAGTTTGTACAGATAATTGCTTGTTCTGATAACTAAAACAAAATAAATAAGATTAAATATTGAAGATATCGAAGAATTATGATGAATAAATAACTCTTCATCATAATTCTTCTGCCTGGACGGCATTTGTGCTTACCATCAGACATAGTGTTGTTATTATGGGAATAATAATAATATAATATAGTATACATAACACAAGATCATCTGAGTATCCAGAGCGAAATAAAAGAAAATGTAATTAATTTAACAATTTAAACAACAATATATAAAATATCACTTCTTACATATTTATGTACTAGTAGACTTGTCCTGTGGACACAATGCAATTCAGCTCTAACATGAATACTTTTGTAATACTCCTTACTTTGTATTGACCTTGATTAATTGGCATAAAACATACATTTCCCAAGTGTGTTCCCAAGTTTCCCAATTAAGTGCGTGGTGGCCTGTTGGTAAACGGACTAGACGCGACTGCCAACATGTTCACGGTGGTCGCGGGTTCGAATCCCAGGGCACACCTCTGACTTTTCGGAGTCAAGTGTGTATTGATAGTCAATCACCACGCACTAAAACGGTGAAGGAAAACATCGTGAGGAAACCTGCATACCATAGCGATTTATAAAAAATCTATGGTATGTAAGTCCGCCAACCCGCACTAGGCCAGCGTGGTGGACTATATGGCCTAACCACTCTCAATCGTACTCTCGATTGTAGAGGAGGCCCGTGCCCTGCAGTGGGACGTATATGGGCTGATACAGACAGATACATTTCCCAACTTTATGAAGAAAAAAGAAAATATAATACTTACTTCTTGTTCTGCCATTTCAGCAATAAAACGTCTTGAAACACTCTACACGAGAGTGAATTGGCATCCCAAGATTCTGTTCAATGTTAGAAACCATTTCATATGTATAAACAATTGCAGAAGTGCAATTCAAGCAAAGCGCCACTTTCGATGTACTGAAAAGCAGAATTGTGGGTTAGAAGAGAAATATGCAACATAGAAAAACATTTAAGTATGTTTTTCTATGTTAGTATGTGGCATTCTAAATAATATACATGTTTACTCACCAAAATACGAACTAGTAATTGCGTTTAAACGTCAGGATATATCATCTTCGAGAATCAGAATCCATAAAACAAAGCCAGGTCAACAGAGAAGCAAATACACATTTGCGAAATGTATGCGAATAATAAAAAAATAGCTGAATAATCTGCCACAGAGTTTTGCAATTGCTGTCAAGTTAAACATTTTCGTTCTTAAACTAAAATCATGTAATATAAATAAAATAATAAAAGTGACTTCCTTAACAACATATATCGTCTTTTAAAAAGCAAAGAATATAGAAAAAGAAATATAGACAATAATTATAATTTATAGGGGGTTTTTAAAAATAAGACATATTCAAGTTAAAGATAACGGGTTTGCGCATTTTTGAACACAGGACAGATTATCGAAGAAAATATTGCTTCTGTACTAAAACAATCACATTTTTGAATAAAGCCCCCCATTGTCCGAGAAATCTAAATGTATTTTATTTGAATTCCACATTTTTTTCTAGAATTTGCACTAGACGTACACAATACGGCCCAAAATAAAACATCTACTTTAAAAAATTAAAAAATCCATTCGTGCCCCATGTCATAAGTGACAACCCTATCAGCCAATGTTATTGTAAGATGGCGGCCCCATCTAAACGCGTTGTGATTGGCCAATTTATATTAGACTAAGTTTGAATGGAAGTATCCTTGGAAGCAACGGCCATGGAATAGGCGATTTTTGAAAATAAACACCTTTTTAAAATGCGTTTTGGGGGTTTTTATTGTATTTACATGGATTTATCTACAATTAAATTGTCAGAAATTCTCCACAGATTCATCTGGCATTATTAGTGCAAAATTCGTGAATTTGGAGATGACCACTTTTGAAAATCACCTCCTCAAATAAACATACATGTGCCACTCTATTAATTTCATGCATTTTATTTCCATTTTCCCCTCTTAAATATTAATTCAATTTCAATTTTATGTACAGAATGTTATTGGAATAAAATCGATATAATTTCGCATTTCACAGTTACTTATATATTATATTAATGTATATACTTAGAGTATTTATATATAGAGGGAGCACTGTCATACATTCGCGTTTTGAAAAATGTAGATATTTTCTTGTTTGTAATGTTGGTAGCGCTCCTATAATAGTGAAAATTGAATTAATTATTTAGCAATAAATTGCTATAAATTCCTTTGATAGCCGAAATTATATTTAGCTATATCCTTTTAAAACGAGTTTGAGTGAAATAAAATATACCTAAACTATTTATTTTTAAATTTCTTTTCAAGTAATTTATGTATGTTGCACAACCTGTTCAAATATTAGCCAATAAGAAGGCAGAAAAAGGTGGCCCGGCACCACCATTTTTATCTACGTTTTTGAAGTACCAGGGCTCCCTCTATATATATACTCTAAGTGTATATATTATGTAATTAAGCTAGAATTGTTTGCCTTCCATTAACAACTGCTTAAAAATGGTTAAATATAAACCAGAGGAATAAAACATATATTATATGTAATGAAATGAAATGTATTTATTGGTCATGTAGGCAATTAAAGAGTTCTTAATATGACAAGTCAATACACATAGAACTTAATCTCTGATTAACTATAGTAAAGTTTCTAATCCATCATTGAATAATGTACTAATTACATATATCCGATACTTACATCAAGTCGTCCAATGCCTAGAAAAATAGCTGATGGATTGTTTATATGAATTCTTTTCTTTAACAAATTACTGCCATAGGCGAAATACAGGAATGTATCAGGAAGGTTTTCTATCATTTTAGACATATAAAACAAAGGGCTTGTAAGTCGTGAAATATTGACTATCGGATCAGACTATAAAACTATTAAATATTAAATCCGATAAAATCATAGGTTAAGTACATACTACATATTTTGATTTGGCTGACATTTCACATTTGACAATCACACAATGATTAAAGAATTGCAATCGTCTACGTTGCAATTGTGGTTTTTGTCTTACGCATAGAGTAAAGAAGCGGCCATAAATACTAGAGCAACGCGTCTTACAGCGATCTGAACAATAGATTCTTTTGTTGTGTGCACACCGTGCACACTGTCGGTCGAAATTCGAGGGCATGACCTTCAAAAACAAAAAACGTCTGAGACATACAGCGCAACTAACATAAATTGACAAGTGGTGAAATTAGGAACTAGAAATGAAAGTACTAAATCTACAACGCTTTCATTAAAATATTCTTTCATAATTTATACAATGTACATTTATACTAGTAGTCCAATAGTAGTAATGATAATAATGTCCAATGTAATGAAATTTGAAGAGAGAAAAAAATAACAATTTCTCCGTGCACCACAGCGCTTTTGAGCGATTTGCGATTGTGGACAAACTTGAGTTTACACAACAATCGGTTTTGTAAATATGGCTACCAGCTTTTTAAGCCAAACTAATATAACATTTCTTAAAACTTACAATTAAATTAGAATTTATAATACGTACAAGGTATAATTTTCTTTATTCAATCTGCATACAATTTAAAAATTTTGAATACAATTTGGACATTTCTAATTATTTACATGAGGTGTTGCTGGTAATCTAACTTGACTTAACAGAAATAAACACCGCAGTTCTTTGACCAGTAGTGCGATTCACGTATTTTAATAAGTTCAGCTGCAGTGCAGTTGCGGTTAAGTTTCGATCAAAACAGCCCTTTTCGTATTCTCGTAATTTTGACAACCGCTGTCAAATACGCTCGCGTGAAGTTCGCGTCACGCAAACGTTTTAGCGTATTCTACTGCTGCGCGTATATGTCAATCTCAAACAAATTTCATACATCTGACGTACAGTTGACGCGCAGCTCACGCGCAGTTCACGCGCAGTTCACGCGCAGCTAAACACTTACAAGAATACCATTTTGTACCAAAGCGTAAACTTAATTGTAACCGCACCACAACTTGATCGGCGCGTCAAAAAGTTACGTGAATCGCACTGCAGTTGTTTGTAAATACTAGACTGGACGTAATTGACAGCCTCCGTGGCGCAGTTGGTTAGACGCCGCCTGTGAAACGAGAGGCCACGGGTTCGAGCCCCGCACCGAGACAAATGTTTGTGAGACCCAGTAAGTATTGGTCTCGGGTCTGGATGTTTGAGAGACCGAAAAGTCTCTCGTAGTTCCCGATACCCACGACACAATACTTAATTGATCTTAATGTGGGGTCAGGACTATGTATGTGACTGTTAAGTGTATTTATTTATTTAATTATCAGTAATTAGCCAAAAGTTCGTCTGTGCGTTCATTTAAAAAATGGAAGAAAAACGATCAGAGTATGTGCGTAATAGAGAAATTATTTATAATGTTAAATGTAAAGAATACAAATATGCTCACTTAAAGTAAGAAGTATGGGAACAAATAGTCAGTACCTATTTGTATTAAAGATAATAAAGTATCATACTAAAGATAACGGAGTAATTTTTTATACAATCAAATATTAAGTTATTGATGTTAAAATTTCAAAATACACGCGCTGTTTTAGGAATTATAATAGGAAAAAGTTAACCTTGTTATTTGTCTTCAGGTAGTCTCAACAAGAACAAGATGTGTGCTCGAAACACGATCTTGCCTACTTTGGAATTCACACATTTTATACATAAGTATTTCTAATATGTGTACACGGCATTGTTGCTTAACATTTTTCCACAGTAAATTTATTCTCAATATGTAATTTATGTTTGTATACAGAATTTAATCAATCACAGTATTATATTTTTTTTTTTTAATTTATTGGATGGGTTTTATCACAAAGCGATATATCACACTAGTAAATATACAAATGAACTTAATTTCTATTTTTAATTACGTAATTTGCTAATTTATATAACAATCTTGCTTCCTCTGATAAAGGGGAAGATAGAATACTGTTACAAACTCCCATATTATTTTTAATATGGGGAAAGAGTAGTTGTCTTTGGGCCTCGTTCCGAACACACTCCAGTAAAATATGGTGGACATCTTCTATAATATTACAACACAAACAATTAGGTGATGGCAGTCTACCCATTAGGTAAGCAAATCTATTTAGAGGAACATGTCCCGAACGAAGCCTTAAAGCCATAACTATTTCCGTTCTAGTCATATTGGCATGATCAATCCATGATAATTTTGTAATGTTTGGTTGAATAGTTTTATACCAAACGCTTTTGCTTAAAGATCTGTGATCAAAATATTCACTCCACATTTTCAAACAATTTTCTCTATGTACAAAAGATCAGTAAAATATGGCATGCACTGAAAGTCAACCCCATCATATAAAGCCTCGCAAGCCAACTTATCTGCCATATTATTTTCTTTCATACCAATGTGAGAGGGTATCCACTGAAGTACAATTTTATTCCCTTTAGTTATAATACTTAAAAGAGATTGTAATATAGCATAGGCAATCGGTGTTCCACGTATAGTCGAGGTACATCGAATCAAATGCTGGAGGACACTTTTTGAGTCAGTAAGAATTACAAATTCGCCATCTCCTAAACTCTCTATATATGCTAAAGCTTCTGCAATTGCTATAAGTTCAGCATACATTATACAAACATTTGTTGTAATCTTTAATTTAACTGATGTACTTGTCTGCGGATCAAAAAATGCGGCTCCATTACCTTGATTATTTTTGACCCATCAGTAAAAATCTTATAAAATGTTGAATACGTTGAATTTAAAAATCGGACACATATGAAATTAAGCTCGTACATAGAGTAGCATCGTTTAGCTCTTTTGATAAGGTCTATCTCAGGTTTAACTAATTTAGATAAATCCACATTGTTGACCCAAGTGTCTAGAGAGTACACCTCCAACTGAGGGCTTATACCGGGTATATCAAGACTGCTACCGAAAACGAAGCCGGGTGGTAGTTTTAGTGGCTACAAACACAATGCAATTAAAAATTTCGCATAGAAACGCGACAATTATTTTTTATGATTTTTTAAATATCGTCATTTTTGGGTGGTAAATCCATAGTTTTTGCTAAAATAATAATTTAAACTCTCTTATATGTTAGAGTATTTATAAATTAAAGGGTATACACTATTATTTTAGGAAAAAATGTATTTACCACCAAAATAAGGCAATAGGAAAAAAAATTACAAAAAAAAATTGTCGCTTATTTTTGCAGCTTTTTCTGTTGCATTGTGTCTGAAGTCGCTTAAACTACCACCCGGCTTCGTTTTCGGTAGCAGTCTTGATATACCCTGTATATATTTCAGATTGCTTTAGCAATTGATGTACTAAAACTAATAATGGTTTTCTTTTCCGTCTCCAGTAAGAATTTTGACAAAGAAACTCTAGTTCATCCAGCAAAGGTATAATTTGGTTCCCTGCTAATGATTTCGACCTAAGCCAAAATTTACCTGCAAGATAGAATCTTCGGATATACAAGGGTGGAAGATGCAACTCATTTTCCATAACGTGTATTGCAGTACTTTTAATAAATCCACCAATAACTCTCATAATTACGTTTTGTAATCTATCTAATTTAATTAATTGCTTTTGACTAGCGTTATCATAGAAAATGCTTCCATAATCTAATCGACTGCGAATCAAAGCTATGTATAATTGTTTCAAATAAACGGGGTGCACACCCCAACTCGATCCAGCAAGAATTTTAAAACTATTAATCAATTTTGTTACTTTATCTACCGTTTTTGTAATATGTGTCGACCAAGAAAGACCACAATCCAGCCATAAACCTAAGTATTTTATGTTGTCCACCACCGGCAAAGCTGTTTCTTTTATCTTAAGACATACAAACTCTTTCTTATAACCTCTTTTAAAAATACAAACTTTAGTTTTACCTACAGATATTTCCAAACCCAAATCAAAAAGCAAAGTATATAAATGATTTAATACCACCTGTAATTATTCGACGATTGTAGATATATCATTACCGGTAGTAAACAACAGGAAATCATCAGCATATTGGGAAATAGATACATTACAAATATTTCTGCATATATGTAAAGTGGCAATATTAAATAAAAGTGGGGATAGGGGGTCCCCCTGTGCCAATCCCCGACCCGTCCTACGCGAAATAACTTTATCATTGTAGAGTCTTAATGTGAGATACCGTTCTTTAAGAAAGTTCCATATATATGTACATACTTTTGTCCCTACTCCTATTTGATCCATGATCCCAAACAGAGCGCTAAGATCTACATTATTGTAGGCGTCATTTATATCTATGAAACATCCAATTGTGGTCAGCTTTTTGGATAGATTATGCTGAATTTTCAGAACTATATTAGTTAGATTGTCTACTGTCGAACGACCTTTTCTAAAACCTGTGGTATTATCAGACAGAATACTATGTTTTTCGATAAACCATTCTAATCTATTTCTTAGGATGGAATGAAAAACTTTGCAGAGGCAAGAGATCATAGATATCGGTCTTAATGATGACGGGTTATCGTTATCTCGCCCTGGCTTAGGAATTGGCACTATAGTGATATTTTGCCACTGCCTAGGAACAAAACCACATACAAAGAATTGATTATAAAGGTAGAGTAAAATCTGTTTTGCATTCTCTGAGAGATGTTTTATCATCGAGTATGAAATGTTGTCGCTTCCTGGAGACGTATCCTTAGCTCGAATACATTTCTCCAACTCTTGCATAGTAATATTTATCTCTAATTCAGTATTATTCGATAAGAATGTTGGATCTGCTGGACACACATAATCTGGTGTTAAACTGTTAAGCAAACTGTTTGCTTTATCCTCATCTACCACCAGTCTCCCGCCTTTATATCCTTTCAACCACCTCATTTTGCGCCACAATTCATTATATGAAGATGTTTTATTCAGTGAAGAACAGAATGATTGCCATGCTGTACTTTTAGCCTTCCGTATCGATTTTTGTGCTATACTTATTTTACTTTGTAATATTTCTAAATTTTGAGGAGTGGGATTACGACGAAAATGGGACAAAGCCAAGCGTCGTTCAGCAACACATTTGGACAAGCTTGCGTTCCAATATGGTTTAGGCACGAAATTATTAGCTGGATTGTGATTTATTTTTGTATAAGGTATGCATACATCCGCAGCAATATTAATGTAAGTAATAAAGTTATCGTAACATATTTGCAAATTATTGGAAATTGTGAATTGGTTACAAAGCTCGTGTGTCAATTTACTATAAGCGTCCCAATCAGCCTTTTTAAAATTTCTTTTAATATGGTTACTATTATTGGATGATGAACTGTTAGTAATAATTTTAATAATCCGGTGGTCACTTCCAAGTGTTTCGTTCATAGGAGTCCAATCAAAAATTAATGATAAATCTGATGAAGCTAATGACAAGTCTGGTGTAGATTGTTGTAATCTGTTATTAATGAATTTTACACGAGTTGGCGAGCCATCATTCAAAGTTATGTATTGATTATCTATTAATGCATCAGAAATCTGAATACCTCGGCTATCATTTTTGTACGACCAGTTTTTGTGATGGCCGTTAAAGTCTCCAAGAATTAATGTTTTCTTTTTAAAAAGTGAAAATATCTGATCCCAATCATTTGCTGTTGTATGTATCATAGGTGGGCAGTAGATTGAGATTACAAATTCAATTCCCTGACAATTAAAAATTTTAACACATACTATTTCTATACTAGGGTTATTTATGTGTATCTGATGCAATTGTGCTTTGATTGATGCATGTGTAAGTATGGCTACTCCACCGTAACCGTCACATCTATCCTTCCGAAATACATTATAGTTATTAATTTTAAGCAAACTCTCTTGGTCTAACCATGTTTCACTTAAGGCAGCAATGTGGATTTTTTCTTGAAATAGTAAACTTTCAACTGAAATAATTTTAGGTAGCAAACTTTGTGCATTCCACTGCATGATGTTTAACTTCACATTTTTAGTGTTTCTAACTATTGACATTATCAAATAGAAGTTTCAAGATTGGCCAGTCTGAAATGTTATCTGCTACAACTAAAATCAACCACTCTATACAACACTTAATGAACATATTAAATTTAGACTGTATAGTATCACTTCTTAAGAATATTATCTCTCTTAATCTAGCTAAAAGCTAGCTTCAGACGAAGGGTGATTGGTTTCATTTGCTGTGGGTCCCGGTAGTGAAGCCAAATCGGAGGTATCCATCTTCTGTTGAGCTTTTCGCGGCAAATTAGAGGCGTTTTTATTATTATGCACAATAGCACAATTGGTTCTGACAACGTCTGCCATTGAAGGTGTGAACACACTATCTTGTGTTGTTCTATTTTTTCTATATACTGGCATATCCTTCACGTCGCAAGTCAGGGTACGCGGCGGTACGTATGCAGAGACGGCCTTTCGGTACGTGCAGTTGAATTCTGCCATAATTTCTCTGATTCGTTTTTCTTTAATAAATATAGGGCATAATTTGACAAGCGCCATGTGATTACCACCGCAATTAGTACATTTAAATAGTTTAGTCTCACAATTGGCGTGATTACCTCCACATTTAGGGCAAATAATGTTTTTATTAGTGCATGTCTTTGCAGTATGCCCGAATTTCCAACATCGTGAACACTGTGTCACGGGAAATATGTAAGGTTCCACTTTTATTCTCAACTCGTCAACGAAAACATATGCTGGAATGCTTGCACCTTTAAAACAAAGGCGTATAGATTCGCTTGGTAACCATGCCTCTTCACTTGTATTGTATTTGTTACGCCTTTTTAGTCGATACGCTGAAACTAATTCCACATTTCCAGGACAAGTTATGCTGTCACAAACATCCTTATCAGACAATTCCAAGTCGACATCCTTTATAACCCTATAGGAATAAGCTACTTCTGTCGTCCTTTGGAATCTCCAACCTTTATCTATAAATACTTGATTTGTTTCCAATCTACCCGCACCTACTTCATTAATAAAATCAATTCGTATTTTATAATAATTCAAATATTTTACTGTTATTATATCCTTTATTCCTTCTTCTTTTAGCAACTTAGCTAAAGCAAATTGTCTGGGTAACTTTTCTTTGCATGATACATACACTTCTATTTTTGTTTGTTCCTCTTTCATTTTCTTGCCCTTTCTCTTCACTTCACTCCATTCATTGTCGTTTTCCTCTCGTAATCTTTTAGTTGGTTTAACGAGTTTATCCTCTTGATTTTCATTTTCTAAACACCCTTCATCCTCATCCTGTGACATACCTTCCATATCGTGCTCATTAAATGAATTATTACGTAAAACACAATTATCGTCTGACTGCTCTGAATCCATATCACTGATAAGTTCCATTATACACACTTTTCATTATTAAAATGAACAATAACTCGGTTGAGAAACGAGACACGCGGCACGACGGATACTCAGTGAAATAGATAACGCGTCGATCGCGCACGAATACCGCAACGCAACTGCAGTATTATATAATTGATTGATGTGTGATTTAATGTTAATTGAATCATTGTTTTTGACAATAAAACAGTTGCAAACTCGAATGTGATAGTACCACAGGTTATCACAGATAAGAACTGTTTATAATAAGCGCCAACTAGGATTGATTTCATTTAATAAAATATATTATTTATTTGTTTATATAGAGATGAGATAAAGAGTACATAAAAATCGACTCTTCCATCCCTAAAAGCTTAGTCATTGGCAGACGAGAAAACCGTCCTTTGTCAATGAAATTAAAAAATAAAAACGTACGTGGGCCCTCTGACGACCCGTACGAACCATGTAAGATGTGCTCTTTACCATAGTTTTGTACTCTTTACTCTATGCGTAAGACAAAAACCTACAATGTGTTTTCAGCTTTAGTCATTGGTAGACGAGAAAACCGTCCTTTGTCAATGAAATTAAAAAAATAAAAACGTACGTGGGCCCTCTGACGACCACCATGTAAGATGTGGTCTTTACCATAGTTTTGTACTCTTTACTCTATGCGTAAGACAAAAACCTACAATGTGTTTTCAGCTGTCTCGTTATTAATCACCCCCGAGTCGCCTCTATTCCCCCCAAAATTTCATATTTTTTTATTTACTTTTTAAATTATTAAAAAAAAACATGCATTAAACGAGAAATTGAGACTAACCTTTTATTAATTCGATAGTCCAATACTTATAATTTATGTGTTTAACAATATCTCCTTCATAAATGGCGTAGTTTTTGTAGTAGACCGAAGTTCGTTTCCGTGTATTTATACTGCATATCGAGAGGCTATTTTTAAAAGACTAATAAGACATTTTGTAACTCAAATTAATTGTTACCGATTGTTGCACTAGGGACTATATATAGTCTTCTATTGTTATAATTTGTTTATAATAAATTATGTGCAACTAATAGCTCACATTTCAACCTTAAAATGTTTTCTCAGTTTTGTCCCTAATCTCCCTTTGATCCCTAATCACCACGTTTTACGGTAGTTGCCTTAAATAACATGCTTATGTACTAAAACGTCCCGACCTCCGATTTTGACAGTTGACGTTTGTCAAATTCAATTTGTCAGCCTAATGTAAATAAAAATAGGGTATATTTTAAAAATTTGAAATTTGACATTGACAGTGGACGTGCAAGTAGTTATGTAAATAGCACTTCACATGGCTGTTTGTATTTGCCAAGTACCTATTTGCTATTGGGTGTTTGTCGTATTTGGAAAAATAAATGACGTTTTAGCAAACATGCAATTATAGGCAAAATTGACCTCAGAACAATGAATAGCATAGAAGGAGTGCTATTGACATTTGAACGTACGCTCTAATTTTGACAACAAGAAATAATTGTGCTGTGATCTCTTCTGGTAGTTTATCGATATCGATAGATGAACTTTATTTATAGCAAATTCGTAGACACAGTGGTAGATATTCATACATGAATCATTATTATTTATTTCAAATCCATAGCCATTTTTTATTTATTAATAACTTGTGTCTTATCTTTGTCGCTACAGAACAAATAATATAATACGATGATCTACTTTTTTTGAAAAGGTGTCCTCAGTTGTTACTAAGATTAAAAAAAACTAGCAAAAATATAACTCCCATGAAAATCCATTTTGAATTAGCAGTTGAAACTTCCGCATGTAAATGTAAAAAAAACATTACATGTGTGATTGCGTTACTCTGCTAGTACGAAAAGCCTCTAAAGAGGAAATTTTTTCCATGAACATAATGACATCGTAAATTATGAAGAGTAAGGTCGGAAATGGTTTCTTAGATTTACGCGAATGTTACACATTGAAATAAAACTATTATTTACGGATTTTATCGCGAATTTAGTTTAATTTTAATATTTAATAACGGATTTCGGTGAATTGTCTATCCAGCATGAAGGGTACCATTTCACATGTCTGTGGGTTTTTCTGACGAAAACTGTAAAATTGGCAAAAAATACGAATTCTCCATATACTGTAAAATCAAGTGTACAGATGAATAGAGAACCATCTGATCATGAATATGGGGAAGGAAAGGTAGTATCTAGAAGGAATGTTTTGAAATAATTAATGCAGAAAAAAGAGTCATCCAGGCAAATGAGAAAAGCTCAAGCAAGCAAGCTAAACAAATGCCATTAGGTCGTTGAAGAAATGTGTGAACATTTTTTTTTTAATTATGTCTTACTTATTAAGAGTGATAAAAAAACGATTGAAAGAAAAATAAAGAATATAATATGCAGTCTATTCGACTGGTAAAACTATATGGCCTACTTTTATGCTTATTTGGGATATGATTATCTCTCTTTCTTTCTCTCTCTTCAATCTAAGTAAATACGGCATTTGTTTTTCACATTGGAAATTTGTACGCGCAACAGCATGAATCCAATTGTAGACAATCTGCAATGAAGGCATTTTAATATGAAACACTTGGTTTATATCACATGGCATCCTAGACCACAGTGGCCGAGTGCTTTTTACCACTACACTACCGGGTAGGTATTTTAAAGTACAAGCCAATTTATGTAACATGGCTAGTAAACTAAAATATACATTATTTATATTATCGATAAAATGTGCAGCACATCACTATTGAATATGTCGTAACTAAATTGTGTCGGCGCTTTGGCCGTTTGTAACATTTGACATAACTGCACTTTTTATTTTGGCCGCTTATTCATACCCAAACAGCAATTTGACGTTTCATCAGTGAACATGAGCCGTCCTTAGCACATATTATTTGTCTCATTCTCTCCCATGATGTTGGCCCATTGGAAAAAACAGGATAAGTATATAAGTGTGTTTTAGACTCCTTCTATGCTTTAGTTATATAGTATAATTTTTTTTCGAACCAAATTCCAATTTTTTATATTTTCTACCTAAAAATTATTCCGGAATGTTTTCGGAATTTCAACAATTTAATTGCTTGCAACATTGAATAAAAAGACGTTCGAAAATTAAAAATTATGAATATTTTTCTGTAAAATGATGTATATTATTTCTTGTTATTTAATAAGAAATTGGATTTAGTGTCGGTGATAAATGAATACAAAGTTAATAATTAACCCCTAAAATAAATTTGGATGGAATTCGATAGCGCTAACCTACATTTTTTGATTTTTCTTTTTCATGTAATTCATGCGTAGTCCATGCTGTCACAATTCACACTGGATGTAGGGAAGAAAAAGGTGGCCCAGGCACCACCATTTTTATCTACGTTTTTGAAGTACCAGCGCTCCATCTATATTATATATACTCTAAGCGTAATATATGCACTTCAGATTATAAAATATTACGCTGGCAAAATAGCATGTTATTCATATTACAATTAACATTAATAAAATGCAATTTTGCCAGCTTTATGGGATAGAAGCTGAATTTCATATAAATTTTTGATAATTGCCAGTCGATGTTGCCTTGTTAACTTAATTTGTTTCCATTAAGAGCCTACCTCGAAAAATATTCGCAGCATTTTGGGGCGTGGTTAACGAAAGTTGCCGCATCACGCCGCGGCACTGCGCTACTGGCGCACATTCCCCGATTAAATATTATCTACTGGTATTATTAACATTAGTAATAACAAATTAATGTAGACCTATGTATATTTATAATCCGTATGATTCTGACAATATGCCTATATATTGTTTATCATACTTTTGTATTGATAAAAAAATCTATTATAATCTAAGTGTTAAAACACGAACTTTAAACTATTACTTTACGAAAACCTCAAAAACATTTACAATAATATCTGTATAAATACAAGATAGGTACCAATTGTTTTGCCGGTCACTCTACTAGTGTGAAGCGCTAATCGCCTAGGCGCCCTTTGATAAATACCGCCAAAGGCATTGCGCCTAGCGATGATTTATTTGTTTCTACTTCATTTGACCTGTGATTTGACCACTGACTTTCGCCTATAAAAGAATGTCATTCTTAGTTCTGCTGTTTTGTGATTTTTGACTTACGATACAACTGTAAATTTAACAAAAATGTGTGAAATAAATTTGAATTTTGTAATAACAACCAAACTAAACTGACTAGGTATTCCTGAAGTATATACACAGAGCGGAAACGATAAGTAATTACATTAGATTATTGTTTAAATTCCACATCAAAAAATTATTATTGATTTTGGAACTGTGCGGTCACACCGGCGCTCACGCTCTTATTATTACTGCTATGCGCTTGGCGCGAGAATGACGGCGATCACACCCGCCCGTTCCAGTTTCAACCTTCTTTACAACCAAATAGGGATAATTTTTGTTTAACAATGTTTCTTTTATTTACGCTAGACAAATTTTTCGGCGAAATTATTTGATATCAATTACAATTATTTTGCTTTTGTTTTATGAAAAGCATTGTAAATATAAATTTTATAGTAATACTAGCGATCGGGCCCGGGTCCGCCCGGGTGCATACACGTTTAAAAATGGCGGTCAAAATGTTTAATTCTGACTATCAGTTTAGAATATCGACCAATCGGACCAAGAAAAACGAACAAAATATCCTCGTATTTGCTAGAAATATCACTACTGCTTTCCTCCTATAGGTCATAGCGTAATTATATATAGCCTATAGCCTTCCTCGATAAATGAACTACCCAAAACTGAAAGAATCATTCAAATCGGACCAGTAGTTCCCGAGAGTAGCGCGTTCAAACAAACAAACAAACTCTGCAGCTTTATAATATTAGTATAGATATAGACTTTCAGTGACATATAAAATAGATTCGTAGGTATTAAAAATATTCTAAATCTGGGGGCACGGCAATGCCCCCACCAAGTCGAGCTAAAAAGTGGCACAGTCGTACCATCCTTTTCTAGAAGCAATTCAGATCATTTTAAACCCCCCATAACTTCGTTGTGGTTAAACGAAGCAAGAAACCTGAATTTTCAGTTACTAAGCAGGCATTGTGTAAACACGGTATGTTTAAAATTTCATTCAATTTGAACCACTAGTTTAAGAATTGTAACTAGTCAAACTTTCTTAATTTTGTCACTCACTAACTGACTGACCGATCATCAAAAGTCTAAGGCACTTCTAGCAGACATAGAACCTTTAAATTTAGAATATAACTAGCTGTGCCCGCGACTTCGTCCGCGTGGAATTTAACAAAAACTTTATTTTTCTAAAATAAAAGAACTTTTTTATAATAAATGTAGCCTAAGTTACTCCTTATTATATCAGCTACCTGACAAAAAAGTCCCGTCAAAATCGGTCCAGCCATTTCAGAGATTAGCCGGAACAAACAGACAGAAAATAACTTTTCTAAAATAAATGTAGCCTAAGTTACTCCTTCTTATATCAGCTACCTGAAAAAAAAAGTCCCGTCAAAATCGGTCCAGCCATTTCAGAGATTAGCCGGAACAAACAGACAGACAGACAGACAGACAAAAAAAATTTAGATATCATTTTCGGCACAGGTATCGTGTATATAACGATATGTAGTAGGACATTTTTTTTATTTTCACTCTTAAAACAGACACTTCAATTTTATTTATATGTATAGATTAGTGTTTAGTGTCTTAAGTAGGGAAAAATTTAAACATTTCGTAATTTCTGCCTAGTGTTCTAGATACACCAACTGCGTGAATAACTTTGTAATCCCATATAAATGTATAGGATTACAAAGTTACATTTGCAGTTAATGAATAATTGTACCCGTATATAATGGAATAATAGTTCTAGATAGGTATCACTACATAGTATAAAACAACGCAACGGATTTTGATGCGGTTTTTTTAGTAGATAGAGTGATTCAATAGAAAGGTTTACGTGTATAATAACATCCATTAAATAGTGGAGAAATACTGTTATATTTGAGGTTTCTAATGTGATGTCGTTAATTATCAATTTTTTCCGCTTACATTGCAAACGCAGGCTGAACCTTACGAGATTTATCAAAATAATGTAGTAATTATTTGTACACATTGAAAAGGTCTACAGAAAACTCCGCGATGGTATATGTCCATCTCTTATGGATATCCCACAATAACAGTTTTTTATCATTTACTTTTTACGAAAAATACAGCATTAATCCTTCTCCAATTAAAAAGCTTAAATACATTTTGGTTTAATATAGATCTATATGGTCCTTTACAGCACGGGATAATGAATATTTTCGAAGATATTACAGATTTAAAATTGCGGGACGTAGCGCTTGCAGCGGTACTGGCCGGCCAGGGCGGCAGTAGCGTGCCTGAGTAGAAAGGTTTATATGTATAATAATAATACGTACATATTTTTGTACAGAAATCTATTTGTACCCGGGCGAAGCTGGGCCGGGTCGCTAGTCTATAAAGGGTATATCAAGACTGCGACCGAAAACTAAGCCGGGTGGTAGTTTAAGCGATTTCAGACACAATGCAACAAAAAAAGTTGCAAAAAAAAGCGTCAATTTTTTTTTTAATTTTTTTTCCTATGACCGTATTTGTGGTATATATACTTATATAAATGTATATAAGTATGTATATGTAAAATAATTATGTATGTGTATATAATATGTATGTATATGTGGTATGTATATATATATAATGTATTTATATGTTTTTTATGATTTTATTTGTCTCCATGCTTTCGTTATCTTTATTTTACACTGCCCTATCTTTTTTCCTGCTCATATATCCATCCCATGGTTGTCTGGTAGAAATTGCCTTAGAGCGATAAGACCGTCATTTGTACTTTGTTGTTTTGTATTATCTCTAAACTGTTATTCCTTTTTATTGTGTACAATAAAGAATTAAATAAATAAATATTTGGGTGGTAAATGCATTTTTTCCTAAAATAATAGTGTATACCCTTTTATTTATAAGTAATCTAAGGTATAAAAGCGTTTAAATTAATATTTTAGCAAAAGCTATGGATTTACCACCCAAAAATGACGATATTTAAAAAATCATAAAACATAATTGTCGCATTTCTTTGCGAAATTTTTAGTTGCATTGTGTTTGTACTCACTAAAACTACCACCCGACTTTGTTTTCGGTAGCAGTCTTGAGATACCTAGTATATAAAAGGCATAACAGGAGAGGGTATTGAGAGGGAAAGGGTGTATTCAGCCCATGAAACTGTACAAAATTCCTCTAGAAAGACATAACGAAGAAAAACTTGCAAATAAATAGACTAAATAGCTCCACAATATCAATTACCATGAAAGAAAGAATATTAATAATCAAATCCGTGATATTTGTGATAAATTGACACCTACAAAAATAAGAAAAAACCATAAGACAGAGGCTTTACGAAAAATTGTTGGTGATATTCTAGAAGTAAAAAGTACCCAAAAGAAAAAAAAGTAGGACTCTAAAAAAAGACGTGAGATCCCATCAAAAACATCCTGTAAAAAAATTCAGCCATCCAGCAGCATTATGTATGAATTGTACGATACATTATGGTTTCATGCGATGGCCAAGGCGATCCATTTATTTATAACGTAAAGAATTTTTAATATGTATATGATAATAGCTTACGTAATAACTTTATACAGAAGGTCCCTTACGCAAGGACTAAATAAATTAATCAACTTGGTATCGGTATATGCATGTAGCATCTCACAATTTTTTAGGTAGAAACCCTGAGCTGCGAGACTTGGAATTTTTTTACAGGATGTTTTTGATGGGATTGTGTCTTCGTCTGTCTATTGATAGAGGTGCTCCCGAAAGGTACTATTTTTCTAATGGTATTATACTGGATGGTTTTGAAAAATATCACAATATTATGATGGCCAGTTCATGACCAGACACAAAACAGTTCAAAATGGCGGCCTCAACTATCAATTCTGACTTACTCATTCAAATGAAGGAACCATTAGATATCGATTTAGATATCAATCGAATCAAAAGCAAAAAAGTTCAAAATGGCGACCATAATTTTCAATTCTGACTTTGAATTTAGTGAAACGGAATAATATGGTAAAAAGGTTTTTCTATTTAATTCACTATTAATATATTTATTGGGCAAAACCCGATTAAAAGTTATAAGTAAATTCAATTGATAATAAAAGTTGGTGCGACCTTGGTGGGAATATCGCGTAGCCTTCATATTATAGGAGCTAGCAACAAGAAATATTGTGATATCAGATGAAAATATTTTTGATGAAAAATAATGATAATATATACTGAAAGAACAATACAACGAGAAATGAATTTATTTTAACCGAATTAATTCGATGACAATGATCGCAATGTCCATATCATAGGGATTACGTTGGATCCCTTATTTTCATATTTCTCGTATGTCGTGGATCTACATACATACATACATAAACTCACGCCTTTTTCCCAGAAGGGGTAGGCAGAGGTGCCAAGACCCACATTTCGCCATGTATGTTCCGTCCCACGATGTGATAGGTGGCGAGCCTATCGCCATATCGGGCACAAATTCCTGACTCTGGGCTGATAATGAATAGAAAAATCCAATATCACTTTGCCCTACCCGGGATTCGAACCCGAGGCCTCACCTTTGTAACCGTACCTTAGTACAACTACGCCACTGAGGCAGTCTACAAGTCGTGGATCTACAAGCTCAGGTAATAGTTGAAAGTTGAAATTAATCGGCCAATTGTCAATTCAAGTGCGTGGTGGCCTAACTACTCTCAATTGTACTCTCGATTGTAGAGGAGGCCCGTGCCCTGCAGTGGGACATATATGGGCTGACACAGAATTACCAATTCTGACCTTGAATTTAGTTTATGGAAATGAAGAGTCTCTCAGATATCGAATTAGAAACCAATCAGAACAATAACAAAAAAATCAATAAAAATGCTGACCACATTTTTTTTCTGAGAATATTTTCATGTTTTCATGAACGAAGGTTCTTTCAAATATCGATTTGGAATCATTCGGATAAATAACAAAAAAACAAAAATTAAAATGACCCGGACTCGAACCCGAGACTTCAGCGTCATAATCATATTATGAGGCAAAAATGTATAAAATTTCACGGGAATAATAACAAAAAAATCAATGAAAATGCGGATCACATATTCTTTTTTCTGAGAATATTTACATTTTTTCGGAACGATGGTTCTTTCAAATATCGATTAGGAACATTTCGGATAAATAACAAAAAACAAAAATTAAAATGACCGGGACTCGATCCCGAGACTTCAGCGTCGTAATCATATTATGAGGCAAAATGAATAAAATTTCACGCGAACAATAACAAAAAAATCAATCAAAATGCGGACCACATGTTTTTTTTTTGAGAATATTTTAATTTTTTCGGAACGATGGTTCTTTCAAATATCGATTTAGAACCATTCGGATAAATAAAAAAAAAAACAAAAAGTAAAATGACCCGGTTTCGAACCCGAGACTTCAGCGTCGTAATTATATTACGAGGCAAAAATGTATAAAATCTTAGGCTCCCTTCGACTAATTTCGTTGAGCGCTTATACGTAAGTCAATGACCTTTCTCTTTTATTTTGGTAACTTAGCTAGTTAAAAATGAACTTAAAAATTAATATATACTGCTATTTATTTTTTAAATATATGTAAAAAAATTAAAATGTACAAACAAAAAAGAGTACCACCTAAAATAATAAGAATTACGTAAATTTGAAATTACGTAAAAAAATAATCGGCGGGCTAGAATTTCGAAACGTCGAGCGCAGATCCGTCGTCCACCAAGGCCCGCGGCCGTCTGCCGGGAACGCCCCCAATGAGATAGCTTATATGGCCGTAACGTACAAGAATGGGATAGGATGGCCCATGCGCTTCTCAAAATAAAACAACATAAGCGCCAAACCATATTTTATTTTATTGTCATCGTACTATTTACTTTTTTCTTGTTTTTTTCTCGCGAAAAAATAATATTTAAAAATATGTTTATGTCAAATTAATCTTGAGTTTCTACACGGGGTAAGTTAGGAGTTCTGAGTTCTTAAAAAACTTAACAGCTGCTACTTTGGACTGTATTTTTGTTAAGGCAAAGTGGCGTAATCATGTATTTTGATTCATAAAATTGTTAATTATATCATCAATTAAAACATATCTGAAAATGGACTACCTAATCTTAGTAATTTATGATATGTAGGCTTTTAAAAAATCCAAATTTTTCGAGGTATCCCCTTAAGGTATTGTTGATTCGTTGGCAGCCAAATACTCTATACTATTCATGGCTCTTTCATCGATATATCAAAGCTGAAAACTTCCAAAGCCATCACAATCGGAACTATTTATAAAATTACAAGTCTGGCCGCCACGGGCTCTCGGTATAATAGGTACGCTATTTTAAGTAGGTACCTACCTACATTCCAAAATCTGTAGAATTAATGTATGGAGAGTGGCGCCCTCTAAACCACGTGAGTGAAATTATTTTGAATATTATCGGAAATAAAGGTAGGTACACAATTTTTATATTGGTTCTATTTGTTTCGGCTTTAAATATTACTTTGGATTCATTTGAACATTAGGCAGTACAAAAATGATAACTTTCGTAAAAAACCAACAGCTCGCAAAGAATAATTATGTAACAGATGCATTTGCTTTCTACATATTCCCGATATGAAATTAAATATGTAGGTAATCAGAAAACTATGATTTATTATTACCCTCATAATATATAAGAATAACAGCAAATACTATTTTTTACTATGATAGTTATTATAGAACAAATAATGATATCCATGTACTATAATGCCACTACATTTTTAAACACTTTTCCACTTCCATGTTTCTCTAAGCAATATTGCACTGTAGCATAGATTTTTAGCAAACGACGCTCTACAGCTTGGTAATGTTCTTCAGTTGTTAATTTTTCATTTTGGAAAGAGGACAGTAATTTTATTGTTTCTGTTAAACTGCCACCAGCAATGTATTCCAAGTTTTGCCAGGTTGAAAAGTTTATCCTGAAATTATATATGAATAAATAAATGGTTCATATGGCTGCAACTTGAAAATTCCATGTTTTATTATACATTTATTTACTACTTACATGCAGCACTGATACAGAGGTGCCAAAATGTCTAGCACATCTACAGTTGGGTTGCCTAACCCTTTTCCATTGTCCAAAAGCACTATTTTTTCTTTATAAATTTCGTAACGATGACGATCTCCGTTTTGTATCAAGAAATCAAATATAGCTGTATCAATCAAATTAAGTATTCTTTTTGGGCTTAATGTCATACCAACTTTTCTGAAACATAAAGTTTATCAAGTCAATTACCCTGCATAAGAATATATAATCACATTACACTAGGCAGGACATGAACAGTTTCTGAAATATTTTAATGTGTTTAAAACATGTTTAAAATTTATTAAAAATATTTCAAATCTTCAAAAGTTTTTTGTTTTATCAATAAATAGGAAATTCTCAAAGAATGTTGTATACCACAAAGCTACAACTATTTGTTAAGGCCAGTTTCCTATGAGTAATGAGATTATTGTATACTTACTTACAAAAATCACTATCTTTCTCCCATTCCATTTTTTTACTGCTATATGACCGTCTCCAGGGCGACTTATGTATTCTGAACTGCTTGTCTAAATACAAAATGGCGGCTCCTTCAAGTTCACCCTTGTTATCAGGGCACACAGTTTCATTAATTTTACAGTAGTAACATTTCCCATAAATACACATAGCTCCACTTTCTGAAAAGGCAGATTTTATTCCACCATTGCTTATATTATTGACAAAAATACATTTAAGTGTATTAAAATTTAGTAGTTACTGTTACAAATTACTTTTATGAATATTTATTTTATAATTATAAATAAGTAAATAATTATAAGTATTTACCATTTTTCACCATAGTCTTCTTTAAGCCAGGTGTTGCTAGGGGCATGATATCGTGATCGAGACTGATACGACGTGTAATGGCAGGTGCCACCCATTTAAAATTTAACACTGTTGCTAGGTAGTATGCAAATACTTCAGAATTATGCCGATCAAAGCCTGCATAAATATGACCATTGATTATATGTGTAAGATTATATCTCTTTGGTTTGAACAGCACTTTCTGCTTATCCTTTAAAAAAAATGCCAATAAGTAGGTAATCATTTCTCTAAAATAATTATCCTATAATGTGGGCAGAGATGTGATCAGTCATAAGCTTTACAATAACATAACTTAACTTAACCACATTGTCAAAAAGTAGAGGTTTTTTTTAGTTGTAAGTTGACATACTGCAAATGGACACTTTTATTTAACATAATATTAATACAGCTGTAAATATGTTAATAAACATTGAAAAATTATCATCAATGTATCTTTGATTGTAGATTTATTTATAGATATGTAATTTAAAACAGATTAGGATATAATAAGGCATTGAACACAAATATCCTTTTAAACTAAGTTTTAAGTGGTAAAGCCTGTACTTACTGATAATAATAATCAGACTGTATATTTAGGGAAAAGCTATATATTTTTTTTGCATTTGGGCGTATTTTTTATTCAGTACATCTAATGTTTATATTGTATATCAAATGTATGTAAAGGCCTTTTTTTAAAATAATTTACATACCATTGAATATTTTAGACCGAAATGTATATTAAATAGGAGTTGTAGATGAATATTAATACTTAATCTTTCTCTCACCTCTATTAGGAGCATTAGCTTTAATTGTGTCCCTTTAGGAGCATTATCCACTAATGCTATCTGTGATGTGCGCATCGCCTGCAATATTTGTCCTGGAGCTCCATCTTTATTTGGAAATAGAGACTCATCATCAGCCCACTATAAGAAATATAATCATTTCTTTTTACTGCTGAATATACATTGTATGAGTAATGTAGCTGAAACAATGCTAATTATCAGTCTTAATTGACCTTAATATTAATGTTTATTCATTTAAGTAAACTAAACCATTGTTATAGAGTTTTCCGAAACAATACTTTTGCAAAAATATGTATGATAAAGAAAATTTTAGTTAATATTATAAACATCTAATTTTAAAATATAAATGCTTTCACCATAGCATACTGTTGTTTTTGTAGTAGTTGTTTTAGTAGTTATTCTTATAAGACAATGTTTGCATAAGCAAGAGATGATTATTTATTTATTTCTTAATATTTTTATTTGCAACCTAAGAACAAGGAAATAAGTTTTAATATAGGTATACTGTCAAACAATGAGAACTGAAAACAACAACAAATGCTAAGATAATACTTACATTATCCACATGATTCCAAACGGCCTTTAAATTATTTATAACTGTATTATTAAATGATTGAATAAGATTCCTCTGTATGGGTATAAAATTAGGATTTTTAACCTTGTACTCATTTGGCAACCGAGATACATGGTCTAATATTACTTTATGTACATTTGAAGCAACTTCTAACTTTTTCGGGACGCTTAAATTTTCTGGTTTATTTACAGTGGTAAGATTGTAGTAAAAAAATATATTGAAAGTAACTAACACTAATAGAAATATCGAAAAGCCGAAGATATACTTCACTGACATTATTCATTATAATTCATTGCACTTCTTCAAGTAACGATAAATTTGCATTATTTTATGGTTAAATGGTCATTATAAAAGCGACACTCATTTGTTTTCATTTAAAAAACAAAACACAAACATATCACTGTTTTTTAATATGATACACAGTCTACGCTCGACAGATACGTCTTAATTTCTGATTACGTATGATTAAATAAAAACTAGTCATTAATCATTATACCATATTTATGCATTTATTTATAATTCATCACTTATTCCGTTTATAACGATGTAACACTTTGATAATATATTATTTGAAACATAAAATTAAGCCAGACGTTTATTTTTTATTGGACTAAAGAAACCACAAGAAACCAATTAACATAGATAATGCTAGAAATCACGCGATTTCGGGCAAAATGTGCTGAAGCCAAGGAACTTATTAACCTAACTGGAATGCTCACGGGCATTTCAAAAGCGTTTCGAAGAGTACAGCTTCAAAAAGGTAGCCGTGTCCCTTTTTACCAGTGTATCCATAGAAATGTATACAATGGGACATTTCTCATATGAGGGATAAAAAAATTACAAGAGAAGGTCTACTTAATGGGACTGTCTCCTATTATGTGTAAAAAGTACTATCTGTAGCTTTTTATTAGCCAGAAAGGGATAGCTGCCCTGCATACTAGTCATGCGCAAAATGAATCACTGTAAAGAAAAGAGAGATATATATCTTTTGAGTCAAAAGATATATATCATTCTTTTATATCTTTATATCTCTATCTCACAATGATCAATGAGCTAAAGAATGAGTTGATTAAAATTGAGTTATGAGTCTTTCTTTATATCTATATCCAAGATTGACATTTTGGTGGAGTATATCTTTATATCTCTATCTCTTAATGATTCATGAGCTAAAAGATGAGTTTAAATTAGTTGATTAGAAATGTTGTTGATTAGAAATTTAGTTATGAGTCTTCCACAATATCTATATCTAAAATTAACATTTGGGTGGACGTTCAAGAGGCTATATTCGAGTAAAAATTGCTTTGTGGTTTAGATATAGTATTGTTACAGTGAGATAAAGAGATTAATTATTTTCTGCTGATATCTATCAACAAAAATAAATTGTGTTTAGAAATATAAATAAGGAGTAGTGAAATATGTAAAAATTCATGGACATTTAAACATTGCATAAACTGGATAGTTTTGTAATTAAAACTTTTGTGCTATGGTCACCACTGGTACAAGGTATTTCACGGAAACAAAATACAAATCCGATAAAAAAATGAATACAATATATCTTTGCTAATTTGAAAACATGCTAGCGAAATTAGGCCTTAATTCATTGTAAATAGCTTTGTTTTCGCTTACACTCCATTTACTACTGTGATCGTATTCCACGATCGTACGCATAGCGCATGTATTACATTATGAACATAAATATTATCTTTTCCGCTCACACAAATATAAAAGTCTATATCTGTTTCTTTCTAATCTTTGCAGTGAAATTGAACCAATAATGATCTTTACGCTTATGGATATAATGAGTTAGTTTGAGTGCAAGGGATATAAAGATATAATCGCTCCGTACGTCGGATATATATCTTTTTAGTAAATCACTCCTGAGTTATACATGTCTACTGCATACCCTGCATGCATGCATGCCCTGTCATACTAGGAACGTTTTCCCTTCTTGAAATATGTAAACAAATTTAAATCTTATGATACCTATTTGAAATAAAGTATATTTTATAATGTGTAATATTGTGTCGTGAGCATTGCAGTTAGTCTAACGTAGTGTTATATTCTCTTTGGCAGTTAGAGTATAAGTTCCTCGATGTGTGCATAATTATGAAGGTTAGTTATTAATAAAAACTACAAGTTGAATTAATTACATTAGGTATATATTTTTAGATTTAGATAATCGAGGTGGAAAATACATACCGAAGCCAATGAGATATTAATATAGGTACTAAAGATGAGAAGGCGTATAAAATTTTGTCATAAAAAAGAGGCATTATATTGTTTAAATGTACCTATGCTATTTCTGTTTCTGTCCTCTCCTACGCAGTCATATTATATTTCATCTCGCTGTACTGATTTCCTACGTGCCTTGGATATGTGCAGCTGGTAGGTGCGCTGTGCGCTTAGTTTTTTATTGCGAAGTCCGTATCATTATACCCCAACGATCTAAGCTGATTTAATAATTGTTCGCCGGCAATTTTACCGTTAGTGGGAAACGATCTGAGGAACGTAATATATTCCGGCGGGAGGTTTGATTCGATGGCGCCAATAACGATTACCTGTAAACCAAAATAAACCAAAGTGAATTGCTATAAGTTTTAAAACACCAATAGGTCCTGGTGTTATCGTCTTTAATTCTTGCCTAAGTACCTACTTATTACTTACGTAGATTATTGCCATCTATTAAATTTAGAGAATGTTTATCTAATAAATATATACACCCCGTCACACAAATAGCCGTGACGCCACACTTAGGTTCAGTTTTTTGGCATAGGTTATACTTTATAGGTATCAGAAACTATGGGAGACTTGTCACACATTGTTGTTCACACAAACATTTGTCTCGGTGCGGGAATCGAATAAGGTCTCGCGCAAGGGCGGTTCCAGCTTTCACGTCAGGGGGGGTCACATTATAGTTCATGTCAGATTTTACGCCAGGGGTCATATAGTTCATATAGTTCATGTCAGAACACTGGGTCCGATTTCAACACTCCAATTCGTAATAATGACTTTTTAAAGTTTGTTACAGGCGTGATTTGTGAACACACATACTTTTTTAATTTATTCATCGACATACAAAGAATTAATTGTGCTTATAAATGTTATCTACAAGATAATTAATAAATTTTGACAATCTGGGGCCAGCCCAGGGGGGATCATGATCCCCATGACCTCCCCCCTGGATCCGCCGCAAAAACGCAAAAACGGCGTCTAACCAACTCAGCCACGGAGGCTGATAATGCACACCATTTATATATTACTCTCTCTTTTCCTCAATCTCTCGTCAGCCTCAAAAAGTCTACTGCTGTTCACAGGCCTCAACCAAGAATTTCTATAGAGACCTGTTGGAAGCGGCCTGTATGAAGTGACTTTCTTCATTATAAGCAAGGTCGTCCGACTTTCTTTTAGGTGGATACATATACCGACTGATAAAAAGACACATTTAAATAACGTTACCTCAAGATAAGTATTAGACGGGCGCCGTTCGAGAGGAAGTACTTCACCCGTTGCCAACTTGGGTGGCTTCGACACTTGTTCATAAGTCCTGGCTACAACATTAGTACCGTTTGGCAATATTACTGTGACGTTCTTTGCAAAGTAAAAGTTTTTGTCGACCCCTTCTTGTCTATGAAAAAATATAAATCAAAAATTGTATTACTGTTGCACCTTAAGCTTAGTATGGCTTACTTTGCGAAATATAACATGTCACTGATGTTAATATATATTAAATGTTCAATGTGTGGACTCGCAAACTATTCGAGCCAGGGTCTTAATGTTTTATGAAAGTCATATTTAAATCTGTATCAGCCCATATACGTCCCACTGCAGGGCACGGGCCTACTCTACAATCGAGAATACGATTGAGAGTGGTTAGGCCATATAGTCTATAATACGATTGAGAGTGGTTAGGCCATATTTAAATACAATAAATAATTTTCGATACATATTATGTACCACATTATGTACCAAAGTTTTCATCCTGTCAATTTCGCATGTTCATCATGTTCCGTCTCACGATGTGATAGGGGGCGACCTTATTGGGCATATCGGACACAAATTCCTGATTCCGGGCTGATGTTGAATAGAATTTAATATCACTATGCCCGACCAGGGATTCGAACCCGCGACCTCTTTGCCATACTGTATTTGCGCCACCGAGCCCGCCCGAGATGTACCTGTTTTATCTTAATTGATTATTCATGTTGTTACAGTGTAATAATCTAGGTATAATAACATTTTAAATCTAACAGAGGTTGGTTTCCTTAGCATTACTAAACATTTGTAATCAATTTTCCGCAGTTAAATACTAAGTTCAATCATAACAAAATATTCACGATGAAATTTAATGTTAGCGCTTAATATGTTGCACGGTAGTAAGAAATAATTTGTATTATACTAATATTATACATATTCTATAGGTACATTATTTGTGTGATAATGAAAACATCTCAAACACTACGATAAGTAGGTATTTTTAAAATTTTGTTTGTAGTTCGCATTTTGCTGCATTCCGGTACAGACTTTTAACTATTGGACATGTCTATTAACCGGTTTATCATTTATTTAAAGTATTGCCCATAGCAAAGCAAGCCACTTTCTTGATCAAATATTTTATATTTGATCGATGTGTTTACACGTTAGTCACCACTGACATTACAATTAGCTCTTAGAAGCTTACCTAATTACCATAAATATTTCTGGTTCTTTTTCTAATCGCTTCCCATTTCATACCTATTAGCAAAAGTAGTTAACGTACGTATGTAGGTATCTATTTTACAGCGTTGTTTGGGAACAACGTTTGTGTCTGTGGGTAAACATGGGTTCTGATGATCATTTTTTATCAGGTAAAAAATAATAGGACAATTCATTAATTGTGAATTAATTGATGTAGAAACATTAATGTGTGGGTCGTAAACTCTCTGATAGTGTGATTCATTTTATGGTACGGTAACAACTCCCTCTTGACCAGTTTTTGTATATTATTTATATGTAATATTTACCATTCTTTTAAACCCTTCGTAAGAGTATAACTGACATAGGTAATAAGCGTGTTCATTGTTTAACATAATATGAGTAATTATAACAAAATAATGCTTACAATTTTACAAATAATAGGTACGAATCGACTGTTTATTTGTCGAAAGGTAAGGGTTAAAAGCAATAATTTACCTGTCAAGGTTTTTCATATCGGTAATATTGAGAATCCACAAATCTCCCCACACAGTCTGGCCGGGATCCTCCACTATTGTCGCCACTGCACCTCGCCACGAGTCGGTATATGTATTGAAATCTAATCTGTAATCCTGTTAATATACGACACATTATTTCTACATGGTATTGTTTTTTTCAAATAAAGGCGAGTCGGTCTTTCTATTAGCCTGATGATAAGCGATACGACCGCTCTTGGACAAAAATAAAATAAAAAAACATTTATTTATTTTTATTTATTTAATATGGATCATAAACTAGGCGTAGAAATCCATCGTATTATTCTGATAATATTATAAAGGCTTAAGCTATGGGACAAATTGAGGCGAGATGTATCAGAACGGGACGAGAAAAACGGTCTAAAAGGAAGGCAGTTACATTGAGTTTAAATATAAAATAATATTTTTTGCGAAATAATATGTGAATGATGGGGACTGGACCAAAAAACTATAATCGGGCGAAGCCGGGCCGGGCCGCTAGTGTTTTTTCCAGGACCTCTTTATAGACCATTGGTAACCAATAATAAAGTAAATGAAATAATGTGAGTTCACGATAATTCACTCACCTCCAGTTTAGCAATATTATAAAACACAGCAGACGGATTGTTGATATGCAACCTCTTTGCTAACAAATTACTTCCGTATGCGTAGTACATAAATTTACCATCACTGTCACCACCCGAACATACTATTTTTATCAATACACTAAGTACTAAAATTAACATATTTGAAAACATTTTAGTAAGTGTGAATTATAAATTGAATATGTTGATATTGTATGCGTTATATTATGACCAGTGTTATAACTGTACTGCACGTTCGAACCGAATGCTAGCTTCTTTATCAGAATCTGTTTAAATTAGGTACACGTGCGTACTGAGTACTAACAGGTTTCGGTCCATAAAACTTGTTTAAAAATCGAATCTGTAACATATTCCATTGAAATGTTACATGAGCTTTGCATTTTTTAGAGGACGCAATTTTATTTTTGGGATATGTGTGGGCGGTCAATAGAAGCTTAAACTCAAGTTTGTGGGGTCGCAACCCTTGTCCCCCGGCCGCCATCTTAGAAAAAGGGGTGAAAACACTTTTTTCGCGTTATCTCGGAAACTATACGTCTTACGAAAAATTTGTAAAAACATAATTTGTAGCTAATTGTATTGCCTACAAATATGTTTATACAGGGTATATCAAGACTGCTACCGAAAACGAAGCCGGGTGGTAGTTTAAGCGACTTCAGACACAATGAACAAGTTGCAAAAAAAAGCGACAATTTTTTTTTGTATTTTTTTTCTTATGACCATATTTGGGTGGTAAATACATTTTCTCCTAAAGTAATAGTGTATACAATTTTATTTATAAATAATCTAAGGCATAAAAGTGTTTAAATTATTATTTTAGCAAAAACTATGGATTTACCACCTAAAAATGAAGATATTTAAAAAATCATAAAATATAATTGACGCGTTTCTTTTCGAAATTTTTGGTTGCATTGTGTTTGTAGTCACTAAAACTACCACCCGGCTTCGTTTTCGGTAGCAGTCTTGAGATACCCGGCATAACTTTTCGCCCTAAATTAAAAATTAAAAAAGTTAGGTATAAGCAAGAAAAGTGAGTATATATAAAAAAATCTTTCTTTTCTCTATAACTTTTTATGAAAAAACATCTCACTTTTTTGCTATTTTTTATTTATATTAACCTATTCTGTGCCACTGATGGGCAAAGGTCTCCCTCAACTCCTACTTATCCCTATCAGTTACTGATGCCATCCAAGTGCTGCTAAATTGGTCGAGATCGTCGCGCCACCTTTTCCAAAGCATGCCGCGTGGCCTCTCGCCATCCTTAGGCATCCATTGATTGGCAATCTTTGCCCACCTCTTCGGGTGCATCCGGGTGACGTGGCCCGCCCAATCCCAGTTAAGTTTATCTTATTTCTGTGCAACATTCTTGACTCTAGTTATGGAGCGCAAGGTATTAGTGGGTACCCTGTCCATGCGTGTTACGCCTAGCATCCTGTGCTCCATAGCTTTTTGACAAACCTGGACCTGGACCTATGAAGTTCGGTCAAAGACCAGGATTGAGCACTGTATGTGAGAATTGGTAAGATACAAGCCGAAGAGTCTTCTTTTAAGAGAAACGGGAAGATTTCCCTTAAGAAATTTATTCTTCACTTTTTTGCTTATAACTTCTTTAATTTTTAATTTAGGGAAAAAAGTTAAATAAACATATTTGTAGGCAAAACAATTTGCTACAAATTATGTCTTTACAATTTTTTTGTAAGACGCATAGTTTTCAAATTTATCGCGAAAAAAGTGTGTTCACCCCTTTTTTCAAGATGGCGGCCGGGGGACAAGGGTGGCGACCCCACAAACTTGAGGTTAAGCTTCTATTGACCACTCAAACATGTCCCAAAAATAAAATTGCGTCCTCTAAAAATGCAATATTCGCTCCTTAAATTGAAACATTTCAATGGACTAACATTACTACGGAAGAAATTAAAAAACAAAATATACTGATGTATTGATATTTGATAATCAATCACCACGCACTAAAACGGTGAAGGAAAACATCGTGAGGAAACCTGCATACCATAGCGATTTATAAGAATTCCTATGGTATGTAAGTCCGCCAACCCGAACTAGGCCAGCGTGGTGGACTATATTGCCTAACCACTCTCAATCGTATTCTCGATTGTAGATTAGGCCCGTGCCCTACAGTGGGACGTATATGGGCTGATACACAGGGCCGTCTTTAACTACGATGGGGCCCTGGGCACATAAGAATTTGGGGCCCTTTTGAAAAATAAAGAAAAAAAATCTAACATTTATCTACTATGATCTTTTGATATCGAAGTTATGTATCAATCTTGTCGGTCTTTTTGGTCGCTCGCTAAGGCTGTGGAGGTTAATTTCTGTCTGTCCAGTCTCCCACCACTGCGTAAGCCCGATAACAGTTTGGCCCACAGTGCAAAAGAGAAGGCCGATCTCTTGACCTAATTCTTTGCCTGGAACTTGATTTTGGGTGACGGGGGAGCCACACCACCGAACATCCCGCAGTTGTTCTTAAAACGTGCGCCCCTGAGTTGACACCCGTGCTCACGCGCCTTTACCGTCTTTCCTATAAAGCCAACCGGGTTCCGGCTCCGTGGAAGGTCGCCAATGTACACCCTGTCCCCAAAAAGAGTGACCGATCGGACCCTTCGAGTTACAGGCCGATTGCTGTCACATCTCTACTCTCCAAGGTTTTGGAGCGAGTTATAAACACTCAGCTCTTGAGGTATCTTGAGGATCGCCAGTTGATTAGTGACCGCCAGTACGGTTTCCGTCACCGTCGCTCGGTTGGTGATCTTCTTGTGTACGTCACGCTCCGTTGGGCGGAGGCTTTGGAGAGTGGGGGTGAGGCGATTGCGTTCGACCTTGACATTGCGAAGGCGTTCGACCGAGTGTGGCATCGCGACCTTCTGGCGAAGCTACCTGCGTATGGAATTCCTGAGGGGCTCTGCAAATGGATCGCCAGCTTTTTGGATGGTCGGAGCATAAAAGTCATAGTGGACGGCTGTTGCTCCGAGACCAAGACCATTAATGCTGGTGTTCCACAAGGCTTGGTGCTATTGCCGACACTCTTTATCCTGCATATCAATGACATGTTGTCTATTGATAGCATGCATTGTTATGCAGATGATAGTACGAGTGACGCGCGGTACATCGGCCAACCGAGCCACTCTCGGGATTCTATTATGGAAAGACGGTTTCAATTTGTCTCTGAAGTCGAGAGCTCTCTGGGGCGGGCCTCCGAATGGGGTGAATTGAACTTAGTTCAATTTAACCCTTCGAAGACACAAGTTTGCGTGTTCACTGCGAAAAAGGACCCCTTTGTCATGGCGCCACAATTACTCTTAATCTCCAAGGATCCGAGAGTATTGGGATCCTTGGCGTCGAAATATCAAGCAAGGTCGAGTTTAGGAGTCATTTGGAGGACAAAGCCAAACTGGCGAGCAAGAAGTTGGGAATTCTGAAGAGAGCCAAGCGGTACTTTACGTCGGGTCATAGATTGACGCTTTACAAAGCGCAAATCCGGCTCCACATGGAGTACTGCTCTCACCTCTGGACTGGTGCCCTAAAATAACAGCTCGACCCACTTGAGTCCTTGCAGTGACGAGCTTGTCGAATAGTCAATGATTCCGATCTCACGGACAAATTGGAACCGTTAGGACTGCGGAGAGACTTCGGATCTCTCTGTGTGTTCTATCGTTTGTTCCATGGGGAGTGCTTGGGCATTGCAATTTTTCTAAAATAAATATAGCCTAAGCTAATCCTTATACTACTTATTATATCAGCTACCTGACAATAAAAATCCCGTCAAAATCGGTCAAGTCATTTCAGAGATTAGCCGGAACAAATAGACAGACAGAAGGACAAAAAAATCTAAGGTCATTTTCGTTATACGTATCGTGGTATCGTGTATATAATGATATATAGTTGAACATTGTTTTTATTTTTACTTTACAAACAGACACTTCTTTTTTATTTATATGTATAGATGTTATATTCTTTCTCTGCTTACGGCATCTCGGGCCGAGGACCCCTTCGCGCCTGAGGCCTTTCAAGCTTCGGGCCCCCTTGGACCGAGGGCCCCCAACCTTGGTGTTATACAAATGTTTTTATGATGCAAACATACTACCTATATAGTATAATTACTATTTCTGTGACAGATAACACATTTATAGCATTTCACCTTTAGTTTGGAGAGATCTCTTTTAGGATGTGGAGTTATATTACTAATCTACTGACATAGATGATTAATACTTCTTACAATTTTGTAAATATACATACATATGTTATAGGAGTCGTGAAACGTGTGAGTAAATGGGTGAGGAAAATTTTCGGTTTTTCTTTTCTTCGGGGCCCCCCTGAGGATGGGGGCCCTGGGCACGGACCCCGTGTGCCCTTAGTGTAAAGACGGTACTGCTGATACAGTTACAGTATGATCGTTTTATTGATAAGTACAACTTTATAAAATTGCTAGATACCTTTAAATGTTTAATTAATTCTAGTTTCGTCTGACATTTTTAAGCTATTGCATAGCTTCTATCGCGGGCCTTGAGCGTGGAGACCGAATCCAGAAATTCCGTAACGAAAATAACCTAACTCTGACCGAAATTTAAATTTAATATTTTTATTTTTATTTAAATATGTGCCAGTACTTTTAAATGCGAATTGCAAAGCTATTGCGTGATTAATTGTAATCTAACCTCTTTCGATGACTTTTAATGACTTTTTGAAATATCACGCTTGTCTCTTTAGTTCAGCAACTCGCCTCTAGGTGGCATTGGTTGTACCGGAATGCGTAATCCCCGCAATCTGGTGACTCATGCCTGCTTAGAGTTTCAGCGTTAGGGCACCTTCTCTTTGTATTTACTTCATGGTACGACTCTACGAAGCTCGCACGTACAACAGTGAATATCTGTACAATAAATATCAAAGAAAAACAAAGGAAAAAAAATACTGCATAAATTAAAAAAAATATATAATTACAAAAAATGCTATGCAATAGCTTTACCGCGGCAGTCTCCGAGTGCCACACGTCTTTTTTTTATTGATATTTGTTATATTATAATTTTACATTTAATAGTAAAGTTATTGAAATGCTTGCGTAAGTACTTATAACATGCGCTTTGTAATATAATAAACTTCTCGATACGAATACAAGAGCATACAGTTAGAAGGTAAATAGAACTTGGCAGATATAGTTACATAGGTCACAGCAACATGCTGATAAATTGGCGCAGAACTTAGCAAAAATATGATAATGCGGCTTGTAAACAGAGAATTTAAATTTATTTTCCTCATATCCAGCGATAATGTTCTTAACTTAATATTACTTGTTTTAAGCATACATTTTGAGAAAGCCTCTTTGAGGAAGAAGAGTTGATTGAACGTGATTAGTAGAAATAGACCATTCAATATTATGTTACGTATCTCTCCTAGAGCCGTAGAGTTCCGATACATTGATAAACACATGTGTGCGAAATTATCAATTATTACCTAACAGTTCGTTGCGGTAGAATTTTTTTTGATGCCTAATTTGTGGTACTTAATAGATATTGTGTGATGACACTTGAAAAATGTGTGATGACGTAGGTAATCATGTAAACTTAACCCCAAAATTTTTTTATCTTTTGTGTAGATATTTAATAGATATAATATTAGTAGAGGTTCGACCCGGCATCGCCCGGGTGCAGATACGTTTTGAGTCCACTGTAGAAACACTAGGGACTATTTCGCGTGATAATTAATAAACATATTTAAACACAACGTTACTACTGTACTTAAAACTGCCCATCCCATTCCTAACAGTTTGAAATAATGTTGAATATATTTGAACTCCTTGCACATCCCACGGGAACTCTACATTTTGTCGGGATAAAAAATAGCCTACGGGTTAATCCAGGGTGTCTGCTACGTCCATGCTAAATTTCACCAAAATTGATCCAGCAGTTTGAGCGTGAAGAGGTAACAAACACGCAAACTTTCGCATTTATAAAATTAAGCATTTCATTTTTTTTAATAAATAATTACCTACATTTTATTTCTGATGACTTCTCAAGTAGCCTCGTCGCGTTGCATTTCTTATTAGCTCCTCATAGCTCCATTTATAGTATAGGCTAACTGGTAGTAGGTCTCTCTTGTCTATTTCTACCGTCAGTAAACAGCAGTTTAAATGCACTGTTGTGTTTCGGATTGAAAGAAATTGTAGCCAGAGTAACTACTGGACATATTGAGACTTTACATCTTATGTCTCAGGATGGCGAGCGCGGTGGAATGCCAAGCATTGCTTTGTAATTCAAGGTGTTGTTTGGTTTTGCTACTGTTCATGAGCGGTCGTATCGCTTACCATCAGGCGAACAGCATGCTCATCTCGGCATTCATTGCAATAAAAAAAAGGCTTAAGACTATTAGGCAATAATGTTCTCAAGTTTGTGTATGGAAAGGAAGTTGATTTGTTCATTGGTGATCATTAATATACCTCGATGTTGATAATTTATGGCATATAAAAACATTGATAAAATGGAACTATAAGAGTTAACCATTTCATAAAATACAAAGCTTTAAGTCCAAAACAAAGTGTAAAATATAGAGCCATCATTCTGTACCTATCGTATTTATTGTGACAAAGAAGGGAATAAGCACACACAGTACAAAGAAGGTTTATCTTAGATGGTGGAGTGTCAGTCGGTCGGTGTAAAACTGCATTTGAATGTGTTTGCAGGCACGTTTGCCAGGGGTGAGGGGGTCGAGCGGTGTGTTTGTCGCCGATACTAACGCGATTACGCCCAATCAGCAGCGTCGCCGCCCTAATTGGGCGCTCCCGATGCGAGGGCGGCGCGTTTTTTAACAACGTACGCAAACACGAGGCCAGACGGAGCCGAATGCTGCATCTCAAGCGGTGCTAACCTTACAAATGTATTTATATTTCACGTGGCTTTTTACATCAACGTAGAAAGTCAGTGAAATTTCACTAAGCAATGTAAGTATTTTCGAGTTCTACTGAAAAAATACCTAAGGATGTACCTACGTACAGGGTATATCAAGACTGCTACCGAAAACGAAGCCGGGTGGTAGTTTAAACGACTTTAGACACAATGCAACAGAAAAAGTTGCAAAAAAAAGCGACAATTTTTTTTTGTTATTTTTTTCCTATGTCCATATTTGGGTGGTAAATACATTTTTTCCTAAAATAATAGTGTATACCCTTTTATTTATAAGTAATCTAAGGTATAAAAGAGTTTAAATTATTATTTTAGCAAAAACTATGGATTTACCATCCAAAAATTACGATATTTAAAAAATCATAAAAAATAATTGTCGCGTTTCTATGTGAAATTTTTAATTGCATTGTGTTTGTTGCCACTAAAACCACAACCCGGCTTCGTTTTCGGTAGCAGTCTTGAGATACCCGGTATAATTATGATTAAATTATGAACCGCTCAACACTAGCTTTATTGCAGACATTCCTATAAAACATTGAAAATTAAAGCCTCTGTGACGCATTTGTATTTCTACGGTATGATTGCAAAGCTGAGGTCTCTGGTTCTAGTCCCGGGTCGGGCAAGATGATATTGGATTTTTCTATTCATTATTATCAGTCCGGAGTTAGGAATTTGTGCCCGATACGGCAATAGACTCGCCCCCTATTACTTCGTGGGACGGAAAGCATAAGGCGAAACATGGGTATCCTGGTAGCACCGCTATCTACCCCTTCTGAGAAAAAACCGTTAGTTTATGTCTGTATCAATGAATGTATATCCAAAATAGTAAATTTATCGTTCAATACGATGTGGCAGCCCAATGTAGGACCATTTTATTTTTATCATAGTTAAGAGCTACAATAAAGAGTAAAATTAAATAAATAATTAAATTGAAAGTAATGAGTATTACCAAACAGTTTTCCAAGTGTGATAATACGGAATTCACGTCATAAATCAGATTAAGAAATGAAGAAATAATATCAATTGATCCGCGCGCCGACCTCCGGCCCCCGACCCCTCTATGATTTATCATTATTGTTGGACGATCACGTAAAATCATTCCATATTAACATTTATTTAGGTATCTGTGTGATAAAATCATGTGACTTAAGGGTGATATCTGTGTGTGTGTATTGTGTAGTCGTATAAATTTCATTAAATGAGTATTAGTTACTGGCTATTAATAAGCTTTTAGCTTGCGCTTGTACCTCCGAGACTCGAAAAGCTGCTCTAGTAACATCTAAATACACTTATTATCAAAATAATAACGCATTTTATTCAACAACAAAATTAACACGGAACTTGTTCTATGAGTGAACATTGTATAAAACTGGTATTTGTCACATAAAGCTAATTAATACCTACTTACTTTTCATTGCAATTAGGCTAAAACGTGTTAAATACATAATAAAGAAAACAATGTTTCTCATCTAGTATTTATTTATATAAGTACATAGCTATGAACAGAGCATGTCTAAAATTTTAAACACGTGCTTATTACTTATAATGTTAAATTATATTTACAATAGTATCAGAATTAAGCGGAAAGTTATAATATTTTCATGATAAACTCAAATACATGTTTCGTCGTAATACCTATTCTTTATAGTCACGTCATCGGAGGCATAAATACTTTTATGAGGGAGAGATTTACAGTAAAGAAATGGAATATTTCGAAATAACTTTAAGGTCCATAAAACAGACAGAAAAGAAAATAATTATTTAACAAAAATATTTAATATTGCCGTACAAAATTGATTGATATCTGTCGAAAACATAAACATTTCGGTGTAAGCGGGATATGCAATCCTTATGCAATCAATCAAGATAAGTACGTAAAATTAACCGTGCTTGGTTCAATGGCATTACGGCCATAAAAAAAATAATTCTGCAAACATAATTGATATTATTACACTTTATCTTATAGTTGAAAATGTTGATTTCAAATTTCAATGAACACTTACATAAATAAGCTTAAAACTACGACATGAAACTTCCTTTCCGACACTCGTACACTTATCACAGCTTATTAATTTACAAATATTTCACAGTCCGATTTACTCCTTTGGTCAATTATTAGATTTTTATATATTCATTACTTCAACTTTTTATACATCAGCACTATAAGCGAACTGTTTTATTTCACACATATCCTGGGAGTTCATTGCACAAACCAAACATAAAACATCCGCATATTAAAAATATTAAGATATAGAAAACATGTTCACACATCCAAATATATAAAGAAAACATCTAAAATTAGATACTATTAATTAATTTTTAACAGTTTTTAATATCAATATTAACTCAACATACTTAGCAACAACACTTTTACCGTATACATTTCCTCTTCATGAAGGTGAAGTTGGATGTTAGCGATACTCTATGGGGACATTTAACAATGGAATGATATTTAGAGTAAAGGGTTACTTATCCGTGGCGTAGCGGGGCTATGCGTCCGTGGGAGAAGAGGTGGGTGAGGCGGGGACGTGCGGCGGCGAGGTGGCCCGCGCCGCGGCCAGCGCTGCCGCGTGGCGCCGCGCCTTCAGCCTGAGGTCGGCGATGGAGGAGGAGCGACAGCGCGCCGCCAGGGCTGCTAGACTGGCATACGGCGGGCAAAGAGCTGCCGCTGCTGCAGCCGCTGCACTCGCGTACTGTAGGTAAAACCAGTGTAGTTGATATTTTTAAAATTATGTGGGTAGAATTGTGAGGTATTGTAAACTATCACGCTTTCGAACGTTAAAGGAAAACGTTTTCTTAGGCGAGCTCTGCAGTACACGATCACTAAATAAATAACAATTAACACCCAACAGTCACATACATAGTCCTGACCCACAATAAGATCTTATGTCGTGGGTATCAGACAATACGAGGGACTTTTCGGCCTCGCGAACACCCAGATCTGAAAGAAATATTTGTGGGCTGCAAACATTTGTCTCGGTGCGGAGATGGAAACCGCGGCATCTCGTTTCAAAATATGGTGTCCAAACAACTGCACCACAGAGGCTGACAATGGGATAAAGAGTATAGTAACCTGATGGGCAGCAGCAGAGAGCAGTGCGGAGTCGAAGGGTGCGAAGGCAGCAGAGGGCGGTGCGTGCGGCGCGAGCGGCGGCAGCGGCGGCGTCGGCGGGGGAGGCCGGGGCACTGCGGACAGCCGCGGCACCGACACGTACGGCGCCACTCGACAAGGCTCCAACGGAGTACCGCCACCGCTTACTAACAGGCCTACGGCACAAACAATTATACATGGTAGAAGTTAAGTGTGGTTGCCATTCGGTCAGCTACAAATATCCTGTCACCATGAAATAGGACGCTCGGGAATATAACTCACAAAGCGAAGTGCAAAATATTGTTTTACGCCTACTTTCTGTCAGATTTTTATGCCTTCTCGGCCGAGCCTACCCGTTTGTACTGCAGTCCTATCTGCAGTGTGACTCTACCACATTTAAAAAGGACAGTTTCTTAATTAATTCCCCAAAAGAGAAAATCAAAATGTTCATAATGTGTAAGTGAATAAAATAAAAAGGCCATCTATCAATATATTTAGTACCTTTGATTTGTGAAAACTATAAACGATATAATGTGATCACGATCTTAGTGTGGGGTCAGGACTATGTATGTGACTGTTGGGTGTATTTATTATTATTTATTAAAAAAAACATGTTTAATAATATGTTAATACATGTAGAGTCATTTCGCCTCACTACACTCTAACATGGAAACACAAAATATATAAATTTTCATAGATGCAGAAAACCAGTTATTTAAAAAAAGGCAATAGATTGCTATTGACAAAAGAGTAGTTAATCCAGGCAAGGGGGCAAGCATTTGACAGAGCTCATCGATCCGCGATCCGCGTCTGTTGGCAGAGATGAACGAGCGAGCCGACGCGGCCGGCGCGACTCAAATCCGACCAAATCCGTTCCCGAACTCCACTTAATTAAATTGATATTTAAGTAAAGCATAATTTGCTCGTAAATTAAGAGAGATTCGTTGTTTATAGCCCGCCCGTCGGGCGAAGTAGGCAATTAATAAATTAATGCGGATCTACCCGACTGAGGTGTTCTGCGGGCGCCGTCTAAAAGATTCATTAATTTAATTACTCTTTACCTAACACTGTCTCTCGATTAAAGAAGACACGGCTTTATTACTTAGATATCGTTTATTTTACGTAGCTCTTTGAAGAGTTCCGGACTAATTAATAATGGATTGTTCATTAATGTAAATCTAAGATATTGTCGTTCATTACTATTACTTACCGTTTACTTTGTTATCGTAGGATACAAAATCAAGCCTTATATGGGTATCAATCAAATTCATATCTTCGTTAGATTTTATTTTTTTCCGATTTTAGTGAAATATTTCTACGATAACGGTTTTAAATCAATAGAACCAGATAATTATATAAATAGAACCATTCGTCACATAAAATAATCGTAACGTTTGAAGCGAAAAGCGAAGTACCCACAGAGTACATTTTACAGAAGTACCTTTTTGTCAGACGACGACGCGACGGTTAACTCGAAATGTGTTATTAAAATGGTGTTTGTAAAATTTTGTAACTTAGTTAGCTTACATTACTAACTAGTAACTACTGACGTGAATAGAGTATTGAGTTGAAATATAATGTGAAAATCATTCCTACAATTATGTATAATTTTTTGTGAGGGTAAGTTGTTCATAGTGCATTATTTTTCAAGTCTTTAAAAGTGTTATAGATTATGTTACCTAATCTATATGTGGTGTTGTATTATGTTAAACATAAGGAAGTGTAGCGGGAAATGTAGTGTATGTGTCGAGGAGTCAGGGCGGGAGGCGCGAGGGCGGGCGCTGCCAGCCGCCACGCGCGCCGCTCACTGTAAATCAGATCCTCTCCGGTCGCCGTCGGCATTATTAAAATGGATGCTCCCTGCGTGTATGAGTTATTTCCATATTTGACACCGAATTACTTTCCAGAAGTGCTGACATAAATATACAAACTGCGCGTCCGGCTGCGCGCCGCGCGTCGCTCTTCGCCCCTGCGACCGCTGTACATTTATTTGATTAACTCTGAGTTGTTTAATTTAATCGAATTATAAGGTAAGCTGGCGCGGGGCGCTTCGCCCTCTCTCTCTCTCGCTTATTTTAAAACACTCTGAACATCTTTACAGCGGTTTCTGCGCAATAAAATATCGCCACCCTCGGCGTGCGCGAGCAACTTTACAATTTTATGAACAGGGCAACAATTAAGAGTCGGTGTATTCTTTTTTCTTCAAATTTCACGGCTGCTGTGATTGTTTTTATAGCAGATCCGCGCGCATCGGAGATTCATGTCTTCGTTAAATATGAATTGTTAATTTTATGAAGATTCAGCTCCTCCTCTTCATGATTTAGTGTAAGGCGATGGTAAATGTATTATTTGTTTTGAAAAATTGCATGTAACATTTTTTATTATCCAAGTTTTTACTATACGAATTTTACAGTAGCAATAAAAGAATCACCTCCAATATTTATTAAGTACGCATCTGTGTATATACCTACATAGTTGGCACAAAATAAAGATGGACGAAAGATAACATCACAATTGAGATATGTATTATGAAAACTGTACTATCAAACCTACATACTATAGAGCTCTTTACCATTAGTAAGTAATGTATATTATGGTCGCCGTAGTGGACGATGTAATCGAGTAGCGTGCTCAACAGTTAAAGCATAGGGGCTGATATAAATAAAACAATAAAGTATTATCATATCAATCACGGTTTAAAATTAAATTTAATTGTAAAATGCGTAGGAATGACGCCACAAAGAGTCGTTTCAATCAATAACAAAATCGGTGCTCGGCGTGTTCAGCTAAATGGGCATAACATAACAAATAACCGTTTCATTTCACTTTGTATGATTATTCCCGTGTTAGAGGGGGCGGCGCGGGGTGAGGCACATAAGTTAATAAGACATTTAGCAGGGGACGGCGGGATTGCGTCCGAATGGCTCCCTCGGGGAATCATTTTATTCGATTCCAGCGGGCGGCTTTTTTCCGTTCCACGCTCCGTTTAGCGGTTCCTCAGCACTAGTGCTTTCACAATCACGAGATAGTGCGATGTTCGCGAGTAATGCGGAGTCACATCTCATTTGTTCCGGAGACCTTATGAACGGCGACGTCGCATCACCGCAGAACGAGTGACGCCGGGTTACATCTTGTTTCTATATCGTGTTAGTGGCGAAGTAGGACACACCTCGCCGTCAATTAATTTTGATATTATTATGAGACCTTACGAAAGTTTTCTTATAGGATAGAATTATTGTTCTGCGAAAGGGTACACTCTTAGGATAAAACATAATTTAATTGATAACTATAAGATTCATCTATGCACGCCCAGTAGCGTGCCATAGGAGAGGCCTATGTCCAGCAGTGGACGCGGAAGGGCTGATCATGTATTAAGTTATTCAATCAATTAATAAACGCCTTTGCGTAACCATTGGTTTATGTACAATACTGAACTGGTTCTTTATAATATGTATGACTATGCTTTGAAAAGGTATTCATTCAAAAGTTTTTTTTTATTAAATAGTGAGTAAAAGTCACCGTCCCTGTTACAAGTATGAGAGTAGATCAGTCAGTCAATCGCTAAGTGCGTTGTGCAATTCGTACAATTTATCGCCAGGGGCGTACCTCGGACGGATTTTTTACCGAGTTTGCGCGGATTCCCGGCCGGCTCGCCATTTTAATTATTCATCCGCGTGAGTTATGGTCGAATTAAAAAACTGTTAGAGTCGGACCAGCGCGGCGCCGGCGGGAGCGGTAATCGAGTTAGACGAAGTCATGGAGAATACATAATGTTTTAGTACGAAGTACCGACGTGGAGTACTCTGTGCCCTGCAGTGTGCAGTGCAGAGCTCTAGTGTCTGCGGTGGGTCCGGCGCGCTGTGTGTAGTGACTAGTGCAGCTTCCGCACGAGTGAATTCATTGCGATTACACAGCGGTGCCAACTCGCCGGCAACTAGTTTGCCAGAATCATTTGCAATTTGTAGTTTTCAACTACATTAAACAAGGAATCTATTTTGAATATGAATCTTTGAGGTCGGAGCATTTGTTTGTGTTAAGACGAGCACGGACATTAAATGCGTTAACGATGTTATATTTTTTTATGTTTATGCAAAATAGTTTGTACTTTGTAATGTTAAGTTTTTACATCATTTCCTCTTTTTTAATAAAAATGTGGACTTGATTTAAAACTTCGGTGATATCCCTAAAACACCACTTAAACTAAGTAGTCTAAAATCCATAGGTACCTACTGGGTACTTCTAAAATTTTAAGACCCTGAACATATTACGTTTGATGTCATTTTATTAAAGATTATCCTTGAACAATAGAATTATTTCGTAAATGTAGGTAGTAAATACTGCTATCACACAATAGTCTGATTATGCTTTAAGAGTAATCAAGTCTCATGAGGTTAACAGAAACTTTGACGAACTTTCTGTTCTTACAACATGCAGACTTGAAAGAAATATTTGTAATTTGTGGTATAGACATCCACCACGGATGTGTCGATATGGGAATCGAATCCTCAGTCTTGCTTTATCCTTGGCAAAGATTAAAAAAAAAAGATTTAAAAAATCTTCATAAAATCTAATTGCAAATAATGCAGCGCATAACTTAAAGCAAAATATATTACCTACCTTTATGCATCTGGCTTTCATGTTTCCTGCATTTAGCGCGTCGGTTCTGGAACCACACCTGAAACAAATATCCAAAAAGTACTACGCAGCTCTTTGCCTTATCTTCAAATGTAGATCCTTAACTATTTTGAATGATTTCCCATATTTTCAATTTTTATTTTATTAAATAAAGAGTTTTAAGAGTGAAAATAATCCAATAAACAAATATTGTTTTACAGATTTTTTAATGAATGTAGTATTTTTTTCCTCAGATCAACATCGGAAAACTACCCAACAGTAAGTTACTATACTCCATCGGTTTAGGTACTTAACTAAATGTAAACGAACCATAAGTAAGGTTATTTAACATTGCCATTTCTCATTTCTAAATTAATTGAAGACAAAAAAATGTTTACGTAAATGTAAAACTACATTGCATGTTCAAATTTATTATAACGATTATAATTATGAATGTGTGAGTTTGGAAACAATTAAATTATGTAAGATCATAATTAAATTATCTAATTTTACATAATGCAATCTGTCTATAAAAAAGACCCAAACAGTCAGGCATCCAAAACATTTTCATAAAAGTTACAAGAAATATTATGCTACAAAATCTAGAAGTACGACTTTACCGTAATGCGACCATTTAAATGAAAGATAATTCGTTAACTAAGCATAATCATATGTTATCTATGGCAGACAATTATTGATCATTGCGTTAATGTACTTGCTGTTTTCGTGAAGTGGTGAAGTGTTTGGAAGTGTTCATCGTTGTTCTTTACTCTGTTTTAGTTATTATTTGTTATAAGCTGCTGTTAATTGTTGTTAATACTTGTTACTTGGTTGACTAAGAAAATATTCTGAAATTGGACATTGCAATAAAATGTTGAACAACCATGCGTCACGTGTTCTGGTTTGTTTACATTTAGTTAAGTACCTAAACAGATGGAGTATAACTATTATAATATTGAAGTAAATGTGTACAGTTATAGAGATTACAGATTGATTGTATCAATGTGGTTAGTTTTAAATTTTAAATCTATTTAAGGAGTTGCACGAAATGTTACAGTTACCGTTCAAACGAACACACTTAATAAAATCAAAAAAGAGCTGAGTATTTCTATGGTTAAGTTATTTTTACGAGATGGTTTATTATTTTTTATACATTTTCTGCCTGAGATAAGTTATTTGAAATGTAATTATAGACAGCGTGAATTTTTATAGATCGTAAATATTTTCAACGAAGTCAAAAAATAACTTTAAATATTTTGATACAACGTTTGCTGCGAAAGTCTACGCAGCGTAGCATAAATTCACAATACTCCAAAACAGCTGATTGATGATCCCATGCAAAACAGACATGATTTACTTATTTGTATTCAATGTAGTTTTGATAATTGTTTAAACAAACAGGGGAATGTAATCCCGTCTGGTGGGTACTGCAATAATCGCGTTACAGCGGCTCACACGTAGCGAATACCCGGGTATACCGGCGTACCCAGTACCCGTGTACGGTAGTTAGTGCAGTACGCGACGGCAAATAAGGATAACCGCATTAGCGAGTAGGGCACGCGCCGCGCTGATTGCATGTTGCAACCGAAAGTTAATAGAAACTACTGGAAATCACGTCATTATCGTTATTGTTATACGCGCAACTACCTTGGTAGTGTTGGACATCATTTGGATATATTTTTTATGGTATTTAGAATTGTTATTATAAAATATTATAATGCCAAATTTTTATTTACGTTTTGCATCGATGTTTCATTTACGACAATAAGAAAAATTTCAGTAAATATATTCTTAAATTATAAGGAGAAAAAGCTTGTCTGTATAATTGAGAATATATTATTTTCGGAACTTTGTGGAATATTAAATTACTAAAAAAGGTCAATATTTCTTTATTTGGAAATATATATTTTTTCTGTCTTAAAATCGTCCCCTTTAAAAGACCTTACAATTATAATTAACGCAAAAATACTTATCGCGTTGATTTACATATTACCTAATATTAACTAATTACCTAATTAGTTAGGTATTATTTACAGGAAAGAACATATAAATATTATCTGTCGTTTTATGTATACATATTATGTATTATGCATCAAACCAAAGATTAACTATACAGGGTATATCAAGACTGCTACCGAAAACGAAGCCGGGTGGTAGTTTAAGCGACTTCAGACACAATGCAACAGAAAAAGTTGCAAAAAATAGCGACAATTTTTTTTTGTAATTTTTTTCTTATGACCATATTTGGGTGGTAAATACATTTTTTCCTAAAATAATAGTGTATACCCTTTTATTTATAAATAATCTAAGGTATAAAAGTGTTTAAATTATTATTTTAGAAAAAACTATGGATTTACCACCCAAAATGAAGATATTTAAAAAATCATAAAAAATAATTGTCGCGTTTCTTTTCGAAATTTTTGGTTGCATTATGTTTGTAGTCACTAAAACTACCACCCGGCTTCGTTTTCGGTAGCAGTCTTGAGATACCCGGTATGTAAAGGAGTAATCGAAGTTAAAAATAATATAACATATATGTTGTATTAAACATTAAAACAAAGTGTAAAGCTAATGTTAAATAAAACTATTGTGATCATGCAGTCATGCTTAGTGTGTAGTGTGCGGCGCGGCGCGGCGCTCGCAGTGGATGACGACTGATACGCTAACTAAGGGCGAATTCATTAGCTCTGATTAAATTACACAATACGCCCTTACAAATAAACAAAACAAGGCTCCCTCGTCTAGGATATGCTTTAGGATATCTCCTAGATTAGTTTTATAGAAAAAAATATGTGGAATTTATTTACTAAATCTTATTTTGGCTTTGACTGCAATTGCTATTTAACGAGAATTTTATGAAAAGACAGGTCTGTGCCCAAAAATGGTAGGTACTAAATAAATAAAGAAAAAGACGTGCCTTACCTAACCATTATGATTTTTGAAATGGTTCGTAATATTTTTGCCAGTACGTAGTACACACCATGTTTTAGTTGTCCCAAACTGCAATAACTATGTCTTCTAGATGATAAAAAATATTTAAGCGACATAATAATATTCTAACCAGGTATTTTATTAATGACCAAATAAAGTATTGGGACATATCATTATAATTTCCCTTTTTAATATAAACAGTAACTGACTTCTGTTTCATTCCTCCGATAAATTTTCAGAGGATAAATTCTTAACTATGGTAAATAATATTTGAATTCCGAATTACAACCCGCGTACACACATAAAAAGAAAAAAAAAGAATAAATCTCAATAAATCCGGCCAGCGTTTCAATAAAGCAGCATTCACACTGGATGTTAGTTAAGACACGTCGAGGGGTCAACGAGGCGGTGTGTATCTTACTTTACGTCCCCTACCACCGGTCCACTTAACACCGATCAGCCTGTAATCGCGATATATGGCCGATAAACCGGCACTTGTTGGAAACTCGCAGCTAATTACGTGCATTAGTAATGAGGGGGTTGCGCTGATGTTAAGTGCCGTCTATTTGTGCATAAGGGATGCACGTGTTACCCTAATTAATATCGCACGTGATTATTTTTACTGTTATTGTTTATAGAAGCGAAGGATTATTATATTTCATCCTCAACTTGAAAGCAAAATAACTCTTAGCGAAATTACCCGTCACGTCCCCGCGCTGCGGTTTATAACGCTGTTCGAAATGAAACTTAGCGTTTAAATATGATAAAAATAGTTTGAAATCAACGATTGCTGTTGATATTATTAATATTTAGCTATATTGTAACCTCTTGACATTGTTTTATTATTTATATTTCAAAGAAGAAGATTAAATGAGTAAGGGAGCGTCGGTACTGCGCTCAATAACCCGCCCGCCAAGCGTAAGCAGCAGCGTAAGTATGGCCCTGTTATCTTTCTCGATAAATGCTCAGTATCGACGCAGGAAAGCGATTTTGTCGTATCTCCAAACGCGTAATTTTAAACCAGAACCAAAAAGATATACTTAAAAAGTGACTAACCTCTAAACTAGAAAACTTAGGAATACCATTTCTTTAATAATAAAATTTTAAAATAAAACCTTACATTTTCACGAGGAAATTCAATGCGGTGTTGTTTTTTATGAATTAAATAATATACAAAACGAATATACGTATTTTTTGAGATACGACAAAATCGCTTTCCTGCGTCGGTATGTAATATCACATATTGTTAAAAAGCCAGTATCGTCCAGTATTATATACCTAGTATAACTTTTATACGTTAATATACTCGAGAGTAAAAGATTACTTTTTTATGTGTTTTCGTGAGATCATTTGTTACCCATTGATGAAAAATCGTATTAATTAATTTATGCGAAATTCCTCCTACGTCAGAATATCTCGTATACTTAGAGTATTTATACCAATAATCAATCGAAAAAAAAAAGATTGAAGTCAATCTGGATTGTTTTCTACTTTTCGATTTGTCATTTACCATGTTGCCATAGTTTTTTCACTACTGAGATTGATTATTGGCAATATAGAATCAGAAAAAATATTGAGCTGTCAATCTAAAACGGCATATTTTGGATTGGGATTGTTTATTGGCAGCGGCTGATATACAGCCGATGCCAATAATCAATCGAAAAAATTAGATTGAAGACAATCCGGATTGTTTTCTACTTTTCGATTGGTCTATAACCATGTTGCCCAGCGGCGTGCACAGGATTATGACACTGGGTATGCGGCGGAATACTCGGTCACAAAAACTTTTTCTTTTATAGTTTTTTAGCATAGCCACAGCCACGCGACGGATCTCTAAGTCGGAAACCATGCCAACATAACAAGTCTTAGATGTACTACTATTCATGTCCATCTTCTACGGCAACGCAGACAAAACAGCGATCGATCGTCGCGGCGGAAGAAATTCTAATAAGTAAAATAAAAAAAACTCACCTAGTCAGCTTTCAATTTTCACATATTCAAGGTTCCGGTTAGTTGAGATTACTATACCTATCCCGATGTAAATAAACGCAAGGTTTCGGCCACCTCATTCATTCATTTGATAAACATACATTTTTAACACAAACCTCGCAATCAAATAACATTTAAAAAAATAAACAAACACACTAGTAAAAGCAAATGACTACAATTAATATCGAAACTTAGTAATAAACTGTTAAATGTACACACTTTCAAATGTTAAAATGAAAAATCCGTTAAGAAATCTATTTTTTTTTACAAACATACTAGTATAAAATAGTAAACAATGCAAAAACTTATAAAAAAAGCAAAATGGCCCCCGCGAAACACAAAACATTTCTATTTAAACAAATAAAACCTTACTAACCAAGAATGCATAATGTGCATAGGTGATTTATTAGATTCCAGCTATGATTCCAGCCTATTAATTTTACTCGGATTATAGGCAACGAACATTTACGATTACTCCCGACAACTGCCGAACTCCCGAGGCCTGCCGCAGGAGTCGCGGCTTTCAATATTAATGGGTGTGTGCGTTTGCGACTGTGCACGGACACCAAAATTACTACACACATGCAAACAAATGTAATGCGGGACGCGGCGGCATGACTTGGTTGATTAGGTACATTAATTTGCTTTGCAGCGCCTCTTGCTTTTCGCGTGGCAAACATCATGTTTGCGTGATTGCAAATAGGTGCTATTTATAAAATATTAGGCGTTTTTAAGTTATTATATTTTGTTTATTCATTTATTTACTATAAATTAAAGTCATCTAAAACGTACGAACGTTATAATAAAATATCTGTGAATGGCAAGTAAAGCACTGCATTTCTGCCTACAAGGAGTGCACGCCCCTGATGTTGCCAATAAACAATCCAGGCCACAGTCAATTGCGTCTGTTAGTAGGTTGAAAACAATCCGTTTCCTCTTGACAATTTTAATTATTTTTGAAATAAAACCATTGATATATTTATAAAATTAATGTTTTACGCAGAATTTTTCATTGCATATAAATATCCTTTCAGTATTTTGAAAATAAATAATTTGTAAAAAATATTTTCAATTTTAGGAAAGTAAAGTCAAGTAAGTAAAATAAAATAATTGCAGTAGAAACAGTAACTCCGATAAAGTCTGCTATTGATATCAGCATTGTGCCGAGTGTATACAACCATAACGTCAACAAAATTTGATGTAGCCCCATGCCCATGTATAGTTACAACAAAATACATAGTTCCTGAAAAATTTAAAAACATGCAATCACTCCTCAATTTTTTTATTTTTTTAAACTGGCCCGGCATAGTGGCTGCATTGCACCTGATGGTAAGCGCAAATGCCGCCCAGGCAGAGTATCCATTGGCATCGGACGGCAGTCCCAGAGGGGAGCACCCTGAAGAATGGGGAGGGGAGAGAACGGGGATTTTTTGCACGTGAACGCACACACCTGGGTTTTCTTGGCATTGAACTCAACCATATTCCTGGAACCCCATATAGAAATGAGATCCAAGGTCCAGTTGAGCTCAATGACAAGATCTTCGCGTCCCTTCACAGTTTCGACTCGGCAACCTGGAGGCCCGCAGTGGTGTCGCCCATGAACCGTGCTGTCATCTGCATAGCAATGAATGTTGCCAAGCGACAACATGTCATTAATATGCAGAATTAACAAGGTGGGCGACAGCACCGAGCCCTGTGGAACTCCGGCATTTACCGACATGAGCGCCGAAGCGTGTCCGTCAACGACTACACGTATTCTACGCCCATGCAGAAAGCCGGAAATCCACGAACACAGGTTGCCGGGTAGACCGTATGCCGGAAGCTTGGACAGAAGACCACGGTGCCAGACCCTATCAAACGCCTTGGCAATGTCGAGGCTCACAGCAAGCTTAACGGACACGCTTCAGCGCTCATGTCGGTAAATGCCGGAGTTCCACAAGGCTCTGTGCTGTCGCCCACCTTGTTTATTCTGCATATCAATGACATGTTGTCGCTTGGCAACATTCATTGCTATGCAGATGACAGCACGGTTCATGGGCGATACCACTGCGGGCCTCCAGGTTGCCGAGTCGAAACTGTGAAGGGACGCGAAGATCTTGTCATTGAGCTCAACTGGACCTTGGATCTCATTTCTATATGGGGTTCCAGGAATATGGTTGAGTTCAATGCCAAGAAAACCCAGGTGTGTACGTTCACGTGCAAAAAATCCCCGTTCTCTCCCCTCCCCATTCTTCAGGGTGCTCCCCTCTCAATGCGGAATGACCTAAGTATCCTTGGTGTGGATATCCGCTGTGATCTCAATCCAAGGAATCACATCGAGGGCGTAATAACTGCCACATCACGCAGGGTTGGAGTACTGAACAGGGTGCGTCGGTTTTTCACGCCCGGTCAGCTTTGTCGTTTATACCGGGTATCTCAAGACTACTACCGAAAACGAAGCCGGGTGGTAGTTTTAGTGACTACAAACACAATGCAACTAAAAATTTCGCAAAGAAACGCGACAATTATGTTTTATGATTTTTTAAATATCGTCATTTTTGGGTGGTAAATCCATAGTTTTTGCTAAAATAATAATTTAAACTCTTTTATACCTTAGATTATTTATAAATAAAAGGGTATACACTATTATTTTAGGAAAAAATGTATTTACCACCCAAATATGGTCATAGGAAAAAAATAACCAAAAAAAATTTGTCGCTTTTTTTTGCAACTTTTTCTGTTGCATTGTGTCTGAAGTCGCTTAAACTACCACCCGGCTTCGTTTTCGGTAGCAGTCTTGAGATACCCTGTATAAAGCGCAGGTCCGGCCGGGTATGGAGTACTGCTCGCACCTCTGGGATGGATCCGCTCAGTACCTGCTCGATGCCTTGGATGGATTGCAGCGGCGGGCAGATGGCATTGTGAATGATGCAGACGTTACGAGCAACTTAGAGTCGCTACAACTCCGGAGAGATGTCGCCTCTCTAAGCGTGTTCTACCGCCTGTATCACGGTGAGTGCTCTGAAGAATTGTACAACTTGATCCCCTCCTCTCCATTCCTAACCAGAACCACGCGTGCTTGCGAAGCCATAGCTTGACGGTCCACACCATCCCGGTGCGAACCAAACGGTTCTCGAATTCGTTTTTGTGCCGCACCGTCAGGCTGTGGAATTGTTTGCCGTCTCACGTGTTCCCTCCTTCCTACAATCCTGGGTCCTTCCGGCGTGGTGTGAAGAGGCACCTTAGCAGGCCGGCATAATTGTTTCCATTGGCATGGGACTGCCGTCCGATGCCAATGGATACTCTACCTGGGCGGCATTGGCACTTACCATCAGGTGCAATGCCGCCACTATGCCAGGCCACTATAATAAAAAAAAAGGGTAGTGTACCTTATACTCAGAATATCAAAAATATATTCGTTGAAGGTCATTCAGGTATACGCGCCGACCTCGACACACCCAGATGAAGAACCTCTGCTTCTTGATGTATGAGGACATAAGTCGGGCCATACATACTTCCAAAACCTACTTCAATGTTGTTATGGGGGACTTCAACGCAAAGTTGGGCAAGAGAAGCGATGCAGAGTTGAAAGTGGGGCAATTTGGACATGGGCAACGTAACCCCAGGGGTCAGAGGCTGGCCGACTTTCTGGAGAAAGAGGGACTCTTTGCGATGAACTCTTTCTTCCAGAAGCCGCCTCACAGGAAATGGACCTGGCTGAGTCCTGACGGTTCTACGAGAAACGAGATAGATTTCATCTTGACGACGAATAGACGGATATTCAGACATGTCTCTGTGATCAACAGGGTGAAAACCGGCAGTGATCACCGAATGGTTAGGGGCACACTGAATATCAATGTCCAATCAGAAAGGCGTCGCTTGATGAAATCTACGCTCCGACCTACTCGCGCTCATATCTAAAACCCCGAGAGCTTTCAACTCGAGCTGACAAATCGCTTTGATTGTCTAGAAGAAAACCTTGCAGTGGACGAGCTAAACAGCGGTTTGGTAGAAGCTGTCCATACGGTAGGATCTAAGTATTTTAGACCTCGCCGTAGAGATAGACCACAAAAACTCTCGATCAACACTCTTGACCCCATGGCCGAACGTCGATCTTTAGCGCTGCAGTCTTCCGATGACGCCGAAGCATATCGGCGGCTCAATAGACAGATCTGGAAGTCCTTGCGACACGATGTCCGTCCTCACAATACTGTGAGCATTAAGGAGACAATTGAGCGGAACGGAGGCTCCAAAGTGTTTGCAAGAGACTTGTCTATTGGGCAAAGGCAGTTGTCTAGGCTGAAGACGGACGACGGCCGCGTGGTATCGACGAGGGCAAAGGTGTTAAGGGATGTCGAGAGGTTCTACGGACAGCTTTAGACCTCGGTTGCCCAACCTGCTGTTAGCTCGGCCGAAGACCCGAGAGCCGAGTTGATCCGACACTTTAGCGATGATATCTCGGACATCAGCCTGTGTGAGATTGAGATGGCCCTGAACCAACTTAAAAACAACAAGGCGCCGGGCGAGGACGGAATCACTTCAGAGCTTCTGAAAGCGGGTGGAACGCCGATACTGAAGGTCCTTCAGAGGCTCTTCAATTCTGTTCTTCTCGAGGGCTCAACACCGGAGGCATGGAGCAGGAGCGTGGTGGTCTTGTTCTTCAAAAAAGGTGATAACACTTTGCTGAAGAACTACAGGCCCATCTCGCTCCTGAGCCATGTCTATAAGTTGTTTTCGAGTGTCACCACAAATCGTCTCGAACGTAGCTTTGAGGATTTCCAGCCTCCCGAACAAGCCGGTTTCCGAAAAGGCTTTAGTACCATAGACCATATCCATACGCTTCGGCAAGTTATACAAAAAACCGAGGAATATAACTTGCCGCTTTGTTTAGCGTTTGTGGACTATGAGAAAGCCTTTGATTCGATCGAGACTTGGGCTGTGCTACAGTCTCTCCAGCGGTGCCATATCGACTATCGGTACATCGAAGTGTTGAAGTGTATATGTTATGGGCCAAGTGATTAATGCGGGCAGTATTCATAATGCCCGGGCAGTCTGGGTAGGTACCACCGCAATGTCTATTTCTCCCGTGAAACAACACTGCTTAAATGCACTGTTGTGTTTCGGATTGAAGGACATTGTAGCCAGAGCAACTACTGGACATATTGAGACTTAACATCTTATGTCTCAGGATAGCGAGCGCAGTGGATTATTGCTACTGTTCATGAGCGGTCGTATCGCTTACCATCAGGCGAACGGCTTGCTCGTCTCGCCATTCAAAGCAATAAAAAAAAAAAAAAAAAAAAAAAAAAGTATGAATATTGCCGAGCCATATCGGGCCAAGTGATAAATTGCAATCTAAACTCACCTAATCAAATTTTTTCGATCCAAATTCCAATATTTTATATTTTCTACCAAAAAATATTCCGGAACTTTTTCGGAATTTCACCAATTTAATTACTTGCAACATTGAATAAAAAGGTGTTCTAAAATTCAAAAATATGAATGTGTTTCTGTAAAATGATTTAAATTATTTCTTGTTAATTAATAAGAAATTTGATTTATTGTCGATGATAAACGAATACACAGTTAATAATTAGCCCCTAAAATAAATTTGGATGGTATTCGATACCGCTAAACTACATTTTATGATTTTTCTATTTCATGTAAGACATGCGTATTCCAAGCTGTCACAATTCACACTGGATGTAGGGAAGAAAAAGGTGGCCCCGGCACCACCATTTTTATCTACGTTTGTGAAGTACCAGAGCTCCCACTATATTTACATACTCGAAGCTCGTATAATTATCACGTAAGCCTGGATCAAACGAAACTTCCAGCAAAAAGTGAGTTGATTTATTTATTTTTTTATTTAAAAATACCGCTTGATTACTTCGATTGAATAAAACTGTCTAACAATACCTGGACCCTGGCCTCGCTGAGTCCCAGCCGCTGGCTGAGCTCCTCGCGCATGAACGCGTCTGGGTAGTGCGTCTCGTCGAACAGCCGCTCCAGCTCGCCCAGCTGCTCCAGCGTGAAGTTGGTCCGCGAGCGACGCTGCTTGCCGCCCCCTACGTTGCTGCCTCCATTGGCCGATTTATCCACTATATCTGAGCAAAGAAAAGAATAGTTTATTCGGACATTGTTAAGTAAACCCGCTTTACATATTATTTAATAGCGTAGCAGTGACTTTACAAGGACACAAGATAACGTAAAAAATGTTGCAGGATACCATAGAGGCCATTTCTAAGTGGTATCTATGAAAATTCTGGAGGACTTGGAAAGCATATGTTTTTTTTTATTGCCTTGTAGGCAGACGAGCTAGCGGCCCGCCTGATGGTAACGGCTACCGCTGCTCATGGACCTCCGTAGTGCCAGGGGACCAGCACAACAAAGTCGCTGCCTACCTCAAGGAGAGTACTCTCCTTAAACCTCGTTTGAAGAAGGACAGGTGGCTGGAAAGTGCTGAGGAAACACCGATGCAGGGAGTTCATTCCAGAGCTTTTACGTACGTGGTAGAAAAGAACGCTGGAAACGTACCGTTTGGGAGCGGTACGCCTCCAGGTGGTGGGAATGAACTCTACTGTGGAAACGTGTGGTGCGATGGTACATAGGCGACGATGGTACCAACTCAAACAACTCTTCGGAGCACTCCCCATGGAACAAACTATAGAACACACAGAGAGATCTGAAGTCTCTCCGCAGTCCTAACGGTTCCAATTTGTCCGTGAGATCGGGATCATTGACTATTCGACAAGCTCGTCGCTGCAAGGAGTCAAGTGGGTCGAGCTGGTATTTTGGGGCACCTGCCCAGAGGTGGGAGCAGTACTCCACGTGGGGCCGGATTTGCGCTTTGTAAAGCGTCAATCTATGACCCGACGTAAAGTACCGCTTGGCTCTGTTCAGGATTCCCAACTTCTTGCTCGCCAGTTTGGCTTTGTCCTCCAAATGACTCCTAAACTCGACCTTGCTTGATATTTCGATGCCAAGGATTCCAATACTCTCGGATCCTTGGAGAGTAACTCCTTGGAATTGCGGCGCCATGACAAAGGGGTCCTTCTAAGCAGTGAACACGCAAACTTGTGTCTTCGAAGGGTTAAATTGAACTAGGTTCAATTCACCCCATTTGGAGGCCGCCCCAGAGAGCTCTTGACTTTAGACACAAGTTGACTCCGTCTTTCCATAATGGAATCCCGAGAGTGGCTCCGTTGGCCGATGTACCGCGCGTCACTCGTACTATCATCTGCATAACAATACAATGCATGCTATCAATGGACAACATGTCATTGATATGCAGGATAAAGAGTGCCGGCGATAGCACTGATCCTTGTGGAACACCAGCATTAATGGTCTTGGTCTCGGAGCAACAGCCGTCCAATACGACTCTTATGCTCCGACCATTCATAAAGCTGGCGATCCATTTGCAGACCCCTCAGGAATTCCATACGCAGGTAGCTTCGCCAGAAGGGCGCGATGCCACACTCGGTCGAACGCCTTTGCAATGTCAAGGCCGACCGCAATCGCCTCACCCCCACTCTCCAAAGCCTCCGCCCAACGGTGCGTGAGGTACACAAGAAGATCGGATGACGGAAACCGTACTGGCGGCCACTAATCAACTGGCGATCCTCAAGATACCTCAGGAGCTGAGTGTTTATGACTCGCTCCAAGACCTTGGAGAGTAGGGATGTGACAGCAATCGGCCTTATATGTTTAGCAGTAGCTAGTCAAATTCCTATATCTGAAGAAAAATAATAGAGAAAGACAGAAGTGACCTCATTGCATGGTGGTCTATTGTGAATATCGACAAAATAATCAAATTTGTTGCTTAATGTAATTATGACTACAGTAACTAATTACAATTTTTTTATTTTTAAACGGAATATCGGTTCTGTTACATGTTCGATTACTTTGCCCAGAAAATTACATACATACAGCGACAATTATATAACAAACACGCCAAATAAGAACAATTTAGGCAATAACATGGTAGGTATAGTTAATTGAACTAGACTCAACATTTTGGGAAGAAAACAATAAAATAAGATCTATTAAGGCAAGTAAATACGTTTAGTAAGAGGTCATAACAATTTATTGAGTGCTCGGCTTTTAAATCAAATTCGCACGATTTGTTGTTACTCCCTAATTCCCTCGGGATGAAATGCATTGGGGTAGAGGATACACCACAGTGGCTCCTTGCTTAATATAATTTCTGGCTACTTCACAAAAAAAACTATGTGAACCTACCTATGAAAGAAACAATATCAGCAAAATAATAGAAAAATTAAATAATTAAATTGTATTTTATCTTCAACTAATATTCTTAAAATTAAAAGTAGCACCTGCCTACGTACTTATTTAAAATTTGTAACTTGTTAGGATAGAGAGAAGAAATACTATTTATTTATGTTTTTCAAAGCTTATTAATTTCAATAATGTTATACGTGTAGCTCCTACTTATTTTTGTATTGATTAATCATATTTTTAAATGCAAAATCTATTTTTATTTTATACATATTCGTAGAAGATGATTTGAAACCCAACATATTTAAGCCGACCGGCGGCCGCGGCTGCGTCGCTCAGCGTCAGTTCAAGAGACGGAACGATACGCTTCACAGTGTCGTTTGGAGCAATTTAGCAAATTGGGAAGCTCTCCTTTTTATACGGCAATTATGTAAATGGAGGGATTATCTAACTGTGGGCGGCGCTCAGCCACACCCGTTTTCCCCTTTCGCCTTGAGGGCATCGGAACTCCTTAGACACCTAACGATCTGAGCGCCGTGATTAATTGCACAAAGATGCACGGAACACAATTCAACTCTAAAAGGAGTATTTAATTTATTTGATTGAGACGCCTTTTCCGAACATCCATTAAGTACTTATTCATTTTATTTCCTTGTCGCGGTTTGCGCTGCTTTATCCATTAAATAATTACTTTTAAAGCTCAGTGTTCGATCGCGCAGACTTTGTTATAGTTATATTTACTAGACTATAGTCTGTATCAGCCCATATATACGACCCACTGCAGGGTACGGGCCTCCTTTACAGTCGAGAATACTATTGAAGGGAGTTATATAGTCATAAAGGAAATCATTTACTTCTGGCGAAGAGTCTTGCTCTCTCGTAATATCTGCCTGAGACCTACGGTCAACACTAGATTTACTACACACTTTAACGTTCATGATAGATTATTTTTGGGCTACTTTCGGTCATTTTGTGTACCATGACTCTAGGACATGACTCTATGGCTCCATAATACTAGTCTAGTAATGTTTATGCGACTGATTGATTTGATTATAACAGCATGTTATTTACTGGCATATACGCTAAAGTACGGGATCTACAAGGTACAAAAACATAACATAAAAATATTTCTACGTATCCGTCTATTCTAGTGATACATTTGGCCCATTGTTTTATACGAATGCGAGACCTGGACGTTCAAAGAAGTACTCCGGAAACGTATAGAAACTTTCTAAATATGGACTTACAGACGCCTGCTAGCCATTCGCATTACACATCGGGTAACCAATATTATAGTACTTCGCCGAGCTAGAAAACCGCGCCAAATAATGCAGACCATCAAAATGAGAAAAGTTGCTTGTCTGAGTCAAAAACATTGCCGGAGACTCGCCAAGCTTCAATGCTCGGTTTCCTTAACATGCTTGCCACTGTTGATCCTGGCTTTCAGGAGTTACAGTACCAAGTGTGAGCGCGGGACAGTCTCCTTTTATAGGTATTAATACCTAATATCTCCAGATAGGACTCTAAAGGCATTAGCTTCTCAAAATATTATATTAGGTTTTAAAAGTCTTTAATGCGAAAAAATAAATTTACAGGAATTTGTAATAGTCAGAGAGTTTGTGTAGAGTCAACATCCCCATTGTGTACTTTATAAAATACTATTTTTAAAAATTGATTGATGTGTAAGAAATGGTAGGGCCTTCAGCCTTGCTGTAGCTCTGAAAAGCTTTAGTTTTAATGGGTAACTTCGATCGAGGTGCCACAATCTCGCATAAAACCGAGCATTTACTGTTGCGTTATATTTGATGAGTGAGATGGTAATTAAATTTCCGACATAAGTAATTAATTTTAATATTTTAATAATAAGTAATTGATAAATATTTTGACGCTTAGCCAAGTTCAATCATGTATATACATTCGTATTCGATAGGTTTGCTGGATGAATTGCTACTCAAATCTCCACCAATCCTTTGCCAAATTAACTAGTTAACTAGAAAATAGGTAGTTAAAAAACGTCCATATCATAATTTAAAATATTATAATATAATATAATATAATAATATAAAATATAATAGTTTTTATTTTAGGAGTGCTTTTTTTTCACACCTAAAACTGCAGAGCTGTTTTTTGAATGTGGCCTCCATAATACCGAATACGTGAAACTGGTGCCTTCTTACATGAACGGTTACATCGATATGTTATATTTGCTAGTAGTTAGGCCAGGGTAGAAAATGGAATCATAATATGTAGTGAGTCCCACTGTGACTCTGTATGAGACTGTTTATTTGACTGTACAAATAATGTATATTAAGGCTTATATATTAAGGCTTATATACTAATTGCTAAATCTGATCAAACATTATGCTAACGTGCATGCGTGAAGTTATGTGCTGGTACATTATCTATTAATTATTTTATGAACCTCGCCTTATATTTTGTCTCGGTGGCGCAATTATTATTCTACGGTACGATTACAAAGCTGGGATTAAGAGTTCGAATCTAATAACAATATTAGGATTCATATTGATCCAATAATTGTAATAATTATCAGCCCGGACCTAGGAATTAGTGCCCGATATGGCGATAGGGCCGCCTCGTAATTGGTTGCTTAATTGTAAGATTAGTAATTACTTACAATTCTTATAATCAAGAAGCTACGAGCTTGCCTTATTTTATTGCAATATATGGTGAGACGAGCTTGCCATTCGCTTGATAGTAAGCGAAACGATAGTAAATGCTCAAAACCAATGCCCTCACCATCCTGAGACAAAAAGTCTTAATATGTCCAGTAGTTACTTTGTCTTTGTCCTTGTGTCCTTCAAACCGAAACACTATATTATATTTGCATCGCTGTTTGGCGGGAGAAGAATATGTAAGAACCCACCCAGGCGGCTTCTTATATAAGACATACCTACCACCAGTAATTTACCTAGTGTTGAACCTTAAAAAATTGCACACGACGAAAATCGAAAAAAATCGAATGGTAAATTACTTCATTATACGTTTAAAGTACTTCTAAACAAGGACCGAAACCGGTAACGAAAATACCGGTATTTTTTGGTATCAACCGAAAAAAAAATACCGGTATTTTTAAAGGTAACCCCTATACGCCAATTTTATTAGATTCCTAGAATTTAAACGGTATCATACCGGTAACCGAAATAAGGGTTACCTCTATGTTTCACGCGCCGTTCGTCACAAGTTAAACCGCGGGTAGTGCCTGTGTGTAAAACATAGATCGGCAATGTGAAAGAGATAGAATAATTTAACTCATATGTTAAAGCGAGATGCATGATGCGACCATACGTTTACACAGAAGTAGCCAGCAGTGACCCAGAGTCGAAATATGTCAAACTAAGCGAGCAACAAAATTCGCTTATTTTCATAATTTATTTAATTTTTCAATACTTGGTTATATTTATTAAACGTACTTTATTATAGTGCATTGTGCAGTGCCAAGGTGTAGTTCATGCAGGCGTAAAAATCCGAAATAATTAAAGTTTTCACAGGTACCGGCCACTTTTGCACAATACTATTTTGTGACGATATTATAGAATTAAATGGAAATCCGTGTATATATATCGGTAGAAAAGAATATAGTATTTCATTATATAAATATGCTGAAAGCATCCATTGCGTATAAAAAATAATATCAAATACGTGAATTTACAATAATTTCAACCAAAAGTTGCTAGGGATTGACTGACAGGTTCGATCAATAAAAGGTTGTCGATAAAATAGTCGATAACAACACATGTTTCCCTACATTTTTATGGAGCTATAGTATGTTGTGATAGTGTGCATTCTTCTTCTTCTTCTGCCTGGCGTTATCCCGGCCATATTTCCTCGGCCATTATTATAGTATTCATTCTACAATATTACTTATTACTTTACTTTTTCTCATTTTTTATATTTGTGGAATAATTATTATAACACTTCATGTATGTGATTTATGAATTAAGAACCTGTTTCAATCTCTGCCAAGAGTCTGTCAATTTATAATAATATAATATCTTGTTTTACACAAGAATATATTCGATATTATTATAAAATATCTGATACTTCTATGCACAGTATCATCGTCCAAACCTTGAAGCAACAGTATTCATTTATCATAACATTAGGTATAGGTTTTAAATTTATAATTCTCATAAAAAAAACATTAGTTTAGGTGACGTGATCGAGAAAAGCTTCATAGTGTATTAAACTGTCTCTTTCTTCAGCCACAGGAATGCGACCAATGAACATAGGCCTTCCACAAGAATGTCTACATCAGTTTGTTGTAAGCTGCCTGCATCTAACGACCTCCTACAAGCTCCTCCGTACACCTCCAACGCGGCCTAACAGGCGTCCAACACTTACCAATGTGTTACAAGTCAATTAATTGACTTAAATAAGGATATTTTTTAACTCTAGTATACATATAGTAAAAATGTGTTTCTTAGACTTACGCGAATGTTACTCATTGAATAAAACTAATAATCACGGATCTTGTTGCAGACTGAGTCCACCCTGTAACTACGAAAGCTGTAAAGTAATCGAAACTTCGCGACGGGAAATTAAAAATGAAAAAAATAAACCGAAAACGCTAAAACTTTGTAAATTATAGTTTTAATAAAGTGTTTTTGTTCTCAGTTTAATTAGGTGTATGTACTATTTATACATCACAATGAAAAAAATAATTTTGTTCAAGTGAACATAAAGACCCATACAAAACATCTCAAACAAAATGTTTTCAAATAATATGATAATTTATCTTTATTTGTGTGTTTATCAATCTGTATTGAAATAAACAATGTCGCATATATCCATAACATTTTATTTCACAACTACAGGCCGACAGCTATATCGATATCGATATGATAGTATCAAAAGTGCATGGTACACCACTATATGTCAAGCACACATGTAAACTTCACGCACACAATCGTAAATCAGTTTTGGTCGCGCTCAAAATGACACATTCCGATCTATGTTCTATACTACATCTATGGTCTTTACTAAACATTATGGCACAACACCACACACTTACCTTTACTCATTTCAAATTTTTTTTCAACAAAATTATACCACAAGAAAAATGAACCGATTCCAGCGATACTATATAAACAACACGACAAGTATGATATTTATTTGTTTTGCAACAACAACGCGTTTTCTTTTGCATTCAAGGTCTTTTTAGGTTACCGGTATTAAAACGGTTACCGTATATAAGGGTAACCTTTATAATGTCTTTATATGTCATAGCGGTTACAGAAATCTTAAAGGTAACCGAAATTCGTCGATACCGGTACCGTAATGTAGAGCGGGTTTCGGTCCCTGCTTCTAAATAAAAATAAATATTACATAATAAATAGGAGGCTGTAAAGAATTAAAACTCTTCAGATTATATCTTTTTTCTGGTTTCATTGTACACTGTGTTTTTTGATTACTATAATTCTTATCACACCGGCCTGGGCCCTCTCTAGGCTAATGTGAAGATTTTACAGAAACCAAGTCGTACCTTACTTCTTGTTCTAAGTTATGTTTGCTCAGCTAGGTATGTAGAGATGCTGTCATCCTTTAATCAACTTCCACAACGTAAAATAATTACAATATCACTATTCAAAAAGCACAATTTGACAGTATTTATAAAATTAAGGAAATAAATAAATCTTGTGATAAAATATAAATAACTTCAAAATTTCATGATTTTACGGAAAACCTTATTGTAATTGTACGAGTTGCGCTTGTACTCGTACAAAGTTGCTTCGTCTCGAAAGGTCAAACGATTCCTATTAGTTTAGTAATCCTCTTTCTCAATCATATTTACAGCGCTTTCATAAGGTTTTGGTCGATCTCTGTGATTAATATTTCGTTTTTTCGTCTCGCTGTTGACAATCATGATTCAGCATAAATGGGCAAGCTCGTCCGGGCGGTACAACTGTCTCACGGGAGGCCGACGTGAAGCTGCAGCTCCGCTGTCGCGTTTTATTCGGTAAGTGAGATTGTTGGATGCCCAATACTCCTATCTCTTCACATCCTTTTTCCTTCCCGCGTTCCTCGCGATTTGTTGGGCTGGCAACACATCAATGATCCAACCGTTCTGGATGTTCATGTGTGGCAGTGATCACTTAGCATAGGGTGACTTGTTTGTTCACTTGCTGGATCTACATAAACATTGGCAGCCTCTGTAGCACAGTTGGTAAGACGCTGGCTTTAAATCGGGTGTAAGCGAGTTCAATACTCGCACAATGTGATCCACAGGTATTTGATTTGGGTCTAGGTGTTTGTGAGGCCGAAAAGTCTCATCATTTCTAATTCCACAATACCAGACTCGATATTCGTGTCGAGTCAGTGACTAATAATGTGTAATATTTATTTAAACTGGTAGAGCGACAACATAGTTCTTTAGACGGTTGTAAAGTTATCTAAGTGTTAACCAAATTTTACCGATAGTCGATTTCAAATGCTTTTAGGCAACACAAAAAGCGCTAACAGTTTAAAATATAATTACCACTAGGGGAAAGGCACCGAGTTAATTACGTGTAATAATAATAAATAATAATAAACTCATTTTTACACCACAAAACATAAAATAAAAATATGAAGTACTCGTAGATGTACATTTGGTGAAATGATTGGCGGCGGTATCGCTAAAAGCGATCTCTTCCAGACAACCATTAAAACAGGTAAAAAAATGCCAGGAGACATTGGCATTTACGTGCACAACTTTTTAGACTATAATCGTGTAATTTTTTAAATGTTTTTTCTCACATGCCGATTCAAGTCGTAACAGTTAAATGAATTCAATTAAAGAAGGAAATATCTAAATGTCCATTGATCGGAAAAATAAATTGTAAAAATACAAAAGATTAGATTAGATTTAATGTTTTGCATACCTATCCGTGAATGATTCCAATTCTTTTTTGCATTATCAATTACCTATGTATTATAGTTACCATCGATATATTTTAACAGAGGTTAGAGAGACCTCATAACTCTGTCTCATAACACTGGGTGAACCGATTTTGATTATTCATTCTCTGATTGAAAGCTAGTGCTTGTCATTTGATCCCATAAAATATGATGAATGTGATCTGATGAATATCTTCGGACCTGGAAAGGAGAAATCCTCAAAATTTAGCAGGGTTCAAATGGTTTTTTTTTGCAATAGGTTCAATATAAAAGTTAAGCTACAATGGAAGAGGCGAAGTGGAGGGCAAAAAAGGGATAGGGACGAGGGGAGGTGAGAAAAGTAATAAACATGTCAATATTCTAATATCTATGGCAGCTTTAAACCGATTTCAGCGATTTATTTTTCATCGGAAAGAACATATTCCTAGTGTGACCACTTCTTCGCCATTTAAATGCCTATCAGTACTTAGAAATATAAGTAACTAAAATGTTTAATCTGTATCAACCCATATACGTCCTACAGCTGGGCACGAGCCTCCTCTACAATCGAGAGTGGTTAGGCTATATAGTCCATCACGCTGGCCTAGTGCGGATTGCCAAATTTTTTATAAAAAATAATATCCGACGTCAAAACTTAAAAAAATACACTATTATAAAGTAATAAAAATACTACTGCAAAGCAAAACATATGGTATTTTATTATATTGTACAAATCAAAATATTATATGCTTTACATATTGAAGGATATGAAAATTTTATATGGATAGGAAGGATAGGACATAGGATTGGCAAGTTGAAGTGGCAGAGCGCCGGTCACATAGCTCGTAGAACCGATGGCCGTTGGGGCCGAAAGTTTCTTGAGTGGAGGCCACGTACAGGCAAGCAAAATGTCGGACCTCCGCCTACAAGGTGGTCGGACGATCTGGCTAAGGTTGCAGAAAGTCGCTGGATATAGGCCACTTCCAACAGATCGTTGTGGAGATCCTTGGGGGAGGCCTATGTTCAGCTGTGGACTTCCTGTGGCTGATACGATGATAATGATGATTGAAGGCTCAGTCCCAAACATAGAATCTATGCCGTATATTAATCTAAATATGTATGGCACTTATTATTTGTTTGGTACTTGGCGACCCACCTTCAATATGTTACAAATATATTTTGGTTTTTAGCTGGTCAAGTCAATAAGCAAACTAATCAAAATGTACAAGTAAATAATTCAAATAAACATTATTTTTTGCTGTGCAGTGGTATTTTTAGTATTATTTAGTACCCAATTTAAAAAATGTTACCTTAAAATAATTGTAAGAATATTATTGTTCATTACACCTGAGTTATAATTTTCAGCTCTGATTACCTATCTATACAGGGTATATCAAGATCAAGACTGCTACCGAAAACGAAGCTAGGTGGTAGTTTAAGCGACTTCAGATACAATGCAACAGAAAAAGTTGCAAAAAAAGCGATAATTTTTTTTTCCTGTGGCCTTATTTGGGTGGTAAATACATTTTTTCTTAAAATAATAGTGTATGCCCTTTTATTTACAAATACTCTAAGATATAAAAGAGTTTAAATTATTATTTTAGCAAAAACTATGGATTTACCACCCAAAAATGACGATATTTAAAAAATCATAAAAAATAATTGTCGCGTTTCTATACGAAATTTTTAGTTGCATTGTGTTTGTAGCCACTGAAACTACCACCTGGCTTCGTTTTCGGTAGTCTTGAGATACCCAGTATTTAAACGTTGGTCAGCACAATCTGACCAAGGGTTAAGAATATTTCGAAATATTGAACGTTGCAAATATCTAAGTAGCTTGCTAACCAATTGCTGCATCAGTATTATTTTTGTTTAAACTGATCCATTATTATTTGAGTGATAGAGTAAAGCTTACGTTTACAGGGCTTTTGCTATTAAGTATTAAGTACTTTTCGACCACACTTCGCTCCACGTTCGCTCCGCTTTAGTTTGGTAAGTAATACTATCAGGTTCGATAACCCCAGTCATAAATAGTTAATTTCATACCAATATTTTAATTAATGTTCAATTCCTTATGTTTTGTTACTTATGAATTTTTCAAATTATTATTGTATTGCTACATCGTGTCTCGTAGAATTTTAATTTAACTAACGCAATAACAGGCCTATAATAGTAGTTATCTTAAATCAATCTATGTTTTTCGTCTAATTACATTTTTGTATTAAATGTAAATAAAACAATTATAGTGTAAAAATCCGTGATTTGTTTTGCAGTCCTTGTTTTCCGTATTGTCGTGATGTTGATGTGAGCAAAGGTCTTTAGATGGCCAAATGTTGGACACCTTACGTCATGTAAGGTAAGACCATAAAATGTTGTATGCCACAGGGTTTAACCACAATCTTGTCAATACAACCTGGTAATTGGTTATTGGTTGTACTGAATATGGTTGTATGTATATGCGTACAAGTTACATATTACCGTTTGCATTATATTTTTATAATAACTATGTAAGTAACTTCCACTCCTTATACTTAGTTCTACGGCTATTTCCATAAGAAATTCATAACACTATAATTTAAAGATTTTATGTCATCGTAACGATTGTAATAAAAGGTTAACTGGATAAGCAAACAGTCAACCCTTTTAAGTATATTATGATCTCTTACCATACCATATATCATACTTACGCTATATCGTAAAATGTGAAGTTATTTGAGTATTATACAAAGTACAAAAAAATTGACACTTTCACTGCAGTTTTCTTATAATTCAATTACAAACTCGACAGCTAAATAGCACAAAATAGTTTGAAGATAAACTTACCATGTTTATGATCATCATCATCGTCATTAGTGGACTCTCGTTTACAATGCTGAACGGGTACGGGTGACAGAAGCCAATTCCGTGGCCTCTTTGCTGGCGGCGCCTTGTCTTCCAAATCTGTAATATCCACTTCGACATCATCGGCGTCTTCGGGCTCTCCGGGCTCGGGCGGAGGCGCGGGTGCTTCGCCACCCTCCAGCGACTTGCTGACGAAGTCCGCGAGCCGCTCCATCAGCATTACTGCCGCGAGCACGCGGGGCCGCGCGCTCACACCCGCCGCGCGACACGCTCTACAGCTCGCACACTGCCGCCACGGGGCCCGACCGCCCACACCTGCACACCCCAGCCCTACTAACTCCCAAAACCACCCCATACAGTACACTATAGAGTCCATGTTCCAACGGTGTTGATACAAAGGCGGCGTTGGCAGTCCCCGCCCCGAAGTCGCGCACGCGCCCGCCCAGCGCGCGCCCTGCGAGACCAACACTGACGTAGCCGACGGCGTATCATACACGCCTACATTATCGTTATACTCCAAATGAATTTTTAATACATTTATTCGTGTTTCTATGTCAAAATGTACATTTTGTGCACTGTGAAAAAATCAAGGATTCGTGGAAAGTGAAAGGCATGGTAAGTTTATATATTAATAATGATTTTCAAAATTCCATATTAAGTATTAATTATCTCATTTATTTACCGAGTTGTTTAACTGTCATTTTCAAAAATGTGATATGAAATAATAACAGATTGTTGGTATCAATAAACGGGTTATACGGTTGTCGCTTTGTAATTGCGAATGAATGCGAAAATATGTGCCACGCGGTAACCAATTTAAGTGTTGTATTTATTAGGTACCTTTAGGCTTCAACCCGCGATAATAAGTACTGATTTTAATATAACTAGCTTTGTGAAATAAAACAAGTAATAAGAATGAAACATTTATTTGCAAAATTACAATAAAACACACATTACATACTCTACAAACTGTATAACGATATAAAAACTACTCTAAAATTACAATTAGGTATAATAGCTCTGGAAGAATTATAGAAGCGTAACATAAAACTAAGACTTAACTCACCTGAGTAGTTCCCTATCAAAAATAAACATTTATATAATAGTAGCCGTGACACCAAAGCCTAGTCTGAATTTATCGTTGGGGTGGTTGAGTAAGGCGGAGATAGCGCAAGCAAACTGGGCTCTCTTCCCTCCGAGAGCCCTCTGAAGAGTGGCTCCCACCAAGCCGTCGGAGTCTGCCGAACCTCGCACCGTCCATTCATCTGTTCTCCATTCGTACGCCAACGTAGCCACCGCCCGACGGATAGCGAAACCGACCTGCAACAATGATATAAGCTACAAATTTATAGAAATACTAAAATGTAGTCTCCTATACCGTCGCAGATGTATCGAAGCTACTTCGGTTCCATTTGACTATATTAGTATGCTTCCCCACCCAACTAGAAAGGCTTAAAAGATAAAGCGTAGATATAAGTGTAAACGATTTAAATTACGAATGGAGCGGTTGGCACCCCGGTCGAACTCAACAACTGTCTTTATTTGTCGTAAAATTAAGTGAAAAGCAATCTAAATACTAGAATATCTATATTCTATTTAGTTATCTTTAGCCATTCGACACAATACGGGCGTATTTTATTTCTTCGTTACGTTACAGAGAAATATAGGAAGATGGAAACTCATGGTGCGGTTAACTTTTCCTGATTAGGGGCACCGCCGTCCTTCTTAGATAGGTACGATGCAACTATTACTAGCTATATATGTTAGTTTTCGATACCAACCTCCAACATAGCCGCGACAGTGAGGTAAGGCTTTATAGCTTTCGCGTAGCAGAGGTCGAGGCCTCTGTTGCCCAAGGTAGCGCTGATGGACTGGTCGTCGGCCGCCCACCGACCAGCACCCGACGCAGAGCTTAGTTCCACTGCGTGGCCGCGCGCCACGATCTCTGCGCCCAGCGATAGCTGGTCCGTGACTGCCTATATGTCGCGAAATATGGTACATATAATTAATGCAAGTGAAAATAATTATAGCTTCGAAACTTATTTGTGAAAAATTACAGTAAGAATTCGATAACTGCTTTTTATCTACGTGACTTATTGTCTATGTCCGTTATCAGATTTATTATTAACTAAATAGCAGGATCTTAAAATAAGTGTTACATTTAATCTTAAAAACAGAGCTTTATTAAATAGTTACCTGTAGGTAGTGAACAGCAATGAACTCCCTGTTAACAGCAATGATTGAAGTTGTGAAATTGTTGAAATACGCATCCAATATGCTCTCAAAACTGTGTAACTCGGCGTCCGCGATCTGCGCCACCACGGTCGCCCGGGTGCCCTGCGACGGCCCCACGCGCACCTCACAACTCATCTGCCCGCCCGGAGCTGCTTCCATTATGAAGTACGGCAGCGACGACGGTTTACTCTTATCCACGTAAGAAAGCAAAACCTTATAGCCACCAGGCGACACCGAACTGAACGAAATCGAGTGCCCCAAAACCCAATTGTTTTTCGAGTTCTGTTTGACAGACACGCAGGCACCTTCAAAGCATTGTGGCAATCTATAGCGCGCCGCGTTGTGTATGTGGCGCAGGAGCCCCGGGTATATGGCGCCTTTAGGAAGGCTATCCGACTCTTTCTCGCAAACCCTTCCTGTTCTGGAGCCAGTGACGCCGGCGCCAGTCTTCCCTCGGTCCCCTGCCGTGCATTTAGTTCCTCCAGGGACACTACACGTACACTTCTTCCTTTGCGGCGCGTCTCCAGCGCCTATCTTGTCCGAAGGCGGCTGACAAGGCACTGGCTTCCTGGGTGAACTAGACCCCGAGTTCGGATTCGAATTGCTTTTAGCGTATAACGTTTCAAACATACCTAATCTAAATAAGTTGCATAACGATATAGAAAACTTTGATGGCTGATTTGTTGTTTCTGTGTTCATCATTATGTTCTGTGACTATTTTATAAATAGCGACTTTGATGTAAAAAAAAACTATCGGTAAACAGGCGACAGGATGCTTTGTGACTTTTAAAAATGGAATTGTTATGGGTTGACGCTGTCATTTTCTATCGTAATATAATACAACCTAAACTCTCCCAAACTTAGTTATAATAAGTAGTCTAGTCCGTAATATTGTAAGTATCTATTACCTAAGTTTAAAATCCCATCAAAAACATCCTGTAAAAAATTCCAAGTCTCGCACCTCAGTTTTTCTAACGCAAAAAGTTGTGAGATCCATGTAATACCAAGTCGATTAATTTATTTAGTCCTTGATTGAGGGACGTTCTGTTTCATAGATGTAGTATAGAACATAGATCGGCAATGTGTCATTTTAAGCGCGACCAAAACTGATTTACGATTGTGTGCGTGAAGTTTACATGTGTGCTTGACATATAGTGGTGTACCATGCACTTCCGACACTATCATATCGATATCGATATAGCCGTCGACCTGTAGTTGTGAAATAAAATGTTATGGATATATGCAACATTTTATTATATATTAACAGAAACTTATTGATGTGTTTATTTCAATATAGATTGATACATTAAACACACAAATAAATAAAGATGAATTGTCATATTATTTGAAAACATTTTGTTTGAGATGTTTTGTATGGGTCTTTATGTTCACCTGAACAAAATTATTTTTTTCGTTGTGATGTATACCTAGTACATACACCTAATTAAACTGAGAACAAAAAACACTTTTATAAAATAAAACTACAATTTACAAAGTTTTAGCGTTTTCGGTTTATTTTTTTCATTTTTAATTTCACGTCACGAAGTTTCAATTACTTTACAGCTTTCGTAGTCACAGAGTGGACTCAGTCTGTAACAAAATCCGTGATTATTAGTTTTGTTTCAATGAGTAACATTCGCGTAAGTCTAAGAAACACATTTTTACTATATGTATACTAGAGTTAAAAAAATAAGCTTATTCAAGTCAATTAATTGACTTGTAACACATTGCGAAGTGTTGGACGCCTGTTAGGCCGCGTTGGATGTGTACGGAGGAGCTTGTAGGAAGTCGTTGGATGCAGGCAGCTTACAACAAACTGATGTAGACATTCTTGTGGAAGGTGTTCATTAGTCGCATTCCTGTGGCTGAAAAAAGAGATAGTTTAATAAACTATGAAGCTTTTCTCGATCACGTTACCTAAACTAATGTTTTTCCTATGAGAATTATAAATTTGAAACCTATACCTAATGTTATGATAAATGAATAATGTTGCTTCAAGGTTTGGACGATGATACTGTGCATAGAAGTATCGCATATTCTATAATAATATCGAATATGTTCTTGTTTTACTATTATAAATTGACAGCCTCTTGGCAGAGATTGAAACAGGTTCTTAATTCATAAATCACACACATGAAGTGTTATAATAATTATTCCACAAATATAAAAAATGAGAAAAAGTAAAGTAATAACTAATATTGTAGAATGAATACTATAATAATGGCCGGGCTAATATGGCCGAGATAACGCCAGGTAGAAGAAGAAGAAGAATGCACACTATCACAACATACTATAGCTCCATAAAAATGTAGGGAAACATGTGTTGTCATCGACTATTTTATCGACAACCTTTTATTGATCGAACCTGTCAGTCAATCCCTAGCAACTTTTGGCTGAAATCATTGTAAATTCACGTATTTGATATTATTTTTTATACGCAATGAATGCTTTCAGCGTATTTATTTAATAAAATACTATATTCTTTTCTACCGATATGTATACACGGATTTCTATTTAATTTTATAATATCGTCACAAAATAGGATTGTACAAAAGTGGCCGGTACCTGTGAAAACTTTAATTATTGCGGATTTTTACGCCTGCATGAACCACACCTTGGCACTGCACAATGCACTATAATAAACTACGTTTAATAAATATAACCAGCTACTGTAAAATTAAATAAGTTATGAAAATAAGCGAATTTTGTTGCTCGCTTAGTTTGACATATTTCGACTCTGGGTCACTGCAGGCTACTTCTGTGTAAACGTATGGTCGCATCATGCATCTCGCTTTAACATATGAGTTAAATTATTCTATCTCTTTCACATTGCCGATCTATGTTTTATACTAAATCTATGTTCTGTATAAAGTTATTACGTAAGTTATTATCAAATCAATATTAAAAATTCTTTATGTTGTAAATAAATAGATCGACTTGGCCATCGCATGAAAACATAATGTATCGTACAATTTATGCATAATGCTACTGGCTAAAACTGAGGTGCGAGACTTGGAATTTTTTACAGGATGTTTTTGATGGGATCTCACGTCTTTTTGTAGAGTCCTACTTTATTCCTTTTCGGTACTTTTTATTTCTAGAATATATATAATGATTTTTTTTAAAGCCTCTGTCTTATGGTTTTTTCTTATTTTTGTAGGTATCAATTTATCACAAATATAGCGGATTTGATTATTAGTGTTCTTTCTTTCATGGTGATTGTTTTCGAGCTATTTAGTCTATTTATTTGCAAGGTTATCTTTGTCATGTTTTTCTAGAGGAATGTTGTACAGTTTAATGGGCTGAATACACCCTTTCCCTCTTTATACCCCCCTCCTGTTCATATATAATATATATAGATACCAATCTACAACTATTATTCCATTATATACGGGTACAACGAATCATTAACTGCAAATGTATCTTTGTAATCCTATACATTTATATGAGACTACAAAGTTATTCACGCAGGTGGTGTATCTAGAAAACTAGACAGAAATTATGAAATGTTTGAATTTGTTCTATGTCTGTTAGAAGTGCCTTAGACTTTTGATGATCGGTCAGTCAGTCAGTGAGTGACAAAATTGCGAAAGTTTGACAAGTTATAATTCTTAAACTACTGGTTCAAATTGAATGAAATTTTAAATATACCGTGTTTACACAATGCCTAATTAGTAACTGAAAATTTAGGCTTCTTACTTTAACCACAACGAAGTTATGGCGGGTTGAAAATGGTCTGAAGTGCTTCGAGAAAAGGATAGTACGGCTGTGCCGCTTTTTAGCTCGACTTGGAGGGGGCACTGCCGTGCCCCCAGATATATGATCTAGTATCGGCAGAACGATAGCCGTGAATTTATGTATGTAACATGTACATATATTATGTAATGGACACACGTCTTTTGAGCGTAAGCAATCTGGAAACATGACTCAAAGCTCATCAAACGCTACAAAATCTATTACCTAACTTGAATATTCAATAATACGATGTTAAAAGTAGCTGGACGTAATTAGCGCGTACATGTGAATACTAAATATTTAATCAGCGGGAAGTCCCGTCAATTACGTCAAGTCATATTCATCACATTCGTCACGTCACAAGACCTCGTCAATTTTGATTTCAATTTTAATTAAATGAAACTATGTATATACTAAACTTACTCGTATGTAGACGTTATGTAAAAAGCTTAGCTTATTTTCATATTATAAGTAAATGGGAAACTACGAATATATAGCAAAGCAGTTCAAGTAAGTTACATCGTCCCTCAACATAATATTATGTACTTACAGCATTTTATGATTCGGTCTATCAGTAATACGAACTGGATACCCATCCAGGTTAGTTACCAACATAACAACTACCTACCTTAAATGTTATTTCAGTGACGTCATAGCGATTATATGTAACTCAACAAAAGCTTAGTAACAAAAGAGACTTCATAAGACATAAAGGAAATTATCGATTTTTCGAAATAGGAAAGTATCATAATTATACTAATTAGATAGATGGCACAAAAGTTAGAATTCAGACTGAGTATTGCTTTTTAGCCCTCTCCTACACTTTCTACGGCGCGGCGCGTCAACATCACATCAGCGCACACTCTAAGCACCTCTCAGATAGATGTGTAACATTCACAAGGAAAATGTGTGTAGTATTTAGTCAGCTTAACAGAAAAATGGTAGTAATTAAGTATAATTAAAACAGAATTAAATAATTAAAACAATTAAACCGATTTTAAAATTTTATTAAAAAGAGAATTAAAGCTAATATTTTAATTTAAAATACTTAAATACACCAACAATTATTTTGAGGTCGCTATCCCCCGCGATGTTTTCCGCATAATTCGTAGCGTGATGTTAGCGTAAGTTCAGCTTGTACCGGCCTCAAAATAATTGAATGTTGGATAGTAATTGTTACGTTTGTGTATTTGGCTACTTTAGATTTATTAAAAAGAAGAAATGTGTGCATTTTGCTGCGTGTTCTACAAATTATAAACAATCACTGTATTCATAGTAATGTGGCCAAAATTGAAAATAAAGAAATAATAATAATATAGAATTAACCCTAAGCAAATTAGCCTGAAAATCGTCGACCAGAGGAAATAATACATGTAGTTTTGAAAATTGGTACAGTTATTGCTCGAGATGTCTTGATAAACATACTAAAAGTTTCCGAGGATGGGAAGAGCTCGCGGCGCGGCAGTACAAAGGTCCCATTTTTAAATTTTTTGCCTGTATCTCAAAAAACATTGCATATATCATTGCCGTTACTTCGACATTAATAAACTACATTAATTTTTTCTACTTATTATGTAATATGCATTTTTACTGTAGAATCTATACTTAAGGAGCTACAGGGTTTTAAAGTTAATAAAAAATAGTTATACAACTTTTAATTAAAAAAAAGAATAAAATAACACGTGCCAACTTAAACATGAGTATCAATTTAATCGTATCTAATCATCATCATCATCATCTTTTTCATCAACATCGACTAGGGATTCATTGGTACATGCTCCTAAGTAACTATTACAGAGAAGACTGCGTTAATGCCCGCTTTTCGGCAACTACATTTTCCAGAGTAACCACTCTTGCATCGGCAGAAAATAGAACTCAGCAAGATGTCAGGAGCAGGAGGGTCCAAGGTCGTGATTGTCTCTAGATTTCCAACGACGCCTCGCTTTCCACCCCACATTTCAAGTAGCAGTTGGTTTCCAAGCCACTCTTGTACTTAATGATACACTCTAAAGGCGTGATATTTCGCTGACCCTTTCGTAGGAGGGAGGGAAGAAAGCTCAGGTTTCGGCTTGATACAAGATTTTAAATAAAGCTTTGTATCGATGGCTGTTAAGAAGAGTTTCGGTAGAAGGCGCACGGTATACTGCAAGAAACATCTCTTCTCCTGATCAAAGGTAAAATCAAAACTGGTATCAAATGAAGTTATTTCTATGAAAATTTACGGATTAGCTCCTCAATTCAACAAAAAAAAAGCGTGCTGCAATTTCGTAAAAACAGTATTACGGGTGTAAATAAGGGATGAAATATTGCAGATATAATGTAAAATCAAAATCGCTGAAGTTTTTGATGTCCATAATTCGTAAAGCACACTTTTTGGGTGTGGAAAGATGGGAAAGAATATGCAAAGTCGAGGAACGCTAAAGAATTGGGATAAGTAACACAATTATTTGATGGCATAGAATGGAATATTTTGGACGAGAGACATCATGCAGTTTCCCGAATGTTGCTCATCCAAGTTGGATTCTACGATTGACCTCCCTCTCGGAGATGGACCTGCCTTACACGACTGCTTATCCCAAGTAGACATATTCGTCAACAAATTCGACAGTGGATCTACCAACCACAATCGGATTGGACACGAAATGGACGTTCGACATAATCTTCGTCTTGTTCATGTTCATTTCAAGGCCCACTTGTTGAAAAGCTCTAATGAGGTTGTCGAGCATAAGGCATAGGTGCGCCAGCTATTTTGGCAAGACTAATATGTCGTCGGCAAATAGAAGGTAAGTGATATACTCGCCCGTAGAGTACCTATATTAGGTATGTACCCTACATTGGGTAGCAAATTCCTTTGTTATTCAAGAGCTTGGTGTCTTCATACAACGTATATAATGGACATGTTAATACGAGTACTATTATATTACGAGTATAAATGCTTGTTGTTTATTAAGAAAACATAATATATCAAATAATCGATAATTTTTATTTGTAATTCTAAATGTTGCCTTACGCCAATAGATATTAATTTATAACATAAAAACTTCAATCAGTCATAGTATAAATTATTCAGTCGTAGTAAAAAGTAAAAACACAGGCCGGGCGTTCCACTTGACGATCAGTAGTGCGATTCACGTAACTTTTTGACGCGCCGATCAAGTTGCGGTGCGGTTACAATTAAGTAGGGCGATTCACGTAATTAGATATGTTCAGTTGCGGCGCAGTTGCAGTTACGTTTCGATCAAAACAGCCCTTTACGTATTCTCGTAATACGCTCGCGTCAAGTTCGCGTCACGCGAGCGCTTTAGTATAATCTACTGCTGCGCGTATATGTCAATGTCAAACAAATTTCATACATCTGACGTACAGTTGACGCGCAGCTAAACATTTACGAGAATACCATTTTGTACCAAAACTTAAACTTAATCGCAACCGCACTGCAACTTGATCGGCGCGTCAAGAAATTACGTGAATCACACTAAAGTTAACGTTTTGGTACAAAATGATATTCTTGTAAATGTTTAGCTGCGCGTGAGCTGCGCGCGAGCTGCGCGTCAACTGTACGTCAGACGTATGAAATTTGTTTGACATTGACATATAGGCGCAGCAGTAGAATAAACTATAGCGCTCGCGTGACGCGAACTTGACGCGAGCGTATTACGAGAATACGAAAAAGACTGTTTTGATCGAAACTGCACTGCAGCTGAACTTATTATATTACGTGAATCGCCCTACAGTTCCGATCAATGTAAATCGGGAAGTTTTTAAGCGTTGATGATGATTGGAATGTGAGTTGGATAAAAAAACAAAAGCTTTATACGAGGTCAAGATAAACTTAATAAAACACAAAAAATATTTTAAAAAAATTGTTTTATTCAATTTTAGGGGATTATTTAATGAACTTGCGTTCGAATATAGCTAAAATTTGATGATAATTGATACGTAGCACAGATTCTTCGGAAAGTAGTAATCCATTCAGTTCATATGAAAAATGAAAGTAGCATGAGCATTGACTGCTGAAACAATTACTTCTATCAAAATATATCTCCATATCATCAATTAGTTAAATTCACCATCACCATTGTTCATGTTTTGACAATTCAGGATCCCACCAATTTACATATGCTCATACCATCACCACCCATCTCCTGAGATGGGTCGTCCGGAGCGACGCGTTAATACGCTAGTGGGGGCTTAGGGCTGGCCTCCCGCTGCAAGCTCCCCTCTCAGCAACGGCCAAGTCATTATGGTGAAATCAAACTATAGTATTCTCCTTACTAGACAAACTCGTCTTAGACCGGTCTGAACAATGGATTATTTTATTGTGTGCACATTAGCAGTCGGACACTAAGTCGTAACCTTGTATGTTCCGTGTAAGTGAGCGGTGAATACGACGCGACTGCGACACGACGCGATGAAATGCGACGCGACACGACGCGATGAAATGCGACGCGATGCTATACGCGACAAATTTCCTACTTGATTTCATATTTAAAGTATAGACTCTTAAAAAAATATCACAAGAAGATATATATCTTCTTTGTATTAATAATAATCGATTCCTATAATGCTTTTTTTGTCCCAAAACAATCTCTGTTTATGCACTACGGCGATTAACGCTTCTGAATCAACCATTTCGTAGTTCGTAGTGTCTTTCAAAACAAGTACGCGTTACGTCGCGTCTCATCGCAGACAGCCATATAGGCCTCATATAGGGTATGCCGTTGAATTGATCGCGTTCATCGCATTCGAAGCGACACACGACACAGGGGCCCTAATATATTCATCCGAAACGAAGTTCGAAACTTCGGACGATCGAAGTTTTTTATACGATACAATTTATCTACTTTGCAAAAGTTCGTATTTGTATAAAGTAAATCGTAACTATAAGTCTATGGTTACGACCATAAGTCAATAATGACCATAAGTATATGTAGGTACATTTGTATCGTATATAACTACTTGCACGTCCACTGTTAATTTCAAATTTCAAATTATTAAAATATACCCCATTTTAATAATGTCCGTCCGACGGTTCAGGACTTCGATCATCCGAAGTTTCAAATTTCGTTTCGGATGAATATAGTAGGGCCCCAGACATCAACGATCGTGGTCTTGATCGTCAAGTGGAACGGCAGCAAAAAGTGTTTTAAGCGCCGTGAATGCTAAGTGGAACGCAGCCGTAGAAGTGGTGAGGAAGGGGCAGGGGCTGGGCAGGGGTATTTACTTATCGGATTTCGGAAATACCAATTACACAGAAGAAGTAATATTTTTAATATACATTGCCTAAAATTCGTTTCAATTATTATACTTATTTCAACTTTACTGGTATGCTGTAATGTTTTTGCACTAATGACCTTGAATAATTAAGAAAACTTGTACAATAAGTGAAACATCAAGCATTCTTTGTTTTGTTTGTGATTTGTGACAAGTCAGTTGTTAAAGTTTAGAAGATGACTTCCTTGAAAAGCAAACTGGCAGAGTTTCTGAAGGGCTTAAAATCGGATGCTAAGCCGCAAGCCCCGCGTCCCATGTCACAGCCCACCGCGAAATCGCAACCTGAGCCTAATGTGTATGACGACGCAGCATCAGAGAGTGAACCTGAGGAAATCATCATAGAGGACATGGACGATGAGAAGACAAATAAAAAGACTAGTTACAAAAAGCCGTTCTTCAGCAAATCCACCTCGTTCCCGGGCGACAAAAAGAAAGATAAGGACAAGAAAAACAAGGACAACTATGGCAACTTTGTAAATACACAAGGTCAGTCAGCCTGGTTTTCAGTATTTCCTTTTTAGCATGCAGTAACTTTTTCTATTCCTTCTTTTCTAAAGGAATACACATACAAAGCAAGCAAAGACTGGGTAAAATTTTGAATAGGGTAGCACAATGTGATAGGGTGCGGGGTGTGGAGGGGGGAGAGGGAGTGTCCCATCTCACCTGGTACCACTCCCGTGAAAAGGTAATGCACCATTCCTGAGATATATCAATTTAAGTAACCTAACCTACAAAAACACTTGTAGTCAATACAAATTTGCTTCTGCAACGTCTCCGGCGCTGCGGGAAGTGCAGCCCCTTCGCCCTTGCGTAACAAAGGATAGGCACCCACGCTCACCTCTGCAGCTTCGGCTTTTTGTATACACTCTAGGGTTGGTAGCCAAAAGACTACGTGAAGTCGGGGTGCCCTGAGTCGGTTTTGGAGCACATTCGACCTAACCGATTCATAAAGTGGGTGCACTAACTTCCTTCTGAACATAATTTTTAAGGCGTTATAAAACATATTATAACACAACAAAACACAAACAAATCAATATTGGTATAACGCAGATACGAAATCCGCCAAAAACCATCAACAAAACATTCTTAATTTTTTGTTGACATTGACACCTGAATCATTTTTTTTTTTTGTTCTTTTCGTTCCGTAAGGAACCGGCTAAGATCCAAGACTAGAGATGTGAGGTTAATGGAAAAAAATCGATTAAATTTAAATCGATTTTTCTTTACTCAATATTAATCGATTTGTTAAAAATCGATTATAATAGAAAAATAATCGATTTTTACGAAAAAATCGATTTTTTTTCCCTTATTTCAAAAATCTAAATGCTTTTCATATTCCAATTATAATTCTCATTTTCACATTAACAATTTATTCAAATAAAAATCAAATAAATTGATATGAATAAAAAAAATATCAGATTCAAAACTAAAAATCAAAGTGAATGTTCCTTTAAACTTTCAAGGTAAGGAATGAGGAAACCAAGTTTATTTATTGATACTAATTTCCAGTACAATTAATCATTTATTTAATAAAAATGAAATGATGAGCATTGCAATAAAATAAAAACTTTATTGTCTCAAAAACTAAAATATTAAACAAATTTTAAAAAAATGCCGTAGATGTCCAGTACTATTTCATATTTAGGCCTACGTTCAACAGTGGACAGCAATAGGCTGATATGATGATAATAATTTTACATGTGACTAGTTTTAAAATAAAATTCTTTAAGAAATAAACGTCTGCGCTGTCTGTAATCTCAAAAACAAAAATATAAAGCATATTATTATCTTTAAGTTTAAACAATGAAAATATTAGAAGTAATTACTGTCACCAATGTCCACTCCTATTTTACATTTGACTAGTAATTTAATAAAATACTTATAACAAACTTAACGACTCCGTTATGGTCTCAAAAACTAAAATATAAAACGAATATTGGTGGTAGGTCTCTCATATGTGAGAAGCTCCAGAGATGACAGATTAAATAGAGATGCTACCGGCTACGTCATAACTCACTCATAACCATGGACGTAGTATACAGGGAGCGCAAATAAATGGCGCACTTGCTCAGTTGGGTACAAGGGCATAATATTAATATCGTAATAAAAAAATAATATTTGGAAAATACCTATCCGTTTTGAAGTTATGACCGTCTAAAGTTTTAAGTTTAATCACCACTTTTTCGCATAAAATCAGTTGGAATGGATGAAGAACAAGATTTAAACACATACGTATTTTTTCGTTTCGTCGTTAATTGAACGGTTAACGAAATATACCACGAAAACCATTTTTAACAGCATCAAAACTTTCTTAAACTTCGCTTTAACAGCTGTTTACACATGAGTAAGGTCATGAACTCTTAGCTGTATAATTTATCCTTCTCTAACTTCAAAAAAGGATATTTTTTGTTTCATTTCAAATAAATTAATCAGTTAAACAGGGACGTACTTAGATTTAAGCGTCAATAAATTAACAACATAATAACTTTAGGTGCAGTTGCATCGTGAATGGATTGACTATTTTGTTTGTCATTATTTTCCTTAGTGTCACAAATCCAAACTGAAAGATACCAAGAAATCACACTGGTCATCGCTTAAATCATGTAAGATTGCGAATTTAATTATAATTAGAAAAGTTTTGGTAATACCTACATAACATTTAAATTTTCTAAATAATTTAGATTCATTGAAAAAATAATCTGATGACACTGATTATTAAAAAATAATATTTTTAAAATGATGGCCCAATTCGGCCCTATTAGTCAAAGGAAGCCGCCGGTCATAGTGTACTTTGTCGGATCCAACGCGGCTCGATTATTCTTCCTTTGAGGTCGCCGCCGCCGTTTGTGAGTGCGTGCCGAAACGCGGCAATTTCTTTGTCGGTAACTTTTAACATTTTGCAAAAGAAGACCGACATCTTGAGGTGTGTTCACACTACACACTTGATATAACTTAATTGGATTAAGTACTCCGATATAAAAGTTACGTTAAAAAAAAGATCTTATTGGACTGATACTGATACTTGCTCAAGAGCTTATAATGTTATTTAAATATGTCATCAGCCGATCCAGTCAATTACAAATTGCCTATTTACTTTGCTTATTATTGTATTTAACATTATTTTAATGTATTTTGAAAATAATGTTACTTTAAAGTGATAAAATTTCTTCTAAATTCTTATACCTAGAGAAATGTCGTCTACCATTATAGCATAGAATTTGCATATGAGACTTATTTGAGATAAAATTAGTGAAATCAATAAACACTAACTACTAATTTACTGCACTGGAGACCCCGTGCCCTGCAGTGGCACGTATATGGTCTGATACAGTAGTAATACTAATTGTTCAGATGAATTATTATGAACTCAAATAGGAAAGCTTTGTATCTAATGTGAACAGGCCTTTATCTTTCAAGAATCAAAATAATAATTTATTTTTTATTAGTTGAATTCGGATTGCGATCGCGTGTGCATGTATTAGTCGTGTGCATATTATTGTAAATTCGTTTTCAGTTATTTTGAGTAAATTTTATTAATTTCACTATGCTTTGAACATTACCCAATTTGATAGCTTTTGATGTAACTTGTGTTATGTGAAATGTAAAAGAAAAAGTGATTTGTGCTACCAAACTGTGACAGTGTTTTCGTGCGGGTTTTGGCGGATCCTGCGCTTCCAGCTTTGCCTATCAAGGTCATTACGGTTTACATTACAAGGTCAGTTAACTATTTTGGTGGTCTTTAATGACAACTAACCAGCCCATATGAGTCACCGACGGCCTCCGTGGCGCAGTTGGTAAGAACCGCCTGTGAAATGAGAGACCGCGGGTTCGGTTCCCGCCCCGAGACAAATAATTTCCGTGAACCATAATTATTTTTCTAATGCCCGCGACACAAGATTTGTATCTTAGTGTGGGGTTAGTACCCATGTATGTGACTGTTGGCAGTATTAATTTAATATCTTTTTTATGTACCCTGAGCGTGATGTACACAAAAATAATGAGCTCTGCTTATTTATTGTTGAATGTCTACCGTTCAGTTGTAAGGTTCAATCACTTTAGCTTAACATGTTAAGGGGTAGCATGTGTAACGTTAGTTTTTTTTTTCTCGGCATCTTTCTTAATATTCGCTAGCGCCATACAAATCCGTCTTAATTAAGATTCCTTCACCATATACTATAATGTATATTGGCAGGTGCGCCGTTTTCTTGTCCACCCTGTATAAACAGGACTGCGCACTGTCATCGGAAAAACGAGCCGAGCAAGAGGTGTAGGAAGGGGGAGTGTGTCCCGTTCCTATAGGGTGACCATATTTTTTGTGATATACAGTAATTTTAGTAAAATTGGCTAATATAAAGTCGAATAAAGCATTTTGTTTTTGAGGTAACAAACGTGATATTGTCTAATCGTGTAAAAAAATATTTGACCAAACCAAAATATTGGACCATTAGGACCTAGCAAAAAAGTTCAAAATCATAGTTTATTACATATACTTTTAATAGGTGAAATGAAAAATGAAAATAATAATAATAAATCTTTATTGACAGCAAAATTCAGTTAACAAAATTCAGTTCTTCTCGTCTGTTCACAAAGTGCGTATGTTGTGTGTTATCAGTGCCAGTCGTCGTCGGGGGTGGTAGCTGGGGTCAACCCAGAGATTCTTACCACCCTCTGCCCCGCCGTTACCGTGGCCGCTACCATAACCAGGAATAGCGGGGCTGCCGGGGACTGGAGTCCTGGTCCTGGTTTTAACAACTATTAGGCTTTTTTATTGTTTATGCCAATACTAACCACGCTTGGCAGGTGGGTTCGCGAGCGCAGGAGGATTCGCGTTGATGACGCTGCTGTCCGTCTTCAACTGGGAAAAGGAAATAGAGTTTGCGGCTAGAAGATGTTGTTGGAAAGGAAAGTATGGAATATAGAGATGGATACTACAGTCACGGAGGGGAAAGTTGGTAGTGATTGCAGTAGTTCGGGGGCCGAGGTCGTATACTCGTAGCACCTATTTTAGGACAGGCCAGGACCACTAGCTAGGAGCATCGCTGACCTACTTAATACCAGATACACATTATTATTCATACCTAATCTTGTAAAACCTAACGGCAACGTAGTTGTCCTACCATCTCATACCTAACAAATATCTTAATCGAATCATTAACAAAGTTCAAAATGGCGGCGATAACTATAATTCTGAATCTCAATTTAAAGGGGAGGTTTAAATTTCGAATTTCAGACCAATCGGATCAATAACAAAGAGTTTCTTCCTTTCTGCCATATTATTAGTGATATTTACAAAAAAAAAATGATTTTATGTATAATATTTCATCCCTTATTTCGACCCCATAATACTATTTTTCTAATATTACTCACGCCATTATTTTTCATTTGGAATAAGGTTTCCATAACTGTAACGGCTTAAATTTTTATGTAACATTTCAACCCCTTTATGGTTAACTTTAAGAACATAAAGTGTGCAGTTATTTTTGTTCATAAATGAGTAAAGTTTGATATCTGTAACTTCAACAGTTTAGATTTTTCCATACATTCTGCCATCTCGTTGTTCAACCCCTTCAAGCGTTGTCTATATAATAAAAGGTAACCTTTTGCCCTTACCCAAGGTCTAATCTATCTCTGTATTAAATTCTATCAAAATCGGTTCAGTGGCTTAGGCGTGAAAATGTAGCAGACAGTGGACCAGTTAGTGTAATACGTTCGTGCCGAAATCTTACATCACTCAGTAAATAAAAACTATCGCAAGAAATAAATATTTTTTAATCATACTTAATTAATGATCAATTGTATTAGAAAAACTTTTATCGTGTTTATTTTCACTTAAAACATAGTAGGATGCCAATTAACGTGTATAAATTAAACATTACTTTAATAATAAAATTGTCAAGAAAAAAGAACTACTTTTAATATTCAAGCAGATTAAAAGTTATTCAATAATTCATCTGAACTTTGAATTGTCGATCAGAAAAGTTCTAAGGCGGGTTTTATTATGGTCACCATAGCGAATGTTTGTAAACAAAAATGGTAAATCTCATGAAACCACTCACTTTTGAATCGATATACAACAACCACTATATTATTCACTTATACAAATCATTTTGCAACACTTTTTAACCAATTTCCGTTAATAAATATCGAAAATAATTTGAAATTATACACCTGTGACATTTCGTATAAGCCATGACATATTTTATTTTTATTATCAAGTGGCCAGAGTTATAATTACAAATTCTCCTATCATGCATTTAACCTTCCATTGTAATGCCATGAATTCGTTTATGGACCCATAAGTAAAGTTAAATAATAATATTTTTCTATATGTTACTATAGATATTCTGTGTTTATTTTTTTATCGAACTAATTACCTTTTCGCGAATGTAAAATAATCTACTAGATAAAATATATTTTTTTGGTCTGGCTTGCAAATGAAAAGGGATAAAACCCCCTCATAATGTCTCACTCGGTTTCGGCCTTCCTCCATGTCATTTACCATAGTAAATTAAACCTTATGCTACATGCACATGTCTTATTTCAGGATGACACCATTTTCTTCGTGCGCAATCCTGTTTATATGTGTTTATATATAATGGATGTAGATCCATGCTCATAACATGATAATAATATTGAACAGTATAAACTTACTTCGAGTTTTTTCATACGTCGCATAGATGGAGCTGTTGATAAAAATCGATTTTTATGGATAATTTATATAATCGATTTATAAAAAATCGATTAACAGTATTTTAAAAATCGATTATAAAAAATCGATTATAAGAAAATAATAATCGATTAAATTAAAAATCGATTATTTTTTAACATCTCTATCCAAGACCATGCTGCCAAGTCGAAAGTATTTCTTGTTTCTTAAGTATAGTACTTGTGGACACCTGAATCAACTCGCATAGTTTTTATCACAGACGACTAAAAATACAGACGGCCAACTCCATACAAATTTTTTAACACGTTATGAAAACTCACACATCGAAACCAAACATGCTTTTCTACATATATAATTCATTCAATCTTCATCGGATCTTTCTTTCTTTTCATTGATAATTTTGTCACTGACCAATAGTATTAAAGAATTTTGTTCATCGTATTTGAGCCATCTCTTTCGTACGTTATACGTATATATATTAGATGCGTTTCCCACCAGAGCTGATCTGAAATCGGTACTTTACCGAAATTACCGATTTTGAAATATTTAGGGATGTACGTTATACTTTCAGTAATCCGATTTTTACTACCGGAAATTTACCGGTTTTATATTTGGGTTTCATGCTTTTATGTTCAAATTTATGAATTCAAAATGAAAATAACAAATAAAACCAAGTTATAATTCTAAACCTTTAATCAATAATATATTCTTTGATTTATTTGATGTTATATTTTTATATTAAAACACTTTTATTTAAACATTTTTATCCTAATGAATATTATAACCTCCAATACTTTTTTAAATATCTTCAGATTAATTTAAACATTTTCAATTTGTTAATATCTCTTAATTTTATCACTTAAAATTCTCTTAATTTTAGGACCAATAAAACAATGCCAAATTTAAGAACATGACTACAGAATTGAAATATGCATTGACAAATAAAAGTTTAAATGGAAACATTAATAATTGCAAATTATATTTTACAATACCATGAAACAGCACAAGATTACTTTGCTGGCAAATTTTATCTAAGACACAATTGACATTAAGTAAATAACAAAGCGATTTGGCTTACTTTTGGAGAAATTGAAAAGCAAAAACAAGACATACATAATTAAAATAAGCTATCAATTAACAAATAATTAGTCAAATCATGGAACGCATTAAATGCATGATAGCTATACTAAAACTTTTTTGATTAATAAATAGGCAGAACATGTTTAAAATAAAGTGATTTTAAAGAATGTTAATGCTATTACTATTATAGTATGCACAATATAGGTCTATAATATAATCTTATAAACAACTGCATTGCACTGAATTTGAAAATATAACCAAAATCTTTAGCAAATGCATTTTTATGAGAATCTTAATTATATCAAGAAGTATAAATATTATATACAGATTATTAATGAACATAATTACTTCTGTTGTGATTTAACCTTCACCAATATTAACATATAAGTCTACAAAAAGTGTTCCTGCAGACATAGTAGAGACTTTCTTTGTACTTCCAACGATGAACACATTTGCCTGCAAATTGCTTGGACTGGAAATTTCACCCGAGTCTAGCCTAGAAATTATAAAACAATTAATAAAGAAATAAATACTATAAGGGCACAATCTGTTGAAGTTGACTGCTTTCCTGACTTTAGATACATATAACCATAAAAACTGATAATTATACATTAATATGTTAGGAACTTGGAAATACCTATACCAATAGCTTTAATCTTGCACTGTACTGTGCTGGGTCGACTTATACTTTCCACTGCAGAGCACAAGCTTCCTCTACAGTCGAGAGTACGAATGAGAGGAGTAAGGGTACATAATCCATCAACTCTAGACACTAACAAAAAGTTAACCTTATCACATGTTCAGAGATCTAATAAATCTGCATTTTAATGGGTATTTATTTCAACTTATTGTTATTTCTTATATTCCTGTAGCAGATTAAACTAGAAATAGGGTCACAGCGGAATAACATATTATTATATTTACCTTAATTATGTCCGATGAGGTTAGATTTATGTTTTTCAATAATTTCAATAATTTGGTATTTCTTGCTCCGCCAACATAGCTGTTCACTTATTAAAGTGTTTGTATATTTTGTTTGTGAAGGCTGCACAGATATTTCTATGTTTTTTTCGTTTGTGCACTCGGGAACAAAACACATAACTAAAATTATTAATTATAACGCAAATCACAAGTTTTTAGATACGATTTACACAAACCAAATTATATCACGTTTGTACGGTTAAATATTTACGTTACTGATTACAAAACAGATGAAATAACATGCAATTAAAATAAAATAAGCAAATCCAAACTAAACAGAAATCGACTGTTGAAAAATATGGCGGCAATATGGCGGCGACAGCGCACGCCGGCACACGCACACATTCATAAAAGTGAAAGAGATGGGGCGAAAACGGCATATGAGAAAGCGAGAAAGAAAATTGGGTTACTTTTTAAGCCCGAGTTAAACGGGCCTGGTTTTTATGGTTTTTTACGTTCCGTTTCACCGAGTTTTACACCATAGACTACATATTTGACTTAGTACTGATGATTTGTTTGTAAATCGCCCATAAAAACGTTCCGTTTTACCCAATATGTGATTTGAGGTTAGGAACTATTTATATTAATTTCTCGAAAACTATGCATTTCCTTTGAATAGGAGTGATAACGTTGTAATTAGGAACTCAATTCCTATCACCTATGATCCCATTTAGCCCTCAACTCGTGCTACCCTGAACTAAAGTCCGCCCCAAAGACTTGCTATGCTGGTCTGTATAAATAACTATTTTTCTTTATTTTCGTGCAAATGTGTTTATGTAATCTCTATCATTTAAAGCCTAACCTGAGCCCTCTGTGATAGTCATACAAAATGGAGGTAATCTTAAAATGTTATCTTATCCTGGAAATTCAAATCCATATTTGCTAGTATTTATCTAAAAACTTTCAAAGACTTGTTATGAGTCAAGTATTTAGTTATACATCTAAGAGAAATGTAGTAGTTAGTTTATATGTTGCTTTGCTTCACACTTGCATGGTATGAGGGGAAAATGAATCCGATGGAATTAGTTATGTCACTGTGCATAAATCATTTTTTATATAAATATTTCACCAGTACATCATTGTCTGTGAATCTACACATAAAAGCCAATTGGTCTTCAGTATTATATGCAACATTTATGCTACTTTTCATAACATTTTATTGAAAATATTAATATTGTAATGCTGACAAGTTCCTTATCAAAAATTGCATGTTGAACCAAAATGAGTATTAAATAATTGACTTAAAGTACATAATACATTACACTTTTTCTTCACATTTATTGTTTGTTTGTGGTTAACAATATAATACATTTTCTAAATTGTCAGCTGCAACAACATACTTTATATTTGAAACAATTAAAAGCAATCTATATTTTCTAACAGCCTTATTTATAACTAAAGTAGGTTGTAAATATTGTCCTGTGTATAAGGCTGTTAATATAACAAATACATGCATGTGGTACAATTATTGGAAATGGATAACATGTGAGAATGTATGCTCAGAAGTGGCTTAACAATGTGAAAAATCCTGCATAATTAGGCCATTTGCACAGACTACCATACATAATTACTGCCCATCTCCAATTGAGCCTGGGTGGGTACCACCGCAATGTCTATTTCTCCCGTCAAACAGCAGTTTAAATGCACTGTTGTGTTTCGGATTGAAGGACATTGTAGCCAGAGTAACTACTGGACATATTGAGACTTAACATCTTATGTCTCAGGATGGCGAGCGCGGTGGAATGCCAAGCATTGCTTTGTAATTCAAGGTGTTGTTTGGTTTTGCTACTGTTCATGAGCGGTCGCATTGCTTACCATCAGGCGAACGGTATGCTCATCTCGCCAATCATTGCAATACAAAAAAAAAACACCAATCTCTTCACAGTCCATAATTAAATTATTTAAATTTTCTCATTTATTATAATAACTATTATTATATTTTTTTATTCTCTCTCTCCCTCATCACTTCAGAAATCCATTCATTTTTTCATATAGGCTTTCACCATAGATCCACACATTTACCTTTTAATTTTGGATGGAATTAATCAAATAAGCCAGAAATGATAGGGCCACTAGGGAACATAAGTCCAAGTCATAAGTCTGTGATTGTGATGATGAATATTAAGTTGCATATATAAACACATATACATATATTTATCACATTATTCTATTTTCTAGCTACTGGTGATGTGATTAATGTTGTGGGCTGCAACAATTTCCGTTGGGGTAATGATTATTATTTGGGGAACACTAAGAAAAGGGCCCCATCTAAAAATTACTACCAAGAGGAGGACAGTGAGCCTGAAGAAGAAGTTATCAAAAAGTGCAACTTAATCAAACTGTTATTAGAAGCTGACTGTAAGGTATTCTTTTTTTTTGTTTTTATTGCAATGAATGACGAGACGAGCAAGCCGTTCGCCTGATGGTAAGCGATACAACCGCTCATGAACAGTAGCAACATTCCACTGCGCTCGTCATCCTGAGACATAAGATGTTAAGTCTCAATATGTCCAGTAGTTACTCTGGCTACAATGTCCTTCAATCCGAAACACAACAGTGCATTTACGCAGTGTTGTTTCACGGGAGAAGATGATGATGTCCTCCACGACGTATCCGTCGACGGCGACTCTTACTCTCTTCTTTGATGAGCTCGGATGTGGCTGGAGAATCCGAGTTTTGTTTTAAATGTCCGGCTACACGTGTCACAAAACAGCTGCCCAGAGCTGTTATAAGTGTAATTATAGGAAGGTCTTGGTCGCGCCTTACGATGTTCACGCTTACAATCGAGCGGATTCGAAAGCATCCGTACTGGTTTGGACGATCCTTCGCCATTTAGACCTCATGCATGCCAATTCTTCCCAGGTGTTTGTGTCTATACCGTTAGCTGTCAAGTGGCGCTTTAAGACATCTTTATACCTCAGATATTTACCCCCTGGTTTCCGTTTTCCCCTGGAGATCTCTGAATAAAATATAGCTTTCGGCAAGCGGTCGCTATCCATGCGCACTATATACACCAACGAAGTTGCCCCTTTATAAGCAAGCTCTCTATTCCAGACATTTTAGTTCGTCTCAGTATTTCGGTATTTGGGACTTTGTCCTGCCATTTCACACCAAGTATCGCCCGTAGACATCTCATGTGAAATCCGTCAAGTCTCCTAATATCACCTTTGTAAAGGCACCAGGTCTCAGAGGCATAAAGCAAAATTGGTATTATCAGGGCTTTATAGACGGCGAGTTTAGTGTGCAGGCGCAGACCATGCGAGCTCCAGACCTTGTGGTCAAGTTTCCCAAAAGCGGCCGCTGCTCTTGCTATTCTGGACGCAATCTCGGTATCGAGACGGTTATTTTCGCGTATGACGCTGCCGAGATATCGGAACATTTGCACCTTCTCCAACCGCTTTTCCGCCAAAGTGATAGCTGTATCGTCTGCAGATGTACCTCTTACAGGTTGCTCGAGTATTTGTCTGTTTAATTGTAAAAATAATAATAAGATATGTTTTTTATTTTAATGCATAGAATGGTGTGAAGAGCATTCCATTTGCCTAATGGTATACAACAGTGGCGTGCCTAGGGTTCTGGACTAGGGCAAGCGCAATATTTTTTTTAGGTATTTTAATATGTATTGATTTAAAAGCAAAATGGTATTAAGTCGGCAGACCTACCACACAACATCTATACATACACATGTTGAAAGAGGTGCTACCAGGATACTCATGTTTCGCCTTGCATATTCCGTGCCATCATGTGATAGGGGGCGGGCCTTTGCGATGTTAGTATTATTAATGAATTTAAAAAAATATAAAAACGACCCGGAATTCGAATCCGACACCTCAGGCACCGAGACAGCCCTAGACCTACCATTCAATCTATATAAGAATAGGATGAAAACCATTAACATAAACAGATATCTTTATCAGCGATATGAAAACACCTCTTACAATAAGTTGTTCCGTAAAAATCTAATAGATGGCGCAATTTTCACAGCCATCTAATATTCCTAATATGCTGAAGGCATTACTTATCATTCGTTTTTAAATCAATTAATAAAATAAATATGTAATTTAGATTACTTTTGGACATGCATCTGTAACTTTATATTGCATTTTAATAGCAAAAGCATAGCTACAGCTACGGTGCCGTGTATAACTTCGCGGGCAGAAATTGTTATTAATACATTCATGTTATATTTTTCTGTAATACAATTGATATAATTTATATTGAAGGACGAACTAATTTATTTTAAATTTAAATGATTATATTCCAAATAATTTAACACACAAAACTTGGCGTTTGATAAACATTTATGAAACACGATTGTTCAATAACCTATTTGAAGTGGAGCATGTTAAAATTAAACAACGCACATAGTTTAAACCGAGTTAATAAAATGTCTCTTGCTATATACCACGACTGAGAAATTCACAATCCCGGCGTATTTTTCGCGCCAGTTTATTTACAATATACTTGAATAAATTTACCTTTTTAACGGCAATGAATACTTTCACCATCACACTCACATCATCACAGCAAAACAATACCACTCTTTATATTATCAAAAAGTTTAAATAATATCAAAAACTAAACAATATCACTAAAAAGAACTATTTTTGAGAACTACTAACAATTGCAAAATGTCAAAATACATATGAAGTTAATCGCATTTCGTACAGTATTGCCCATAATCGTAACATAATCATTACGACATACACTTATATTTTATTAAAAAGTACCTATAGGAAAACCTCATTATTTGTACTAAAATTATAAAACCAACCAAATTAATAAAAATAAAATGTAATAATTCATAATAATAAATAACAAAGCGCCGACCATGAAACGTACGATGTTCATTCTAAAAAGCCGGGCATTTGGTGTAGTACAAATTGCTATATAAAATGTCTATACCTATACATTTGTAGAGCACTTCACTCGTGAGATCCCCATACAAATTTCGATTTTGCCAAAAGCCTCGTAAAAGCACACGAGAGAGAAAGGGATAGATATATTGTACGATGTTGCGACTGCGGGAATGCGCGTGGAGCCAGCGGACTTCGTATTTTAATGTTACTGCCAATTGAATGAATTTCGCGTGGCGCTTCGTCGCGGTGCACCGTCGCAGGCGCGCGACAGGACGACGACCTCTGTCGCGCTCGACAGGACGCGGTAAATTCAAAAATTGCAGATATTTTCTAATAAAATATGATTGTATTGTGTGGAATAAAATGGTTTGTGTTCAGTATCGAGTATGTACGAAGTAGGGCAAGTCGGGCTTTTGGGCTTGTATGGAAGTACCGCCACTGGTATACAATAATACCGCTCATAGGCAGTAGCAAAACCAAGCAACACTATGAATTACAAACCAATGCTTGGCATTCCACAGCGCTTGCCATGCTGAGACACAAAATGTTAAGCCTCAATACTCAATAGGCCCAGTAGTTAATCTGGCTACAATTTTCTCCAAACCAGAACCCAATAGTGCATTTCCACTGCTCTTTTGCAGGAGAAATAAACATTGAGGTAGCAATCTTAGTTTAAGGTCAGGACTATGTATATAAATGGTGGTAGTAAATGAATTAATAATTATTAGAAAGTCATCTGAAGAGCTCAATCTTAGATTATATACTCGTCTAGATGACACAGCACACCTCACCGGACGGCTCAAATAAAGTCTACCAAATTTGGTAGACTCGCTTCTCACGTACGTCAGTGTCATTTGAACTACATATGGATAACGTGCTCCCGAAAAATAATTAATTATGCCGGTTGGTGCTAGCGAATTGTATCGCAATTATGTGGGAAAACTGTATAATAATACCAATATCACTTTCTATCGGTATTCGGTAAAGTTATTGTTAAACCACTATTATTTGAAGAAACATGAACTTTTAATTCGTTATTTTGAAGATGAGTTTCATTGGCCAGTGTTGTCAATTTATTACTAGGAAGATTTGTTGAAACTATGGGAGATAAAACACAAATATCATCACATCATATTTCGATCAGAAGAACAACAAGAAGAATGGCATTATTTATCTAATGATTAAATAATAACTTACCTACACAATATGAATGAAACCCATGACGTCATGCCCTTTATAGTAATTTTATTAATTCTTTCTAATATTTTTTAGACTTCCTACGGATTCCGTACTAGCAAATTGCTGGAGAGACATTACACAGCGGAAACGAAAAGAAGACCATTCGTAGCCTCACATGACTTCAGTCATGTGTTCGGAACATTTTACTTATGATGATTTATATTTTACATAAATACAGAAATCAGATAACAGCCCAGGCAATAAATCCAAAGAGTTAATTCTATTCGGAAACAAACACTAGGAGATGGGTTTAGATCTTTATTGTTTTTACTAAAATGCGTTATAAATATAATCAATAGTATGATTACTTTAAATAAAGAAAAAATATTTTATTTAACCTATTTTGTTTATCAAATAATGGGGAAAAGTTAAATTAATAATCTGGAGTAGGCATCCCTAAACACACACACCTTGACAGTTGGATTACAATAATTACACGACCGGTACTCACACATATCAAAGAAAGTGAGGACAGTTTTAGCGCATCGTTTGTTGGCATTGCTCAATCTAGACAAGTATATAATCTAAAAGCTCAATATATTATTATTAATGATAATTTGTTGCGTTTCCAGCCTGAACATGAGTACCTGGACTACATTTCACAGAATATGGATGAAAAATGGCACAGATTCTTTGTGAAACTTGGCTTCACGCCTGGCAGAATTAAGACATTTATCATAGACAATGCTAGCTATGGTGTTTCTGAGGTAAATATATCATGTTCACATTATTATAAAAAAAACTGTTAATTTGTATTTGTGATTTATCATCCCAGAAATTTACAGTACTTAGAATTTTCATTGAAAATAGTTGTTGCAGTATTTGATTTTGTCACCAGATAGGTATAATTAATATAGGTGATTTTTAGGTGAAAAAAAATTTAAATTTGCATAAAAAAAATTGAAAGACCTGAATTTGCTCATGCAGTAAAATGAATTTGGTGTAAAATATAAATATTGATATTTTTGTTTTCAGGCGCGTTATGGACTACTTCTTGAATGGGTAAACAGTAAAAGGGACCCCACTCTAGGACAATTATCTAATTTATTGTGGAAACATGGAGAAAGAAGAATTGTCAAAGAATTAGCTATTATGTATTCTGCAGAGATGGCAAAACCAGAAATATAGACATTTATTTTTAGACATGTTTTGAAAGCATTTTATGAATTTATGTGCAATTATTTTTTCAACTTTTTATATGCGTATTTTTACCTACCTATAAAAAAAATATTTCTATTGTATTTATGGTTGAAAGTAAATTTACTTATTAGAAATCAATAACAAGCAGAAAGATATATCGATAATTGTATAATACTACTTCTTAAATCTGCCATGATACTTGGGATTATACAATTATTTAGAAATATAGTAACTATTTCATAAAGGACATTCCTATAAAAATATACTGTGTGTATCACAGCCATGCCACTTAATGGGAAATTATCTTAATTATTGTAGATACTAGATACTGATACTTAAAGAAAACACTATTTCAATTACAATTGTTTTCAAATTCATAATGATGCCTTTTTTCAATAAAATTTTCTATCTACAATATTTAATGTACGCCCCTTTTATGTGGCATCGGCGTGAGACGCTGTTTATATTTTTATTGTTCTAATGTAGCCAACGAGGTTTACTATAAACTTGTTGAAGCATACTAAGCAACATCATTTTTATACCACAATATGGTAAATGCCTCAAATACAGATATGCTACTTCCTGTGTGATTACAAAATATTGTGTAATTTTATACATATTTATATATGTCACCGTAAAGTTGTAAATATCGTTAGATTATAATATATCTCGCGAGATTGTGAACTATCCAAAGATTGTGAACCGTAACATACTGCTTGCAATTTAACGTATAATTTTTTCGGTAGATTATAATCTATCGAAGTGAAACTGTTAAACCTAACCTAACCTAACCTACGGTTCATAATCTTTCGACAGTTCACAATCTCGCGAGATAGATTATAATCTAACGGTATTCACTATTTAACGGTGATATATACAAAACAAACAAAAAAAACTATTATTACAAACTTAACTTGGAACATGGGTAGATGGCGCCACACTGACACCCAAATTACATTCCCATCAGACAAGTTGGTTTCTGTTGACTAGCTAGTAGATTTGTAGAGTTAATCTGATCATATTTGATCAAATGTAGCAGTCATATATTCCAGTGTAATGCTGAATATACAGCTACAATATATAGTTATTTTCATGAGGCATTTAATTTTATTTGAGATAATTTTAGCGACTCGCTTGCGTCTATCGCGCAGCATTCAAAAGTTTGTAAACGGTTACTATTCACAGAATAATTTAAATGATTTATTTAAGTGTAAGAACTAAAAAAATATATTGTAGTTGTTTATGAGGATAATTAAAAAAATATATATATTTTATTTTTGAGTTTATTCGCAGATAGTAAGAAAAATTAGTAGTTAAGTAAAAAGAACAGTAAAGATAGTAAAAGTAGTAGAACAAGCAGTTTAGTGTTGTAATACATATACTTTAAAAAGAATTTATTTCATTTGTTATGCTTTGTTGTCTATGTGTTTTGATGACAATTTTTTATTTGAAATATTCGTATGAAATACGCACAGATTCATATAAAAATTAAATATGTGGGTGCTATTATTTATACATTTTGTAACTCATGTTTGTATACGTATTTCTATATAAAATGTGATATTAGGCTAGTCGAAATTTTACAGCCGCCAAAACATTTTAATCTATTGTTTTTTTGTATGAATATAACTAATAAAATATTTTAAACTACACTTTTGCTGATTTTGGTGCCAGTAATATTCAAAACCCATGGCGTATAACTATAAATAGAAGTTCCAACTTCCGTCTCCTATAAACATCTTGTTAAAATTGTTGGTTTATGTGTTTATGTACCGTGATTGTATTCTTTATCCCGTAAATAAATCTAAAAGACCCATATATTTAAACATTCCTGAAAAACTTTATACATTTACCCTTAGATTATATACATGTCTAGATGACACATCACACCTCACCGCACGGCCCAAATAAAGTCTACCAAATTTGGTAGACTCGCTTCTCACGTACGTCAGTGTCATTTGAACTACATATGGATAACGTGCTCCCGAAAAATAATTAATTATGCCGGTTGGTGCTAGCGAATTGTATCGCAATTATGTGGGAAAACTGTATAATAATACCAATATCACTTTCTATCGGTATTCGGTAAAGTTATTGTTAAACCACTATTATTTGAAGAAACATGAACTTTTAATTCGTTATTTTGAAGATGAGTTTCATTGGCCAGTGTTGTCAATTTATTACTAGGGAGATTTGGTGAAACTATGGGAGATAAAATACAAATATCATTATATCATATTTCGATCAGAAGAAGAAGAAGAAGAATGGCATTAATTATTTGATGAGCAAATAATAACTTACCTACACAATATGAATGAAATCCATGACGTCATGCACTTTATAGTAATTTTGTTAGTTCTTTCTATTATGTATTTTTTAGGCTTCCTACGAATTCTGTGCTAGCAAATTGCTGGAGAGACATTATACACCGGAAACGAAATGAAGACCATTCGTAGCCTCACAAGACTTCAGTCATGTGTTCGGAACATTTTACTTATGATGATTTATATTTTACATAAATACAGAAATCAGATAACAGCCCAGGCAATAAATCCAAAGAGTTAATTCTATTCGGAAACAAACACTAGGAGATGGGTTTAGATCTTTATTGTTTTTACTAAAATGCGTTATAAATATAATTAATAGTATGATTACTTTAAATAAAGAAAATTATTTTATTTTACCTTTTTTGTTTATCAAATAATGGAGAAAAGTTAAGATAATAATCTGGAGTAGGCATCCCTAAACACACACATCTTGACAGTTTGATTACAATAAGTACACGACCGGTACTCACACATATCAACGAAAGTGGGGACATTTTTAGCGCGTCGTTTGTTGGCATTGCTCAATCTAGACATGTATATAATCTAAGACATTTATCCGCCCTATATTATTTTTGCCCGCAATATCGACTTTGGTGCATTCGTCCTGAACCGTGGGCCTTTAACAATGTTGCGCTACAATGGACCATTATGCTTTTGTTTTATTTTAAGATTAACGGTCCTATAAATTATATTAAAAAAAAGCGTTTAAGAATAAAAATAAACATTTAATACATTATTTTTGTAAGACGATTTGGTTGTCACAGCCGTCAACGCTGCCATGCCATTTTCAGTTACTTGCAGCGCATCCTGGCAGACAACAGAGGATGCTCTGACAACTTTCCAGTGACGCATATAAGGAGCTATATTATGTCTCACTTCTCAGCTGGATGGAAGGTAACTTGATAAGGACGAGAACCGAATCGAAAAGAAAAGAAAGGCGAAATCTTGCCTCTGATCTAATTTTTGGCTGTGGTCTATTTTCAAAATTGTTATTCCTTTTGCAGAAGATGGGGATTATATCAATAGATTACACTGGTCAACAAAAAAAAAAAATCGTTTGTTTCCTTTAGTTTTTTTTGTTTCTATCTCAAACTAACGCGTATTTTTTTAAATATGGTAACAATTTTTCTCTGACATCTTTTGTTTTTGAGTTACAGCTAACTACCCTCCATTACTATTTTTACTTATAGTTGCGTTTTTTATTGGACATTGAAATATATTTTGTTGTTGTTTTCGATATGGCTTCGTCAAGAAGGTGTTGTGTACTTAATCCTGATTCTTTTTGCTACATTTGTAGTGAATATGTATTTGCAAAATATCGAAAACCTATATCGGACTTTGTAAAAACTGCGTATCATCAATACTTTAAAATAAAATTGTGTAATCAGGACAAGCCATGGGTTCCTCATATTGTATGCCAGAAATATGTGGTATGTCTACGGTTCTGGTCCAGTGGAAAAAGAGATGCAGTAATGTTCGTAACACCCATGATTTGGCGAGAACCTCGAAATCATCATGACGATTGCTAATTTTGCGTAGTGAAAATAAACGGAATTAACCCTGGAAACCGAAATAAGTGGTCATATCCTAACTTACCTTCTGCTCAACGACCTCAATTAAAACCACGAGAGGTACAGCCCAGCACATCTACCTAAATCTTCTGATGATCCAAATCCATGTGAACCCGAACGAAATACATCAAGTGAAGACTCTGATTCAGACTACAAATGTATCCAAGAACCTCAACCATTTAATCAGAAAGAACTAAATGACTTAGTAAGAGATCTAAACTTACCGAAAGAAGCTTCTGAGATTTTAGCATCTCGATTAAAAGAAAAAAAATTGCTCACTCCGGAAACCAACATTACATTTTATCGTACCCGAGAAAAAAATCTGTTACCGTATTTTTCTCAAGAGAAGGATTTAGTTTTTTGTAACGATGTTGGTGGTATTTTGCAACAGATGGGATTAAAAAAATACCAACCTAGTGATTGGCGTCTTTTCATAGATAGCAGCAAAAGAAGTTTAAAGTGTGTTTTGCTTCATAACGGTAATAAGTACGGATCTATACCCATTGCACATTCGGTGACTTTAAAAGAAGAATACGCAAATATTTCTAAGGTTCTGGAAAAATTCAGTATTAAGATCATAAATGGGTCATTTGTGTCGATCTGAAAATGGTTAACTTTCTTTTAGGTCAACAAGGGGGATACACGAAGTTCCCTTGTTTCATGTGTCTCTGGGACAGTCGTGACAAACAACACCATTGATCACAAAAAGTTTGGCCAGTGCGGGAAGAGCTAAAAGTTGGTACAAAAAATGTTATAAATATGCCTTTAGTTAGCCGAGATCGCATCATACTTCCACCACTTCATATTAAACTCGGCATAATGAAACAGTTTGTGAAGGCGCTTGACAAATGTGGCGATTGTTTCAATTTTCTTTCACGCAAGTTTCCAGGATTAAGTACAGAAAAATTAAAAGCTGGTATTTTTGATGGGCCACAGATTAGGCAACTCGTGAAAGATCCTAATTTTGTCAAATCAATGACTGAAATCGAATCCAAAGCTTGGAAGTCATTCGTTTCGGGGGGTAAAAAATGATGAATCAAAGATCACGTGATTAATAGACGGCCCACTAGGGCCTAGGTTAAGCTAGGCTAAACTAACATTAGAATCCAGAAATTAGACTCTTCTGAGATAATTACATCCGATTGAAATATATAACAATAATCGTAAACGTTCAAAATTTTGGACAAACGGATCCTACGGATCATCACATTAATAAAAATATGTATTTACAAAATGTATTTCTCGCGTTTTAAGGTTTAGTATGCACGCGATTATTACAGATACATAGAAACTGAGTAAACGTGAAATATTTAAAATTCGTGTGATAAGTGATAACAAGTTCATTTGTATGTGCTCAGTTGTGCCAGTTGCCGGTCGTCAGTAAAAGCGCGTGTACCTACTGTTTTTTTGTCATAATGCCGGCGCCAGATAGAAAAGGTTTGAACATAGTCGACGTTAATGTGAAAGATGTTCGATTTCCTACTTCGCTTGGAGGTCATGGATCCGATGCTGTGGTAAGTGAAATAGCGTAATATTTATTCCAATTCAGTATTTCTTATCAAGAGCCTACTCAATATACAATATTTTTTATCAAGTTTCTACTTCGTATGTGCATTTAATAACAACTGTTTTAATTTGTAAGTGATGTGTGAAGTTTATTCTCACAAATATAATGTAATAATCTCTAAAATCAGTTTATTTTGAACGTAATGCTGTATTTTACGTACACGAGTAACTTCATAAGTAGGCAGCGAAATATGGTACCTAGTTCATATTTTCTTTTTATATTCTAGCACACAGACCCAGATTATTCTTGTGCTTATGTCACCATCACCACTGAGAATGGCAAGCAGGGCTACGGCATGACGTTCACCTGCGGAAGGGGAACTGAAATCATCGTGTTCACTATTCGCTCCATGAAAAGATTTGTATTGGGCAAAAATGCAGCGGATATATTCTCAAACTTTGCCGGTTTTTGGCGCGCTATAACTAATGATACGCAAATGAGATGGGTAAGTAAATAGTATTCTTATCATGGTACCTAATAGTCGATAAACAGATAATACTTGAAGAAAACAATTCTATACACAGAAAGCGGTAGATATAGAAAACTTGAATATATTTTGGGTCTTTTGACCTTTCGTATGACCTTAGAAGAATAACTAAGGAGACTGTCCCGCCCTCACACCCACCACTGTAACTCCTGTGAGCCAGGATCAACAGTGGCACGCAAAGTAATGACACCGAGCATTGAAGCTCGGCGAGTCTCCGGGAATGTCTAACTTGTCTTTAACCCGCAACGAAATTAATCAGAAAGTTAAACGAAAGTTGAAAGTTACCGAGTAACGTAAGTAGTTAACGAGTTGAAAGTTAGAAGAATAACTAGGATGAACAAAGATATTAGACATATGAGTAGATACAAATGTCTCTTGAAGTTGTTACAAAACAAAAACCATTATTGCAGATTGGGCCAGAAAAAGGCGTAGCACATTTGGCTGTTGCGGCAATAATTAACTCCCTATGGGATTTGTGGGCAAGGCTTGAAAATAAACCACTCTGGAGATTACTTGCTGACATGGATCCTGCGGTTAGTACCTATTTCTTATAAGTTTCATTGCCTTTCTTTATAGGATATCTTTATCAGATACATCGTCACATATACATCAATTGCTTTAAAGTATCCATACATTTTGGTCGTGACGATATCCAAACTCTCTGGTGAATTATCTTAAATATTGTGAAATGCAAATGGTTTAAAGTGTTGAAAATCGATTTTGACAAAGTAATTATAATGCACCTGATGTTAAGTGCACGTAAATTATTAGGTTCATACGTAGTAGGCTTAGGAGAGGTTATTTTTCCGGCGTCCACCCTCTCCACCGACCTTCGCAAAACTCTTACTTGAATCATGGCCAATTTTCATCATTGTGTACAGCTATCATTATTCAAACGAATAAGCATATCCTTGAAGTTTTTCATAACAAATTAAATACTAAAGCCATTGAGTTAGTTTGTAAAGAAAGATATCTAGCTTTATTGCTTAGATTTCTATCAGCAAGCTCCAATAGTTTTTGCCCTTTAAACCAACAGTTAAAACCTTATTGTCATAAAGATTATATTCACGGATGCTATCGAAATACCAACCAGCAGGCAGCATTAAAAATATTTACTCAAGATAGCTAACAATAACAATTTATTATCACCTTATTGTTTGCACACAATGTGTATACTTTTTTGTTATGTTCACGTTTGTCTTATCAGGAACTGGTGTCAACTATTGATTTTCGTTACATAACCGATGTGATAACTCCAGAAGAGGCGATACAGCTACTCAAATCCAAAAGGATTGGTAAGGAGGAGAGAATAAAGCTCTTGTTAGACCAAGGATACCCCTCGTATACCACTCAAGTTGGTGAGTTTTTAGATATTTACAAACCTAGGAATTATAAAATATTTGACTTTATTAAATATTTTACGTCATAATTCTCTGGGTGTCTACGGCCGCTCTCCTAACCCTAATAGGTTGGCCCTTGGAACACCCTAGTCAAAATTAAATTAAACATCATCATCTTATTTTGTTTTTGTTATCGTTTTGTTTATATGTATTATCGCGCGTTTATTTAAATAATATTATCAGTAATATTTATTTACATAACATGTGTATGATAATTTATTTCGTTATCGATTAACCTAAACTATCATTTGTCATAGGTTGGTTGGGTTACAGCGATGAACTTCTTAAAGAGTTATGCGATAAGTATTTAAAACTTGGTTTCAATCACTTCAAAGTCAAAGTTGGCCGTAATTTTGACGATGACTACAGAAGATGTAGTGCAGTTCGTAAATATATTGGCGAGGACAAAGTATTGGTTAGTAACGAATTGTGAAATTAACGTTTAATTTTTTTTATCAGTATTACTATTTTTATAAACACAACTCTTTATTTAGATTAGCGGTCAACTTCTTGTATTATTTTTATAGATGGTCGACGCAAATCAAGCATGGACTGTCAGCGAAGCAATAGAGTGGATGAAAAAATTAGCGCCTTTGAGGCCTATTTGGATCGAAGAGCCTACATCACCAGATGACATCTTAGGACATGCTGCGATATCAAAGGCTTTGATGTAAGGGTCCTACTGTAACAAGTTATTTTAAATTGGTATTAACTACCCTACACTGAGCTAGCCAAGTTCATATACGACATTCAGACAGACATGGTTGCCTGTAAGAAATTACCTAGTGTGATCATGGACGTAGTTTATTACGTCCATGAGTGTGATAAAGCCGCAACTTGTACTATTATTATTATTATGTGTATTTCCTAGTTGTTTCTCTGTACAGTGCAAAAAAGAATTAAATAAATAAATAAAAAAGTTCTACGAATGAGTATTGGATAATTTTTCTTAATTTTAATTTAATTAATAGTGTATATTAATTTGTCGTGCAGGCCCTACGGCATCGGCGTGGCGACAGGGGAGATGTGCGCCAACCGCGTGATGTTCAAGCAGTTCTTGCAGAGCGGCGGCATGCAGTACTGCCAGATCGACTCGGCGCGTATCGGAGGAGTTAACGAAATACTCTCTGTTTACCTCATGGCTGAAAAGCTCAAAGGTGGGTTATAACATTCACGTATCCATTAACATAAATGAAGTTGGTCACAGAGTGTAAGTAGCGGCATTAAGGAAGGGCACGATGGGAAGACCGCCCAGAGTGCCACTACTTAAGAAACGGCTGCTGGCCTAGTGCTTTAAACAAATTTAAATAAATGAAAATCTTACCCGAAGTGCCGTAATATAATCAAGCGCGAGGCGCCTAGTCGCCAATTTGTCTTGCCAATTTGCCTAAATCCTAAAGATCCCCTGGAATCGGAAGCTAAAATTTAAAATGTATAAATTCCTAATTTTCAAATGGCCACATACTTTTCTCGTTGATCGATTTGGAACGATTATTTAATTTTATATATATGTTAACGGAAATGTATGTAATCCGTCCACAGATCACTCCCAATAGATACCTAATGCAGCGGTTGCGCCCATATAAGCTACCAGATAGATATAAAACCGATGCCAAATGTCGCGTCATCAGTGTCGTCCAAGTAGTGGACCCGCACATGTCGCACGTTAGCGAAAATTACATTTTGGGAACATAATATTACAGTTAAAAATGATTTGTTCAATAAAATGGTGTGCAAGACTCAAAAAAATAAAGTATCTAAAAAAACGCAATAAGTTTTCATCGATAACTAATATTCTTTAAATTAATTTGGTCCCGAGCGAGCTCAATTTATACTGGTTAATGTATCAATGTCAAACAGTCGAGTTCGGATGGAGAATCAGCCGTCTCTTTTTCGCATAGCAATAACCGTAATAAGCCATCTTTTTTTGGCGAAATCACGCGTTCTTCTAGTGTTTGACGCATGTTTATAATATCATTCCCAGAAATATCGATATTGTAAAACAATAATGTAAATTAATTTTATTAAATGACAATGTAACAAAATATAGGTACCTATATAGATTTAAATAAAAATTGCAAATTACCATAATTACGTTATTTTATGTAATTTGAAATTTTACAATATTTTTTTATTTATTTTTATCTTTGGCGTAATTTAATTTCAAATATAATGGGAGTGTATTTATCATAAGTTTTAGTCTACTAAGTTTATTGAGAATCAGTAGCACAAGCTATTGCACTAATTTTAACATACGTTGTATATATCGTCTAAAAAACATTTATAGTTCGTCAAGTTGGTTTCATCGTCACTTGTCGATATTACATTTACTACAGCCGCCGCGCCGTCAGTATTCAAGAAACTGAATAAGTTATTGTAGCCCTTTAGGGCGTGAGGTTTAGTTATTTACTATTTCATATTTTATCTGATCTTTTATATCAACACTTAATTTGGGTATTTCGCCATTATGGTATACAAAAATACACGGTGAATAATAGAAATAAAACCGTTACATACTAAAGTATAAATCTTAATTCCTATTTTATTCGTAGTTAGCGGTTGCCGGTTGGTATAATTTATCAGATCAGGCCGGTGAAAAAATATTATCAAACATTTAACAAGTTGGTAATTAAGTTATAGAAACGATCATAACACATGAACTTACTGGCAAATCGAACTATCGATACATTTTTTTATTTATCGACTTATGCCTCATCTCTCCAGTGAAGTCCACGTGACCGCGATCGTTGGCGTTTTCGGTTCAAAACAAAACTATCGTAATGCGGTATCTATTGGAAGTGATCTGTGAATCCGTCATTGTATACAATTCCTAGGAAATCTATGTAATTTCTAAAATCGCCCGGAAATGTGTAAAATAAATTACATTAGACACATTTCCTAGGAAATCTATACATTTCCTAAATAGTGATCGGAAATGTAAGATATTTAAGATATCAAGGGGTAAGCGGGGATAGCGGAGCGAGGCGAGGGTATTGCATCATCCGATCGTAAAAGGTCAATGCGTGTAGGTTAGGTTTTTTTATATTTTTTTTTAATGCTGTTAAGACGAGACGTGCATGCCGTTCGCCTGATGGTAAGCAATGCGACCGCTCATGAACAGTAGCAAAACCAAACAACACCTTGAATTGCAAAGCCATGCTTGGCATTCCACTGCGCTCGCCATCCTGACACATATAGATGTTTTGTCTCAATATGTCCAGTAGTTACTCTGGCTACAATTTCCTTCAATCCGAAACACAACAGTGCATTTAAACTGCTGTTTGACGGTAATAAATAATAAATAAATAATAATAATAATAACATTGCGGTGGTAGCCACCCAGTCAGTCTCTCACATATGAGAGACCTGCCACCAGTAAAGTGGTAGGTTAGGTTAGGTTAGTTATATAGAAAAAATAAAATATATAATATAAATTCTATAATAGTTAAGTATTATAGAATTTAACGCTATGATTGTTAGCTGTTATAAAAAATATTACTCTCATTTGAACAACGTGTTTTATTACAGAAACCATTATTATTATACAATGCCAAGGAAATGTATACATTTCCCAGGATATGTATGTATAAAATAATTATTGAAATAATATTTTATACATTTCCTAAACAGCTTCGGCATTTGGAATTGTATACATTTCCTAGGAAATGTATACAATTCCTAGACTTAATACATTTCCGGTAACATATATATTTTTAAATTAACTGTATTTACGTATGGTACTAAAGAGCCGCAGGTTACCGACCCCTGGCCTAAACCCGTGTTTATTGTTTAATAATAAAACTCGTATTCATAATATGAAACGTCATAAGCAATGAAAACAATATATTATATATTTCCAGTGAAAGTATGCCCACACGCTGGAGGCGTGGGCTTGTGCGAGATGGTGCAACACCTGCAATTCTGGGACTTCGCGAGTGTGTCGTGCACCATGCAGGATCGACTCATTGAGTACGTCGACCAACAACACGAACACTTCTATGAGCCATGCGTTGTTGAAAACGCAAGATATCTCGCACCTAAGGTAAATAATTATTATATGAAGGGTATCCTTCCTGTAAAATGTGTTTGGCTTGCTGAGAAATAATAGATTTTTTTAAATATAGTAAATTACACGAAATCCTTTCAATAAACTATAATCATGCGAATTTTATAGATATCATTAAGGATATCCTATTCTTTATACCTAAAATGTCGCTTAAGTAAAACAGTTTCTACGAATAATTTATAGTTTTAAGAGCGTATACACCTTGCGCGCAAAGTCAACTATAGGTATTTCTTCGTTAATTTCACGCACACATAAGCGACCAAAGCTGTGTGCGTAGAGCTGCCGCGTCGGCTCGCTATACAAGCGGCTCAAACAACTTTGATCCGTGCGCTTCAAATATTCAATTGAAATGTAACTGTAATATAATATCATAAAAATATTTTATTTGCATTATAAGTAGACAAATATTACTGTGCAAGCAAAGAATAATACAAATTTTGGATACTAATCATATTTTCGTTATTATTACATTGTTAAGTTGCATTCAAATCAGTGTTCAATCAGTATACACTACGGACGTTTTATTAATCATTTCGTGTTCGAACACATAAATAGTGTTAGGGGCCTTACAACCCCTTACAATTACGAAATATATTTAATTTTATATTACAATACATAACATAATTTAGCCTCGGAATTACATCCCATTATATTACCTGAAACATAATTTATACTCACTACAAAATCATTGTAGTTAATAAAAATAATTAAATATTTTTCTACCAAAGTACTAAGATGTGGTAATCGCATTCCGCGCGTGGCTATTTTTACTACGCGCGGCATAATCGAGTGCAGCCAGGCCGGAGCGACGAGCGATACGTCCTCCCTCTAGAAGGCCTTGCGGCGCGGCGGTCTGATTTGATCCACGTCGGACAGCGTGTTTTATAGTCTTATTAGTCTGATAATATTTTTATTTTCATCTTATATTTAGTGGTTTCGGATATCTTAAGCTTCTAAATTGCCATTTAAAGCCTAAATAACGAAACTTGTGTTCAGTAATCCGTATAGTACTTACAAATTATCCATCAATCTATAATGTTTTCCACCAAAATCCGTAGATGACAACCTTTTCTAAAATAAGTAATAATTATTTTTCCTTTAAATTGTTTATTGGTGGCTATTAACTCATTTGAAAAGTCCTGTTTTTAAGCCAAAAAACGCGTGCAGGGTATAAACGCTCTTAAGCTCCAAAATGATAACTGTAGTTTGAAATATTTTTACAGGCGCCAGGATACAGCACACATTTCTTGCCAGAGACTTTGGAAAAGTTCACTTACCCCAACGGAACAGAGTGGCAGCGGATGATTAAAGAGGGCTTGTTCCGGCCCCCAGATGAAACCGAATTGGTTAACGCTTAGATAAATCCATAAAAAACACATGTTTATAAAAATAAGTAATATATTTCTGGAGACACTAATAAAATATATCTTAAACACTATTTTTCTTTTCGTCATAATAAATAAAAGGAGTACATTAAAACGATAACGGTCTTATATTTTATTTTGGTCACGTTTTCTTATGGAAAGCGAAAGCGCTGAGTTTTGATTGTTTGGATGCGCTAGTAACTGGTGGATCAGATCCATTGATTTCGTCTTCAAGTCTTCGTTTCTTAGACTCTGGTGTATTATCGTTTTTGACTTGTATGTTCTTGAACATCCTGACTCCGTGTCGGGTCAGTTCTGACGGGGTGAGCTCCGCGTTTTGTTGTTCCAATACTGTCTTGTTCCGACTGAACCAGTCCATGAATGACTCGCCTTCAAGCGGCCTTAAGGGCTGAAAAATTATAAATATTTCATTTTCATTTCGTACTGGGTCCTAATTCCTAAGCTACAATCTATAAAGAATTCCAACTTGAGACTGTCCCACCCTCACACCCACCACTGTAACTCCTGTGAGCCAGGATCAACAGTGGCACGCAATGTAATGACACCGAGCATTGAAGCTCGGCGAGTCTCCGGGAATGTCTAATTTGTCTTTAACCCGCAACGAAATTAATCAGAAAGTGAAATTAATAGGAGTTGGAAATAAATTATTGTCCACTTCCCTCCGTGCAAAGCGGGCGACAAAACAATGAACTAAACAGGTAAATAACCTCGTAAAAAGACTTTTACAGCCGGAGAAGCCAGCTGTAAAGCACCACGGATCACATCATCACTACATTTAAATGGGACCTATTATGTGAGCTTTTAGACTTGATTCCAATAATAAGTATGGCAAAAACGCCGGAAAGCACGGAAGTTCTTCCTAGTCTCTACAAGGTCCATGTAGTATACGACTCCAGATGATATCTGCATACTATCCAGCATAGTTTTACGCTCATTCTGCCAAAGACTACACTCCCAAAGTATATGATGCGCGGACTGCTCATACTCGCAATTAGGTGTTGAACATGGGCACGCAGGCGATTCAACAAGCTTAAAAGAATAAAGTTTAGACCTAAAGTTACCATGGCCCGTGAGAAACTGTGATACGCAATAATCGACATCCAACCAAGTCTTTGTCAAACGGTCACGAACGCAAGGAAAATATTGATATAGTTGTCGTCCCTTCAAAGATACCTCCCATCTATTTTGCCATTCATCTAATAGTTCGCTATATACCACTGAAAGCGGTTTAAATAATCTATCAATTTTTAAAAGTTCACGTGCGTTTAAAAAACTTTTATCCATATTCTCCCTAGTAGAGTAATACATGGCGGCGCGACGTTGCACCTCCAGGTCGACTGGAAGTACACCCGCCAGGACAGGCAAAGCTTCGGTACTAACAGTTCTATATGCCTTACACAAGAATATCAAGGCCAAGCGTTGGCTCTGGAGCAGTTTTCTTCGCACAGCGCCGATAGTAGCCCTATCAGCCCATACGGGAGATCCGTAACAAATACATCCTAAGTAAGTTGCTCCATAGATGATTTTTAGTGTATTGAAAGTTGATTTTGATATTCTTGTCAAAGCAAAAAAGTTCCTTTTCGACTTTTCCCCGACGTTTTTAATATGTTCAAGAAATGAAAAATTCCTTTCCAAAATTAAACCAAGATAACAAACCGATTCTTTTTTCTTAACAGTGATATTATTAAATTTAAATCGCGGCGGTGATTGTAAACTTCCTTTTAAAAGTAATTGGAACGTTTTATGTGGTGCAAACTTTAAGCGATTTCGATGGCCCCAATCACATATTAATTTTAAACACGCGTCTGCACTATTTTCTAGTCCCGACCTACTGTTTGATTCTATGAGCAAGAGGCCATCGTCCGCATATCCGGTCAAAGAACACTCTGACGGTAAGGGAATCGTAAGAAAATCGTCGAAGCCTAAATTCCACAAATAAGGACCTAAGACTGAGCCTTGTGGACAACCCATCGTCAGTGGTTTCGACACGGCATAGTGTCCAAGTTTAAGTTTGGTTGTTCCGTGCGAGAAATACGAGTAAATAAGTGAATATATATTTTTAAAGCAACCTCGTAATTAAGAAGCAGCATTGGCCACCAAGCGTTGTCGAAAGCACCGGAGATGTCCAGGAAAATACCAAGTGCATATTTGCGCACCGATGTACTTACCGCTCTTCTAACCGAAACTGCCGCGTCGATGGTTGACTTACCCGTAGTAAATCCGAACTGATTTTCGTGAAATTTTGGTCCACCCGGTAGCAATCGAGGGACGATAAGACGTTCTAAAAGTTTCCCTAGCGACGGCAAGAGTGTAATAGGTCTATACGACTTCGGATCATGCGGGGATTTATCGCCACTCTTGGGTATTATCCGAATGAAACCGGTACGCCATACTCGCGGAAACACCCCTTCAGCAATACATCTATTATAAACAGTAAGTAATGCATCGCCGGCCGAATTACACGCTTCTTTTATCATTTTATTGGATATTTTGTCGTCACCGGAAGCCTTGTTTAGGGGCAAAGATCGTACGATTTCACTAAATTCATCAAAGGACGAGAGATTTGAATCTGAAGAGTTCGGCAGTTCTACGGCCCACATCCTAATCCGCCTGTGGTATTCTGTGTCATTTTCAACATTATCATCCGGAATTAATGATTGTAACAGAGCCTTCCGTTGTCTCCTCAATACCAGTGATGAAGTTGTTGTCAATTTTTAAATTTTCAATATAAGCCAAATTGATCGACCTATTTGCTTTAAATTCATGGTATAAAGGAGACCACGGACCTTCACTATCTAACCTAGCCACAATTTTTCGTAACAAATTTCCTTTCGATTTTTGGACGGCGGCTTTATAATGAGATCTGGCAACTCTCAGTCTATTTAAAGCAGATGTTAATGCTTCCCCTGTAACACAACGTCTTTTAAGTCCGTTAAAACGCCTCCGCGCTCTGCGAAAAGTTCGACGTAGTTGGACTAGTAAGTCATTCCACCAATCGCACCTCCGAGTGTTTGTGATGGAACCTCGACCGATGGTAACGTCTGCGCAATATGTAAACGTGTTCGACATAATCTCAGCACAGGTTTCAGCTGACAAATCATTGCGAGTGAAGTCCCCGGCATGCCGAGCAAATATCGAGTTAAATAAATCCCAGTTGGCGCCTCTAGATTTATATCTAAAATTAAAATTGTTATGTATCGGACCCTGCGTCAATCTAGGCAAGAACTCGTACACAATCAGGCGATGATCACTACATGACGCGTCCGGCAGGACGCGCCACCTATCAATACGGACGTCTCCACTAGAAAGTGTGACGTCAATAGAAGATTCGCCCATAGGGCTACTATAAGTAGGTGGTGCATCGGGGGTGTTATGTATTTCGAGATTCATTTCTGCAATGAAATCTTCTACAGCGCAACGTCGCTCGGTATCGGTGGAGCGATATTTGCCATACCAAAGGACAGATGACGCATTAACGTCAGCACCTATAATAATTTTATGTCCAGCGAGAGACCGCAAGACATAGCGGAGGTGATGCAGGTGGGGACCCACAGCATCTGAGTATTGAAAATAACAGCTCACAACATAAACCTTACAAATCGGACTAGACACCTCAGCGACAGCACAGTGTGACGTCATAAGGTTACGCACTGAAGTAACGGTAAGATTTGAACCCGATACAAAAATACCTGCTCGTGAGTTGTTATCGAGTTGTACTACCTTACTGCGTAATCGCGCATGTTGGTATTGCTCTTGAACTAGAACGACATTTAATTTATAATCGTGAATTAACGTGTCTAATTCTGACGTCGCTACCCTATCGTTATGAAGGTTTAACTGACCGATTGTAAACTTATCCATATTTAGTTAATATTGGGTCGACAGAACTAATTGCTCGATTTTGTTTTTATATGTTGGGCACTCTTGAGACCCACAACGATGGTCATGTGATTTTTTAAATCTTTTACAAGGCGCACACACTGGCTTAAATTCCGGGTTCGATTTCTGCGGGCATGCCTTAGTTTCGTGAGACTCAGCACAAATGGCACACGTTGGTGTTTTAACTGTACAAAACTTTTGAACGTGCCCGTAATATTGACAGTTTAAGCAACGAACTACTTCTATGTCATCATTAAAACTTGCATGCAACTAGGCAAATACAGTGAGGAAACCTGCATACCATAGCGATTTTTAAGTATTTCTATGGTATGGAATGTCCGCCAGCACTAGACCAGCGTCATATATTTTATATGGCCTAACCACTCTCAGTCGTAATCGTAATCGATTGTTGAGGAGGCCGGTGCTCTGCAGTGGGACGTGTATCGACTGATACAAATACAGGATTTGGTATATAACTTACGTCTTTATTTTCCGAGGTATCTTCTGTATCATTGTCTACCAACGACCTTTCTGTTAAAGTTAGAGGACTTTGGGTTTGTTTCACTGCTTCCGATTGTTTTTTAAAAGGATTTCTTCCGCCCGCTGGCGACGATTTGATTGGCTAAAAAAAATAGTATGTTACTATACCATATTCTTCTATTTTATGTGCCGACACAATAATAATTATGATTAACATACCATTGGTTTAATAGAATTAGTTTCTATTTTTTTCTCTATGGCCTTCTGCGGTATGATCAAGCTTTCGTTCATGTCTTGTGTGCTAGTGACGTCATACGTCTCCTGCGTGTCTAACGCTTGAAAGTGTGAATTTTGTGCGACATCTAATTTTTCAGTATCTTTTTCCCAAGTATCGGCTAAGTTTGTGAGTTTCTCTGCCAAGTGCACCCGACCCAGGCGTGACGCGTACTTAGCAGCCAAGGGCAATAATCGATCGTCTCTCAGTAGCTCCATTAGTTCCAACGCCCTTTGTTCTATTTCACTTCTACATGCGAGCTGCAAAATCACATGTCATTCCAATATTAATATAAAGATAATAAAGTGATAACGACAAAGCAGGATCCATCTAAAGATGAAAACAAAAAACAGATTTATCATCCAATATCTACTCCATGCAAAATTGATATGCTTAATGCAAGGAAATAATGCAAAATTGATAAAATCTGTACAGGTTAAAAGCTATGATAAATTTTGTGATAACATACAGATTATTAGAGACCCAATACAAAGTATATTGGGGCTGCAATTCTCCTTCCTTCTTCCTTTCTTCTCCCATTATACTAGGCAGGCAACGAATCTCATGCCTACTGTGAAGTTTCACGGGTGGTATTCAAGTGGTCACAGGCCAAGCCTTAACTCTTTTGCCATATCCAAATAACTAACACATACAAAAGCTTGATATAAAAAAATGTCTTACAGCGAAGAGTTTGAGTGCAGTTTCCCGCGCTGCTTTGACGTCGACGTCTGCGGCGGTGTGTGCCCAGCGCACCAGCTGCTCCTCGTACTGAGACTTCTCAGAGTCTAACTCACACAGCGGGATCTATAAACATAGTATGATAGTACATAATGGCGATGTGATACACATCGCCTAAATCCACCGTAGCACAGTTGGTTAGCCAACTGTGAAACGAGAGTCCGCGGGGTCGATCCCTGTAGAGACAAATTAATGTGTGTGTGGCCCAGAAGTATACATACATATATTTGAGTTTTAGACCAAATAGTCTTACGTAGTTTCCGATACCCACGAAGTCTTCATTGATCTTAATATAGTTTGAGGACTGTATATGCGACTGTTAGATGTATTTATTACTTACATGCCATATTTAGACGAAATATAATAGGCGTTAATGAAATATACGTACTTGTATAGGCAGCTCTGCTACTATGGGTTTCGGCATCGTTAATGGGAACGACGCGCCTCTACACAGTATTGCGCGGACTTTTTGCGTTGCTTCACTAACCTGGAATAATAATGTGTGTTAAATGGATAGACAGGCAAAAATATACAGTCAACCTCCGTGGCGCAGTTGGTTTGACGCTGTGAAACGAGAGGCCGCGGGTTCGATACCCGCATCGATATAAGTGTTTATGCGGCTCATGGCTCATGGGTTTTAGGACCGAAAAGTCTCTTGTAGTTACTGATATCAAGATTTAATTGATTTCAATGTGGGATTCAAGATTATGTATTCGACTATTGGGTATATTTATAAATACTTACTATACCGGGTATATCAAGACTGCTACCGAAAACGAAGACGGGTGGTAGTTTTAGTGAGTACAAACACAATGCAACTAAAAATTTCGCAAAGAAACGCGACAATTATTTTTAATGTTTTTTTTTAAATATAATCGTTTTTGGGTGCTAAATCCATAGTTTCTGCTAAAATAATAATTTAAACTCTTTTATACCTTAGAATATTTATAAATAAAAGGGTATACACTATTATTTTAGGAAAAAAATGTATTTACCACCCAAATACGACCATAGGAAAAACAAAATTGACGCTTTTTTTTTGCAACTTTTTCTGTTGCGTTGTATCTGAAGTCGCTTAAACTACTACCCGGCTTCGTTTTCGGTAGCAGTCTTGAGATACCCTGTAGATAGGTTAAGAATTTATTTATATAAATACGCCATAGATTTAAACTGTACAATTTATGAGTCATTTTATCGATGTGTCCATCCATATTTCATTTTTTTTTTCATTTTATCTAGAATTTATTTAGTATTTTTAACTATTACAATACCACAATGTCACACGAGTAGACTCCTCACCCGGTAAGTCTGCGCGCGGAGAAAATTAGAACTGATGATGACGTCATGGAATGTTGCCGACTTAGTGGATTTACCCATAGATTTATCATTAATTATCAATATTTTATTTTTAATGCACTGTTACCGGGAAATGCATTCTTATATTGAGAGCTTTTCTATAACATTATGTACTATTCATAGACATTAAAAAAATTTAATAATCATGCTCTGAAAATACACGCTTGTAATGACACCGTGCGGATAGAATTCGAACTAAAGACGACGCCATGTTGTCGTATACGTTAGGAGTTAGAGAGTGGTGCTTGCTGGGTTTTATATTCGTTTTGAGCTTTTTGTAGTGATTATTATCATGCCAAAAGTTATTAAAAGTGCTGGTAGGGATGTTATCCTTAAAGTGAAACGTTCTTGTGAAGAAGAACGGGACAATAAAGGTCCTATGGTACCTTTTTCCCAAGTAAGGGCCCGCGTTGCTTACTTGACAGGTAAATATCAGGGTTACCACTTGCCGTATTATTCAATTTAGTAATCAAATGTTATTTTTTTATGTTATTATTCAATAGTAACCAATTGTGCAGTGCTACTGTATGTATGACAGGTATATTTTTGACAAATTGAAGATTACTTATTTGTAAGTTGTAATTTTAATTATTTAACATTTTAGGTGTTCCCGAACGGACTGTCACCAAAATTACCCGCGAAGGTAATGAAGCTACTGCGTCAACGTCTAAAATTGAGACTCCCGGAAAAAACAGAAAGCGCATGAGGGGTATTATGGAAGTAGACGATTTCGATAAGTGTGCCATAAGACATACGATTCATTCTTTTTACGTTGTGAAGAAAGAAATTCCGACAATAACAAAACTTTGGCTGGAATTAAAAGCTGATATTGATTTTAAATACAGCAGGACGTCATTGAGACGGATATTAAAATCTATGGGCTACAAATACCAAAAGTGTCAATCAAAGCGTAAAGTTTTAATGGAACGAAATGATATAGCAGCTTGGAGGGCAAAATATATTTTAAGGATGCGAAAGAATCGTTTTGAAGAAAACCGCCCGGTCGTATACCTCGACGAAACATACATCCACGCTTCGTATCACGTCCAAAAATGTTGGCAATCGAAAGAGCAGCCAGGGATTCTTGCATCTGACAGCACTGGTACAAGATGGATAATTGCTCATGCTGGTGGGAAAGGAGGATTTATAAATGATGGCTTACTATTATTTAAATCAAAATCCAAATCAAGCGACTATCATGATGACATGAACGCCTCCAACTTTTTGCGTTGGCTAAAAGAGAAAATTATACCAAATTTACCACTAAACTGTATTGTCGTTATGAACAACGCTCCGTATCATTGCACACAAGTAAATAAAGCACCTACAATGGGAACTTTAAAAATCGACATGCAGGAATGGCTTGGTAAAAATAATATTCCATTCGAAGATTGTTGGACGAAACCTCAGTTATATGAATTAATAAAAAGACACAAAGGCGATCCAGTATTTGAAGTTGAAAAAATATTAAATGAAAATGGACATGAAGTGGTTAGATTACCACCCTACCATTGCGATCTTAACCCAATCGAAAAAATTTGGGCAATTGTAAAAAGGCGTATAGCAGAAAATAATTGTAATCGAGAATCAAATGAAATAGCTTCCTTCACGGAAGCAGCTTTTAAAACTATAACCTCAGAAGAATGGGTCAATGTCTGCAATCATGTAGAAAAAATTGAAGATAAATATTTTCAATCTGACAGGCTATTAGACGTTGAAATGGAAAAATTTCTAATTAGCGTCAATAGTGATACAGATTCTTCCAGCTCTTCCGATGAAGAGCTGGAAGAATCGACCGAAGAGTCTGAAACCATGGAAGGCATTGACCCATTAGAGGATCACAATTACGTGAAGTTTAAAATATGTAAAAGATACGCAATTAAAGACTTGCAACAATATTTCTGGGTGTTTTATTATGTCTATATATTTACTATGTAATAGAATAAGTAGTTTCGTATTTAACTCATATTAAACCTAAATGTCCGGGATATCATTAGCGATGATATCCCGGACATCAGCCTGTTTGAGATTGAGATGGCCCTCAAACAACTTAAAAACAACAAGGCGCCGGGTGAGGACGGAATCACTTCAGAGCTTCTGAAAGCGGGCGGAACGCCGGTACTGAAAGTCCTTCAGAGGCTCTTCAATTCCGTTCTCCTCGAGGGCTCAACGCCGGAGGCATGGAGCAGGAGCTTGGTGGTACTGTTCTTCAAAAAAGGTGATAACACTTTGCTGAAGAACTACAGGCCCATCTCGCTCCTGAGCCATGTCTATAAGTTGTTTTCAAGGGTCATCACAAATCGTCTCGAAGGCAGGTTTGATGACTTCCAGCCTCCCGAACAAGCCGGTTTCCGAAAAGGCTTTAGTACCATAGACCATATTCATACGCTACGGCAGGTTATACAAAAAACCGAGGAGTATAACTTGCCGCTTTGTTTAGCGTTTGTGGACTATGAGAAAGCCTTTGATTCGATCGAGACCTGGGCTGTGCTACAGTCTCTTCAGCGGTGCCACATAGACTATCGGTACATCGAAGTGTTGAGGTGTATATACAACAACGCCACCATGTCGGTCCGAGTACAGGATCAGAGCACGAAGGCTATTCCACTACAGAGAGGCGTGAGACAGGGAGATGTCATATCTCCGAAACTGTTCACTGCCGCGCTGGAAAATGCCTTCAAGCTCTTGCAGTGGAAAGGATTCGGCATCAACATCAACGGCGAGTATATTACTCACCTTCGATTTGCCGACGATATTGTAGTCTTGGCAGAATCGCTGGAAGACCTTAGCACTATGCTCGAAGACCTTAATCGAGTTTCCCAACAGGTGGGTCTTAAAATGAACATGGATAAAACGAAGATCATGTCGAATATCCATGTTGTGCCCACCCCCATTGGAGTTGGGGGCTCGACTCTCGAAGTTGTAGACGAATATGTCTATTTAGGACAAGTGGTCCGGTTAGGCAGGTCCAACTTCGAGAGAGAGGTCAATCGGCGAATCCAACTCGGTTGGGCAGCGTTCGGGAAACTTCGCGACGTCTTCTCGTCCAAAATACCTCAGTGCCTAAAATCGAAAGTCTTCGATAGTTGTGTGTTACCAGTGATGACATACGGCACCGAGACGTGGCCTCTCACTGTGGGCCTCATTAAAAGGCTCAAAGTCACTCAACGAGCCATGGAGCGGGCTATGCTCGGTGTTTCCCTACGAGATCGAATCAGAAATGAGGAGATCCGTAGGAGAACCAAGGTTACCGACATAGCCCATAGGATTGGCAAGTTGAAGTGGCAGTGGGCCGGGCACATAGCTCGTAGAACCGATGGCCGTTGGGGCCGAAAGGTTCTCGAGTGGAGGCCACGTACAGGCAAGCGAAGTGTCGGACGCCCGCCTACAAGGTGGACGGACGATCTGACTAAGGTCGCAGGAAGTCGCTGGATGCAGGCCGCTTCCAACAGGTCATTGTGGAGATCATTGGGGGAGGCCTATGTTCAGCAGTGGACTTCCTGTGGTTGATATGATGATGATGAAACCTAAATGTGTTTGTGGGCATTATATTTAAAGCCCATTATTATTTTACGCATGAACAATAATTAATATTATATTTCGAAAGGTAAAATTACATTGCAAAAGTATTATAATTAATTAATTTTAAAATTTAATCATCTTCAAATATAAACATAATTTATATTTTCCATTCCGTGTCAATTAAAAAAAGTACGCTTGATTAACAGTTTAATGTACACTATATTTACTATGAAACTAAAAATATTTAATCTTTGTTAATCACACTATAAAAATATTTAAGACTCGGACATAAAAAAATGGTGGCCCAAAGTAATCCTTACTTACCCATAACGAACTAGAAATAATATTTGACGTTTTATTAAAACAAGGTTATTCCACTATAAAATTCCAAAACTTTTTATCATTCTTTTAATATATGACGATACAAATCCATATATATATATTTAAAAATTCACATATTGCTATTGCGAAATAACAAAGTTACCCCAATTGACTATAGGTACCACAATTCCCATTTTTTGTGGAGTTTAAATTTATTTGAGGCTTGCCACAATAACAGCGCCCTCCGTTGCGCGCAGACTTATCTGGCGAGGAGTTTACTACTCACCGATACAATAAACCAGCTGTCGGACACCCCTTTAGAGTGTATCGTAGTGTCACAGATGGGCATCCAGCATGCACTGTGCGCGTCGTAGAGTCGCAGCGTGCCCGCCGCGTCGGCCGCGCACGCCGCGCCCGCCTCGCTGGCGCCCACCCAGCACAGCCGCGCCGCCGGACTCAGCGGGCATGGCACTGTCTTACAGCGCACGCGATTACCTGCACACATCACACATGTCAATAACAATAACATTATATTATCATTGAGGTATTATACTAGAGCGGACATCGGGAACAAAATCTCGGCGTATGGTGCGTGCACACGTGTACACATTGAAGCGAGAGAGAAGATATGTTACTTCGTAGGCGTGACAGAGACAGAAATAGAATGTACCCTTCATTTTGTTACAAACATTTTGTTTGCAGTGTCCCCTCTAGTATATTATAAATAAATAAATAACATCCAACAGTCACATACATAATCCCGATCCCACACTAAGATCGAGTCTTGTGTCGTGGGTATCAGGAACTACGAGAGACTTTTCGGTCTCAAACCCAGACCCGAAAGAAATATTTGTGGGCCGCACAAACATTTCTCTCGGTGCGGGGATCGAACCCGCGGCCTCTCGTTTCACAGGCGGCGTCTAACCAACTGCGCCACGGAGGCTGTCATTATATTGTTGTTTTATTTTAATTTTCTTAACATAAACAAGACAAAATTGCTTATAAACAACGTCCTATGTTCAACTACTATGTACTTCGTGACATGAATAAATGAGCCCAAACGATATTCTCTAGTCATGGAACCAGGGAACATTATCTAGGTTCATCAAGCATGGGCGTAATATGAAATATAATATTTACTGGTGGTAGGTCTCTCATATGGGACAGGCCACCTGGGTAGGTACCACCGCAATATGCAATCTATTTCTCCCGTGAAATAGCAGCGTAAATGCACTGTTGTGTTTCGGATTGAAGGACATTGTAGCCAGAGTTACTACCGGACATATTGAGACTTAACATCTTATGTCTCAGGATGGCGAGCGCAGTGGAATGTTGCTACTGTTAATGAGCGGTCGTATCGCTCACCGTCAGATGAACGGCTTGCTCGTCTCGCCATTCATTGCAATGAAAAAAAAAACATATGTTACAACATAAAACCTTGTAATATTGAGTCAGCGATATAGCACTCGCTCGCGTATAATTGACATTAAAGTCCAGTTTACACCGTCCTACGCCTCCAACATATGAGCAACATGATTGACATTCAAGTCCCACTATTCTACACCAATAGCCTAACCTCAGTTTTTTGAAAACATTAGCCTGTTATAATTACCCATAAAACAATATTTCAGAATACTTTATATATGGTATTCCAATGCTTTATATTCTGCTTCTACTACAGTGAAATGAGAGAAACGAATTCCTATTGTGTTTATCCTATTTTCAAAAAATAACTCAATTCAACTCACCGTTCAAAGCGATAATATCCATGGCGAGATGTTGGTCCGAGACGCCCGGGTCTGTGTCGTGATACACGGCCATCACAGTCATGTTGTAACTGGTAAGCGCCACCACAGGGCCTTTGAGTGAGATTACCTAAAAAAAAAACACGTAGCACATATGCGGCCTTGTTCATCGATAAGTTCAAACCCTATTTTAATTATCGAATGCTGGGTTTTCTTCGCTCAACCTGAATTTAAAAGTCGTTCGAAAAGGATAAAACATTCGATTACTAAAATTGATTTCGACGTCGTCTATTAAGGACGATTGTCTCTATAATTGATATTCAAACATGGCGAGTATATATTTGTAAGCAAACTGAATCAGAAATTTCTTTGAGATAATCAAACTGTTTTCGAAAGCGACGACGTCTTTCATCATCGATAAATTTCGAATTCGATAATCGATTTTATCTCGATAGGAACTTTTCCATATCACAATGAATATTAGTTTTAAATTTAACTAGCTGTGCCCGCGACTTCGTCTGCGTGGAATTTAATAAAAAAGTTAATTAGTTTATTTAGTTTTTTTTTTTTGGGTTTTGCATTTTTATTTTAATTATCTACCTTTGTAACGAAACCATACCGCGATCTAATTCTACAGTGGCGCCATCTCTTAGCGAGCGTCAGTAAACTCACGTTACAGGTTTATTTTCAGTTTTTTGTATTAACTTTTTCTACAATAAATGTAGCCTAAGTTACTCCTTATTATATCAGCTACCTGACAAAAAAAGTCCCGTCAAAATCGGTCCAGCCATTTCAGAGATTAGCCGGAACAAACAGACAGACAGACAGACAAAAAAAATTTAACCATCATTTTCGGAGTAGGTATCGTGTATATAACGATATGTAGTAGGACATTTTTTTTTATTTTCACTTTAAAAACAGACACTTCAATTTTATTTATATGTATAGATTACCTGTCTCTGTGTGCCCATGGCGGTGAATATCCGGAGCAGGCGCGCGTTGGTGGCGCACGCGACGAGGCCGCTGGACGCGGTGACGCAGAGTATTTCTTCCGTGTCCGGCATCGATACGCTCCACTCCTTGCTGCTGCCCACTAGCGATATGCACACCAGCTTACTGAAAATTACATTTTGAAATTATGATTATTTGTCTAACTTATCGTTTTATTAAAAACTTTTTCTTTACCGACATCTCGACTTGTACGTAATCTGTTTTAAGCGTCATTTACACGGGAGAGTTTCATTTAACCGCGTGATATTATCGCCTTAAGATTATTATGTTTGAAAAATGTTTACATGATGCAACTTTTTTATGTCCTTACGGTTATCGCATCTTTATTATCGCATGGCGAGAAAATCTCCCCGTTTAAATAGTCTTTTACCACCATTTTGACTTCAGCACCAAAACAAGGAGTCCTTTTCGGAGTCATGTGTGTATTGATAGTCAATCACCACGCACTAAAACGGTGAAGGAAAACATCGTGAGGAAACCTGCATACCATAGGGATTTATAAAAAAAAATCTATGGTATGTAAGTCCGCCAACCCGCACTAGGCCAGCGTGGTGGACTATATGGCCTAACCACTCTCAATCGTACTCTCGATTGTAGAGGAGGCCCGTGCCCTGCAGTGGGACGTATATGGGCTGATACAGTACCAAAACAAAGAATTGTCTGGTGATGCAGCTCGGGCATAATATTCATGGAAATAACACGCTAGGTGAGATTGCCAGGAATGCTTTATGCCCGAACATTCTTTATATGTTTGTGAGTCGCGTTTTAAGTAAAAGAAAAACATCTTATTTCGAAATTGCTATTCAATAAACACTGTTTAAGCAAATTTGCACTCAAAAACAAACACGCAAGTACTTACAAGCACGTAAAAAATCGGACACGCACCAAATTACATGTGTCCTATTAATATCTGCCTAATGATTTTAAAGCTTATGCAACGTTATATTACCTTGGTGTTTCACAGGCCAAGGCAAGCACGCTGGTGGACAAACTGGCCATGGTGTGGTTCAAGTAATTGTTCAGGTGTATGCCGTGGTGGATGTTAGTGTCGTGGAACTCAACATCTATCGTGGACTCTCCGTTCTCCACTGTGTGACACCGGACTATACCCACGTCATTCCAGCACATGTACCTATAAACATGAAACATGTTTCGAAGATTAGGAATAAGTGTAATGTATTTTAAAACAAGTAAATAATACTTGTCTATGCTTGAAGAATATTTTAGAGGCTAGGTAGATAAAATAATAATGGAGAGAATATCTGTGTTATAATGGTGCTTCCACACCAATGTCTAAAGATGTTTTCAAACATTAGGAAACATTTTCTATCTAACATTTGATCTCAATGTTACAAAATGTTTTCATTTCAGGTAATGTTATTAAAAATTTCGAATGAAAATAGTTAGTTAACAAATTGTAACAAATAAAATTATTTTTTGTTAACATAAATCTAGGCGACACCCGGGTAAGCGGAGAGTGCGTGGCCCGTTCTAACGTGCTTAGGGCATGTGGTGTAGAGGAATTGTAAGTTGCCTTGGATTTTGGAATGTAAACCCGTACCGGTGTCATGTTTTCATAGTGTTATAAATGCTTGTAAACATTTTCCATCAGTGTAGGAGCACTCAAAACATCTAACAATTCTTAACATAATGTAAGAATCTCTAACATTTGCTAATAAATGTATAGTGGTTTTGAAAGTTTGTAAACATTTTAAACATTGTTGTGGCAGCACCATTAGGTAATATCTGATATTTCAAACATTTTTTACACAACAATAATCATTTAATGATAAAAACAGACAAAATTGTAATAGCTCAGTGACCTGTGTTCAAGATGCGTGGGGGTAGATGAGGGTTGAAAGGGCGGTTGTGGCGCGACATGTGAGGAGGGCGGCGGCGAGCCACGCGACGCGGGGCGGGGAGACTCTCTGTCAATCAAGCCTAGCGTCTCATTCTTCAACTTCTCCAAGGATATGGCGTTATCATCATCACTCTCGTAATTCTCAATCAAATCGTCGACGATGTCGTCTGAAATAAATAAAAAACACTGAGAAGTCGTTTTACATGCCCTTTATCAAAACTTTGGCTTGACATACTTCTTGAATACAGAATATTAGAGAGAGATTTTGGCCTGGTTTTGTAATTGTCAGTCATTAGTTTTTCTGCTAATTTCTGTCAAGTCACGGTCAGTAATTAAATTGACAAGAATGTAACATTATATAGAAAGTTTATCAGCACATTGTTACAATGGCACTGATATGTTAAGGCTGGCATATTAACTCCGTGATCAAAATGGGAATATAAATACTTCTGACAAATCTAAACTATCCATGCCATTTAAATGCCGTTTCCCAAGAACTTCGAAATCTTGTTACATAAATGTGTGTAAAAAAATAAGCATATCTTACCTTCAGCTCTCTCAACCATTTCAATATCATCAGCTGCTTGGCCATGCTTGCTGCTGTCAGTGCCATAGCAGTTTACAAGTGTTCCCAGTTGACCAGCAACATCACAGTATGCTAATACACCATTACCTGCAATTAAACAATTCATAGTTTACAACAAAATAAAAGATCCTTATGAATGCTTTGAATGTTAAATAAGTGATCTTAAGCTTTTTACACATTGGCAGTGTGTAAAGGATGTGTGTGTTTTAATACACAGGTAGTGTTAATATTGAGATTTTGCTATTTTGCTATTTTTATTAAGTTTTTCGGTATCCCAAAAGGTAAAGAAAAAAATATGGTCAATGATTATATTAACAAAATGATTATTGCACTAATATAATATTTGTTATATACTGGTGAAACTAAACCAGAAGATAATAAAAGAAAATTAAAAATTGTTCTCTAGTTTTTTCTGGAAATGTTAATTAAATAAAACTATAAAGCGAAATCATGCTTACCTATAGGATTCCAAGCCATAGCGGACACATTATGTGAAGTGGGATGTTCAATTATACCCAAACAGCTCCCTGCTTCAATATCCCACACTGCAATTTGACCAGCAACAGTGCTGCCAGCCAAGAATTTCCCACATGGCGAGAATAAACACTGGGATATTGCACATTTGATCTAGAAATAAATACCATTATGTGGGTTGAAGTTATATAAACATCATCATTATAAAAAATGTATAATTATTTAATATCTTATAAGCAAGAAAGTCTATCAGAACTTTTTAAATAAATTTCAACTTTGCAAACTCTAATCGCTTTTAAATGTATATTTCTTTAATCAGTGATGTTAGTAATACTGATGCATGTAACTGAGATAAAAGACAGGCAATAAATAAGTTCAGATTACATACCAAGTTGTGTGTAAATGTCATCCTCTGCCCCCAACTCTCACAATCCAATAAGATTATCTCCCTATTGTTTGGATACGCTAAATACTTTCCCTCTGATGGGTCAAAGTCCATTCTACCTGAAATATTATATTATAGTGGCAATTATTGTAATTTATCTTAATTAATTTAATTCTCTACACCAGTGTATTGTTGTTGGGTGTTGCAACTAAACTTTAATCTAACTGCAATCATGCAAATGCATCTGCCGTATGATTACTAATAATAAGCATTACAATATTATGTTTAATTTTTATCTATAGCCAAATGATATTTATTAAAGAAAATAATTTTCTTTATGGAAATTTAACTCATTTGGACATTTAGGTTGTTGTGTTCTTATGTGATGGATAATTTCGCAATTTTAAAAATGTCTTATTATTTTTCTAAGACAATTGTGTTTTTATCATATCTCCAAATATAATAAAAATTACAGACATAATAAAAACAAAATTGAAACTTACATAAAACTTTAGCTGAGAAAAATGTGTTTATTTTAGGAATACAAGTGATCTCCTTAACAACTTTCTGTGTATCAATATCCCAAATCCTCAACACTCCATCACCACTGGCAGTGCTTGCGTATTTCATGTGAGGGCATATTGCAATACTGAGTACCGGTCCTTTGTGTTCCCCCATCACAAATAGGGGGGCACCTCCTTCTAAATTGCATATTTTTGCTTCCATATTCTCTGATGAACATCCTAATGCCTGTCAAATCAAAATTTGATATACATATTTTCATATAAAATTTACTTAAATAACATCAAATCTATTGATTCATAAGACAATTTAAAACTGATCTTGGATATAAACATAAATAGGAATAGTAATATTTAATGTTGTGAAATAGTACCTCAATTTTTCCAGTTGATTTAATTTGTGTGACTGGGGCTGTAAATCTTGTCACAATACCATCTTTATCAAAAGTCGGAAAGGTGTACGCTTGCACAGCATGGTTGTCGGTGGCGACATAAAGCCTTCTCTCTTTAAACGAAACTGCAAGGGCGCTCTCCCCAACGCAGTGTGAACTAGGATCGTCGTCTTCTATATCAACCCATATCCGTACATCGCCGTCGTGTCCACAAGTAATTATATTCCTATAAAATAATAGTGTTTAAAAGATTAAATCTATAACCACTACATTTATTAGGTTGTTCTATCTTACTTTCCATCTTCGGTGTAACACACGTCGGTATGACCCTCTGCATGAGCATATCTAAGTGGTTTGCTTTCAATCTTCATGCTGCAGTTTTGTTAAAAATCACCCCAAAAATAAGATTTACTCGGACATTCGAACTCAGTGGTGAATTCTTTCCTTTGATTCTTTCTAACTTTAATTTGGCGCGAAATCAACAGCTGTCATATGTTAAATTCAATGATAAAAGAATTATAAAGGATGACGCACAAATGTAGCTATATATGTCAAGTTATAGTTATGTTAAGAATATCGACGCGGAATGTACATTTATGTATCTATCTCATTTACACAAAGCTGACTTGTCCCTTAATGAAAGAGACAAATAATAATTCCTTTGTTTCGAATATGGCAATATTTTGTTCACTAACCACACTGGGACCGCCCATAGACCAAAATGACGCCATTTTAGTTATGCTTTCGAAACCACAGACTATTAAACCAAAAACTGCATGAAATGTCAAACTGTGGCGTTATCTGTCAATCGGAGTAAACAAATCTACACAGTCAAAGAATTTCGGATTATTCATTGGTTAATCTCGTTTGTTAAGTTTGTTTAGTTTGCTTATTAGTTTAGTTGTTAAGTTTTTAAAATGCCTCAGTGTTGTGTTAAAGGATTCGAGTCGAGTTCAAGCAAAAAGGACCCTAACATTTCTTTTCATAGGTTAGTAACTGTTTTACGAAATACTAACAAATATGTGCTAAATTTACATTTTGGGTTTATTTTTATCATTTATAAATGTATTTGGATCTTGTTGATTAAGTTTTAGACTCTTCTAGGCGTTATTTATACAAGTAGTGTAAATAACAACCTCATTGTTTGTTTACACACAAGTTTAGAGATGAGTGGATTCGATACGAAATTATTCATATCGATATTATCATTTTTAAATATTTTGATCTTTATTTTTCAAAAAAAGAAAAAAATAGTTTATATTTAAATATATATTCAGACCGACAAACAAAGTGAAATTAAAAATATTTTTTAGATTCCCTATAAACATATAAACCAGGACAAAATGGATACAAAAAATTGGAAGCTATTGGAACCCTGCAATAAATACATTTATTTGTTCATTACATTTTGAAAAAGAAAACAGCTTTCCAACAATATTCCCGGTAAGTGAAATTGTTGTAATTATGATATTTTACCTAATAATCCTATTAATAATACAACTGTTAATCAATAACAAAGATGACATGCAAGATAATTTGGACAATTGGTAGTCTATTGTCTAATGTTCTGGAGAACCTTTTAATGAACAGAAATAGTTTTATATTTTATTATTAATTATTATAATTGTTTATCTTAACCAACACTTTCATATTCATTGATTGAATTCTTAGTGAGACATAATGATTTTCCTCAGTCAAATAATAGCAATAAAAATCTACCTATGTTATTTTATTTTATTTGGTATGTATTAAATATCCTGATAGGTATTTTTGATTTTAGCAAAGAATGGTGCAACGTAATAATGAACGAAATGTATTAGATGCAACTGGGTGTTTGTCTCGACAGGTATAACCTTGTAACGGTTGTAACATGTAAATTAGTATTAGTTGGTCATATGTTTACATTATGGCGACTAAAAAAGTAACGATAATTGTAAAGTATAAGTATATTTTTAGGAATATCAAGAAATAATTACCTCCAACCGTCACATACATAGTCTGACCCCACACTAAGATCAAAATGTTTAATACATCATATTACTATTGTTTATGTAGCAGTTGCATTTTTATTAGTTTTGTTACAAATAAATTTATCATAATATTAATATTTATACATACATAAACTCACGCCTTTTTCCCAGAATGGGTAGGCAGAGGTGCAACCAGGACACCCACATTTCAGCCTCCGTGGCGCAGGCGGTAAGACGCCGTTTGTGAATCGAGAGGCCGCGGGTTCGATCCCCGCACCGAGAGAAATGTTTGTGCGGCCCACAAATATTTCTCTCGGGTCTGTGTGTTTGTGAGACCGAAAAGTCTCTCGTAGTTCCTGATACCCACGACACAAGACTCGATCTTAATGTGGGGTCAGGACTATGTATGTGACTGTTGGGTGTTATTTATTTATTTATTTATTTATTTATTTCGCCTTGTATGTTCCGTCCTACGATGTTGTGGGTGGCGAGCCTATCGCAATATTGGGCACAAATTCCTGACTGTGCTGATAATGAATAGAAAAATCCGATATCACTTTGCGCGACCCGGGATTCGAACTCGAGACCTCAGCTTTGTAACCGTACCATAATACAACTACGCCACTGAGGCAGTCAATATTTATACATAAATTAAAATCTATAGTCCACATTATTCACCGCTTGTATGTTTATGTATGTATGTACCTTATGTTTTTTTTTGTTTGATTGAATTATTCGAAAAATATTTTTATTCTAGTGCTGATTTCCTGCCTTCGTTCGCGATGTCCGCTACAATTCCTTTATTCAAAATCAAAATCAAAATATTCTTTATAGTTTAAGTTCATTTCATTTGGCGATCTAGTGTTGTTACATAGTTTATTAAGTCTTTTAATTATTTTTATTTTTTTCGAGTTTCATATTTTTTTATATAAAGCAGCTGTTAAATAAATAATTGTCGAAAGAGACTGACTTCTGTTATACAGGGCTTCCTAGTTCAGGAGTCAGGGTGTTATTATGTTGTAAACATGTTGTAATGAAATAAAGATTAATTATTATTATTATTATTTATTCAAATAGTCTTTCAAAAGATCTTTTGGATTGTTCATTTCTGCTACCACTGCTTCGGAACGTGTTGTAGCTGTGAAGAAGAAGTGGCGCAAGAAACTTCGTCAGCAACACGAACTGTCTTCTTTTTTCTTTTTTTTATATCGCCATTTAAAATTACAATAGTTCATGTCACAGAACACAATAATGTCAGTTTATTTAGTTAATTGTGTTTATTTAGTTAATTGTTTAATTTCTATTTTTACATTTTAATTGTTAATTTTGTGTAGATATTTTATTTCTATTTATATATTTAAGTTGTTAGTTTAGTGTACATATTTTCATAGTTGTTTGCTAAATGTCTGTTTTTTTTTAGATTTTAGTTATAATTTGGCAAAAGAAATATTGACATGGTGAAAATTGGTGCTTAAGGAAAAAAGTGTGGTATATTCGAAGTCGCAACCGAATTCTAGCTATTAATAAAGTTGTATTTTATCTCACGTGTGTATTATTTGACAAATCCAATCCAATCATCAGGTAAAACTTACCCATCAAATAAATCATAGCATGAAAAAAATATCAAAACATTGACCTATTATTATCAGATTTAATTTTTAAAGATTTGACTGTCAAGTCCTAAAATCCCCTGTTTATACTCAATTGACATGTAAAGCAAAAATTAAAAATGTTATATTAATGTTAGTCGTATGCCACTGTTGATGATCGATATCGATAAAAAAATTTGGTACTAGCGTATCACTATTTTAGGGGCGGAGCCGCCGCCATGTTTGTGAATCAAAGTGGTACGCGTCACGTGACCTTATGTTTCATCCCCTCTATTCTTTAATCATTGGTTAAATTATAGTTTTTTTTTTTTCTAGAAATAGAAATGTTAAGCTACAGATTAAATTCGTTATAACAGTCGTTATAACAGTAACACAACACTCATAGCATACACAAAAAATGAATCCTTCATCTTACTATTATGGTATTTTGCAACGATTGCATTTATATTTACAAAAAAACACACATACATGCGTCACATTTCCATTTTTCTCACGATTCCTATATTAGATCTTTAACGCTATAGTGTATCTGCTATTTATGACTGCAATAAAAGGACAGAATGACGTTTGCTCTGCTCACTTGACACAGTAATTTATTTGCAGCCGGTAGTGTGCTTATCAGGTTAAATGTAAAGCAACGACTGTAAACACGATTTAATCGGAAATTGAGGTATAGTGATTTAAAACAATTTCGCAATACTATGTCGTGACTTCTGACGGTGATGAGTGATATCATACAAAATGATGAAATATGAGTAGCTTTTTGAACCATACCAATTAACCTTGACTTTTTTAAATAATTATTCTCTTTTTTATATTGCGGCCGGCAGATGTTTATAATTTTTAACTTTGGAATGTAAGCTAGCGATATTTAGCGTTTTTAGATACATTTAAAATGATTAATGCCAATTAACACGTGGTGAAAACATGTAATGTATAGTAGTTATTAATTTATTCCTGTTATTTTAGATGGCTGATCAAGGATTTTTGAAACCCAAAACTGGTTTTGCCACCCTTGCAATTCACGCAGGCCAAGAACCGGAAAAATGGAAATCTGCGGCTGTCGTTGCCCCTATTGTTACATCCACCACGTTTAAACAGCCAGCACCGGCTGAACACACCGTGAGTTGCATAAATTCATACACCACTAAAAAGGATATCATTTATTATTGTCTAGATAGGGTCAATTTTATTTTATTGAAAATATTGCACTAAAATATTGCACTATGCATTTTGTCCCTATTAAACCGTTTAGTTTTTTTTATGGAAAATATTGTTATGGCACAGACCATTTTATTTATTTATTATTTTCTTTTTAGTATATAATAAGTGTTATATTATGGTTCAGTGCGCCAATTATTTTTATAGAATTAACAATAATACATATTTTTAACAATCCCAATATAATAGATTCGCTTGATTGCTTGTGTAAACATAAATTATTCTGCTCCTGTAAGTAGTAAGAGAATGTGCCTAGATTCTTGCTTATCTCAATAAAACATATTTTTAGGGTTTCGAATACGGTAGATCAGGAAATCCAACAAGAAACACTTTGGAAGAATGCTTAGCGTCGCTCGACGGCGGGAAGCACGCACTAGCTTTTGCATCGGGATTAGGTGCTACCACAACTATTACAGCCCTTCTCAGCAAAGGAGATCATATAGTTTCCACAGATGATGTTTATGGAGGCACTAATAGGTTGTTAAGGTAAGATATTATTTTTGTTATTCAAACTAGCTCGTTATCGCGGCTGCTCGGTTCTTTCTCAAACATTTGCATAGTCCGATAATGATTACACTTCATAAACAAATTGCTGACACGTCAATTTACTATAACATGAGTCTGCTCTGTCTTGCCGATTTAATCAATAAACATTGGTCGTGCACCAGTTGATTTACTAAAATTAATGGGGCCACTAAATAAGTAAATCCATATTACATCTAATTGTTCTAAGTAATGACGAGACTCTTTATTTCATATTGTATATTATAACATGATGATGACTTGCAGTATCCATAAGCGAATATTGAAGAGGTACCATATTTAATTTTATAATTTGTTAGTGCACTTCAATGAGTGATTTAATTAATTAATGTCTTTGCATTGTAGACAAGTTGTATCAAGAATGGGTATTGAAACCACATTCACTGATTTCTCAAACCTACAAAAGGTCGATGACGCAATACGGGAAAATACAAAAGTAAGTAATAATTAACTAGTCCTCGTTTTGAACATATTTATGTCAAACCGGCTGCCCGCATTAGTTAGATATTCACGTAAACTCATCATAACATAATGTCGCAATTCGAAATAGTCGTATTACCTTTATATTATTAGTACCTACCTTTAAACCTTTATTATACCTTTGTATTATTAGTCGTACCTTTCAATTTATTTAAGAAATTGAAAGGTAATACGTATATTTATCATGGAAGTTACGTTGCTGGAAATGAATATTTGTATGGTCTGAAATGTTTATTTTGGGATTTGTATTTTAACTGTTATGGTAATTTGATACCTACCCACAAAATCTACATGTATCCTACATACTGAATGGGGACTGTATGCGTCACTTTTGTCTGTATTTATTTATCACAACTTAATATTGATAGCTAAAGACCGGATTATATACAACATAAAAAGTCCAAAATATGCATGTACGAAAAATATGTAAAGTACGCAATATATAATGGTAAGTTTAAGGAGGCTATAAAACAAAAGATAATAGAGGATCCCCTCTAGTAGTAATAATAATAAGTAGGTGGGTGCTGAAAAAAAAGTTTACGAATTTGACCAAGAAAAACGTTTTTTTTTTTTGTATGAATGCAGAATAATCCGGTCCCTATTGATAATAGACACCTGAAACGCCAAGTACTAGAAATATTGATAATAGTCCCGATACTCATAATATTCGCAGTTTCATTGGTTACATTATTTATTGAAATTATATTTTATCCATGAACTGCGAAAGGTTTAAGATAAGTAAGTATAAGCACGGGTTAACTGTTAGGTTCTGATATTTTTAATGAATATTTGGCAATAAGTTGCGTAAGAAAACATTGATAAAGGGGTTTAACGAGTAAAAACCAGACCGCGATATTGCAAACAATATTTTAATCACATTTTTATAAAGTTTTAATATGTCGATAAGAATATAATTGCCATAATAAAATGTTTCCGACCAATAGATAAGTTGAAACAAAGCAACTATGCTAATATATTACTAAAACAGTGAATGAGGCTCTGTTGAATATATGCTGGGTTAACGTTCGGCCTTGTCGAATGATGGATAAATACCACAGCTATTACTGTGACTTTGTCCGTGTAGAATTATGCTCCATATTTACCCCGTAGTCTTTGCAAGGTAAAAATAGCCTACGATAAGACCTACATCATTTTTCAACATGTAAAGTATATAAAATATTATAAAAAAGAACTTGCAAGTTTGCAATGCCATTGCTATGTGAGAGAAAAAAAGCACACAGACGCACCTACGCATCTACAAAATTAGCATTCTTGTCTATGTATATTATATTTTCGATGTAAAATCGATTTACCCGCGGCAAGTTTTATCAGAAGTACGTTACTTTACTGAGGCAAATATTATACTGTTATTATGGCATATTTTATAGCAACAACGATAACACACTTCTTGATAATATTTACTGCATTGCTTAAGTTTATGTTTCAACATATCTAGATCCCTTTCATATACGTGCATAGGGATTTTTTTTAAATTGTATTGTGTAATGTTCTCTTTTAGATGCTATGGATAGAAACACCCACGAATCCGCTGTTGAAAGTAGTGGATATTGCAGCGGTGGTTAATATAGCTAAAAAGCACGGTGATATTATTGTTGTCGTAGACAACACATTCCTCACTTCTTATTTGCAAAGACCTTTGGACTTTGGCGCCGATATTGTCGTTTACTCGTTGACAAAATACATGAATGGTCATTCAGATGTTATTATGGGTGCAGCTATCATAAACGACAAGAGCTTAGAACAGAGACTGCGATTCTTACAGAACGGTGAGTTGTATTTTATTAAAAATATTAGTAGAAATTTCCGAATGTCTAATATGGCCATAGTCTTTTTCAGCGTAATATTATCCTTACATCGATGTATTAACATACATATATAATATTCACAATACTCTTCGGAAAGCAAAGCGCATAGCGTAATTGTGCATTGTCATGTTATAATGAGTCAAAATATAGTCATCGTGTGTACGATAACGATTCTAACGCTTTAATTACCACAGGTAGAAAACTTACACAGTCATCCTTCTATGGCTATTTTTGTCAAATTCAATTCTGAACAGCATGACTAATATAATTTATCAGTATCTTCTCATGCCACCGATAGCAATTCATTTCCTTTGCACCGGGGCGAGTGCAATTTCTACATTTAAAATCTTTTTTTTTAAATACTCTATAACCAAACCTTATTTAAGTTTGAAAAAGTGTTAAAAATTATTGCTCCAAAATTGCATAGGTTCAACTAAATTGGTTTTCTACCGAACTCCCAAGAGAGAAACTCAGGAAATTAAATAATAATCATTGACAGTACAGAAATAGGAAATAGAACGCACGTCACTAGAGCACCTCTTGAATATTGATGCAAGATTTCCGCTAAAACTATAATGTCGTCATTTACCGTCACAATAATAATAAACTTGACAATAAGTCGTTCCTTTACACAAACGAATGCATTATGTGCACCATTTGACTACATTCTATGATTCTACATGGCGGTAATTATGTGGTCGAGGTATGGTTCCCCATACCGCGCACACAATAGCTTTAAAGGCATTAACATTATTTTGATAGGAGTCAGCAAGTAACCATATGTTATAGAAAATATCGTATGAAAAACGTATGAAATTAAACGAATATTAATTATAAACGTTCATTAAAATCTTACCATTAGCCACGTCCCTACTTACGATTAAATCTATCAAAATATGAATAGCCAACTGGTTCATACATACATCAATAGACATACATAAACTCACGCCTATATCCCAAAGGCACAGGTGCCAGGACACCTACATTTCGCCTTGTATGTTCCGTCCCACAATGTGATAGGTTCTATCGCCATATCGGGCACAAATTCCTGACTCTGGGCTGATAATGAATAGAAAAATCCATATCACATTGCATGCATACATAGAAATACATACATTGGTAGTATTACAATTATAAATTGCCTTTTTACAGTCTATATAAACATACAAATACTATTAAGTGGTTAAAGCAACTTATTGTAGGAAAAAAATTATTTTAAACGACTTGTGTCGCGTTCATAAAAAAATAAAATATTTTTCAATTAAAGAGCGAGTTAGTATGGCAGTAACTTAATCTTACCCGTATGAACTAGATTAAAAATTATCTACTGGTATTGAGGAATTATATTGTAACTGTGTATAGCAATGTCGCAATTTCTTCACAGCCATGGGAGTGGTGCCGTCACCAATGGATTGCTACTTAGTTAACAGAAGTTTAAAGACACTAGCCTTGAGAATGGAACAACACAAGAAATCTTCGTTGATCATAGCTAATTGGTTATTGAAACATCCAAACGTAACAGAAGTATTACATCCAGGTATTACTCAATATAATTAGATTGTTTCATCCAAGTTTTAAATGTTGAAGTATTTAAATAAAAAATGTTCTTTTATAGGTCTCCCATCTCACCTGCAACATGAAATAGCAAAGAAACAGACCAGTGGGCATTCCGGTGTCTTCAGTTTTAGACATACCGGTGGTTTAAAAGAGTCAAGAAAATTTTTGTCGTCACTAGAAATATTCACACTGGCTGAGAGTTTAGGAGGATATGAAAGTTTGGCAGAATTACCGTAAGTAGAACTTATTTTATGGATTTCCTATTTTATTCTTTCACAAACACAGTGGGGTAAATGTAAGTTTCTGACGTGGTTTCCGATTATTCAGAAACTAGTTTCGTATGGAGACGCGGCGACTAGGATTAATTTATGGTTTGTAGTTTACAATTATAAAAGATCATATTCAGCATCCTGTAAGTTATAAAGGTCTAGAATAATTAAAATGAGTAGCCTTTGGATATTAAAATGTATCAACGGTTGTGTATTAATAATGTGCGTTTTTTCAGTTCTGTGATGACACACGCGTCAGTGCCCGCGCAGCAGAGAGACGAGCTAGGCATCACCGACTCTCTTGTGAGGCTCTCAGTAGGATTAGAGGACACTGAAGATCTGATTGCTGATTTGGAACAAGCTTTTAAGGCTGTCTTTTAAGTTTTATACATTATACCGTCCTGGCTGGATACCAGGATTAGCATAAAATATTTTATACAATTATATCATAGATATAATTTAAGTGTTTGAAAACATTTTTGAAATAGATTTTTATAACATAAAAAATATATTTGAAGTTCCTGATTTTATTCCTTAGTTTAAAACTTTAGTATACGAGATATTATCACAACAATGCTATGTAAGATAGAATAATATTGCAATGTTTTCTGTATTGACCTTGCTCTAATTACTTTTTTTTACATAAAAGGGGTGGTACACTTTATACAATTGTGCATTTATTACACACGTACTTTAAAAGACATTCATGGATATTAGTAGAAATATTCATTGAAATTCGTTCCGTTGAAGAGACAGTTGAATTACCATATCGACAATAATAGAATTTAATCATGCAATTTACATGTCTCTACTTAATATTCGAGTATGTATACAAATTGTATTGTCATCCGTAATGTAAGTAATAACAAGGCGCGAGGCTAACGATGGTAATCATGGTACAAAGGGTTAAGTTTGTGCATAATTTTACACTTTCATTTCAGTATTTACCTACTAACCGTTATTTGCCCTACCTCATTTCGGTTTATTTAAAAAATAACAGCGCAAACCACCCGTGTTGTTCTTTTGGTTCCAAAATGGAATACGGAGATGTTAACTAATTGTAAAATTATTATAATGTTCAAATTCCAAATGTTAATTTCGCACGAATTCCAGGTACTGTTTTGTTATAAGATCATTTATGATATCATTTTATGTCTGTTCTGTTACTTTATTTAAAAATATTTATTTTGTGTATGTTTATAGTGCTATTATTGTGTGATATGTTGTTACGACATTTTGAAATAAAATTGATCTGCTGAAGACTCGACTTTTTTGTGAATTTGCTCAGGTATCAAATATGAAGTTTATTATATAAAGAAAGTATGTAAGTAGTAGATATCAAGATTAAATGGATTAAATACTTTGATATTGGTGTTATCTTTATTCAATGGCTCAGCTTTGCACATAGAAGAATATGCAAAGCTTTATCACAGGGAATTATGGGTATTTAGTTGGATTTACAAGCTAGTGATATAATAAATAAATAGTTACATATTGAAGACAGGTGCCGGCATCTAGAGAACTAATAATTAAATTCAGGTCCAAAATAATGAATCATTATTTAACAACACTTGAATATTGCGCTCTTTTTCTGTGATCGTTACACACTGTGTTAGAGTCCTAGGCGCATAAGTTGAACTATGCGCAGTGACTAATTTTCGGGTCCCAACTGAAGTGCGGTATGAGGTGCGACGCGGGGAATGCGGCTCAACACCGGCGCGCATGCACATTAGGCTCTTTTCGTACTCCTACACCCGCGCACGCGTCCCTTTCGCCCGAGAGTACTGTCGCGTACGGAAGTTCTCACACAAATTTGTTTTTCTGAGAATAACAGGGCTCGGCAGCCAACTTTAAGAAGACAAGAGAGAAGGATGGTCTACGATGTCTTTAAAAAAGTAAATTATGTTAGTTAAGGTGGTTTTAATTGTAACTAAACTAAATAAACCTCAGATTAGTTTTTATTTGTATATTTTTTAAATAAAAACAAAACTAATCGTTTTGAATGTTTGTATAAATTATTTGTTTCCCAAAAAAACGCAAAATTACCAATCGATTAAGAAGTTGCATTTATTTTATTTTTTGCGTGCAACAGCAAGGTAACACTTCTCACTACTATTGTACCTGCGCAGACGTCAGCCATCTTTGTTCAACTTACGCGCCTGGGATTATACACACGATGTTACCTTCTGGCAATATAAACATGCTGACGTCAGTAGGTCGGGCGATAATGATGAGTGTTGTTTTCGTAATAAGTTTTATAATGCAAGTACTAACAATTGAGAAAATGATTTTAATGTATTAACTACTAGTACCAATACATAAATACTATTGGTGATTAAATAAAAAAAATATTACTATAGAAATATTATTTTCTTTGTTGCTATTTAATATATCGTTGTGGCGTCTTTATAGCTATAACATAGCTAGTGATTCACAAGGATGATAACGTTAATGGTTCACAAGGTGTTATAAACTTTATCAACGATAAAAGTTACCGCTCACAAACTTTTAAACCATGCATTGTTTTAAAAAAATGTTTATTAATACTTACTGTTACTGAGAAGTATTTCTGAATATCAATTTTAATTACGTTTATGTGCACTCACTTACGTTTCAGAGCATTTTGAAAGTATTATTGACTGGCTGCGTATACTTAATTTCTGTGCTACTTTTATTAAAAAAAATAAGATATCAGCATTATATCAAGTATTGACTGATAATAATGATAACACTTATCTTAATATACTGGGAGTTCGTTGCATCGTAAAGTCGTGGTTGGTATCTGGTTTCATTTCATTTTGATAAAATAATTTGCAAATCATCACAATGACTAATTTTCGAGCCGTCATGTCATCTGGATCACATTTTATACGCCATTATCTTTAAACTGAGGTACCCATAGGCCACATCTATTGGTAGGTAGATTTATTATTATTACAAACAGGATATGGTATCTAGTGGAATGAGTTGTTGTTTATCTAGGTAAAAAAAAAAGATTGTTTGTTGGCCCTTTTTTTTCTACTCAATTACAATTGTTATAATGTATATATGTACATATTTATAATCTAAATTAATGTTCACATTTCTTATTTTCAAAAATCCCATTGTTACTTTACTTTACTCTTAGAGTATTTTATATGTATATACTCTAAGACTTTACTTTATTGTGTATATATGTGAGAAGTTCAGTAAGTAGGTTCAATGCCATTGATTTTTGGCTCGAAAAATTTGAAATTTATACATGGATCAAAATATATTTTCTATCAGTTTTTTGAAACCATAAATCGCATAAATCTCACGCATAAAAAATAGTAATACACTGGGTAATCGATTGATTTAATGTGGGGTAATAAAAAGGGGTAATCTCACGTAATGTGATTCTTGAAAAACGTACGTAAAAAAGTACGCGAATTAGTAAAAAAGAAGTTCAAGGAAGACTCGGATATGATAACATAATCGTCCACAGTGGTTTCCCGTTACAGGAAGTAATCTGCTGAATCAAGGCTTCCCCGTAGTGTACGGGGAACGCTTTGCTCTTTGGTGCCTTTAATTTTTTTAAGCCGGTTTTGTATTGTTTTCTTTATCTTGCTTTCTTTTAGTACTTTTCATTTAGTGTCTTTGTTTTTGTTATTCCCCTTTTCTGTTTCAATACGAACATATTACTTTTTAATAACCTTTTAAAGTTCCATATTTATAATGCACTTAACAATGACATTGCTACACACTTATTATAATCGAAGAAATTGTTGCGTTTATTACGAATGCTCTATAGTCGATGCAATTTCAAAACAATATTAATATGATAAACAAGTTGTTCATATTATGAGCATGTTATCAAACACTATATTTGACACAAACATGTAACATTTCGAAATATTTTGTTTGTAAATAAGGTCAGTAATACAATGCATTTTACACGTACCTGCTACATACCTATATTTCTTATTTTCAATAAAAAAGCCAATAGGTTTTCATTAAACATCGTATTATGATGTATGATAGTTAAATATAATCTCGTCCTTAATTAAAAAGATAATGACTGACAAAAGAAATATTTTTGTTGCCTGTTTGCAGACGTATTTTGACCGATAGTACACTGATTGATCTTATTAATTGTCCTAAACAAAGGCGCCACCAATTACAGACCACAATTGTTAGAATTAGGAAGAATTGGTTTCAAGTGTCCGTTAATAGAGGCTCACTGATGTTATAGAAGAATATCAGAATACCAATAGGATATTACAGTATCAAAAACTACTTTAAATCAATAATTGTATTTTTTTTTTTCATAGTGTATATCCTGTTGGATTCCCGCACTCGACGAGAATACCGGATTTGACAGGCTCGGTGGCGCAGTTGGTTGGACACCGGCTGTGAAACGTGAGGTGAACGAGTTTGAACCCCGTACCAAGACGAATATTTGTGTGATCAGATCACAGAAATGTGAGAGGCTGCCTGGGTGGGTACATGGACATTGTAGCCAGAGTAACTACTGGACATATTGAGACTAAACATCTATATGTCTCAGGATGGCGAGCGCAGTGGAATGCCAAGCATTGCTTTGTAATTCAAGGTGTTGTTTGGTTTTGCTACTGTTCATGAGCGGTCGCATCGCTTACCATCAGGCGAACGGCATGCTCGTCTCGTCATTAAAAGCAATAAAAAAATTTAAAAAAAATGTTTCGGGTCTGAGTGTTTGTAAGACCGTAAAGTGTCTCTTAGTTTCTGATACCCAGGACACAAGATTCGATCTTAAAATGGAGTTGGGACTATACCGGGTATCTCAAGACTGCTACCGAAAACGAAGACGGGTGGTAGTTTTTGACCGACTTCAAAAGAGGAGGTAATCAATTCGACTGATTTTTTTGTATGTTTGTTACGCGTTTACGCCGGCAATTCTGAACCGATTTGGAAAATTTATTTTTTGTTGGAAACCATGATATACAGGGTTGGTCCCATATAAAATTGGTGAAGACCTGATGAATATCTTAGGATCTGCCGACCAGAACTCCTCAAAATTAAACGGTCCAACATTAATTCTTTTTGCGTTAGATTAAGTATAAGTATATTATTACAAAGAGTGGGTGAAAATGGGAAAAGGGTTGGGGTGGTGGAGTAAGGTGGTACAAAATAGGTACAATTATTAATACTCAATATCTCCGGCAGTTCTTAACCGACTTAAAAATAACTTTTTTGTCAAAGAGTATTATATGATAGGTTAGACCAAAAATTTTTTGTAAAGACCTGATGAATATCTTTGGACCTGAAGGGCAGAACTCCTCAAATTAAACAGTACAGCAATAATTCTTTTTACATTAGGTTCATTATAAGTTTATTACTACAAGGGGGGGGGATGGAAAGGGGAAACTAGAAAGGGGCGTGGGAAGGGGGGGGTATATATAAAAATATAAATACTAAATATCTGCGGCAGTAAATAAATGATTTTAACTAACTTTTCTTCGGAACGAATTATACATAATATTGGTCACATAAAATATGGTGATGATCTGAATCTGGAGAGCAGACCTCCACAAAACTTTGCAGAAACGCAATGATTTTTCGTCCATTAGGTTAAGTATATGTGTTTTATTAAAAATAAGAAGTGAAGAAGGTGTAGAGGTGAGGTGGTAACGAATGATTACCACGCATAAGTGTACTCAATATCTCTAGCTGGTTGAGCCGATTTAGTATTTTCTTTATCATAAAAACGAAATGACAGTGTAGCTTCCTTAAAAATCATAAAATATTAATTTTCGTTTTTGTAATTATAAAGGATCACAATGGTTCATTTTGTATATACCTACATTGATTCCAGTTTTTATTATATGATTACTTTTGTCATCATTACAATGCGTATGAAAACTAAAAAATAATAAATAAAATAATTTAATTAAAAATTAAAAGACCGACTTCAATGAGCACTACAAAGTAATAAATAATATATATTTCACTGTGCTAGTACACATTGATTAATTTTCTTATTGACTAGAATAGCCAACAAATCTTAAATACGTAATATTTTGAAGGCGGGTCGCCAAGTGACGAACACGACGACCTACACTTAAATTTAATTTGTGTAAAACATCCTAGCGAAAAACACGCAATTTTACACGCAATATTAATTTGTCTTAATCTATATAAACTCACGCCATTTTCCCAGAAGAGGTATACAGAGATTCTCCTGGTATCAACCAGGACACCCACGTTACGCCTTGCGTGTTTTGTCCCTCGGTGTGATTGCGGACGAGAGTCTATAGTCATGTCGGGTGCAAATTCCAGTCCCTGTCCTGATAACTAATAGAAAAATCGCCCGTCCTTAATATATCAGCTCTTAATCAACATTGTTGAGCATCGGACTTATCTACAATCGAGGGAAACATACAAACTTAACAACCCTTCCCTTTCTTATACTTTTCTCACTATGATTCCTATCACTGTTAAACTAATTGTATATAAATATGCAAGTGACTCCAATGAGTCAATGGTGTACCCTGGAGTTTAAATTCTTGACCACTGTATCTTTGATCGTATGCAATACATTAAAATTAGACCACACATATGACACATTAATTCTATGAAAATTTCAACAAATGTACACGTACGTACAAGGCGACCCGCCTTCAAAATATTACGTATTTAAGATTTGTTGGCTATTCTAGTCAATAAGAAAATTAATCAATGTGTACTAGCACAGTGAAATATATATTATTTATTACTTTGTCGTGCACATAGAAGTCGGTCTTTTAAGTTTTAATTAAATTATTTTATAGTGACTACAAACAAATTGCAACTAAAAATTTCGCAAAGAAACGCGTCAATTATTTTTTAAATATCGTCATTTTTGGGTGGTAAATTCATAGTTTTTGCTAAAATATTAAATTAAACACTTTAATACCTTAGATTATTTATAAATAAAAGGGTATACACTATTATTTTAGGAAAAAATGAATTTACCACCCAAATATGGTCATAGGAAAAAAATAAAAAAAAATATCGCTTTTTTTTTGCAATTTTTTCTGTTGCATTGTGTCTGAAGTCACTAAAACTACCACGTAGCTTCGTTTTCGGTAGCACTCTTGATATACCCTGTATACATACATTGTTATTATTTTTCTATCTTGGTATTAGGATGTTAAATACATAGTTTTTTCTTAAATAATAGTGTAAACCCTTTTATTTTTAAAGACGCTATGTTACGCAAGGATTTAAATTATGATTTTAGCAAAAACTATGGATTTACCACCAAAACTCGACGATATTTAATGAAATGAAATGTATTTATTGATCACCTTAGGCAGGAATTAAAAATAGTAGCTAATAACGGTGCAATGTTAACAATAATAGCTTCTATAGCTTTAACAGACAGTCCCCATATATCTTCTGTAGTTTTTATTTTAATTTGCTTGAAAGTCTTTATTATTTGACAACTGGTTACCTTTTGAAAGTTAAACTTAGACATATTTCCAGGAACATTTTCCTTTAAAAAAGATTCCGCTAAATCTACTGATGAATCTAAATGTTTAGTTAAGTCTAATGGTATGTTAGTGAAAAAATTATCAAGATAATTGGCAATAGTAGATTTATCTGAAATAAGGTCGTCATTTATGCGGAGAGCAATTTTGTTGTCATTTTTTTTATTTTTCCCAGTTTCAGTATTAATAATTTGCCAGGTAGTTTTTATTTTATTATCTGACAATCTAAGCTTTTCACTTATATAATTAGATTTAGCGTGCATACATACTTTTTTAAATAATTTTGAATATAATCCGACATATTTTTTAAAGTTGACATCAGGTGTATAGGACCTTTTGTCATATAACTCATACAAAATTTCCCTACTACGTCTAATGCCTTTAGTGGCCCAAGCACTAAATTTTATTTTAGAGTTAATTTTAATAGTTTTAATTTTACATACTTGGTTAAACTCTTTACGTATAATTTTAAATAATGATGAGTACATGTCGTTTGGACTGCCATCAAGTGTAAAAGTATCTATTTTTGATTGTACATTACTGTTAAATTGACCTAGGATTTTCTTAGATAACAGCCTAAAAATTATTAATCTACTGGTTTTGTCTACAGCATGTTCTAATTTCACTAATTGGCATTCATGGTCAGATCTAACCCCTATCTTTATACCTTTTTCAAGTACTTCGAAGTTTGTTATGATATTGTCAATACAACTCGAAGTTTCAGACGTAATTCTAGTAGGCTCCGAGAACAAACATGTAAAATTAAATGAGCCGAATAAAGACACAAACCTACACTTATCAACCGAATCAACTAGTAAATTAATATGAAGTCCCCACAGACTAGAACTTTTTTATTACTTTTAATTTTATTTAAAATATACTCCATTGTTGATAAAAATAGCGAAATATTTGATGAAGGAGGTCTATAGACACACAATATGACATAGGAATTTGTTTCCGCACATGCGACCTCACACACTCGTTCAACAGAGAGGCAAGAGATATCCTTTCTTTCCCTAAATGTGATATGATCACGAACTAGAATTAAGGAACCTCCACCTTCCGCCGAAATCCTGTTAAACGAGCTGGCGACCCTGAAACCATTCACATTGAAATTCATAAGGTGCGCCTTCAACCAGGTATCTGTGAAACATAATATACTAATGTTAAAAGTGTCAATAAAAAGTTCAATCTCTAAAATTTTGCCAGAGAAGCGGTTTATATTCTGATGAGATAATACTATATAATTTTCACCACTTCCTTTTGTCAAAGTTAAAAGTTTAAATTATTATTTACCACATTTATTTTAGTAACATTACTAAAAGTGGTAGTGCCTGTGGTCTTCGTCATATTACTTATGACTGTGTTTAAAAAATTAGCTACAGGTGTAGCAAGTATATGTAAATATTTATTTGGTAGATACAATGTATCCCTAGTCTGTTTAAAATATTTACCAATAAATATATTGGTGTCAAAAAATAAAAATTTGTCACTATAGTGACTTATTAAAAATTGCATGTGCCTATTTAACACATGAGTGTGGTTATTTACATTATCTGACACATTATTTAAATATGGGAAGGCACACAATATGATTTTGGGACATTTGAGTTTCAATAATATTTCAAAACTCTCAGTAATGTCCCGCTTTTTTAGACCTTGACAATCTCCAATGCAGACTGTTATACAAGTGTTGTCATTAAAAAATTATAAACAAAAATTGTCGCGTTTCTTTGCTAAATTTTTAATTGCATTGTGTTTGTAGTCACTAAAACTACCACCCGGTTTCGTTTTCGGTACAATGATATATTATACAAATACGACGTAGATATCGCATTAGCACTTCAAAAGTGAGGCGTTCGAATTCGGGCAATTGGTGTAATTTCATCTAGTCGCATAGCAACGGCGACAGAGGAAAGACCTCAGTGCTGTCAACATAATTTATTTCGAAAATATTGTCTAAAGTGTCGAATTGTGTGTTTTAAGAGTGTTAAAACAATGGTGCAAAAATATGAAACTAAATGGGACCTACACACCATACGTAAGTATATAAATACCACACAAAATTTAATTTTTATTTTAAATTAGCAAACACCACCTTCAAATGTGTAAGAAGGATCGCCAAATACAAAGATTGTTAAGTGCGATAGGGACAAAAAGCGTACGTCATAGATTAACAAGTCAGAAGCGAAACCGATCATACAGAAAATTGACGATGACAGAACCTGCACCATCGGTTGTTTACCAGTGGCAGGTCGCTCATACGTTACCACCATGTGTAGGTACCACCGCAATGTCTATTTCCCCCGCCACACGGCAGTTTAAATGCCATGTTATGTTCTGGTTCAAAGGACATTCTCGCCCGAGTAATCGCTGTACTTATACTTAAGATCTTATGTCTCGGGATGGTGAGCACAGTGAAAGCCAAGCATTGCTTTGTAATTTAAGGTGTCTTGGTTTCGCTTATGTCCACGAGCGGTCATACCACTTGTCATTAATACAACAAATAATAATATTATTAAGAAATCGATTTTTCAGTGCCTGCTTACCATAATTTTTTATTTTTTCAAGTTTGTAAGCAAATAAAAATATATTTGTTACAGGATGGCGTACCACATGTAGACTCATGTAGCAACCTCAAAGTTAATATATTATATACTTATAAAACCAAATAGGTAGTTTTATTTATCGTCACCCTTCTGTCTTTACCGCTTCGATTCTATGTTTGGATAGCGCAATGCTATCTCTTTTCGTCTCGTACTTTCTGTATAATCTGTTTCATTCACTAAAATTGTCATAAAGTATTAACAAATGAGTATGTATATGCATAGCAGCACAGTTTTTGAACGTCACGACATATGGATATGCGTCATCTTTATTAAAACATCATTGTTTCGGTAGCACTCTTGATATACCCGGTATGTGATTTTATAGTGTATTTACTTTTACCGGCTAAAACCCCATGTTGCTCAATCAGCACAGAAACCTCAAATTAAGAGCAAATATGATCATAAAGAAGAGAAGTGGTTGAGTCAGGCTGTTGAGTCATGATTCAGCATAAATGGGCAGGCTAGTCCGAGGTAGTACCATTGTGACGGAGATCAATGTGAAGTCGTATTTGTATATCATTGATGTGAAGTGACAGCTGTCCCTGTTGCGTTTCGTTCGGTGAATGAGAATCACGGTTACCCAATACTCGTTCCCTATTCCCATCCTTCTTCCTTCGCGCTCTCCTCTCGGTTTGATGAATCCAAGAGTTATGAATGTCGATTTTTTTGTAAATGATATAAAATATATTTAAAATTTTTCCAAACAAACCATTGTTAGTTACGGAATTGGTAGGCGTGAAAGTATTCGAAACCACTCTTACATCAAGGGCAAGAAAACGACTTTCAGATTTTTATAAAATAGTTGTTCTGATATTTAAATTATTTTTACTACGCCCATAGAATTAATATACCGGGTATATCAAGACTGCTACCGAAAACGAAGCCGGCGCGGGTGGTAGTTTTAGTGACTACAAACACAATGCAACTAAAAATTTCGCAAAGAAACGCGACATTTTTTTTATCATTTTTTAAATATCATTTTTTTTGGGTGGTAAATCCATGGTTTTTGCTAAAATAATAATTTAAACTCTTTTATATCTTAGAGTCTTTATAAATAAAGGGTATACACTATTATTTTAGGAAAAAATGTATTTACCACCCAAACACGAACATATAAAATACAATACAACAAAAAAAACCGTCGCTTACTTGCAACTTTTTCTGTTGCATTGTGTCTGAAGTCGCTTAAACTACCACCCGGCTTCATTTTCGGTAGCAGTCTTGATATACCCTGTATAGACATACCAATATAATAAATCTTTGTGCTCTATCAAATATAGGTAACATTTTTTTTTTCCGCCTGTGTTTTATCATGTGGGGGTGGTGTATTGTATCGCTGTAGGGTGTTGTGTGTTTGTGTGAGGGCATGGTTAACCGGCAAGGGGGTGAGGTCTCGCTATTTGATACGATAAGATATAGGTAACATTTGGTTAAGTCGTTAAAATAGAAAAAAAAAAGGATGTACCCACATAAGGTTATTTCTCTCTGCACTCATTATATTTTTGCGGGGATAAAAATATTAATGTTCCGGATCCTTCATATGGAGTAAGGCCGACAAGTGTATGCCCCCGGATATGCCGGTGGTACTAGTCGTCATTCATTTCACGTTTCGCAATGTTACGATCTAACAAGTCGCTAACAAAAACCTACAGCAGCAAACCATATGCTATCTAAAATCTTAATATAAAATTATCCTGTTTCTAGTATTACCTACTTACAATTATTTATATAATCTGGATGTTGAATCAGTATCGATATTTCTGACCATAGGTATATCTCACAAAATACATGATATCAACCAGATAAAAATAAATAATTATCAAACATCGTATTGCTTTCAGTTTACTATAAAACAAGTGTGCCTATACATTACGTAAAGTAATTGTGTTACGGCGATTGTGCAATACTCTACAATCACGGTGAGTGCCTGCGTTAAATATTTTTGAATTTATATTTTTAAAATATAGAATGTAAAATCATTATTTTACTTCACATGAAGAGTAGCAATGTATTTTATTGAGCATATAATCGCATTGGTTGATATCAACGTGTCCTTGTTATCACTGTGTCAACTCACGGCAATATTATGTTATCCTATAAAGTGTATCACTAAAACCCTCGTTATGATATAGATGAGAATTTTACATTCAGCAATATCGAAATGTCAATATTGTCATAATTGGAGCTGTAGGTAACATTTATACAAACATATTTTGTTAGAATTACATTTAGGTAACATCTCATCTGAGACCAAGTTTTTATTTTATTGCAGATGACCATCCGTTGGGGAATCGTTACCGCTGGGAAGATTAGCAGTGACTTTGTTAATGCATTCAATAGCTATCCTGATAAAGGAGACGCAGTAATCGCTGCAGTAGCCGCTCGCAATAAGGACAAAGCCGCAGAATTTGCTAAAATCCACAATATTAAAAAAGTGTTTGACACGTATAAAGCTTTAGCAGAGAGTAATGATATCGGTAAGTTTTAAACTGTTATTTTTTAAAATGTATCAACTATTTAAATTAATTGATAAGTACTGGGAGTTTGCTATTCTTTTGAACCAAATATGGTTAGTTCAGTATAGACGATACTTGCTTTAAAATGTCTTTAAAAAGTATGATATAAATGACAAAAAAAAAACATAACCGAAGCGTAGGAAGTAACGTAATTATTTCAGGATCAATTTATACAACAATGAATATAATAATCAATAATAATTAAAAATAATTTTTAAACACATTCGGTACCTATTTCTTACGAAAAGAAATAATGCATAAAACTACTAACTAGCAATGCGTTGCACGTAGGTAGAGGTCATTATGTTTTCAATGTGTTTGCAGATGTTGCCTACATAGGAGCTCTGAATCCCGATCATTATGGACTCACTAAGATGTTCCTGGAGAATGGAAAGCATGTGCTATGCGAAAAGCCATTATGTTTGAATTACAAACAAGCTGCCAGCTTGGTGAAGTTTGCGCGCAGCAAAAACTGTTCTTGATGGAAGCGGTGTGGTCCAGGTTTTCACCGGTATACATTGCTTTAGAGGAAGAAATTAAGTCTGGAAAACTCGGTGACATCAAATTCGTTGAAGTTAACTTCGGGGTGCCTATTGAAACTTCTGAGAGAGTGACGTAAATATTGTTTTACAAAATATAACCGGCAAAGTCAATCAGCAAATATTTACAATAAGTGGTTGTTATTCCTATTCCTCACTAACGAGCTTGACAAGACTGAATGAAACTCAATACTAATTAAAACCAATGAACATGCCTTGAGTAAGACGGTCAACGTCCCCATATAGCTAAATGACATAAGAAAATAGGTTCCGTTCCGTTAGGTTCCGATGGTATTACTTTATGAAAGCAAATCAAAATGTTCAAATGACATGTTTTGGGTCATATTTCACTGATCAAAAGCAATTTTATTTACCTTTAATTTTCATAGCATATGCTCATGTGTAAAGAAATATTTCTGTATGGCTTTTTTTAAATATTCCCCATATATTTGGATGGTTACATATCATATGTTTTAGGAAAAAGGAACTTGGGGGCAGCGCTGTATTGGACATAGGCATATACACTCTGCAGTTTGCACAATACGTCTTTAAAGAGGAGCCTATAAAGGTCACAGCTGTTGGAGATTTGAACGCAAACGGCGTCGATGTGATCGACACTGTCATTTTAGAGTATGGAGGAGGAAGACGCGCTGTGCTTAACATTAATGCTCAATTAATGCTGTGGAACAAAGCCACGATCGTTGGAACTAAAGGCCGCAGCACGGTAAGCTTTTTTTTATTGTGTTAGCCCATTTATGTTTCACTGCAGTGCATGGGCCTCGTCTACAATCAACAGTACGATTGGAGAGGTTAGGCCACATAGTCCACCACGCTGGCATAATGCGGGTTGGGGAACTTTATAATATTAAGTCTTGTACATCGGTATGGTATGCAGGTTTCCTCACGATGTTTTCCTTCACCGTTTTAGTTGGTTTTCTGTCGGATCGGCCGTTTCTGCTTGCCGCAAATTATATTGCGCTACGTATTGATAAATCAATATTTCTATCAGGAATCGAACCCGGTGATTTTGAAAAAATCACAGCTGTATACAAAACTCACACTGTTCATAATATTGCTAATAGGGAAAAATTCTGAGAAGTAATGACATAAACTAAGGTAAGCAGGGCATTTTTAGGCATAATTCAATTTTTGCACCCTGTATAAATACTTTATTTTGCCACACTTTCAATCCAACGCAAAGAGAATCCACTGTTTATGCTTTCACGATGGCACTGAATCTCGCAGGTGTGGTAAATAAATAAATAAATAACACCCAACAGTCACATACATAGTCCTGACCCCACACTAAGATCGAGTCTTGTGTCGTGGGTATCAGGAACTACGAGAGACTTTTCGGTCTCACAAACACCCAGACCCGGAAGAAATATTTGTGGGCCGCACAAACATTTCTCTCGGTGCGGGGATCGAACCCGCGGCCTCTCGTTTCACAGGCGGCGTCTAACCAACTGCGCCACGGAGGCTGTCAAATGTAAATATCGTATATTATGTATTTTAAAATATTATTTAAGGTGGAAGAACCGTTCCATTTCCCTACCGATCTGACTCGCACAGACGGAACAACGGACAAATTCGCATTGCACACTTCAAACATACCGTATAACTTCGAAAACAGTGCTGGACTAGTCTACCAAGCTCTAGAAGTCGCTAGATGCATCAAGGAAGGTAAATATTAATCTACTATTTTGTACACTAAATAATTATCTAAAACAACAACTACCTTCACAATTGGTCCATTAACTCTAGATAATATTCCACCAATGTGTACGGTGTATTTGAGCAATGCAATTCATTTTGCAGGATTATTGGAATCACCGCGCATGACCCACAATGATAGTCTTATTCTGGCGAAACTCGAAGATACTATTCGGAAACAAGTGGGCGTTCATTACGACGCCGACGACCAAGAATATCCTTAGATCGACCTTCCCGCCTGGCTTAAAACGAAAAGGTTTATGTCATAAACTTGTTAAAATAAAAGCTTTTCGCATTTATCACATGTATTTCCATATTATCCTGTATCGTCACATTATTAGATAATTTATTATTTAAAAATGACATCTGCATTATATTAATTCATATTCTAATTCTAATCAGCTAAATCGTATTGTCTGAAGTACCGACCTACTAAACATATAAATATATTTAATGGTACAGCCGCCGTTAGTGCGCCTTCATCTTCGGGATTTATCCTAGACCTGAAAAAATAAACGTCATATTTACATTGTATAGACAAAGACTATACTTTATATATTGAATCATAGCAAAACAGATACTATGGGCCTTCGGAGATCCCCAGGGTAATATTATAATAACAATTGTATTAAGGAAAACTTATGAATAAATTATAATTTCCCTAACAGGTCATTTTGTAGAGGGCTCTTTAAGAATGTTCAAGAGCTGTAATCTAAAGTACTATTCGTGACTATTAATAATACAGTACAATGTCACATTATGAAGCTATTGCACAATTAATTACAATACTTATACTTATATCATAACACTGGTATCAAGTAGTATTGAGATTCCAGGGATCAGGAAATACATTTCCGATATGTTTCTTAGAAGCAATTATCTTTAGAATGTATATAGATTATATGATGTGTCAGACATCAATCTTGTCATTAACATCAGTGGTCCCGTCTTGTAATTTTATGAATAGATTACTATTATAGATATATATCTGTATCAGCCCATATACGTCCCACTGCAGGGTACGGGCCTCCTCTACAATCGAGAGAACGATCGAGAGTGGTTAGGCCATATAGTCCACCACGCTGGCCTAGTGCTAGTGCGGGTTGGCGGGTTATTATAAATATATATATATATCCATTCATATTATTTATTAGATTAACCACTCATTAATTCCCTCAATTTGTTAAGCTTTAATACTTAAGTACATTTTGGAGAAAATATTCATGTACTTTCCCGAGCAAGAAAATCTTTATTAAAATAAAAAATGCTTTTTTGAAATCAATAGCTATCAAAGATTTAATCTTTACTTACAACCCTTTAGTAATCCGAAATAAGATACTAACGCCCGAATACTGGAACACCATTCAAATAATAAGTTGCTCTTAACAACGCACGGCCCACTTAGCCAGTACATTACATTTAAGCGGGATTAACGTAGTTAAGCGCAACTTATATTTAAGTTGCGTTCCAGTATTCGGGCGTAAATGATGTATTAAAGTGCATATTATGGTACACATATTATCAGAAAATTTTTAACCATGTGTTAGACGTTTTAATAACCAGCGTCTCGATAACTAAAAATTGCTACTTTACCAATCTATAGATAATTCATTTACAAAAAAAATATTTATAAATTTCCTTAAAATATAAAAGGAGTTCCTGTGCAAAATGTTATGCGTATAGACTCAGTAGTTCAGGCATTTAGTGTCATAGTTTAATTGAGGATATAATTCAATTACAAGTAAACAATGCAACATTAACACAACTATTACTTTGCATTGTATTGTACTTTAAAAACAATTAACTTTTTGTGTTAGAACGTTATGTTGTCATCAATCAAAAAATAATGTTTGTAAATGAAAACGAATATTAACAAATGAAATCTAATAAAATTGGTATTTACGATTGCCACCAAACAAAATATTTTAATATACATTTCTATGGAGGGTATAGGTAAGGAGGACTTTCCCTTTGTATGAAAAACTCTTTTCATAGTAATTAATTTAAGGATACTCTACTATCAGCGAAATTTTAAATCTGAAAGCAATTTGTATTTTAACACCGACCACTTTTAATGGAACAAATATTTATCATTGTGGTTCAGTAGTTTTATTACAGCGAAAACATTAAAATAACTTTAAACAACTATTAAATAACTACAAAAAGGTGGTAAAAATACTGTTTTTATTTCTGCATACTTACTTTAGTACTAACTAAATTCGTGATATGACACAAGTCATTGTATATGATTATTCTACACAAGTGGCATTGTGGTTGATTTTTTAACTGTTACTTACCATTTTCAAGAGGACACTTCTTCATTTCAAGCCCATATAAGTTGGTCCTCCTTACGGCTACCCTCCAAAATCATCAATATATCTTAAATAAAATATTATACCATCATTGACACACAAAGGGCACTATATACCTGGTCTCTAGTCTTAAAAAATGAAATATTTTATAAATATGTTAAAAATATTACCTGACTTCTGCACATTTCCTAGCTAATGTTCGTATTAAACTTGTGGTTTCTGAAAGAAGAGGTGCCTTGTACATGCTAAGAATGCATAAATCCATTTGCCTGCAAAACATTAAATGATCATTATATTATGTACAAAGCAAACTTTTCAGGTTTATTAAAACTAATGTTTTATAAAAGTAAATAACCATATACATTAAATACATGTTACATACTCAAAGGAATAGGATGATACATTACATTTTTACTGAAAAAATTAAATATTGGGAACTTGAAAACAAAAACATAGTTCATGCTAAAAGTGTTCCCTTTCAAGCAGCATAAGTGTTATCTATCAATATAGAAAAAGTACACAAAGAAGCGTGAGCTATAAATGAGGTAATTATACAGTCTTATGGTTCTTTCAATGAATGTCATTTATAACCATACCATACATAACCATACTTATATAAGTTACAGTCAAATAAACATTGTCATGACTAATAAAAAACTCAAATTACCTATTTTATGGTCTATTGTTTGGCCAGGTGGGGTTCTTGCTACAATTCTTGTGAGAGCTTCTAATCCATAGTCTATAAGAGCATGGTCCATGCCAAGCACGCAGGACAATGTTGGTTCTTCATCATTAAAAAAGACTTTCCAGCCGACCATACTGTATTCTGGAAGTTCTACCTTTTCAATATTTTTTGGCCATGAGATTTTCTTAGCTAGTAATCGTGATATATACATGCGGACATCTGAAAAGTCTGCCACTTGAATATTTTGCCATTCTATTGTTGGTTTTAACTGCTCAGGAGCATTTGCACGAGGTACCTGAAAAACAAATGAAACAAAGTATTACTATGCACCCTGCCCAGTTTGGAATTGTGGTAACATGTCCACAGAATACATTTGTATAGTGCTGTAAAAGTAACGAGAAATAAGGTACCCGTATGTATTTGTTACTTTAGGAATCAGTACTCGTTACTATCATATCGTTACTTTACTCGTTACTTTAGATCGTATTACATCTTATAATAGAGGATCGCATCGAGTCGTATTGCGTACGGAATGAAGTTGACATCGCGTCAATAGTCGTACGTTCAGTATGTGATACAGCATACCTACTTTTACGTTACCTAGTTGCGGAAGTTACATATTTATTTTTATTTTTCTTATTTCGACACAGTTGTGTTTATCATTTCATAAGTCAATCAGATACAAGTATCCCGCAACTTAAGGATCTTATGGAGAATGCATAATCCTTAAACATTTGATGTATTAAAAAGGGTCCTGATTCTACTTAAGTAACTAGGAATTACATAATGGTATTTAACATTTTATGCAGCAAAAGTAATTCGTTTCAAAACGGTTTTTTTTTAAATCACCGGATAACTACACGCATGATTATCATAAAACGTACCAGTATTTACCTACTAGGACAACCAACCGTTTCAATTCACGTATCAAAGATCCTTGCGCGAACCGAAACAGTCGTACTTGGTCGTACGTGTAACATCTTACAGCAGTAGATACGAAAAATACGAGTAACGAAATGTATCTGTGAGTAACGATTCGGTACTGTGTCAAACGGAGTACTCGTTACTCAGTAACGAATACATACGGTTTGCTACAGCACTACATTTGTATGCAAAATATTTTACTAAACAACTCACAACATACAAACAACCAGGGTGGTCACTCTATACTCTGATACAAAGTTTGAATGTTTGGACAATGAATAAATAAATAAATAATAACTCTTTATTATAACACCATATACAAAGATAAACAAAAGACAAAAACAAAAGAAAAAAGAAGAAAACAATAGTTATAGAAAAATAAAGTTGGTGATATAACTGGCGGTCTTATCGCTTTAAGCGATCTCTTCCAGACAACCGGTATCAACACATAAGATAAAAGTTGTCCACTTCTAAAAATCAATACTATTCTCTCTGTACCTTATAATTCACTTTGAACTTAGTCTAAGATTATGACGTACAATATGGGATTCAATCATTTTTATACATTTTTATTTATATTCATAGTTTTATGTGCAATGTTCAAACATTGGTTGTTGTGTCTGAGTACTGAGTAACACCACAGCTATGCTAAAAGCTACATCTTAACAACATAGAACTGGGTTTCCTTTAGTATGTTATAAATGATTTGCTAAATCAGGTTGAACTTTTTAACATTAATTTTTATATTTATACCTTAGAATATTGAAGGAAAATTAGTCCTTTGAAAACATATGCATATATTTATGTATTTTGAATTCATGAGTAGCATGTTGCAGGTCTTAAGCTGCACTAAGTCATTGCTTATAACATGTTTTTTTTTTATCTTATCACTAATTTTAGCTACACCAATGCTAAGATGTCCTGTAGAATTTTATAAGTCACATACAGTAAATGTAAAACATACATTTACTGTACACTATTCTGTAAATGTATTTTTTTACTAACAACCTTCAAAAATGATTGTGTTCCCACTTTAAGGGTCAGCAACACATCTCCATGCCTTATGGTGTTGCAGACATTCATGGGCAGAGGTGATCACTTATCATTAAGGGATCTGTATACTTGTTTGCCTCACAATATATAAAAAAAGCTGTGTACATGCATAAATATGGTGGACTATAAATCAAACTTGTCAGAATACCATATTGAAGATACACAAAATTCTGTAATTTTCAGGTCATTGAATATTGTTTATTGATAAAACAAAGTGACTAATTCCACCTGACAGTGCAGTTGAAAGACTATTCACTAGTGAGGATTTATTTTCTTTTAGTCAATACAATAGCTTTGGTGTGTTCAATTTCCAACATATAAACGCCGATCCTCATGTACGTATGACGTACCAAACGAAAAAGGTTGAATATCAGCATGAAACTTAGAAACTTCTACAAAAGATAATTTGAAAATGTGAATGAACCCACCTCTTCTACAAAACACGATTGATTTTTGGCAAATTTAGAATAATCTCTATTGCATTTAGTTACTGTGGTTAAATTCTTGCGTTCGTGCATAACTGTTAGGAGATATTCTTCACCATTGGTGGGAACTTCTTTGAGTTGAACTTCCGGACTAACTTGAAAACATGGTGATGATAAATCTATTTCGTCTTCCTCTTTATTATTTCTTATAAGAAATTTGTTGGTCGACATATTATTGTTGTTATAAAATGTATTGTATGATATTTTCTTCAATTTTATTTACATCAACATACGAACCTCAATTTGACAGTTGACAACGTAGTTTGACAACAATGCCAGTCGAATTTGACAAATGTCAAATTAATTTTTATACTTCATAGCACTTCATAGATAAGATTAATTGCTAAAACACACTAATCGACTACGTAATCATCATCATCATCATCTCAGCCGCAGGAAGTCCACTGCTGAACATAGGCCTCCCCCAAGGATCTCCACATTGACCTGTTGGAAGCGGCCTGCATCGTATTAGACATAATACTTACAAGTTACTTATATATGTACGTAAACTCTCACCTTTTTACGCGAAAAGTCTGCCTCGACCTCGATGGCATAGTTGTACTACAGTATGGTTAAAAAGCTAAGGACTGAGGTCAAAGAAAAATATTCATTATGTAATAAAAATTAAAATAATAATGTTCATTGCAATGAATGGCGACACGGGCATGTCGTTCGTCTGATGGTAAACAATACTACTGCTCATGAACAGTAGCAAAACCAAACAACGCGAGCATCGACACTCGACGCGTGCCTTAATTACAAAGCAGTGCCATCCTGAGCCATGGCATGAGCATGGACGTATTATGTGTAGATATTACGTCAGCTTTCAACCAGACCAGACCCAGGGTCATATTGTTGTCTTGTCAGAACACTGGGTGGATTTCATTACTCGAATTGGTAGAAATGATTTTTTCAAGTTGTTACAGGCACCTTTTTACATTATTTATAGAATTGATTGCACTTATAAATTTTATCATCAAAATTATAAATACATTCTGTCAATCTAGAGCCAGTCCATTGGGGGGGGGGGGGGTCATGAACCCCATGACCTCCCCCCTGGATCCGCCTTTGTCCATGAGGTACCTACCCAGGTGACCTATATGAGATACCTACGACCAGTAAATTGCAATTACATTATGGTACAGGTTCCCTAGAACAATTTTCATAATTGATTACTAACAAGTTGATTTTTCGTGAGTAGCTTCCTTTCGACTAGACGCCCAACTTTTTCCTTATAGTAACGTTGGTAAATGGTAGCTTAGTAGGGTAGCAAGGATAAAACATGTCGATTTGACGAATTTTTAAAATTTATTAGTAACCTAATTTTCCTTTGTTAATTATGAAAATAATTATCTAAATTCCGTGAAAAAGTATTTGTCCTACAAAATATAAGGTTTTGTTAGGGAGTCCCCCCTCTCCAACATGTATCATAAACAAGGTCATGGAAAATAATTACTAACCAGCAGATTTTTTTATTTGTATAGTTTACTAACCACAATGTCCTACAAATTGCGTGGAATGTCATCTTGGTCCTACGCTCAAAAGTTGTAGTACTAATACTTAATGTAAAAATAATTACTATCAAGCTGAATTTTCGAGAATAGCTTCATTTCAATGAGACGCCCAAGTAATTCTTGTACGAAAATTCTCGATTATGGTTTATAACTAAGATAATAGGGATGAAATATATAAATCTGTTTTCTTTCTTCTTCAATATGTTGACTCGACGAATTAAAAAAAAATATTACTAACCGATTTTTTCTTTTGTTAATTGTCGAGGTAATAATCTAATTAACGTGAAAAAATATTTGTCCTACAATATATAAGGATTTATCACAGAGTCCCCCCTCTCCAACATGTATCATAAATAAGGTCATGAAAATAATTACTAACCAGCTGATTTTTTTTTCATTGGTTAGCTAACATTTGCATAGTTTACCACCCACATTGTCCTACGACTTGCGTGGTACGTTATTCCAGTCCTCCAGTTACATAGTTGAAATTCATGAAATTAAAAATATTATTTTGTATATTTTGCTATTGGAGCTAAGGCACACTGCTATCCTTGCTCACAAACGCATCCGCACAGCATGGTTTATTGTGGACCACAGACGACTAAAAATACAGACGGCCAACACACAGTTACATTGTTTTTGTAGTCACTTAAACTACCACCCAGCTTCGTTTTCGGTAGCACCCTTGATATACCCGGTATATTTGACAGCCTCCGTGGCGCAGTTGGTTAGACTCCGCCTGTGAAACGAGAGGCCGCGGGTTCGATCCCCGCACCGAGAGAAATGTTTGTGCGGCCCACAAATATTTCTTCCGGGTCTGGGTGCTTGTGAGACCGAAAAGTCTCTCGTAGTTCCTGATACCCACGACACAAGACTCGATCTTAGTGTGGGGTCAGGACTATGTATGTGACTGTTGGGTGTTATTTATTTATTATTATTATTTATTTATATATTTAGATGCGTTTCGCACCGGAGCTGGAAATCGGTATTTTACCGAAATAACTATTTTGTCGAGCTTTTAGAACTTGTCTTAAGAAGTGACAAACACTAAGCATGGATCCACGCGCTAATAAGGAGAGGTGAAGCGCGCGGGGCGGGGTAAATTTGGGGCACCGAGGTATTGGTGCATAGGTTGTGCAAACAAAACATTGCGCGTCGTTTTAACCACAGAATACTAAACTAACAGAAGTCAAGCTTCATACAAAGCGCGCTTAATCAACGCACACATAGACAGCGTTCGTAGTGTGGCAACAAAAGTGAAGTACATACACAAGATTGACTTCTGTTAGTATTCGAAGTCGTTTTATACGAATACTACTATAAGTATAAATGTATATTTCATTTTATTTTGTATTCTCAATAATTACAAATTTTGTAGGACTAATATAACATACCTTTATTTTTGTAGGACATTGTATTATTTGGTAAAAAATATTAACCTATCACGTGATATATTTGTCCTACAGTTACTAATTTTAAAAAAAGTCTTGCGGTATTGACAACTTTTGAGCGTAGGACCAAGATGACATACCACGCAATTTGTAGGACGTTGTGGATAGTAAACTATCCAAATGTTAGCTAACCAATAAAAAAAATCAGCTGGTTAGTAATTATTTTCCATGACCTTGTTTATGATACATGTTGGAGAGGGGGGACTCCCTAACAAAACCTTATATTTTGTAGTACAAATATTTTTTCACGTTATTTAGATCATTATCTCGATGATTAACAAAGAAAAATTCGGTTACTAATAAGTTTTAAAAATTCGTCGTATTGACATGTTTTATCCTTGCTACCAATGATATATTATACAAATACGACGTAGATATCGCATTAGCACTTCAAAAGTGAGGCGTTCGAATTCGGGCAATTGGTGTAATTTCATCTAGTCGCATAGCAACGGCGACAGAGGAAAGACCTCAGTGCTGTCAACATAATTTATTTCGAAAATATTGTCTAAAGTGTCGAATTGTGTGTTTTAAGAGTGTTAAAACAATGGTGCAAAAATATGAAACTAAATGGGACCTACACACCATACGTAAGTATATAAATACCACACAAAATTTAATTTTTATTTTAAATTAGCAAACACCACCTTCAAATGTGTAAGAAGGATCGCCAAATACAAAGATTGTTAAGTGCGATAGGGACAAAAAGCGTACGTCATAGATTAACAAGTCAGAAGCGAAACCGATCATACAGAAAATTGACGATGACAGAACCTGCACCATCGGTTGTTTACCAGTGGCAGGTCGCTCATACGTTACCACCATGTGTAGGTACCACCGCAATGTCTATTTCCCCCGCCACACGGCAGTTTAAATGCCATGTTATGTTCCGGTTCAAAGGACATTCTCGCCCGAGTAATCGCTGTACTTATACTTAAGATCTTATGTCTCGGGATGGTGAGTACAGTGAAAGCCAAGCATTGCTTTGTAATTTAAGGTGTCTTGGTTTCGCTTATGTCTACGAGCGGTCATACCACTTGTCATTAATACAACAAATAATAATATTATTAAGAAATCGATTTTTCAGTGCCTGCTTACCATAATTTTTTATTTTTTCAAGTTTGTAAGCAAATAAAAATATATTTGTTACAGGATGGCGTACCACATGTAGACTCATGTAGCAACCTCAAAGTTAATATATTATATACTTATAAAACCAAATAGGTAGTTTTATTTATCGTCACCCTTCTGTCTTTACCGCTTCGATTCTATGTTTGGATAGCGCAATGCTATCTCTTTTCGTCTCGTACTTTCTGTATAATCTGTTTCATTCACTAAAATTGTCATAAAGTATTAACAAATGAGTATGTATATGCATAGCAGCACAGTTTTGAACGTCACGACATATGGATATGCGTCATCTTTATTAAAACATCATTGCTTGCTACCCTACTAAGCTACCATTTACCAACGTTAAGCTGAAAACACATTGTAGGTTTTTGTCTTACGCATAGAGTAAAGAGTACAAAACTATGGTAAAGAGCGCGACTGATATGGTTCGTACGGTAGTGCGATTCACGTAACTTTTTGACGCGCCGATCAAGTTGCGGTGCGGTTACAATTAAGTTTACGTTTTGGTACAAAATGGTATTCTTGTAAATGTTTAGCTGCGCGTGAGCTGCGCGCGAACTGCGCGTCAACTGTACGTCAGACGTATGAAATTTGTTTGACCTTAGATTATATACTCGTCTAGATGACACATCACACCTCACCGCACGGCTCTAAAAAAGTCTACCAAATTTGGTAGACTCGCTTCTCACGTACGTCAGTGTCATTTGAACTACATATGGATAACGTGCTCCCGAAAAATAATTAATTATGCCGGTTTGTGCTGTCGAATTGTATCGCAATTGTGTGGGAAAACTGTATAATAATACCAATATCACTTTCTATCGGTAACATTATTGTTAAACCACTAATATTTGAAGGAAACATGAACTTTTAATTCATTATTTTGAAGACGAGTTTCATTGGCCAGTGTTGTCAATTTATTACTAGGAAGATTTGTTGTAACTATGGGAGAAACTATAAAACACAAATATCATTACATAATATTTTGATCAGAATAACAACAAAAAGAATGGCATTATTTATTTAATGAGTAAATAATACTTACCTACACGACTCTCATATGTGAGAGGCCATCTGGGTAGGTACCACCGCAATGTCTATTTCTCCCGTGAAACAACACTGCTTAAATGCACTGTTGTGTTTCGGATTGAAGGACATTGTAGCCAGAGCAACTACTGGACATATTGAGACTTAACATCTTATGTCTCAGGATGGCGAGCGCAGTGGAATATTGCTACTGTTCATGAGCGGTCCTATCGCTTACCATCAGGCGAACGGCTTGCTCGTCTCGCCATTCAATGCAATAAAAAAAAAAAAAAAAAAAAAAAACCACGACGACATGCACTTCATAGTAATTTTATTAATTCTTTGCCTTGCATGTGTATTACCATTCAAAATTTAACAACCGGTACTGCTATTGTCATCTTTGAAGAAACAGCGAGAACGTTTTCAAGGTCCTAATAATATTTTTAGACTTCCTACGGATTCCGTACTAGCAAATTGCTGGAGAGACATTACAGAGCGGAAACGAAAAGAAGACCATTCGTAGCCTCACATGACTTCAGTTGTGTGTTCCGAACATTTTACTTATGATGATTTATATTTTACATAAATACAGAAATCAGATAACAGCCCAGGCAATAAATCCAAAGAGTTAATTCTATTCGGAAACAAACACTAGGAGATGGATTTAGATCTTTATTGTTTTTACTAAAATGCGTTATAAATATAATTAATAGTATGATTACTTTAAATAAAGAAAAATATTTTATTTAACCTATTTTGTATATCAAATAATGGGGAAAAGTTAAGTTAATAATGTGGAGTAGGCATCCCTAAACACACTCACCTTGACAGATGGATTACAATAATTACACGACCGGTACTCACACATATCAACGAAAGTGAGGACACTTTTAGCGCATCGTTTGTTGACATTGCTCAATCTAGACGAGTATATAATCTAAGTGTTTGACATTGACATATAGGCGCAGCAGTAGAATTACGAGTAAAATACATTAAAGCGCTCGCGTGACGCGAACTTGACGCGAGCGTATTACGAGAATATGAAAAGGGCTGTTTTGATCGAAACTTAACCGCAACTGCACTGCAGCTGAACTTATTATATTACGTGAATCGCCCTACGGGTCGTCAGAGGGCCCACGTACGTTTCCATTTTTTTTAATTTCATTGACAAAGGACGGTTTTCTCTTCTGCCAATGACTAAGCTTTAAGGGATCGAAGAGTCGATTTTGATGTACTCTTTATCTCATCTCTATATAAACAAATAAATAATATATTTTTCTAAATGAAATCAATCCTAGTTGGCGCTTATTATAAACAGTTCTAAGTCTGTGATAACCTGTGGTACTATCACATTCGAGTTTGCAACGGTTTTATTGTCAAAATCAATGATTCAATCAATATTAAAGCACACATCAATCAATTATATAATACTACTAGCGGCCCGACCCAGCTTCGCCTGGGTGCATATATTTTTTGATTCCACTCCACACCAAATACATGTAGTTTTTCGTATAAACTCTTGTATGCCTAAACTTGACGTAGCTATCCTACTGTCCGGCTCAATCCCGTCTCATCCGCCTGTTCAGTCTCTTCCCAATCCGTCCCGTCCCTTCTCTTTATTATCCATCCCCTTTTATAATTCGTCCTAACAAATCAGTCATCTATCCCAGCCCTCTCCCGTACCTTCGATTCTATTTTACTTTATGTCCCTTCTCTCCATAACCATCCATATACATCTTATATATAAAATAGGAATGATTAATAGTTAATATGAGAGTTACACTGAGATAGCAAAATAATAATTGTCATCGTTACTACTACACTTGATGCATAAACAATAATGATGGCCGACAACTGTGTAGGGAGTGAGAATGAAAGGAGACCGGCTTCGTTCTCATCCCTACTCCGTGCTGTTTACTGGGTCAGAAGTGATACCTGTAGACATCTGGCGGGGATAACTAATTAAATGACGATTGATCAGTTTTCGACCGGAGAGGAAAAATTATTAAATTACTAAAATGGCTATTAAAAAATAAGGGTTGATCGTAGAAGGGTGAAAATTGAGGATTGTATGTATTTTTGTATGTTGTATCATAAAAAAATAGAAATTAAAAATTTTGTCTAAAAAAAAAAATTTTTTGGGTTGGACTACCCCTAACATTTAGGGGGATGAAAAATAGATGTTGGCCGATTCTCATAGATACCGGATGAGCACAAAAAATTTCATCAAAATCGGTCAAGCCGTTTCGGAGGAGTATGGCAACGAAAACTGTGACACGAGAATTTTTTCGCAAGTTACATGGAAAATAGGCAGCAATACGTGGAATATGCGGGAAACGTGTCAGAACCATATTTCACACGATCTGGCGTAAGTCAGGGTACTAACCTTGGACCATTACAGCTCATTATATTGGTAAACGACCTACCTAAGGTGCTTGAATGCGCTAAGTGTTTGCTGTTTGCTGAAGCTATAAAAAAAAAGCTAAATAATAATATTTTTTTTATTTTAGCTACCTATTAAAAGTAGTGACGACTGTAAGAAGTTGCAGAAGGACATAGACAGAGTGGTAAATTGGTCGGAACAAAATAAACTGGAGTTCAACACCTCTAAATGTGTGACTATCACATTCTCTAGTTCACACAAACCAGTTCTATGGAAGTACACCTTGTACGGGAACACTATGATAAGAGTAAAATCAGTTCGGGATTTAGGGGTGATTTTTAACACTAGGCTACATTTTCGCGAGCATATTGTTAAAATTTGTCAAAAGGCATTCAGAAATTTGGGTTTTTTGTTGCGTATGGTTCGTGTTTTTACAAATATCCATGCAATCATAGCCTTATATAACGCGTTAGTAAGGAGTGTGCTTGAGTGTAATGCAGTTATTTGGGCTCCATATGAGACTAAATATAGTCTCATGCTGGAAAGAGTACAAAATAAATATATATGGTTCTTATACACGAAGCAATATGGAGTATATCCCTATTACCCATTGATGTATCCAAATTTATTTATTTTGGGAATGGTTGGATATAGTGAATTATGGGTCAGGAGAGACTTTACGCTCATCTCGTATATATTTAAAATCCTTAGAAGTATGGTAGAAAACAGCACATTATTAGGGCAAATAGGGTTACTGGTTCCAAACAGATACGTTTGGAGACGGCGGCGACCACAGTTACTGGCGATACCGCGTGCTCGTACAAATATGCTTAAAGAGGCGCCTATAACTCGCGCTCTTCGAATACTTAACTTAATTGCACAGGAAACAGACTTATTCCATTGTTTCCTGAGTGAATTCACAAAAATAGCGATGAATATCATTTGTTATAAGACAAAATGAAACATAAAAAAATAAAAATTACTATGCTGCACTACTGCATTAGGGTATCCTGTAAAAGTAGATGTAAGTTTGGAAATAAATAAATAAATAAATAAAAATTTTTATATATTAGATAGCAGCGAAACCCGGCGTTGCTCGGGTTAAAATACATCGCATGTTTAATGGTATAAAAAATATTTAAAGATCTAATTTCTAAAGTAAATGTTAAACATTTTTATCTTAGATGTTGAGAGATTTATTCAACTATTAAACATACGGTGTATATAGAGTGCATTAAATTAAATAACGAATTAACGATTTGAAATAGTTATAAGAAAAATAAGAAACACTTTAGTAAATGATAAATGTATGTTTTATTTATACAATTATTTACATATTGTATTGTACATATTACATATGACAAACACATATTCATATTACGTATCATCATATTATGTATTTACACTTTCTATTTTAGTTAATTTTTTTGTTAATTTCTTTTTATAATACTTGTTTATAAACTATATTTATCGTTTTATTGTCCGGACTGTAAATGAACAAATTTCGAGGTGATCCTACTCGTGAGCATGCGACGTATAATTGGCCGTGTGCAAAGCATGGTTCTTTCAAGTCAACGCCACAGTATTGAATAGTTTGGCCCTGTGCTTTGTTGATAGTCATGCTTTAAGCCAACTTCACCGGAAATTGTAAACGTTTAAAAGTAAAGGGCAATCTATTTGAAATTAAAGGTATCCGTGGTATAAATACTGTCTGTCCTTTTCCTTTACCAGTCATTATACTGGCTTCAATGATGTTCGTTTGTAGCTGTTTAATGTAGAGTCTCGTGCCATTACACAGTTTCGGCGAATTCAGATTTCGTAATAAAATAATTGGTGAACCAACTTTTAACTTAAGACAGTGTAATGGCATTCCTGGAGGATTTAATGAATTTAAAAATTCAGTAGGGAAATTGACGCTTTCTTCTTCATCAATCATTGTATCAATTGATGTGTAAATTTTCTCTTCTCCCGGAATCTTTTCCTGGATGATGTTGTTGATGCCGTTGACAATGTCGTTTTTCGTGGCTAAAATAATTCGCTCGCGTAACCATTCTGAATTGGTATAATTCTCAGCAATACTTAGATATACTTCATTTATAAGTTTTTCCGGTGTTTCAACTATATTACATAACTCATTATACTCAGTTCAGTTCTTATTTTTGGCTTTTGCGTTATTACCACCCCGCAATTCTGCCAGTGTCAAGTTATATAAACAGAAAATGAAAATGAAAATTGTGGAGTCTATTTTCCAAGTCGACATAAACCTGCAACACACAGAGACGAACACATTTCTAACTATGGGTAAAAATGATAAATACATAGACAATTTAGTATAATACAAGAATATTATGTATATATATTTAATATTAATATTGTTAAATTAAATTTTGATACTATTAGTGTTAATACATTTATTTAATAAATTTATAAATGGAGTAGAAGTGAGGGTGAGAAGCGTTTTCATGCAGGTGGGACGGGGAATTTCTGGAGGGAGAATTTCATAAAGTGGGAGGCGTAAATTAGGGCAGCTAAAAAATATATGGTCCAGGTCGCCCTCATCCAATCCACATTCGCAGAGGGAATGATCTCGAATTTTGATTTTAGCCAAGTGAACTGGAGTGCAGCAATGGTTTAAGCGCATCCGACATATTATTGAGGAGGAGGATTTGTCTAGATGTGGAAACTTAAAAAACCATGGCTTAGGAGGGATTTCTGGTTGAATAGAGCCATAAAATTTTCCCTTTATGTTTTTAGAAGTTTCCCACTCCTTACTCCATGCTTCCATCATCCTCTCCTTCATGTTTGAACATACGTCAAGAGGGATAATTTGGAAGTGCTCAAGACAGCCAGAAATAACAGCCTGTTTAGCACAAGAGTCCACTGTATCATTACCTAAGATTCCCGAGTGACCAGGTATCCAGGCTAAGACAACTTTTAGGCCAATTTGGTAGCATTTAAAAAGATATTCTTTGATTTTGAGGATTACTGGAAATCTAGATTTTAATTTAAATGAGTTTGACGCAATAGACTGAAGACAGCTTTTGGAGTCTGAAAAGATAATGACATTATTTAACTTATGTGAAATTACAAAATTAATGGCTTCCAAGATTGCAATAGCTTCACCTCCAAAAACAGTGGTTACCGAAGGGCATTTATAGCTCAAAATAGTCCTATATGCAGGAATCCACACTGCAGACCCAACAGGACTGACATTTGATAGCTTGGAAGCATCGGTATATATTGATAGCCAGTTTGGGAATTCTGAAGACAGCCTTTGTTTCAGTAATTTAGCAGCTCCTACAGTGCCTTTCTGTATACCAAAATCTAAAAGTACTTTAGGTTGGAATGCCAGAGCATTGTATGGTAAAGAAAAAAAGAGATTGAAAGGAAATTGGAGAATTGGGTCAGTCAGGCGGGAGAATTTGATGAAGCTACGAAGTAAACAGGGTAAATCAAATATTGAATTGTAGCCTCTACTTTCTACAATATTAAGTAGGGAATTAAGTTTTGCAAGGAGAGGGTGTTGCGAATTTTGAGACAATTTAAATAGAAATTTATCTGCGATAAATTGCCTGCGCAGATATAGAGGAGGTTCCACGCATTCTACCTGCATTGCATTGATAGGGGAGGATTTCATTGCTCCCAAGATTAAGCGAAGGCAACTTGATTGAATTTTTGATAGCCTTTCCAAGGCTCCTTTGTTACCAGGGTCCAATAGAAAACAGCCATAATCTAGATAACTACGAATGATAGCATTATATAAAATTTTTTGGGTGAAGGGGTGGGATCCCCACCAAACACCAGACAAAGATCTAAGAATATTAATATTTTTATTGCATTTAGAAACTAAATATTCACAGTGAGAGGCTCCTGTCATTCTGGACTCCAACCAGATACCCAGAAATTTTACTTTATGTTCTTGGGGAATGGGCTCATTCTTCACAAATACGTTAATTAATGGAGTATTTCTACGCCTAGTGAATACCACTGTACTAGATTTTGAGGGGGAAAGTGAAAGACCATGATTACTCATCCAAGATTCAAGAGAAGACAAAGCGTCGTTAAGAAGGGAAGATGCATGATTCGGATTCTCAGAAGAGATGTAGAGCGCGAGATCATCTGCATATTGAAGGATTGAACAATATTGATTGACGGCTTGATCGAGATCTCGGGTATAAACATTGTATAAAATGGGACTGAGGACAGATCCTTGGGGTAAACCCTTCCACACAATCCTAGGATTTGATAAGGAATCCTGAGTTTTTATTACAATACTACGCTCCATAAGGAGATTGCAGATGAAATATGCCAGCTTGGCAGGAATCCTCAGCTGAACAAGCTTGTTCCTGAGGACTGGAAGCAAAACATTATCATAAGCAGACGTAATATCCAAGAAAACCCCAACTAGAAATTCATTTTTGAGGATAGCAGAGTAAATGTCGGTGGTAAGGATACCAAGACTGTCCATGGTGCTCATATCCTTTCGAAAGCCGAATTGAGAATCCGATAGTAAGTTATTATTTTCGAGATACCACTCCAGGCGATGTTTAATCATGTGTTCTACAATTTTTAATAAAACGGATGATAATGCTATTGGTCTTCGGCTATTGGGGTCAGATGGATTTTTTCCTGGTTTCAAAATAGGAATAATTAATTGGGTTTTCCATGCTTTCGGAATTTCCTGGGAATCATATATCAAGTTTATTAAATTTAAGAAATACTGTTTGTTTTTTTCGGATGATTTTACAAGGAAGGAGTAGGGAACATTATCTAAACCAGGTGAAGAGTCAGAGAGACCCTCTAGAGCTAAATTAAGCTCATTGAGGGTAAAGGAATTATCAAAGAAAGAGGATGATGATGACGGAATTAACAAAGTGGGTAAGGTATCTAAATAAGGAACTGTAGGAGGAGTCAATTTATTAGCAAAGGCATCTAGCCAAGATGAAGGATCATTGGACTGGACACTCTCAATGCCAAATGAACCCCTATAACGTCTAATTTGCTGCCACACTAATGTAGACGGAGTTCTAGGAGACAATGATTCGCAAAAACTGCGCCATCCAAGTTTCTTTTTAGACTTAAACATTTTTTTTGCTTTCGCCACTTTATGGCGAAAGTTAATAAAATTACTAATGGTCATTGCTGAATTATACATGTGTTCAGCCTCTTTTCTCTCTCGAATAGCAGACGAGCAATCTGAATCCCACCAAGGGGTTGAGATTTTAAAATTGTGTTTTTTTTTTTTGGGAATATGTTTGTTAGCACTAGATATAATAGCATTTAAATAATTTGAATATGATGAAAGGACATTGTTGTTATTAGGCATTTGAAGATTATTTATTGAATCGTCGAGACAAGCAGAGTAGGATTCCCAATCTGCATGGGAGACCCTGTACTTTAGGGTGGGGGTAAAATTAGTAGTAGGAATTACTCTATTTGAAATATTTAGTATAATAGGGAAGTGATCGCTGCCATGGGAAGAGGAAAGAATAGACCAAGACATAAGAGAAGATATGTTAGCAGAGCAGATAGAAAGATCCACTGCACTTTTAGGATTTTGAGAGGGTAGTACCCTACGAGTAGGTGACCCATCATTTAAAATGCACAGGTTCAAGTCATCGCACATGTCAATAAGGGAGCAACCAAAACCATCATTATGACTGCCACCCCAAGTCATGTGATGTGCGTTAAAATCACCCAATAGGATGATAGGAGGAGGAATAGATGAAATAATGTTACGGATGTCTTGGATTAAAGATATATTAGGGTGAGGGATATAAATTGCTATAATGGAAATATTTTCTACTTTAGCTGCAATTATGTTTATGTTAGTGCTAAAAGGAGGAAGAGAGATTTTAGAGAAGGTTAAAGAGCGTTTTATGAGTAATGCACATCCTGCATATCCATCAGATCTGTCATCTCGAAGACAAGCATAACCGGAGACTCTGAATCTCGATCCTGGTACCAGCCATGTCTCGGAGATGGCCAAAACAGAAGGGGAGAATTTCAATATAAGATGAATTATTTCGTGTTTTTTAGAGTGTAGACTTTGACTATTCCACTGAATTATTGTTGTTATTGGGTCCATAATTACTTAAAAGGTTATTTAAAGAAGAAAGTGTACTGGCAACGTGGGACGGTAAAGATGAATTATTTTGTGAGATAAAATTGATTATAATCTGAACAAATAAATTAAGAAGGTTCTCAAATTGATTGATCTGAGGTGAGGAAGAAGAAGAGTTTAAAAGAGCACAACCATTAGGTTGGGAGGAGGGAGGGTCAGAAATGATTGATTGGTGTAAGGAATTGTCAAAAGATTTACTCAGAGGAGCTTTGGGACGGGGATTGGAAAATATGGTTTTATTATAGGATTGAGAGGAAGATATTTGTGGGGGGGAAATGGGGACTGAGATGGGCGATTGGGAAATAATATTAGTAGCAGGGTGTGATAATACCTCAGAAAATCTTTTTTTGGTTAAACGTGGATACTGTTTCTGAGCTTCCTCATATGATATGCTTTTCTCTGCCATTGTTTTTTTGATAGACACTTGCCTGTCATACTCAGGGCAGCATCTATTGTTGGCAAAATGATGCCCCAAGCATGACAAACAAGTGGCTTGATTTTCGGCAACATTACATGTGAGTGCATCGTGGGGTTGGGAACATTTAAAGCAACGGGGAGGGGATCTGCATTGGATTTTAACATGTCCAAAACGGCAGCAGTTCATGCATTGAATAGTTGGGAATTGATATGTTTCAATAGGGATAGAAGTATGGAACGAGTAAATTCTTTCTGGCAGGATCTGCCCCTGAAACGTGAGGACTACAGTTTGAGTAGGTGACCAAGTAGTTTCCTCATTATTAGTTAATTTTTTGCTAAGGCGGCGAGCCTTTAGTACGATGCCACATCCGTAGGGTAGGACAAGGCTCTCTACGAACTCATCCATGGAGAAGTCTACAGGGATATTCTTAGCAATGCCCATACGTGTGATGTTATATGACGGTATGATGGCTGTATAATTGTTTTTAGAGAGAATTTCATTGCCCAAAAAATTATTTGCATCTGTTGCCGAGCAGAACTCGACAGAAATTTTGTTTCTGCCAATGCGTTTAACGCCATCTTGTTTGATATTTTTAATTTTATGTTTAAATAAAAATTGACCAAATTTAATGGGTCGTATAGATAACCCTGATGCGAGTTCCGGTTCGGATCTGGATACTTGCACGATGAAAGGGCCTTTGTCAGTATCGGAGTATGTGTTGATACCAATGACCAACTTAGGGTGTACAAATAGGCGCTGAATAGAGGCTGAGGCCGAGTCAACATCCGTTATTGTTTTTTAGGATTTACATTGTCATCTGTTACTAAACGGCGTTTAGCAGACGACACTGCGGGAGGGACCAAAGGAACATGAGTATCCGGAGGGTCTGGAGGGTCAGGAGGATCTACCTCCATAATTGTAAAAAAAAGAAAAGTTTAGTAAAACAACAAAAATAGTTAGTAATAAATCTCACCACATATACCAGACAGACACACAACACAAAATTAGACAAATATTTAAAGAATCTACTTGGAAAAATCCAATAATATCAAAAAATAACAATTGTGAAATGACACTGACAGTTATCCCATCAACGTCAAAACGCAAAGTCCTCATTATACTCGGAAATCGAATTCGAGATCAAAAATGTAAACAAACAAATGTCATTGTAAAAGTGACATTTCAGGGTTATAAAACATTTTCTCAAAAATATATTGGGTATAATTTGATTAGTGAATAGATTCAAATGTTGCGAGTACTATGTTTTATTTATTTATATTTATTTTGGAATTTTGAACATTTTGAATGTTTTATTATGCCTTTCGACGTGACCCTTGACTTGGGCCCAAACAAATTCTAATGGGTTTAACTCACAGTGATTTTCAAAGACCATAGTGCGTTCGGCTAGGAACAAGAGCGCCAGAAATCTTAGGAACAAAATAGAACAAAAACTTAACAGAAAACGTGAAACCAGCTTCACGGCGTTTTAACTTTATCACATGATGCACATTCATCAAGTTAAGCAACTAAATGAACTAAAGGGAGGTGTCGCGGGCGTCAAAGCGACGTATAGGTAGTTAAGGAGACGAAATTAAAAAAAAGTTTTATTTCAGTGACCTAAGGTTACGAATTTCTGCATAATACCTGTAGCATAAAATATTTTCGTACCATTTTTTTCACATACTTAAAAAAAGAAGTTGAAATTGTAGTTTATGTAAATATTATGCCAAATAATTTTTATTTGGCTTTGTTTTATACTTATTTAACGAATGAAAATAATTCCAGCCTGTTTTTTTAACGGTTGTGAACAAACTACCATGACAAATTATTTTATTGTAGCGGTAACACTTTTGTTTACATTTTTGATCTCGGATTCCATTTCCGAGTATAGATAATGTGATTTGGCCAGTACTTTCGTCGATTGGATAGGTGCCCTCTCCTATTTGTAACAGTTTTTCAGAAAATTCTTGCGCGTTTTCATCTCCTGAAATTCGCGCTCTCATATTTGTTGTTAATTTAATTATTTTTGCGTCTTCCCATATGACCGACTTCTTTATGCAAGCGTTAATTTCATCCGCCGGCGTTGATTTCGGAATGACAGGTAGCGTTTGACGAAAATCGCCTGATACCCATCGATATCAATGTTACACTAGATAAGACGTTCTTTGTAACAAACGTGTCCCACCCAAGTGCGGTGCATGCACCGCACACGAATCAGTCTGCCGCGTGACGGCCGCGCAATAGTATGCCTCTTTGTTTATATTTATAAGTAATTTATTTTGACTTTTCCCCGTCAAACCGACAGCGAAATTTTCTTAAGTTACAATATAATTAAAGAATACAACGTAAGTGATATAATGTTGCAGAATAATGCCGATAATACAGATCTTTTATTTATTAATGGATTAAATATATTTTAGAGCTCGTTAAAATACAAGGTGAGCTCCTTAATCGTGTATCTCATTTCCGCGCATAAAAATTGCCCGTCGAGTGAGAGAGACGAACTATGTAAGATATAGATTATTCAAGGGACATTCATATCAGTGGACCAAATAGGCATAAACTATTCGAATACATTACAAATACAAATATGTAGGAAGGATGTAGTTGCAAATTGATTTCAGTATTTTATTTTAATCATATGTTGTTAATTAATAACTCAAAATATGTGTGTTGTATGTATGTTTTGAAACAGTGGATAGTATTTAGACCCCATTTCTTAATATGAATTACTTAATGGGCTATTCGAACCCATTGTTATTGAAGACTAATACCATTTAAAATTGTTTTATATTCTTCCGCGTCGGTTACGAAAAAAGGAGATCTCTATAATATTTGTCCAGAATTATTGGAATGGATATAAGTGGCTGCCATTAGAACATACCTATATTTGTTCAATTTATTTTCGACACGAAGATTTCAGATATTCCAAATGCGGTAGTCATTTTTGTATCAGCTTGTTAAAAATTCATAAATGTTATTATAATAAATGTCAGACTGATTGTACACTGATTGACTGCTTGACAGACTTGTACACTTGTAAGAGTATTTAATTTCATTTACATCATTTCCATTAATTATTCACGTAAATAAAAAAAAACATTGCAAATATATTATTGCTATGACGGTATTTATACTTAGGCAGTATCTTAGGCAAAGCTATTATTGACATGAACTGTCTTATCTGTCTAATAATCTTTGATCATAATTTGTAATATTCAAGTAAACGTACTAGATGTCGCTATTGAGCTTTTGACAAATACGGGACAAATAGTTTCTATGACGCGCCTCGTCTATCGGTAGAATATAAGTCAATGCTGATACCTAATATTAACAATACACCTCCCATTATATTCGTGTTGTCACGTAAATCTTGAAGTGTTCTATTGAGTGCTTCTAGTGATTTTTTATGGGCCATTGTGCTTTCATCCCATATAATGGCTTTGCACTGTTTCAATATTTGTCCACGTGCTGATGATTTTGTGATGTCACATACCGGGAATTCATAGTCAGCTACCTTAGATTATATACACGTCTAGATGACACATCAAACCTCACCGCGCGGCTCAAATAAAGGGTAGACTCGCTTCTCACGTACGTCAGTGTCATTTGAACTACATATGAATAACGTGCTCCCGAAAAATAATTAATTATGCCGGTTTGTGATGTCGAATTGTATCGCAATTGTGTGGGAAAACTGTATAATAATACCAATATCACTTTCTATCGGTAACATTATTGTTAAACCACTATTATTTGAAGAAAATATGAACTTTTAATTCATTATTTTGAAGATGAGTTTCATTGGCCAGTGTTGTCAATTTATTACTTGGAAGATTTGTTGAAACTATGGGAGAAACTATAAAACACAAATATCATTACATAATATTTCGATCAGAATAACAACAAGAATAATGGCATTATTTATTTAATGAGTAAATAATACTTACCTACACAATATTAATGAAACCCACGACGACATGCACTTCATAGTAATTTTATTAATTCTTTGCCTTGCATGTGTATTACCATTCAAAATTTCACAAACGGGGTACTGCTATTGTCAACTTTGAAGAAACAGCGAGAACTTATTCAAGGTCCTAATAATATTTTTAGACTTCCTACGGATTCCGTACTAGCATATTGCTGGAGAGACATTACACAGCGGAAACGAAAAGAATACCATTCGTAGCCTCACATGACTTCAGTTGTGTGTTCCGAACATTTTACTTATGATGATTTTACATAAATACAGAAATCAGATAACAGCCCAGGCAATAAATCCAAAGAGTTAATTCTATTCGGAAGCAAACACTAGGAGATGGGTTTAGATCTTTATTGTTTTTACTAAAATGCGTTATAAATATAATTAATAGTATGATTACTTTAAATAAAGAAAACATATTTTATTTAACCTATTTTGTATATCAAATAATGGGGAAAAGTTAAGTTAATAATCTGGAGTAGGCATCCCTAAACACACACACCTTGACAGTTGGATTACAATAATTACACGACCGGTACTCACACATATCAACGAAAGTGAGGACACTTTTAGCGCATCGTTTGTTGACATTGCTCAATCTAGACGAGTATATAATCTAAGGTCAGCTACATTTAATGGTAATTTTAAACCAGAATGCGCTGTTCGTCCACCCTCCATAAGTGTTGCCGCTATCCCAGATGATGATAGGGCGAGAACGATTTCTTTATTTGCACGGATTTCAGCCAAAATTAATGCAAATGCAAAAATGTTTTCCCGGTGCCGCCAGGTGCGTCTAAAAATATTATACCACCTTGCTGCTTTTTATAATAATCCATTATTATATCATATATGCTTGTTTTTAACTTTCAACTAATAATGGCTTGTTGTGTTCGATGTAAAGCTTCAATTCGTCGATATTATAATTGGTTTCTCTTAAAAATTCACTGTTCATAACATCCAAATGACTTCGTTTAGGAGATTGAACACCTAGTTGTATTAACGTTTGGTTAGACATTGCTAAACATTTATCTTCTATCAATATCAAAGCTTTGTTACAAATTTCTTCATTAAAACTAATTTCTAAGTCCGGGTTTTGTTGTCATAATCCAGCCAAGATGTCATCGCTCATATATTCTCGGTATTTTAGCCATAGTCGATTTGGATTAGAAGGAGTACATGTAGTTAATATAATTGCGAATAGCTCACGAATTTGATTTGCTGTTGCACTTTGAGCTGCTTCATTCATAGCTAAGTCCCAATGATTATCGTTTTCGAGTAGACCCAATCTTTGACATGCTTCGCGATATGTATCACAAACGTAACCATTGACAGTTTTTAAGTCTTCAAAACACGTTGGGCCACGAATGTTGTGAAGTAATAAACGTAGATAGAAACATTCAGCGTTTTTTGGATGCACTGTGTAGACTCGTCCTATTGTGTTACTCTTAAACACTCCATCATGTCCTTCTACTGGCATTCCACGTTTCCGGGGATTAAATTGTTTACTTGTTGTATTCCATGTATAATAGCTGGGTACTTCTGAGTAAAATAAAGTCTTAGCAAATGGGTCATTCTGACATAGTTCAAAAAATGCTGTTAAAGTTGTTCGTGTTGGTGGTTCCGTCGCAACTTTTTGTGCCGTTTCTGTAGTGAAAAATACACGTTGTCCATTTTCTAGTTGGACGGACAAATGAAGAACCAAAAAAGAATCAAAATTCGCCAAACCGCTTCATTGGTATTAATGTAACGACCCATTTGATACTGTACTATTTCATCTTGTTGGTTTTCTTTGGTTATCGTAAAGACAGCCATATTACTGCCTTTATTAATATATTTGCATACATATTTTATCGATTTAACAGAACTACAGTATTCAACATTGATATGGGCATTAAACATTTTAGATAGAAGTGGATTATATGGTACTACCAATGATGTTTTAATAAAGATGATCACTGATCACATATCCATATTGCGTGACGTTTAAAAACTGTACTGCTATGCATATACATACTCATTTGTTAATACTTTATGACAATTTTAGTGAATGAAACAGATTATACAGAAAGTACGAGACGAAAAGAGATAGCATTGCGCTATCCAAACATAGAATCGAAGCGGTAAAAACAGAAGGGTGACGATAAATAAAACTACCTATTTGGTTTTATAAGTATATAATATATTAACTTTGAGGTTGCTACATGAGTATACATGTGGTACGCCGTCCTGAAACAAATATATTTTATTTGCTTACAAAATTGAAAAAATAAAAAATTATGGTAAGCAGGCACTGAAAAATCGATTTCTTAATAATATTATTATTTGTTGTATTAATGACAAGTGATATGACCGCTCGTGGACATAAGCGAAACCAAGACACCTTAAATTACAAAGCAATGCTTGGCTTTCACTGCGCTCGCCATCCCGAGACATAAGATCTTAAGTATAAGTACAGCGATTACTCGGGCGAGAATGTCCTTTGAACCGGAACATAACATGGCATTTAAACTGCCGTGTGGCGGGGGAAATAGACATTGCGGTGGTACCTACACATGGTGGTAACGTATGAGCGACCTGCCACTAGTAAACAACCGATACTACAACCGATGGTGCAGGTTTTGTTAGGTGGATATATATATTTTCGTAGTTGTATATTTTTAATCAAAATTAAATGTGCTAAACCAATATTAATCAGTTTTAAAGGCATCCAGTCACGATCCCCTCTTTTTGTCCGAGCTGTGCTTAGTGCATATCCATTTACGTCTCAAAAGCTCATCACGTGGAAATCTGGAAACATTCAATGATATATGTAATATTGTCTTTCAAAATATATGGGGAAGCTAATGTATTTTGTAATGTTCGTGGTTGGATTAAGTTATTTATTATGAAAATAATTCATAACAAATAACTTAATCGTTTTAAATATGATTGAATTAGAAACAAATATACAATTATCCAAATCCATTCCAACTTTCATCGTCAATTTTCTGTATGATCGGTTTCGCTTCTGACTTGTTAATCTATGACGTACGCTTTTTGTCCCTATCGCACTTCACAATCGTTGTATTAGGCCATTGAGGTATTACAACTGGAGCGGACACGTAGAAGAAAAATTGTGCTCATTTCAATATGACAGTGAAGTATAGATAAAGTCGGCAATGTTGCAGATGCGACACTTCAGAAATTTCTACCTATATCTATATACGCCTGATAGAGCCTATAAATTCTTATATTGAATTTAAATTTTTATTTTATTTTCTTTATTTGGAAAAAAATACATTATAGCAAAAAATAAACAGTTAACCAATTAATTAAATATACTGGGTGGAATCGCTTATCGTCCGGAAAATTTAATAGTGTATTGTTTATGTGAAATTAACGTTATTTATACGAGATTTATCATTAAAAACTACAAACTACCCCATAAACAACATCAGTACAAGATATCCCCAAAACGCATATTATCTAAATCACCCTACACTTAAAAGTGCAACATGTCAATACTCAGGCGCGCGAGTGTATGAGTCACGCCACACAACAGCTGACTGTCGCGCATCGACCTTGAACTTACTTTGCGCCTATTTATCGGTATTATTACTCTAAATATTACCATATAACATTTTGATTTATTTAGAATTTTAGTGTGTTAGGATCATTTAAGTAAATTTAGTTGTTGGTAAGTTGTTAAGATTTACATTATTATTTTCATAACGTACCTACTATCTTAGAAAAAGCTGCATATGTTTTTATTTAAACGTTTTAATAAAGTCGAGAATAGACGACTTCGCTGTCGTAGGTCACGGATTCTTGCATGATTAGGAAGTCTGAACTTACCATGATTGAGTAGCCTCGGATAAGTCGTTAAAATAGTTCTTGTGCTGGGAACTCGTGGATTCATCATTCATGATACCATTCCTACGCAAAGACTGCAGATGTTCTGGATCTGCATACATCCTTCTTGCATGACCCAAGTTATCATTGGATCGAACATAGCATGTCATTATTGGCACATACTCACTGTTCGTGTAATCACTCATTTTGACCGCAAGAAACTAACCAATAACCAAAATAATTTCGTACAACGTCACTCGGTACCGAATTTCGCACGACTGAGGAAGTGGCAAGATCCCTGGAAGGTGACGGCGGCGCGGGAGCGGGCGGCGCGGTGCGGCGGCACGCTTTGTACTTGCGCTTGCGGCGGCGCGGCGGTGAGGGCGGCGCGATCAAAGGATTTTATTACTTAGATTTAGAAGTTTCTACTCGAATTCATATTGTATAAAGTAGGGTAACAATAATGTGTATTTATGAAGATTTTTTTCATTTATGTCATCTTTCTCTAAACAACGTTGTTTTATGAATAACTTATTCTAAATTAGTAACTAATAGTGGTAAATTAATTTTACACTACATAAACAAAAACATAAAAAATTAAAATAAGTATGCCAAAGTGTTCTAAATCATGTACCATGCACAATTTTTTTCGTGACGATAAGCGATTCCACCCAGTATAATGTTAACGGAAACTATAATTAAAATGTCCAAATATGCCATATTTTTGTATTAGAAATAAATTAGAATTTTTAAAATATATATCCTATCATCATATACAATATCCACTATCCCTAAATGAAAACTTAAATTTTTACCTATCTGTCACTACATTTATTAATCTATAATTTCATTCAAAAATGGCGGTTGTCAAAACGACTCCGATAAATAATTTCTTAAATTTAATTTCGTGCTTATTTATTTAAAGTACGGTTGATTTACCTATCGAATGAAACTCCATCTTTCTTCCTATTGTTCTGGAATGGTTTTTGCACGTTTTAGCACGCAATACGGCATTTATGGACCAATTATATTTACACCTAATTAGGTCCGTCCACAGACGACTAAAAATACAGACGGCCAACTCCATACAAAATTTTTAACACGTTATGAAAACTCACACATTGAAACCAAACATGCTTTTCTACATATATAATTCATTCAATCTTCATCGGATCTTTCTTTCATTTCATTGATAATTTTGTCACTGACCAATAGTATTAAAGAATTTTGTTCATCGTATTTGAGCCATCTCTTTCGTACGTTATACGTATATATATTTAGATGCGTTTCCGACCAGGGCTAAAAATCGGTACTTTACCGAAATTACCGATTTTGAAATATTTAGGGATGTACGTTATACTTTCAGCATACCGATTTTTACTACCGGAGATTTACCGGTTTTATATTTGGGTTTCATGCTTACATATTCATATTTATGGATTTAAAATAAAAATAACAAATAAAACCAAGTTATAATTCTAAACCTTTACTCAACAATATATTCTTTGATTTATTTGATATTATATTTTTATATTACAACACTTTTATTGTAACATTTTTATCCTAATGAATATTATAACCTACAATACTTTTTTATACATCTTAAGATTAATTTAAACATTTTCAATTTGTTAATATCGCTTAATTTTATCTCTTAAAATTCTCTTAATTTTAGGACCAATAAAACAATGCCAAATGTAAGAACATGACTACATAATTCAAATATGCATTGACAAATAAACATTTGAATGGAAACATTAATTGTTGCAAATTATATTTTACAATACCATGAACCAGCACAAGATTGCTTTGATTGTAAATGTTATCTAAGAGACAATTAACATAAAGTAAATAACAAACAAAACGATTTAGCTTACTTTTGTAGAAATTGAAAAGCAAAAACAAGACTCACATAATTAAAATAATATAAAACAAATAGTTATTTAAATCATTGAAAACATTAAATGCATCATGCATTACTAAATACTAAAACTTTTTTGATCCATTATTATAATAAAGGAATAGGCAAAACATATGTTTGAATATAGTCATTTTAAAGAATGTTAATGCTATTACTATTATAGTATGCACAATATAGGTCTATAATATACTTTTATAAACTACTGCATTGAGCTGGATTTGAAAATATAACCAAAATCTTTAGCAAATGCATTTTTATGAGAATCTTAATTATATCAAGAAGTATAAATATTATAAACAGATTATTAATGAACATAATTACTTCTGTTGTGATTTAACCTTCGCCAATATTAACATATAAGTCTACAGTGTAGTGATCCTGCAGACGCAGTAGAGACTTTCTTTGGTTTTCCAATGATGAACCCATTTGCCTGCGAATTGCTTGGACTGGAAATTTGACCCGAGGCTAGCCTAGAAATTATAAAACAATTAATAAAGAAATAACTACTATAAGGGCTCAATCTGTTGAAGTTGACTGCTTCCTGACTTTACATACATATAACCATAAAACATTGGATAGTTATAAATGAATATGTTATGAACTTGGAAATACCTATACCGAAAAATGGCTTTAATCTTACACTGTACTGTGCTGGAACGACTCATTTACTTTTCGCTGCAGAGCACAATCCTCCTGTACAGTCGAGAGTACGAATGAAAGGAGTAAGGCTACATAATTCATCAACTCGACACTAACAAAAAGTTAACCTTATCATGTGTTCAGAGATCTAATAAATCTGTATTTTAATGGGTATTTATTTCAACTATTTCAACTTATTGTTATTTCTTATATTCCTGTAGCAGATTAAACTAGAAATAGGGTCACAGCGGAATAACATATTATTATATTTACCTTAATTATGTCAGATGAGGTTAGATTTATGTTTTTCAATAATTTGGTATTTCTTACTCCGCCAACGTAGCTGTTCACTTATTAAAGTGTTTGTATATTTTGTTTGTGAAGGCTGCACAGATATTTCTATGTTTTTTTCGTTTGTGCACTCGGGAACAAAACACATAACTAAAATTAATAATTATCACGTAAATCACAAGTCTTTAGATACGATTTACACAAACAAAACTATATCATGTTTGTACTGCTAAATATTTACGTTACTGATTACAAAACAGATGAAATAACATGCAATTAAAAGTAAAATAAGCAAATCAAAACTAAACAACAATCGACTGTTGAAAAATATGGCAGCAATATGGCGGCGACAGCGCACGCCGGCACACGCACACATCCATAAAAGTGGCGGAGCGTGAAAGAGATGGGGCGAAAACGGCATATGAGAAAGCGAGATAGAAATTTGCGTCACTTTTTAAGCCTGAGTTAAACCGGCCTGGGTCCGTCTTCGCTGAAACGTCAGGAACGACTGACAGCCTAACGGTACATGTACTCTTGCGAATGTTCCAAACTATTTGGTCTTGATGTCCCCTCCAGTTGTGTAACTCAATGTATTAGGCGATCCTTCTTACACAATTGAAGGCGGTGTTTGCTAATTTAAAATAAAATTAAATTTTGTGTGGTTTTTATATACTTACGTATGGTGTGTAGGTCCAATTTAGTTTCATATTTTTGCACCATTGTTTTAACACTTTTAAAACACACAATTCGACATTTTAGACAATATTTTCGAAATAAATTATGTTGACAGCACTGAGGTCTTCCCTCTGTCGCCGTTGCTATGCGACTAGATGAAATTACACCAATTGCCCGAATTTGAACGCCTCACTTTTGAAGTGGTAGTGCGATATCTACGTCGCATGTGTATAATATATCATTGGGTACTACCCATTGATTGTTAACTTGAATTTCTTCATTACCTCGTATTTTTATTTTAGCCGGAAATCCACCCTGTTCTGGTGATCGACGTCTATATTTAGGAAGTCTTTTACTGTTTCCTCTGGAGTTGATTCTTATAAACTGACACTTGACAGAAAACTGTCATTTTTGTGTTTACTCTGTTTTGTCTTATTTTCAAGTTGTTTGGAGTACCTATAATCACCTATAATTCCTAATTTCTTGGCTAACGAACTTTTTTTGTAGTTATATATTGTTTGTTGTTTTCGGGCAGAACTCACCACCACCAGTCGTACAGTGTTTTCACATCTTAGCTTGTGTACATTGACGGGTTATGTTTTGGTGATGTCTACATCAAGCAATATCTCACAATCGACCTACTCGCCGTCGGAACCAGAAACTCCGCAAGTAAGATCCTTACATAAATCTAAATTGCCGCTACCTGTATTCAATTCTTTACGAAGGTTAGACCGTTAATTTGTGTGTAATTTGTTGTTAAGTATAACTTGTGTCGTCAACAATAAAAAAAACCGAAGCAAGTTTGCTTGCTGTGTTTTCGTGAAAGATCATATTTTTTTTATGCGTTTTATTTCTTATATGTTATTTTCATTCTAATATTTTCTGTAGTAATAAACGAACTGCAATTGATGTTCTGTTAGTTTTATGATAACTATGTGTTTGTAGGGTACAACACAAAACCGGATTCAAAACTTCGACCAGTCTCTAAATCACACAGATATCGGGCACAGCATTGAACAGTCCGTTAACAGTGCTCAAAAGGAAGACCATCAAAAAAGGATTCAAGTCTTGAGAAAAGAACTGGAATATTTGAAGTCCACAGAATGGGAATTTGAATATGATAAAGGCTTTGCTCAGTAACCACAAATTGGCAAAATGATCTCGTATATTACTTCGGTTTTTAGCTACTTTTTTGGCAGCAGTAAAGATGATGATAATGATGATGAGAGAGAAGACTTCCTTGCTGAACAACTGATCACCTTAGAAGTTTCAAATCAAACTCCCCATGATGAAATCAATGAAGTCCAAGAAATACCCAAAACTGCCAATTGCTTTCAGAGAACAGGTAAAGTTGATTTTGTGTGTTCTAGACCAATATAAACAAAAGCTTTCAAATAATCATAAAGCTATGCAAATCACCAGAATAATAATATCAAAAGTGAAAGGAAGTTCCATGGTGAATGTAGGCTTATCTTATGAAACTCCATCATAACCTGTTGAAATGTACATCCAGCTAGCTTTTTGCAGCTTTTATTAGGTTGTCTGTTTACCTGAAAAGAAAATGTAGGCCCCATCCAGCACTTGTGCAGTGCAGTTTTTCTTTTCGCATTTATGTAATAGCAAAAGTAAGTATATAAATTAGTGTTAAATTTTTAATTTTCTTTTTTTAGGCATAATAACATATATGGGAGATGACTACATTCTCATTGATGGATCAATATATTTCAATACAAGTACTTGCAATATAAGTTTAATGCCGAATGACAAAATTCTGTATCTTGGGTACAGGGATGAACATGATTCTATTGTCATTGTGCGAGTACTTCAAAATTATGGAATAGTCTGGAGTGATGACAATGTTGATGCTGAAGAGAACAGTTATAATGTCATTGAGCATGTTGTAATTGGAGAGGTTGAATGTAGGGATGGTAGATGGGTGTATATAAAAGATAATGATATCAAATTTAATCTTGATACAGTCACTGCTTCAGTGGTACCAGTCAAAGGTGATTGGCTCGAGTTAAAATGTGATATTCAGTGGGATGAAGAAAAGCCACATGATATTGCTGCAGCTCAGGTAATGCTCACAACATTTTAAAATATAAATATAATTGTATTCTCCCCCCAAGGCCCCATATTAAATATATTATTTATATACAATTGTACTTTAAATATCTGGTTTTTAATCTTCTTCTACTTCTTCTTTTTTTGTCTTTTTGTTTTTTTTCTTCTTTGTTTTTAATATACCATAATATATTTTTTGGTTAAGTAATATCTATTTCTTCAAGTTCTATTGCTAGGCAAACTCTTACATCACAGTTTAAATAATACAGTTAACTTCAAGCTTATATCTGAAGAAAGAGATAGACACAGACTTCAGGAATACAATAAAATTTTAAAACATAAAAATAACGACCAAGTTAGGAAGTAAACAGTCAAAATTAAACCACAAAATATAATGCTCATTTTATTAGATAAATACTTAGTAAAGAAAAGAAATCTAAATATGAAAACTAGACTTTTTCCTATTTAGGCTATTGTTGAAATAAAATGATATTGTTTTTCAGGTATTAAAGGTGCTATCCATCAAACCTCTAAGAAGCAAAATAAAACGTGTAACTGTTACTGAATGGTCAGGCGACGACGGGACTTGTGATCATCAGATTTACTTCACCAAACACATCATTCAAGATGGTGGTATTCCTGCAGTGGGATCTAAGGTAAAACAAGATATAATTATAATAATATACATAATAAACTAGCTGTGCCCGCGACTTCGTCTGCGTGGATTTTAACATAAAAATTAATTCGTTTTTTTTTTTAAATAAAAGATTTTATCTAAACTAATGTAGCCTAAGTTACTCCTTATTATACCAGCTACCTGAAAAAAAAAGTCCCGTTAAAATCGGTCCAGCCATTTCAGAGATTAGCCGGAATAAACAGACAGACAGACAAAAAAAAATCTAAGATCATTTTCGTTATAGGTATCGTGTATATAACGATATGTAGTTGGACATTTTTTTAATTTCACTTTACAAACAGACACTTCAATTTTATTTATATGTATAGATAATTATACATAAATAAATAACACCTACCAGTCACATATATAGTCCTGACCCCTCACTAAGAACGAGTCTTGTGTTGTTTGGGTATCAGGGACTATGAGAATTTTTGGTCTCACAAACACCCAGACCTGAAAAAAATATTTGCGGGCCGCACTAACATTTATCTTGGTGCCGGGATCGAACCTGTGGCCTTTCGTTGCATATGCTGCATTTAACCGTTTGCTCCACAGAGGCTGTCGCTGTTTTTATGAACATAGCTGGTGTCATATTTTAATCAGAATGATGTTCTAAATAAACAAAATATCGTGAATATCATAGTATTATTAGATATGACTTGTCTTTCCCATATATTTTTACATTTTGTTTGTAAATATTGCAGGTATATGTGGAAGCAATCGAGAGTAATCAAGGCCTCTGTGTGTGGAGAGCTGTAAAATTAATTGTAATTGAGCAAAATAATACTGAGAAACCTACGACGAATGATGAAGAAATAGATTTTTCTTTAGAAAATCATCTAAACATATCAGTCACACACCCTCTAAAGTTCGATAATGTTGATATTAATGAAAGTGCTACATTACATTTAGCCATAACTAATAATAGTGATAAATTTTACATCATAAACAAATGGATATTATTAAGTAGCAAGAGAGATTCTCAAGTTAATATCAGTCCCGTATTATTAAAACCGAGAAGACTATATCCCCAACAAACTTTTTCCTTCACAATAAAATGCCTTCCAAAATTTTTGGGCCATACCAGAGAACAACTTATCATTATGTTCAGAGGGTTTCAAATAAAAAGATTCATTCAAATTAATGTTGTGAATGGAACTATTTCAAACTCCAATAGACAAATTTTCGGTAAATATAAATCAGAGGATGATAAAATCGAAAGTATGAAAAAAATTCGTAGCAATGAAAATTCATATATCCCTGGGGTGCGGAGTGTAAAGCCACCATCTTTTATTCCTGTACGAGTAGGTCAATTTAACATACCACAAAAAATTTGGTCTGCGGTCTTAGGAGATTCAGAACAAACAGTCCATACTTCAGAATATGGAAAGATTTTGAATAGAATTGAAAATCACTTGCCTTGCTTATCACAACCATTGTCTATTAGTAATTATATGGACAAATGGCACACATTACAGTACATTGAGGAAATTCAAGCAAATATTAATATGAGGAATTATGACATTCCTAAAGGGTTTTTAATAAGACACCAGGACTATCTGGGTCTTGAAATAGATGGCTTATCAGAGAAAAGACCGTCTTTGATCCAAGGTGATCGAGTAATAGTTAAAGACACCTGGAGCAATGAGACTCCAAAATATGAAGGCTTCATCCATTTGATCAAGGGTGACTTGGTATTAATGAAGTTTAATCAGAAATTCCACGAATCTTACACTGGAAGTGATGTATCAATAGAATTTCATTTCAATAGAACTCCTTACAGAAGAGCACACCAAGCTATCAATTTGGCTATTTCCAATTTGGGTAGCGACGTGTTGTTTCCATCTCGTATTCTCTCTCGATCACCTCAACTCTCACAAGATGTATTAGAAAAAATGAAATGGTTTAATGAATCTTTAAATACAGAGCAGAAACTAGCAATTTACGATATATTACTAGGAGAATGTCGTCCTCTGCCGTACTGTATATATGGACCTCCAGGAACCGGAAAAACAGTAACAGTAGTAGAAGCAATACTTCAAATACTGAATCTTTTGCCGGACAGTCGGATTCTAGTTGCCACACCTTCAAACAGTGCAGCTAATTTAATCACAGAAAAACTAATACATTACAGTGCTGTACTTTCTGGTTCTATGATTCGTCTTCTTGCAAACCACTTAGTTACTTCTGATAATGTGCCTGATATCATCAAACCTTTTTGCGCGACTCTAGATATTGCTAGAGAGAATACTGTGAAATCGAGACATGTTGTTGAAAATGGGATCAATTTGAACTGTCCAAGTTCTTTTATCGGGAGGCATCGTGTTACTATAGGAACATGTTCGACCATAGGTGCCTTGGCCCAGATGGGTCTTCCGAAAGGACATTTCACTCATGTAATAATTGATGAAGCAGGTCAAGCCACCGAACCTGAAATTATGATACCAATGACATTCACTGATAAAGAAAATGGTCAGATCATACTTGCCGGAGATCCAATGCAATTGGGTCCTGTTATTATGTCGCGATATTGTAAAGAATTTGGCATGGAAGAGTCATATTTGAGTAGAATACTGGAAACATTTCCCTATCAAAAAGATTTTGATGCTTATAAAAGCGGCTTCAATAACAAATTAGTTACCAGGTTGGTTGATAACTACAGATCACTGAAAGAAATTTTAACATTACCAAGTGCAATGTTTTACGATGACTCTTTAGTGGAGAAAATAGACCGGTCGCAACCCTGGATAACGGAAATGTTGGACATTGTTTCTGAAATATTTGATACCAAGGATAAAACCACTGGTGGCATATTCGTGTATGGCATAAGAGGTTGTAACATGAGAGCGGAAGACAGTCCCTCCTGGTTCAACCCCCAAGAGGCATCTATGTTGGCTCTGACAGTTTGCAAACTTTTCAAGAAAAATATAAAAGCATCAGACATTGGTGTGATAACTCCTTACATAGCGCAGGTAAAGGAACTTATTGATTACATTTTCGGATTTTTTTCAATTGTAATTAGGGACATTGTTGACATCTTTCATAAGGATCATTTCCCCTTACAATTTGTCTGATAAAAAAAAATTACTCGCTTCACCATATTCACTGATATTGCATGGTCTCATATATACAGGGTATATCAAGACTGCTACCGAAAACGAAGGCGGGTGGTAGTTTAAGCGACTTCAGATACAATGCAACAGAAAAAGTAGAAAAAAGAGCGACATTTTTTTTTGTTATTTTTTTCTTATGACCATATTTGGGTGGTAAATACAATTTTTCCTAAAATAATAGTGTATACCCTTTTATTTATAAATAATCTAAGGTATAAAAGAGTTTAAATTATTATTTTAGCAAAAACTATGGTTTTACCACCCAAAAATGATGATATTTAAAAAATCATAAAAATAATTGTCGCGTTTCTTTGCGAAATTTTTAGTTGCATTGTGTTTGTAGTCACTAAAACTACCACCCGGCTTCGTTTTCGGTAGCAGTCTTGATATACCCGGTAGATAGCGCGCGAGTTGAATGCAGTCGAGGCCTGAGGTGCGGAGCGGGAGCGTTTCCCCGCCGTCCGCATGCTTCACCTCGCACGCCTCCAATTTAGTGCTGTGCTATCCTAGCTAATTGTACGCTTACCCTGTTATCGCGTTAATAATCAATTTGCAATCCGTGTTATTAGTTTTATTGTTTTTCATTGCATAATGACTGACCCGATTCCATCAAGTTCTGTAATAAAAAAAAACGAGTTTTCGTTCATCGCCAAGCACGAGAAATGGTGAAATAGATCCTAGATATGTGTGAAGAAAGGCAAAACAACAGTTTGGTGTTTTCCTTAAACAATGCTCTCATGCAGTTTTTGAATCTGACTATAATAATTTTTTTATATTTGTTTTATTTTATTTTGATGTATAAAATTATCGCTTATTAAAAATGTGTAATAATTATTATTTTAAATTATTTATTTTTAAATTATGTTAATCTAGTGTGAAATTAAAGTTAAAATAATGTTAAAATTTATCGACATACTTATTTTGGTCATAAATAACTAGGTCATAGCACTAACGCATTCCTAAGCTCTGCATTCAACTATCTATAGTCATTAAAATTTTTCAAGTCCCCTGACACGAAATAAAAATTGAAAATAAGCTCAGTAAGCGCGTCATCGTGCCGAGCCGTAGATATTTAAGTCCATAATAATCGAATTGAATACTCACAGGATTAAGTACGTATTTACTTAATTTTCTTTTGTCTGTTTCAGATAAAATACATACGAATGTTATTCGATGCCATGGGGCTTCCGCAGACAAAAATTGGCACCGTCGAAGAATTCCAAGGACAAGAAAGGCCAATCATTTTTCTATCAACAGTTCGGTCGAATGAAGCTCATTTGTCTGAAGACCAAAGAAATACATTAGGGTTTGTTAAAAATCCTAAAAGATTAAATGTTGCCATTACTAGAGCTCAAGTAGCAACACTCGTCTTTTGTGACCCACATCTACTGAGCAAAGACGTGTTATGGCAAAGAGTCATTAAGTATGCTGTTGAAAACGATAAATATATGGGATGTGATTTACCGTACAATCGGGAACAGTTTGATTTGTAATAAAATATAAAACTCAACCAATTGTTGTTTTATTACCATAATTAGGTGTGGCAACCGCATGTCTATCCAAAATTTATGACTACAATTCTCCATGGGATAATTTTAATATAATATTAAATATGCTATTGTACACCGTGACAACATATACTTTAAAGTATATACACTTAACGGTCTGTACGATTAGCGATATATACCAACCTTTGCTGGATAGACAGGATTTATAAGTAGAACATACGGTGTGCTGCAAAAGCATAAAAATTGATCTTTAAAATGGATTCATTTATAACTTTGGAAAATCAGATGAGTACGGTGTACCTACAGTAGGGTTAAACCGCCATCATTTGATAGAAATTTGTCAGTAGGTACCTAAAGTTCACTAGCAAACATAAGGATTGTTCGGACTGTAATTTCCGAGTCTGTGAATTGCATCGCGAAAATCATCAAATGACTGGCTTAGGAATTAGTTCCAATATAACAAAGTACTCTGCGTCAATTAGGATAAACGTAAGGCCATCTAATCACAGTTCATGTGTGCAAATCCGCAGATCTATTGAGGTACCTTATATTCTATTTCTAAGGAAGGCTTTGGATTCTAAATGACAAATTTTATATTTCTGTTTTTTATCTGACGAAAATAATAATAACAACAAATCATATCTTAACTTTGCTATGAAACATATCAGACAATGAAGAAGCTCAGTTCCTACTTCTATGTCTGAATTATTTGTATGAACTACTCGTAATAAAGAACACTATCCACTAGACTCGTATAGGTGCTTAAGTATATAGACTGTTGTGTTATTTGCCTTTTATATTTTATTTGCCTGGTAAGTTTTTGGCATAATTATGATATGCTACGTTCAGCTTTGGATCCATTAAAGGGCAGACATTCATCTACACTAATATTATAAAGAGGAAAACTTTGTTTGTTTGTTTGGTTATAATGAATAGGCTCAAAAACTACTGGACCGATTTTAAAAATTCTTTCACCATTCGAAAGCTACATTATCCACGAGTAACATAGACTATATTTTATTTTGGAAAAAAATAGGGTTCCGTAAGATATTTGGATTTTTCGGACACAAACTGAAAAAATCAACCAAAGAAGTTACTTATTTTGCGTACGCTGCCTAAACTACAAAAGATAGAACCATAAAATGTTATAATTAATTGTAGATCTTATAAATATCTACAAAAAAGTCCGCGACACTCTATACCTATCTATGTCGAGTGAGGCACAACAACCACATTTTTATTTAAAAATCTTGAATTTTTTTTTGTCTACATTTAAACGCGTTTATTTTACTCATGCTATTAATCCTTATCAAAATAAATTATTTCATCAATAAGTACAGTTTATGTTGATAATATTTGGTCTTTGAATGATTAAAATTGGACGTTTGGTTTTGAAGTTGTGGTGAAATTAAAATATTACGATTTCTGCTGCACAAAAATTTCATAAGGCAATCTTTATATGTACATGTATATGGAGAGACGGGATATAATAGAGTGGAAGGTACGGGAGAAGGCTGAGATAGCTGACAGATTTGATAGGATGAAATATAAATGCACGTTATAAGACGGGATGGATTGGGAAGAGACTGAACAGACGGATGAGACGGGATTGAGCCGGACAGTAGGACAGCTACGTCATGTTTAGGTATACAAGAGTTTATACGAAAAATAACATGTATTTGGTGTGGAGTGGAATCAAAAAATATATGCACCCAGACGAAGCTGGGTCGGGCCGCTAGTATACAATAAATAAGTAACACATAACAGTCACGTACCTAGTCCTAACCCCACACTAAGATCGAGTCTTGTGTCGTGGGTATTAGTTGGAAAGAAAAGTTTGTAGGTTGCACAAACATTTATCTCGGTGTGGGGATCGAACCTGCGGCCTCGCGTTTCACAGGCGGCGTCAAACTTACTGCGCCACGGAGACTGTAAGTATACAATAAAGGTTAATGTCATTAACTGCCTCGGTAGCGTAGTTTCATTACCCTACGATTACAAAGCTGAGGTCTCGGGGTCGAATCCCGGGTTTTTATTCATTTTCAGATAGGTTTTTCCCGTCGTCGCCTCGCACATAGTGGAACGGAACATGCTAGGCAAAAATGGGTATCGTGAAGGTACCTCTGCCTACCTCTTCTAGGAAGAGGCGTGAGTTTATGTATGTGTGTATAAATTAACGCCATGTTCCTACTATCTTCTTAGTAATTCGTGTTAAAACACCAGTAGGTTGTTGATAAAATAAATGCAAGCTACTCCTTTCTATCTTAAGATGGCATTTAAGTATGGGTTACAGCAAAAATATTTTTTATACATATTGCATATTTTTGCCCTGAAATCGTTCTGCGTACTAGTAGCGTTTGGTATTATGTGGTATACAGCGCTAAGTGGATGCAAAGCATAAGTCATACAGACACAATTTTCCTTAATCCTTCTCTTTCTGCTTTTTTGTTTTATTTAACATAATGAATTTAATATTGTATGATTTGTATTCTTTTTATATTTTTTTTGACCCTCTGTTTAATTTTCATTAAAGTATTAATAGAACTGGAATAGCAACTTAACAACATAACTGTCTGCGTAAACGCGCACGCAAACGTCACCCGTTACGATCACCACAGAAATATTTATTTCTATTTTGTGATCTTATTTTATGTTTTACTGTGAAAATATAATGTATATTCAGAAATAAGTAGTGTCGGCCAGATTATCCGTATTTAAGTTAGGTTTTGATATAATAACGTTTTTGATAATGGAAGGAAATGGTGCAGTATTGTGTGACAATCTAATCAAGTGGCTGCAAACCTTAAATCTAAAGGCCAAACATGGAAATCCATCAGGTATATTGTACGAATTTCATGATTTCTTTCCAGTAGTGGATGCTGCAACATTATGATATTTTGTTAAGAGATCGGCACTCACATCCGCAAGTAATATCCGCCGTTAAGTGGATAATTTCCTCATTTTGCTCTTGTTTTTATTATATTGAGACACCGTCCATATTTCGCTTACGGTGTTGCTCAATTTGCAAGACCTTTCGCCCACTCTGTTTTGCAGAATTCAATGATTATGCCTAAAGTACCATTGTTAGAAACCAGCCTCCAAATGTATGATTCATATTATTTATTGATGTGAAGTCTTTCCTTTATGTTATAGTAATTATAATTAAATATTTATACCATGCTCTAATTAAATATGTTAATTTAACTATATGATATGGTCATGAGTACATTTAAACCATTAACATGCAAAGTGAAATCACAATGAAAGTGTTGGCATTGGACAGTCCAGTAGTTTGTCCTTGATATTCAGTACGTCATGTATTTAAAATGTCTGCTTTTTAAATAATATTAAGATGTTAAAACCTAATAAAGCAATCTCCTTTCTTTTGCTGATGGGATCTCCACTCTTCCCTCTACACACTAGAACTATGCAACATGATATATATGTATATTGTAAAAGATTTGAGTAAATCTTAATTATAATATTTCAGAACTGTCAGATGGGGTGGCCCTAGCTGAGGCCCTAACACAGATAGCTCCAGAGTATTTCACACAGGTGTGGAGCTCCAAAATAAAGACAGATGTAGGCCACAATTGGAGATTGAAAGTTAGCAATTTAAAAAAGCTTTTAGAAGGTGTTGTTGGTATGTAAATAGTGATTTTGGTTATGGTACAGAATTTCTTTAAATAAGCAATAAGTTTCTATGTAATTGTTGTTAAATGGAACCAAAATATTATATTTCATTGTGTGTCCTTCGTGCCATAAAATATTCCAATCTGAGGAATATTACCAGTCACAACAAAATATTGTGTATCAGAAACTAAGATGGATGTTTTGTCAAAAACAATTATGTGTGGATTACAGAAACACATAATTTTTAGAGTAGGTAAAAAAAATACAAATTATCTTTTAATAAAGACATATTGCTTTAAACACAATGTGTTTTAATGATTAAAATTCAAGTATTTTCAATGTATGTATTGAAATATAGTACATTAGCAGAAACAATCATCCAATTTTCTCATGTCTCCTTGACATCTATTAATTTTCACACAATCAAAATTTTTGCAAAACTATTTACGAGCTAATTATTTAAAATTAAATAAAACCTTAATAAATTTTGCTTACATCAGTAACATTTATATTTTGTTTTGTAGACTATCATCAAGATATATTGAATTTAAGCCTTCAAGAGTTTTCAAGGCCAGATGTGATCAACATTGCGGAAACAGCAGACCCTTCCGATTTAGGAAGACTGCTGCAACTAGTTTTAAGTAAGCTTCTTTCATATTTTATTGTGTGTTTATTATTGTATTATATTTTGGGGATGACTGTATAAAATTAGCGGTGTTGGGCATCTTATGGCACTATAGGCAAGTTTAAATCTGGTGTCCGCATGACAGTGTATTGGGGACACTATAGAAATTTAGTTAGAAGGCTCCTTCGCAATTTCTCATGTTTTTGATAAAGTTTTTACACATGCATGTTTGGTTTGCAAGCTCTTTGTTCCAGTGTCAAGTAATTAATGACTTGAATCTTTTTCATAGCATTGTCCCACAATTAATATGGGTTGAAGCAATTTGAACATTATGGATTTTGCAAAATCATTTTATTTAAGATTTAACAATCCTAGCATCCTAGGCCTAAGATCATCTAATGAAGTTTAGTTCTTTGTTTGACAGAAATTGGTGAAAGTGGTCAATTATTAGTTTCCTACTCCTCCTATTTGTTTATTCTTTCTGAATAATTATGATGTGGGTTAAAGACAAGCTAGGGTGCCTAACAGCCGTTTTCTATAATACCGGGTATCTCAAGACTGCTACCGAAAACGAAGCCGGGTGGTAGTTTTAGTGGCTACAAACACAATGCAATTAAAAATTTCGCCTAGAAACGCGACATTTTTTTTTTATGATTTTTTAAATATCGTTATTTTTGGGTGGTAAATCCATAGTTTTTGCTTAAATAATAATTTAAACTCTTTTATACCTTAGAGTATTTATAAATAAAAGGGTATATACTATTATTTTAGGAAAAAATGTATTTACCACCCAAATATGGCCGTAGAAAAAAAATAACAAAAAAAATTGTCGCTTTTTTTGCAACTTTTTCTGTTGCATTGTGTCTGAAGTCGCTTAAACTACCACCCGGCTTCGTTTTCGGTAGCAGTCTTGATATACCCTGTACATCTATCTCTAACAGGAGATTTCATTACATATTTTGACGCATTTTATGTTTCAGTTAACCAAGATAGAAAGATATAGATATGGTGCATATATTTAAAAATAGCTAAATAAGATAAATATATGTGTCTATCTTTGTTTAATGGAACCGACATAGTTGCGGTAGCTATTTTAACCTCTTTTTAAAGAAAGTTAGGATATACAGAAAGACAGTAAGAGACGCGCCGAGCAACGGAGCTCAGTGCCAATTCTTTGCGTGCCAATGTTGATCCTGGCAGACAGGGGTTGCAGTGGTGGGTGTGTGGGCGGGAAAGTCTCTACCTGACATAAATTGTTTAAAAGCAAACTCAAAATATTTAAGCCTCGTACTAACGACCTTATTCATAGACAGTTTTAAAATTTGGTTTAGTTATCGGATGTTTCGTCTTTGCTCAAACTAAATTTAAAAATCGTTCGAAAGGGACGGAATAACTTCTTATGAATAAGGCCGCTCAGCGCCACAATTCAATATTTGTAATTTACTTGTTTACCGAATTTTGTGAAATATATCTTAACAAGTAACTTATCTTAAAAGATTTGTTTCTAATATACAAAAGTTTATATAGATAACATTTATCAGTCATGTAATTATCAGGGAAATTTAAACAGATGTATTTGTGTCTTTATTGAGTACACAATGTATGCGATGAATTTCGCGCCATGCATCCGAGAATCTTGAGCTACTGACATACATTGTATGAAAACATTATTCACCTGATTTTTCCAATTTAGAAATTAAATTTCAGATATTTTCATTGATAGTCCGTATTTATGTATAGTAAAGCAAAATAACAATTTGTGTCCTCTGTTGTACCGTGTATCCTAAATATAGTTAAAAATATTATTAGTTTTGTTTAGCACAATATATACGTAATATCTAGATGAAATAATGTATTCACAATTACACGATTTCCTCAGCTTAACATAAACCTGTCTTAAGAAGTTATCTTAATATCAGATATATTCATTAAAAGCGGCCTGCATCAGCTATTTCACGATATTTATCAGTTGGTACTGGCGCCTCGAATAATTTAATTTGTCCTACAGGTTGTGCCGTGAACTGCATCAAAAAAGAAGAGTATATAACACGGATAATGGAAATGGAGCTGTCCTGCCAACGATCTATAATGCAAGCAATACAGGTATGAGGCCTTATTTGTATTCAATGAATTATCGGCATTCATTTCCTCCGAGACGGGCGCCCGCGGAGAAAGCAAGCTCTGAATTAATTACGATCAACCTGGAAATATATTGCTTGCTAGCATTGCGTATAATAAATTATCTTGTAATATCACGGACTATTATCATGGTGAGTACAATTTGTTAGAGAGAAAATAGAATACTGAAAAAAAAATGAAATATTAGAATTTCAAATGTATTCGTGTTGCTATTCTACGCTATGAACGAAAGAAGATAAACTGCGGTGCGCTCGAGCTTATATGAAAGATTTCAGCTCCGATCGCATTTGTCTCAATAATTTTGCTTAGCTACGCTTAGGTTCTTTATGTGTATTTTTCTGCGAGTGAGCAATGCCTCTATTGTTTGTCGAGAACAACCGTATCGCGTTTCCCAGGCACCTTGTTTGAGCCTTTTGTTTTCTATTATGTTAATCATCTGTATTTACTGAAGATGGAAATGTCGTTCTTGAACTTACGAGAAATATTGTCTTCTTATTTTTCATGTCGTAGTTGATTGTTAGAGATTGCCAGCATAAGACTGCCATTTTATTTTTCCATATAGGTAACACATGTTTTAACTTTTAATTTTTAGAAATTAATAATAATAAATACACCCTGCAGTCACATAAATCGTCCTGACTTCACACTAAGATATAGTACTTGTATCGTGGGTATCAGGAACTACGAGAGACTTTTCGGTCTCACCCACCCAGACACCTAAACCCGAAACAAATATTGGTAGTTAACACAAACATTTGTCTCTGTGAGGGGATCGAACCCGCGGTCTCTTGTTTCACAGACGGCGCCTAAGCAATTGCGCCACGGAGGCTGGATATTAGCAAAGCATCAAATTAATTATTTTTCGTAGTAGAGTCACACCGTATTTGCTCAAAGTGACTCTAGTCAGTGCCTATGGGTCAGGTCCAACTGGGTACGGTTGTCTCAAATAAGTCCGACGTGAAATAACAGCTCTGTAGTTAAGGTTCGTTGGGTTCGATCGATAGTTAGTGAGTATCTACCATGTAAGTCGAGTTTGGGGTTGAGCAATCGTGTCCAACATAGAAATCAACAGTCTCTGTGATGGAATTTCTATAAAAAATGCCGTGAGGGTTATTTCCACGCCAATAATAAAAAAATCATATAACTTTATTTTATGTCTCACTAGTTTATCGTTAGATGGAGCCACACACGTTGCTCTATATTCTGTGTACATAAAAGACAATAAAAATGCACACACGGTTAATTTCCTCGACCTTGTGTTTAACACTCGTTATGTATTCAGTGTGCAATACGTCCAACAATTTAATTACTGTCTTCGAGTTATTATTGTTTTATTTCTTGCTCGCAATTATAACTTGTAGTTGAACATTAATATTAAAGTTATTGTATAGGAAAATTGGTGGCGAAAGCTGATTGCATTTAAAGGAATATGAAAATAAGTAACCTCCTGAAGGTATTAACTTGTGTCTGTCAAGGCTGCTGCTGTTTGTATTTATGTGTGAGAATTCACGGTCTCTGTGTTTTTCTTATATCGTTATGTTTGCGAGTTGCGACTCTTAAGATTACAATTGTTTTTACACGACTGCCCAAAAAAGGAGTGTAATTTATAAACTTTACTGCACTTCGAAGGAACAAGCGATTCCTCACTTTACGGCTACAGCCTCTAATCAAATTATATTGAATAATTAATTTCTAAGTGTTAGTGACGCATTATTAAAAATATATGTTATATGTTTATTTTCGGTGGTCGAGTCATTAACCTGTTGATGCAGAGATTTCACTATGAAAACAAATCGTATTATAAATGTATGTACATACTTGTGCTTATTGCCTTGTTATTTGTACTTTTGTGTGTACAATGAAGCCGCGATCACGATAAGGGTTAATCTATTGCATAAATACTGCACTTTACAATCACCAGTGTACTAATATAATTCTGCGCTAATGTATCATTATATTGTGTTTCTTCGCGTTCGCGATGTTTATCGCCCACAAAATCTGTTCTGCAATAAATCCACGTCCGAGTTTATTATACCCTCGGCCCGTTTCATCCATTCATGACCAATTAGTCTCACTTTTCTTACGTAATGTATAATTTAGTACATTCGACCGCGTTTACATGCATTGAACTGTAGTATTACACGTGGGGGCGCGGCGTTCATCATTGCAAATATGTATTAACCCGTGCCTACTGCCTAGATGTTACTCAACGTCGCTTTCGAAGTAGCTCGCAGGCCGGCGTCCGGCGGCTGGCGCGTTAAAGAAATTGAATGTTTTAGTTACGCTCATATTTATGTCCTTGGATCACGATACGATTGGAGTGATGTGTGTTGTCAGTTTACGTTCTAATGTTGTGACGATACTTTCCTCGGCAAGATGTTTTAGCGTATTTTTTCGTAGGCCGCGGTCCGCGTTGCGTACTGAGTGCTGCGCCGGTGCCGTCACCCGCTCCCTCACTGTGTCTCGGTGCCAGTCAAGTGCGATACTTTTTCATACATTTCGCGGATGTGAATGTGTTATTTAACGATGCATTTAGTACTGCAACTGTTGTGATTTTGAAAGGAACTGGAGACGTTAACGCTTGGCGTGAATCGTGGTAGCCTGCATTTGGACGCGGCCACCGCCGAGCAGACAGATGTTGACATGAGAGAGGCCCTTGCGCAGAGATGCCATGAACTCGACACGCAGGTACGTGTTTGTTATTGTTTACTCACAATGATAAATATTGTTTATTCATTTAATACTAGACCTAAAAATTTTGTTGTTCAAACTCAGAAGCATATTGTTACTTTTTCTAAAGTTATGTAAGAAAATTTTGCGAGCGAAGAGGTGCAATCCAATTAGAAAATAGTTATAATAATAATTAAATGTTACGTATTATATAAATTAGCCGCATTTTAAAAACTGCTCATTGAATTCGAATTTCGTTAGTATAGAGCGATCGTAATCACAAGTAATACGTATTCCATAATGATTTATATTAGTCTTCACAAATTAAAATAATATTTGTTTAAAAATATTCGCGTGCTATTTTTCCCGTTAATTAAAGACGCACGTTAGATATATTTGCGTTTTCATCTCGGGTTTCCGATATCCTTATTATTGTTTTCCTATCTTAACTATTAATTTTAGTAAATTATTCGTTCTCGTGAATTAAAGTTGCGTTATGCTTGGTATCAAGTGAGTTTGTGTTAAAATTCCTGGTACGTAAAAAACCCCATCTAATGGAAAACCTACGCCGTACTCAGGTGAAGGTGCTTCAAGAGGAGAAGATGACGTTACTAGGCGAGGTGGCTCGGCTGACGGCGGCGCGGGGCGCGATGGGCGAGGGCGGTGAGGGCGGCGAGGGCGGGGAGGGCGGGTTGGACGAGGCGGGCGCGTCGCTGGGCCCGGCGCACGCGGGCACGCTGCGCTACACGCACATGCGCGCGCAGCTGGACGCGCTCAAGGACGAGCTGGACAAGCTGGAGCTGCAGCGCGACGACCAGCGCGCGCGCGCCGACGCGCTCGAGCGGGACGTCGCGCTGCTCAAGCTGAGGAACGAGGAGCTGCAGGTACATGTCGATAGTAGAGCGAGATACAGTATAGTGTCGCTACGTTAGATAGACAAGGATAGCAATAGCGGGTAGAAATGAGGAGCTGCAGGTATATGTCGACTGTGGAGCGAGACACAATAGTGTCACTGCGTTAGATAGACAGAGATGGCTATACCGCGTAGATGCCACTCTTTTTTGCTCATTCTACACTTGCCCACCTAATGCTTTGCTATTACCCAAGATTGGGTATTTTTTATGGCATTGATTGGCGTGATGAGCATATCATTCGCCTGATGGTATGAGATACGACCGCTCATTGACAGTAGAAAAACTAAACACTATAAATTACGTAGCAATGCTTGGCATTCCTAAGCGCTTGCCATCCTGAGACATATGTTAAGTCTCAATATGTCCTGTAGTTACTCTGGCTACAATGTCCTTCAAACCGGTACACAACAGTGCATATACATTGCTGTGTGGATAGAAAAATTAACATTGCAGTGGAACCCACCTCTCATACATATAGGTATATGTGAGGTCTACCACCAATATCTGGGATGACTTACAAAATCCATGCTCCGCCTACGCATACGAAAGAATTTTCACTCAAAATTAATTTGAAAATAATTGCCATGGTATATGTCCGCTTGAATTCATTTTTTACACGCTTTATATTAGCTTCACTTGTATGTTTGTAACCGACTCCTTAAGACGCGATTTTGACCCACTTTAAACGGACAGATTTCATTCAAATTTTGCACACCTGTCAAAGACCGATGACAGTACAATAATTAGATTAAAATATATGATTATCCTGATTAGATTCGCCAGGATTCATTAATTTCGTTCCGGATCCTTTGCATGAGAGTAAGAGAGAGGGCTAGTGCGCGAACTACGCATGCGCGTAGGGACTCTTATGGTAATTGCGTCTTGTTTCGTATCCATACATAGATGTCGGCCTAAAACCTACCATCGACAGTTGATAAGACAGACAATTGAAAATAAGAAAAAAGGCTATAAATAAACCAAACTAAAAAGTAGAAAATAAATAATAGTTTTAAAAAACTAAAAAACACGCTTTATATAGAAAACCCAACTAAAAAATAGAAAATAAATTTTAATAATACTGAATTAAGGATAGTGTAAAAAATTAATAAGAATAAAATATTTTTTATTGTAAAAAAGCGTGGGGTGCTTTTTAAGATATTATCAAAATGATAATCCTTCTACTTATATCTGTCGATAAAATAATTATATCTATTGAAAACATGCACCCCACGCTTTTTTTACAATAAAAAAATATTTTATACTTATTAATTTTTTACACTATCGTTAATTCAGTATTATTAAAATTTATTTTCTATTTTTTAGTTGGGTTTTCTATATAAAGCGTGTTTTTTAGTTTTTTTAATTACTTTATGGGTTATAATTATACTTAATAATGGAGGTATACAACATTATTTCCCTAAATACACTTAAAATATTTATTTTATTGTACAGATAGCGGCGTCAGAGAATGTAGCGCTGAAGGACGAGGTGGACGCGTTGCGTGAGACGGCGGCGAAGGCGGTCGCCTTGGAGGCCACCGTCGCTTCCTACAAGAAGAGGATGGAGGAGCATGTCGACTTGAGGCGGCAGGTGAGATTGCAATATTTTACGGAGAATTTAAACATTAAAAAACAATATACCCAATTGTAAGCTGCGTAGTTGTGATAATATTGAAATATAAGTCTTGTGTCGTAATTTTCAGAAGCTACGATTAACTCTCTGGTCTTTAACGCAGACTTGAGATAAACACTTGTCGATCCTCCAAACATTTCTTACAGTACGTCAAAATTAAAACTTTGTTACATTTTTTTTTATAAAACACCAAACAAATGTAACTCAGCACTATAACTAATTTAACAAACTATGTCCACAAACTAAGCGCAATGTATTTTGGGTGCGTGAGTATTAATCATGATGAATTGATATTATTGTTTGATCGGCAGGTGAAGTTGTTGGAGCGCGCGAACACGGAGCACGTGCAGCGCGCCATCGAGCACGAGCAGGCCGCCGCGCGCGCCAACGCCATCCGCGCGCAACTCGACATCTACAAGAAACAGGCAAGCACCACACTCATTTGTATCCAAACCGGCCTGCGGGGATGTACAGTCAGCAACATAAGTCGATACACACTTGACATTTTTTGATAACGCTTTTATGAATTAAAATTTCTAATTACTAGTCTGCAGTCGGAAAGTATAATCAAGTAATGTCTTCTTTGTCGATAAGTGCTATACGATATTGGGAATTTTATTATTTTGGATGATAAGACCAATCAAATTTCATAAATGTGTAGCGACTTATGTTGCTGACTGTACATGCATATATCAGAATATATTCAACAAGCGGTTGGGCCTGACTCCACCCGGTTGCAGTTTAAGTTTCAAAATGGTGGTCAAAATGTTCTGTACAGACTATCAACCAATCGGACCACAAAAACGAATGTTTTTTTGTATTTGCTAGAAATGTGACTACTGCTTCAGGAGACTGTCCCACCCTCACACCCACCAATGTAACTCCTGCGAGCCAGGATCAACAGTGGCACGCAATGTAATGACACCGAGCAATGAAGCTCGGCGAGTCTCCGGGAATGCATAACTTGTCTTTAACCTGTAGCGAAATTAATCAGAAAGTGAAATTAATAGGAGGAGTTGGAAATAAATTATAGTCCACTTCCCTCCGTGCAAGGATGACTACAGCGACTCACTTGTAGCCCTATCCACACTCCACATCGGCCTGTGGGATGTACACGCTGCGTATATCTGAAAATATTCAATAAATACTCAGATGCAAGTCTTGTCTCGTGGGGTTAGACACTACAAGAGACTTTCCGGTGTCACAAACGCCCAGACCCGAAACAAATACTTGTGGAAAACACAAATATTTGTCCCGGTCCGAGGATCAAGCCCGCAGCCCCTCGTTTTACAACCGGCGTCGCTTAGGCTGTCAAAACATAAACATAAAAAAATATGATTAAAGAAAATATTATCTCTTAAAAATCGCCAATACGCAAAGTCCATATCAAGTACAAATCTAACCACTCCATTTCTTACAGGTAACAGACCTGAATGAGAAGCTGGACGCGGAGATAACAAAAGCTGACAAACTGGAGATCGAGAACAAGAAGGTGAGCAGCAAGCTGGCGGCGCTGCAGCGGGAGCGGGACGCGCTGCTGCAGGAGCGGGACACGCTGCGGGAGACCGTCGACGAACTGCGCTGCTCCACCATCACTACAGGTTCAATCAATCAATACACGTTTCATATATTTTTAGGTCGCACGGTCACTGCGGCTTGCACACACATTGTGTTTTTGTCATCATTGGTTTAGTGTATATTACACACACAAAAAAAAAACAAAACGAAAAAAAAATGTAAAAGGCGCAGCGTAGGATGTCCAGTGTCCACCCACAAGGTGGTCAGACGACTTGGTAAAGGTCGCGGGACGTCGCTGGATGCAGGCTGCCTCCAACAGGTCACTGGAAATCATTGAGGGAGGCCTATGTTCAGCAGTGGATTTCCTTTGGCTGATGGATGGATATTACACACATGTACATGTTGTATTTTTGTCACAATTCGTTTGGTGTATATTACTCACACATTGTGTTTTTGTTTGGATTGTGTATAACTTTTATCAGTAGTATACACTTGGCATTGATTTCCATATTTCTATGGAGGCGCCGCACTGAAGGCTCGGTCGTCGCATGACGGTATATTGCGGGTGTTTAGACGGCTTGTTAAATAAAACCTAGATGCACCTAAAATATTCTTTTGAATATTTTCCTGCAGATTCTTATCGATCAATAACACGGTTGTAATGGCGATGTCGCCGGCTTTATTTTCCATGATTAAGAAATAGAACAAAAAAAACAATGTGTACAATTATGTCAATTAAATGATACTCAGCTTCAAATGCCGCTGGCATAGTGTGTATGAGCCTATGACAGTAGTTGAAATTGAATAAATATGACAATACATTATAAAAATAGTGCAATGATTTGAAATTTTAGGTGCGAGTGAAGACAACGTGTCTCGAGAGTTGATACCCAATGACTTGAAGGAGCGATTGATAAGGCTAGAGCATGAGAACAAGTTGCTGCGGCAGAACCAAGGAGCGCAGGCCGACCAAGCTTCTGTACAGGTTTGTGTAAATCACACTTACTAGACTTTTTATCTAGCCAAAAGCACTGGAGCCCAGTCAATTTTATTCTATGAAATCACATACTTGCATTAAATATATTGCTTATTTTAGTGCTTATTTGACTTCAACATCATTATTTTTTTTATTATTCCCCAGTAATAAATAAAGCAAAATACTGTTTAAAAGAGTATTTCTGTCTTTTATGTATAGTGCAATGAGTTGCTAATTAGTTTCAGCAAGGGGTCAACGTCCGCGATATGTATTTAGAGTTGTTTTATCAGTAATAGATAAACCACTTGATATTCTATACATCGATAACAGCTTATTCTACTTGCCAGCCTTGCTTATCTACCTCATAAAACCATCTAAATCTCTAAAATCATATTTTTGGAAACTAGCATTATAAAACCACATTAAGCTGATAAATAAATATTAGTCAGAATTTCAATATTACTTGTGAAACTTCTTAGATTTTGTCTAGGTTTTGAAATGAATTTGTTTAATTTGGAGAGCAGGCAGATTTTTTTCACAACATCTAGGGATGTTGCCACATATCACAAAACGGTGTAAAAATATTTTTTACACTTTAAAAACAATATATTCAAACATACTATAATATTTTGAGAACCTAATTGTTCTTAATAAATTAAATAAAAATATTTTAAAATGTTTTATTTAATATCTATTATCACGTGTCTTCAAACTTCTATTGGAGCGCACTGACGTCACTAAACGGGCGGCAAGGCGATAAACTCAGTTCATTTTGATAGACCGCGAGACTGTTAGCGATCGTTGACGTGTATTAGAACCACGTGACGGCTTAGAGCACTTTAGCGTGAATTTTAAAAACTATCTTTGTTTGCATATTTTCAAATTGATTTTTTTCTATATTTTAGTAAAGTTATTATTTTCATGTCTATATAGGTGTATCTAAAAAAAAGCGTTTCCAAAAAAATGTCGACATCCCTATTCATTCCCTTTTTTGTCCACATTCAGCTTGAGGGGGCATTTATTACACTAACGTTCTTATTCACAAAGTGTTTTAAAACCTATTCTAGTTATTGAATGTTTTGTCCTTTTTCCCTTTCGAACGACTTTTGAATTCAGTTTGAGCGAAGAAAAAAAAAAGATTCGATAGCTAAAGTAGTCTCTGGTGTCTACGAATAAAACATAAATTTATGTTGTAATAAATTATGATAATCATCATATTATCATCATATCAGCCACAGGAAGTCCACTGCTGAACATAGGCCTCCCCCAATGATCTCCACAATGACCTGTTGGAAGCGGCCTGCATCCAGCGACTTCCTGCGACCTTAGTCAGATCGTCCGTCCACCTTGTAGGCGGGCGTCCGACACTTCGCTTGCCTGTACGTGGCCTCCACTCGAGAACCTTTCGGCCCCAACGGCCATCGGTTCTACGAGCTATGTGCCCGGCCCACTGCCACTTCAACTTGCCAATCCTATGGGCTATGTCGGTAACCTTGGTTCTCCTACGGATCTCCTCATTTCTGATTTGATCTCGTAGGGAAACACCGAGCATAGCCCGCTCCATGGCTCGTTGAGTGACTTTGAGCCTTTTAATGAGGCCCACAGTGAGAGCCCACGTCTCGGTGCCGTATGTCATCACTGGTAACACACAACTATCGAAGACTTTCGATTTTAGGCACTGAGGTATTTTGGACGAGAAGACGTCGCGAAGTTTCCCGAACGCTGCCCAACCGAGTTGGATTCGCCGATTGACCTCTCTCTCGAAGTTGGACCTGCCTAACCGGACCACTTGTCCTAAATAGACATATTCGTCTACAACTTCGAGAGTCGAGCCCCCAACTCCAATGGGGGTGGGCACAACATGGATATTCGACATGATCTTCGTTTTATCCATGTTCATTTTAAGACCCACCTGTTGGGAAACTCGATTAAGGTCTTCGAGCATAGTGCTAAGGTCTTCCAGCGATTCTGCCAAGACTACAATATCGTCGGCAAATCGAAGGTGAGTAATATACTCGCCGTTGATGTTGATGCCGAATCCTTTCCACTGCAAGAGCTTGAAGGCATTTTCCAGCGCGGCAGTGAACAGTTTCGGAGATATGACATCTCCCTGTCTCACGCCTCTCTGTAGTGGAATAGCCTTCGTGCTCTGATCCTGTACTCGGACCGACATGGTGGCGTTGTTGTATATACACCTCAACACTTCGATGTACCGATAGTCTATGTGGCACCGCTGAAGAGACTGTAGCACAGCCCAGGTCTCGATCGAATCAAAGGCTTTCTCGTAGTCCACAAACGCTAAACAAAGCGGCAAGTTATACTCCTCGGTTTTTTGTATAACCTGCCGTAGCGTATGAATATGGTCTATGGTACTAAAGCCTTTTCGGAAACCGGCTTGTTCGGGAGGCTGGAAGTCATCAAACCTGCCTTCGAGACGATTTGTGATGACCCTTGAAAACAACTTATAGACATGGCTCAGGAGCGAGATGGGCCTGTAGTTCTTCAGCAAAGTGTTATCACCTTTTTTGAAGAACAGTACCACCACGCTCCTGCTCCATGCCTCCGGCGTTGAGCCCTCGAGGAGAACGGAATTGAAGAGCCTCTGAAGGACTTTCAGTACCGGCGTTCCGCCCGCTTTCAGAAGCTCTGAAGTGATTCCGTCCTTACCCGGCGCCTTGTTGTTTTTAAGTTGTTTGAGGGCCATCTCAATCTCAAACAGGCTGATGTCCGGGATATCATCGCTAAAGTGTCGGATTAACTCGGCTCTCGGGTCTTCGGCCGAGCTAACAGTAGGTTCGGCAACCGAGGTGTAAAGCTGTCCGTAGAACCTCTCGATCTCCCTTAATACCTCTGCCCTCGTCGATACCACGCGGCCGTCTTCCGTCTTCAGCCTAGACAACTGGCTTTGCCCAATAGACAAGTCTCTTGCAAACACTTTGGAGCCTCCGTTCCGCTCAATTGTCTCCTTAATGCTCACAGTATTGTGAGCACGGACATCGTGTCGCAAGGACTTCCAGATCCGTCTATTGAGCCGTCGATATACTTCGGCGTCAACGGAAGACTGCAGCGTCAAAGATCGACGTTCAGCCATGAGGTCAAGAGTGTGGATCGAGAGTTTTTGTGGTCTATCTCTACGGCGAGGTCTAAAATACTTAGATCCCACCGTATGGACAGCTTCTACCAAACCGCTGTTTAACTCGTCCACTGCAAGGTTTTCTTTTAGACAATCAAAGCGATTTGTCAACTCGAGTTGAAAGCTCTCGGGGTTTTGGATATGGGCGCGAGTAGGTCGGAGCGTAGACTTCATCAAGCGGCGCCTTTCTAATTGGACGTTGATATTCAATGTGTGATAATAAATTATGATAAATTATTATGATAAATTATCATAATAAATTATAATAAATTTATGTTTTAATTGAGTACTATTCATTTTTAGTATTTTAACAACATATAATTTTAAAATGAATATCCAGAAATTTTAAAATAAATATTCAGAAGTTATTTAATTAATGTTTTAGGCTCTTTTGGAGGACTATGCAGCGAGGCTAGAGAAACAACGCGCGGTAAATCGCGAGGCGAACCAGCGGATAATGCAGCTCGAGGCTACGCTGGAAGCGCCGCACCCGCGACTGGCGTCCGCCATTGAGGATAACCAGAGGAAATGTAAGACACATGTTTATTTTTAACCATTGCGTGCCGTAGCTGGTTTAAAAATAACAATTACACAATTGTTTTAGAAACTACTACGTATTTACTACACAAATACGACGATAGAAAATATAACGAAAACAAATTCGTCGCTTCTTTTTGCATAAATTGTAATTGCATTTTTTCTGAAGTCACTGGAACTACCATTCGGCTTTCTTTTCGGTAGCACTCTTGATATACCCTGTATTTGTAGATTTTAGTTTAAAATTGGAATTTGACGTTTCCTCGAGCATAATGGGTACATGTTGGATAGATATTTGGGAGGATAATCGTCTACTAATCTTAGTACTAGCTTGTAACTTGTAATGAAGCAATGTCAGATTAAAGTGTTATATTTCGACAATCAATTTAGAATATCGACAAATCTGAGCACGAAAAAACGAATAAAAATTCCTTATATTTGTTAGATTTTTCACTACTGCTTTCCTATAGCATTTCTCGATAAATGACCTGTCCAACAAAAAAATATTTTTTTCAATTTAAACCTGTAGTTTCTGACTTAAGAGGTAACAAACAAACTCTTCAGCTATATACCGGGTATCTCAAGACTGCTACCGAAAACGAAGCCGGGTGGTAGTTTTAGTGACTACAAACACAATGCAATTAAAAATTTCGCAAAGGAACGCGACAATTATTTTTTATATTTTTTTAAATATCGTCATTTTTGGGTGGTTAATCCATAGTTTTTGCTAAAATAATAATTTAAACTCTTTTATAACTTAGAGTATTAATAAATAAAAGGGTATACACTATTATTTTAGAAAAAAATGTATTTACCACCGAAATAGGGCCATAGGAAAAAAAAAATTGTCGTTTTTTTTTTCAACTTTTTCTGTTGCATTGTGTCTGAAGTCGCTTAAACTGCCACCCGGCTTCGTTTTCGGTAGCAGTCTTGATATACCCTGTATATTAGTGTAGCTAAGCAAGCTATTGTGTTTGTGTAGCGCTCTGAGGTTAGAGGTAAAAAAAACGAACTCTTCAGGTTGATATATCACCAGGTTCAGGTGATTTTCAGGTTGGTATTAATGTAGCTATGCCAACCTGCACTAGGTCAGCGTGGTGGACTATATGGCCTAACCACTCTCTATCGTACTGTCGATTGTAGAGTAGGCCCGTGCCCTGCAGTGGGACGTATAGGGGCTGACACTGATAATGATTAGTGTAGCAAGATATATTTTGTGTTCAGCGCTGCAAGTGGAGGAGCTGCAGGCGGCGCTGGCGGAGGAGCGGCGGCGCGGCGCCAAGCTGCAGGAGGCGCTGAGTGCGCGCGACGCGGACCTGCTCGCCACCGAGGACAAGTACAAGAAGTGCGTCGAGAAGGCCAAGGAGGTCATCAAGACGCTCGACCCGCGCACCACCGGTAACACACACAACTACCTACTGATATATACCGCACCATAAAACACTCTGTTTTTAATGAGGGCGCTAAGATCGAATTTAATAATTTAATGGCAACCCAATATACTAAGATAAAAAATGTTAACGTACTTGTTATTTATTATTGTAAATAGCGTCCTTGTTTATTTTAATCCCAAAACAATCTAGAGCAGTACGAAAACACCTACGTATAAAAATATACAACGAACGCAATGACATTTTTAATAGTGTTGCCATAATTGTATTTCCTTAATGCCAATTATCACCGCAGCGTACTCTTTTTTGCCAAGTTATACTTCAACTGCCTTATTCATATAAACGTAATGAAATGAACATGTTTTTTGAACTCATAAAATGTCATTTAAGTACACATGGCTGTTTTCGCCAGATAAGAACTCTAGGGTTGCTGTTTTATAAACAAGTTTACAATACATTATTTTACAGCTGGCGATGCGATATTTTTAACGATTTTCTAGTACATAAACATACATAAACTCACGCCTTTTATCCTAGAAGGGGTAAGCAAAGGTGCGAAGACATCCACATTTCGCCTTGAATAGAAAAATCCAGTATCACTCGGGATTCTAACCCGAGACCCCGGCTTTGTAATCGTACCGTATTACAACTACGCTACCGAGGCAGTTTCTTATTCTGACTCTAAATATGTTTTCAATTTTTATAATAATGTTGAATACCATATTTTTTGTTGCAGGGCAACAATCACTATCGGATATAACGTTGGGTTACTCACGTGCGACGGCCGGCAATGCGAGCGCGTCTCGAGCTGAAACTACTACGCCCAACAATAATAGGCATGAGTAAGTATCGATTAACCAATTAGCCAGAATCATTGTATAATATTTTAATATTAGAGCGTCTAAGTGAGTACATATATTTGAAAGTAGGCATAGACCATAGTGCAATTCAAATAGAGTATTTAATCGCCTTTTCTATGACCTGCATTAGGGTTTGTATTATTACTCCGTCAAAATAGGGATGTAAATTTCTAAATTATGCGGTTCATGGAGGGTTACTCGGTGATCCGAATTCAAATGTTTGGATGTTGTATGTAAAATTGTATTTGTGCTTGAAACGAAGCTGGAATGTTTGGATGTCGTGTGTAAAATTGTACAAAAATGTGCCTAGGTACTCTATAAAATGTTGAATCCTCTATAGTTTATCGTACGTTGTAACCATAGACTGAGTTCAGAGTGAATGATAAGTATTATAGGGAATTGATTGATTGATTTTTACAAGTGGAAAACTACTATAGAACCTCAAATGATCGTACATTAGAAGTCGTAGAATATTAATTGATTTATTGTCTTCATTTTTAGAAGTGGAATACTGTATCTTAGTCCAGACTTCGAACGTTTGAACTTCGTTTCGGATCACAGATCAATTCCTAAGGAAGTCGTGTTTACTTAACTCTAACATCCTGACCTCTTTAGAGGTTTGTCAATGTAACGTCAACTTAATGTTAATTTTAATAAGGTATATTTTAACTGCCATTGTCAGAGCAATGACAACCTTAATGTTATTAGACATAAGGTATACTTTAAAAAACACATTAGGGGCCCGACGGTCATTGGACGTTGAAGTAGTTAAGTTTATTCTGTACGTGTAGATGGAGCGGTAGTGGTAGTAGTGGTGCGAGTGCTGGCGCCAGCGAGCAGCGGCTGCTGGCGTCGGCGTGGTACCAGCTCGGCGCGCGCTGCCACCGCGACGCCGTCGAGACGCGCTTCGCACTGCTCTCCGCCGGACAGTCGTTCCTCGCGCGCCAGCGACGCCAGCCGCCGCGCCCGCGCCCGCCCACCGCGCACGCGCACTCCCCGCACCCCGCGCCGCACCCCGCGCCGCACCCCGCGCCCGCGCAATGACCCGCGCACGACACTATGACACCGCTCTGTGCTGGGTGAATCTATACAACACACTCATTTATCTAGGTGTTGTTAGGGTACCACCAGAGCCGGTGTAAAGGGCGCTCTACACTCACGAGAATGTTGCGATACCGCGAAAAAAAACGCCTGAGTATAGAGCGCTCTTTAAAGTAGGGCGCCGAATGCGGGACTTACTGTAAGTTATAGTGTACTATCTATGATTTACTCTTGCTTGAATTTAGATAGTATGTATGAGATGCAGTAGAAATCTCGCCCAGGGCGTTGTTACTCTAACAATCGCATTTCATTGGATCGATGCTATCTCTGGCCTAATATTTATATTGATGTGTGTTAGGGAAGAGTATCGGTTTGCCAATTACATGGCAGTAGTTAGTTACTAAATCAATAAAGATATTTCCTGAATGTTTTCCGACCATGATTTAGTAGTTGCGTGTGTCTACAATTATATCTATTTTTAAATCTATTACATAAAATTTTATGGGGACGTTTAGCTAAAAGAATTGTAAATATTCAAAATATTTTTAATAAATCTACCTAAAACGTATGAAACGTGGTAATTTTTTTTCGACTTTCTTTTGCTGGTCAAAATTAGTTTGTAGTTTGTGTTTCTGTATTCCGACGCTAGGAATTTGTTGCGACAGTATTTTTTGGCGTGATTGACGTCAATTCATTTATATCCTTTGTACATTACACCCAATAATAATTGATATAGCTCAACTGTGCGAATTGCCTACGATAGTGTGAAAAGACATAGTGTTAAGGTATATTTATATGTAAGAATTTAAGAACTATTTAAATACGTTATTGTGTAATTTTTTTACGCACAGAAAGGCCGTTTGTCCACCGCCGCCGTCACCGGACCGTCACCGAGAACGAGATTATTTCAGGCCGAGTTTAAGATGACGTGACGGTGATCGTGTGTCCACCGCGCCGATAAATCGATGGCTCAGTTCCACTCAGTTCTAGAGCTATGTCATACGCGGTAGTCGTGTTTTCCTTTTTGATAGAAATAAAACCAACTAGGAGAATGGCTAGTTTTAACCGGCGACAATTGCTTGATGATGACTCTCGGGTGACGGGCGTGCGGTGGACACATGGCCATAGTAAATGTATTTACCGCTAAATCGGCGCCGTCATCTCGTTCCCGGTGACGGTGGTGGTGGACAAACGGCCAAAGGGGTAAATGTGAAATTGTTTCGTACCATTCATATAGCATGAATTTGTATTTTAAATCTTAAGTCAAAGTAGCAGGGTCTACATTTAATTGGCGTTTACAACCGTTTTTGTCGCCAGTAAATTACTTGTTTCTGAGTGTAAAATATTACCAGAATAACATATTTGAAATGGTGTACCTATACATTATTACATATTACATTTATCGTATGTTGACCAGGAGTATAGCTAATGACGTAAAATTTTGTTTATAAGTCAATCACGTTCATATAATATTTAATATTTGTGTTGAATGGAAAATATGTGATAATTCTCTGTCCCATAATAAATTAGCTACTTTTGACTACATTCGAGACTAACTGCTGTGTGGCGCCACCTGTTGGTGTAATTTAAATGAACTTTATTATGTACAGAAAGTAAATAAGTCACAAATCTTAAATAGTTCGTCTGGAATGTGTCAGGTTATATAATATTTAACTTCTTGTGAGTGCCTGAAAATGTATGCAGATATATAATTTTGCTTTTATAAAACATATAATTGTGTTATATTTACTGCGTAAAATAATGTGATCAGATGAACAAAGTCATCCGTTTATTGTATACATCGAGAATTTATTGTTTGTTAATTGTTTATAGATTACAGATATCATCACATTGGAATCATTCGTCAATAACTAGATAACTGAATTGTTTGTAATTAATGATTGTAGTGTTAAGTTAGTTTAAGTATGTATTGAGATGAAGTGAGACGGCTGGCGTGCGTGCGGTGCGGTGGGCACGCATGGTTTGTCGTGACTTGCGAGGTGCAATTAGTGCAAATTATTTATGTTAAACTTTAAGTTTACTAATGTGATTCATTGTTGATGATGACAATATTGAGTTTTGAGATGATATATCAATTTTCATACACTTCTTTTGCTTTTATTTATTTGTAGACAGTTTGTACAGTGCCTGTTGTTATAAAAAATGTATTATATCAAAATAGTGTTGAACAAAGTGACAATGATCTTTATTATTTTATAATTCAAGGTACAATGGTACCATAGTCTCTTAAAAATCCCGACAACATGGAAGAGTTCCTGACCTTGTAGATACGATTATCGTTAGGATATAAAAAGTCACATCGAGTAAACACTAGTCTGAACAATATTAAGCTTGTATCGACATCGCATGGCTGCTCGCAAGTTTGTTCGGTTGAGCAGGAAGTAGAGAGGCAGCCTCACGATGCGTTCGCGTAGCGTTGACACAGTGTCGCCGAGACAGGTCGAGCCTACGATGCGTCGGTATACGTTGGACCTTGGAATCAAACGCTTTAGTTGAAATAAAAAAGAAGGTGATTTCATTTTAGCCTAATAGCAGGTTATCAGAAAAGAAACAACTGGACATAAATATTTTTTATTACAAATAAGTACACATTCAAAATATAAAATAAAAAAAAGACGTGTGGCACTCGGAGACTGCCGCGGTAAAGCTATTGCATAGCATTTTTTATCAACTTATGTAATTATAATTATTTATTTATTTTATTTATGCAGTATTTTTTTCCTTTGTTTTTCGTTGATATTAATTGTACTGATATTCACTGTTTAACGTGCCAGCTTCCTAGAATTGTACCATGAAGTAAATACAAAGAGGAGGTGCCCTAACGCCGAAACTCTAAGCAGGCATGAGTCACCAGATTGCGGGGCGAAGAGGGGGATTACGCATGCGCAGTAACGCCGATACAACCAATGCCACCTAGAGGCGAGTTGCTGACCTGAAGAGACAAGCGTGATATTTCAAAAAGTATTCAAATGTTCTGCTATTCATCGATAGATAGCAAAACTAAATATCGAAAGAGGTTAGATTAAAATTAATCACGCAATAGCTTTGCAATTCGCATTCAAAAGTACTGGCACATATTTGAATAAAAATAAAAATATTAAATTTAAAAGTACTGGCACGTATTTGAATAAAAATAAAAACAACAAATTTAAATTTCGGTCGGACTTAGGTTATTTTCGTTACGGAATTTCTGCATTAGGTCTCCACGTAGTCCATTGGAATGTTACAATTTAAGGACCGAATATTGCATTTCTTAGAGGACGCAATTTTATTTTGGGACATGTTTGGGGGTTCAGTAGAAGCTTAGCCTCAAGTTTGTGGGGTCGCCACCCTTGTCCCCCGGCCGCCATCTTGGATAAAGGGGTGAAAACACTTTTTTCGCGATAACTCGGTAACTAATCATCTTACAAAAAAATTGCAAGGACATAATTTGTAGCAAATTGTTTTGCCTACAAATATGTTTCTATAACTTTTTGCCCTAAATTAAAAAATAAAGAAGTTATAAGTAAAAAAGTGAAGAAGAAACTTCTTAAGGGAAATCTTCCTATTTATCTTAAAAGTAGACTCGTCGACTTGTATCCTAGAAATTCTCACATACGGAGCTCAATCCTGGTCTTTGACCGAACTTCAGAGGTCCAGGCTCGGGGTTTGTAAAAGAGGTATGGAGTGCAGAATGCTAGGCATAACACGCATGGACAGAGTGACCAAAAACACGCCCTAACCGTGGGCGTCCGTTGCAGAGAAAATCTGCGCCTACCTAAGTTGTGAGGAGCCATATTAAGAAGTTCGCCGGCCTGTAAACTGGGCGTTACTCGCTCGTCCGCATCGCCTATCGTTCGTGATACGCGCAATGGTCACCAAGAGATTTAGTCGGTATGCCGGCAAAAAATCTTAGAATTTTTCAGGGATCTAGCCTGGCTGCAAAATCTAAGCGGTACGGACAATAATTGTCCCTGTGCGCCAGATTAGAAGGCTGGAGACATGCTCCTTCTGATCTCCCCGTAGGTATCGATTAAAAAAAAAGGTATTGTTTTCATCCCCTTTTAGAAAATTGAGTTTTAAACAGACCTCGAAGTTGTGAGGTGGTTTGAGGAGCTTAACCTGCACGGGACGTGGAGGTGACGCGAGCGGTACTGACGTTCCAACCAGGCAGTAATCGGAAGTGCCCAGAGACTAGAGAAACCAGCATAATCAGTCTGTCAGTCATTGAAATACCCCAAGACCATTTCAGCCGACGGGAACTGCGTCCGCGCGTCATCAGCCACCTGGCTAAGATACCTGAACAGCCGAGTCGTCTCATCGTCCCCGTTGTGAGACCTGTAAAGGCACACGTAGACGCGGCTCAGGCAACTAAGATCCACGTGCTCCTACAAAGCGGAGAAGGAGGGGTCCTCCATGCAGCGTAAACGGCGACAGTAGATGTCCGACCGAATATATGTGTACAAGCATACCCCGGCTTTAGGCTTGAAGTTTTCTTCAAGCGAATAACCGAGGTACAGCAGGTAGGAATATTCGGCTGGACAACGAATCCGCGTCTCCATCAAGAAGAGCAAAGAAGACCGGGCCGTCTCGGGATGCTGGTGGACGGCATTAAGGTTCCTTTGGAGTCCGCGGATGTTGGTGAACTCCATAGTGAACGCGATGGTGGGGTTATGCACCGCTGAACGACCTGCTTTGTTTAATTGCACTGTCATGAGGTTGAAGGGATGGGTTTGATGAAGAGGCATCGAGGAGCCTAAGTCCGAGCATTAAGAAGGCCGAGTGGGTACCGGCATGAAAGGGTCGGCATGTCACTAAAGGTCGGCCACATCCGGTCTCCAACCGGAGCGACGGACCCACCCAAGATTATGTGCGACATGGTGAGGCAGCCCCTCGTGGTGGTTAGCCACGATTAGACCCCTGTATTGTACCGTGGACTGCAAGCGGACAACCGTTTCTACGGGTCTCCTTGGCCGGCGGGTCAACACTCCTCCCTTTGAGAGCGACCGAAAATACCCACACTATGCCGGTCTTTACGCCCCGTGGACGGCGATTGCTACCCGGACGGACACTTAAGTCCTACCACTACGAACTGTGTCACTCATTTGGCACTACCCAGGGGTCACGTGTAGGGAAACTAGAGTCAAAGCCTACGGACGTGTGTGACGTTAACTAATAAAGCGTGTAAAAATGCTTAACATTATGGTAAAATGGCGTTCTTTCCCCAAGGCCTGTGTCATCAGTGAGCGTCTGGTTGCTTGAAATGATGATGAAGATGATTAAGATAAAAATATAGGCAGGCGGGGGCGGCATTCTTCAGTTTTTCTCCCGCCTCAAAAAATATGAAGATCAGGCGCTGACTATTGTCGCACAGGTGTTACTGTCAGTTACTGTCGTGCCATTGACAAATGATGTTAGGTTCTAGCTGGATTCATGGCGTAACTACCCCATTGCATCGGGGGCCTATGGCAAAATTCATCAAATGGGGCCCTTCGTAAATGTAAAAGATTAACATGGTGATTTCGTTTTTATGGATCTTTTCTAATATACGTGATGACCTAATGGTAATAATCAGACCAGACGCGGTGGCCAACATTGTGCATAGTGGGCGCGGGTTCGAATCCCAGGGGACACCACTGACTTTTCGGAGTCATGTATGTATTGATAGTCAATCACCACGGACTATGACAGTGACGGAAATACATCGTGAGGAAACATGAATACTACAGTGATTTGTAAGAATTTCGATGGTACGTTAAGTCCGCCAGACCGCACTAGGCCAGCATGGTGGACTATATTATACTTGACTATATTGTACTTTCGACTGTAGGAGAGGCCCGTGGCTTGCAGTTAGGCGTGTATGGGCTGATACAGTACAGTACATAATATTTTTTTATGACATGGCTTCATATATATCTCATCGGTTTTTTAGCATAGTAAAATTTTACGTTAGTGCTTTTTTGACTTCAAGAAACTGCATTTTTAGAAATGAAAAATGTCCTTTTCTAAATTTTAAATATAAACTCTTTAATATTTCCATCTTTTAATACTGTGTCTATTAAAAATATTTTCGGTTGGTAGTTTACCAATTGCTGCCCAGCTCAGTAACCTCTTCGTAGCGTCCTTCTCAAAGTTGTTTCTACCTAGTTAAAGGGTCTGCCCCAGGTAGATGTATGGAAACAACTTTGAGCTGATGATCACATATAGCGAAAAGTATTAGATCAAGGTGGTGGTTGATCATTACTTTGGTTTTGTCGAAGTCAATTTTAAGACTTATTCACTGTGAAGCTGAAACCAGACTGTCCAGCATCTGTCGCAGCTCCTCCAGCGATTCCACCATTAAAACTATATTGTCAGCGAAACGTAGGGGCGTGTGTATTACTATTATACTACACACGCCGGCAGAATTAGAGGAATACGCGTTAAATATTGAATTTCTTAGAAAATATTATAATAACTAAATGTTTTTATTTTTCAATATTCAAAATGAGGCAAAATTTATAACAAATTACTAAAATTGAGTAAAAAATACTTTAATTAATGACGCAAATGCAATTAAACGGAATTACAGTAAAATGAAATTTCTGTATTGTCAAATGTAATCGTGTATTTTAAAAACTTACAGAAATAATTTAAGAAAATTAATAATGCGTATTGCTACCACGAGCTCAGATAAGAGTCTGGATATGATCCTTCATGCTTTTAATGACGTCATCAATCATTTTTTGCGACAAATTCTCCCACTCTTGCACTAACATGAATTTTAATCCTTGGACGATCTTAGGGGCTTGGTTTCTTCCATTTATCTTTCTTCCGATAACGTCCCATTCGTTCTCTATGGGATTCATGTCTGGTGATCTTGCTGGGCAATCCATTTGCGCGATTTGGGCCTGATTTAAGTTGTCGCAAACCATTTGCGCTGTGTGGGGCCGCGCATTATCATGCATAAATAAAAAATATTCGCCTATGGATGGTGCAAAAGACAATACATGGGACTCTAAGATCTCTGCGCCGTATCTTTGTGCAGCTAAAGACCCATTTTCTATAAGTATTAACTCTGCGCGTGCTTCCAAACATATACCACCCCATACCAAAATTGACCCTCCGCCATAACACACCTCTTTCAGTAAAGTTTCCTCGATTAGCGTTCTCCTCGATACCTCCAGATCCTCTCCCTTCCTTCTATGCAATTCACAACAAAACTGCTTTCATCACTAAACAACACTCGGCTCCACTCATTTGTCCAGTCGCGGTGTTGATGAGCAAAAGCTTATCTGGCTACTTTTTGTACCACCTCGAGTTTTGGAGCTTTTGACGGAACGTGAGACTTCAGTCCAACTTCATTAAAACGTGTTCTCACTGTACGCTCACTGATATTAACATCACGGACTTCTTGTGACATGTTTCGGGTCTAAATAGCCGTTTGAAGACGAATTCTCAAAGTTTTCAGCCGTATAAAATGAAAATCCTAGGTACTGGTCCACCGTTTTCTGCCTTATCCTGGCATCCGCGCATAAGAGCCTATGTGCCTCTAACGTTTAACGTTGAGAAAGACGACAGATACCGACACACCCAATGCGCGACTTAGGTACTGAATCCTACCCTTGACCATTTTCAATCATTGTTACTGCTCTGGCAACTTCAGTGGAAGGTAAGCCACTCATTTTATATCCTACAAGACAGGTACTCTAAAAACAATAATAATAAAAATATCTTAAGTCACATAAAATGAAATTAAACAAAATTTTGTGAAACCACTTGAAAGTGAAAAAATCTCAAAAGCACTTGAGAGCGTATAATTAACGATAAAACTCTAAATATCCAAAAATCTTTTTGCATCATTAAATTTTTTAAAGGTGCTGAAATATAAAAACAACCATTTAAACAAACAGCAAACAAAATGAAAAAAAAAACGAATTTTTGTGCGTGTTCCTCTAATTGTGCCGGCGTGTGTATTTTATTATTTATTGCCACTGTCTCTTAGGAAGGGACCATTGGGCTTACAATGACCTTTCTCAATCACAAATGGACTTAAATTCGATTTTTTTGTTTAAAAAGATAAGTGTAAACTTATCTGTCAGATAATAATGGGGATTTAATATTTTCCACTACTAAATATGATTCAATTCCATGTTTACTCGTACTTGATTTTGTTATTTTGAATATTCACAATTGTCGGGATTTGCTAGAATATAATTTTTAGTTTCGTCCATATCTTATAATAAATAATAAAACTAAATTACTCGTTCCGAAAGTACTGACTTATTCTAGATAACTTTTTTGTTGCCTCAGGCTCCTTCTGTCTCTTTCGTTATTCGTTTTCCCTTTAATAGTTTCAAGAACAAGACATGTTTATATTTATTTGGAAAATATTGCCTTAATATTAATTAAATTATAATTTATTGGCATCTTAACTATTAAAAAAAAACAAAACAATTGAATCAAATATTATGATACAATGTTTCTCATGTTTAAAATGTAGCCAAAGTCTGAGACCCTGTCGGACCAGGGCCCTGCCGGGCCGGGGGCCCGTGGCATTTGGCGCACTATGCCACCCTATTGTTACGCCACTGGCTGGATTCTTAACTATTAACTAAATCTACATGAGAACACCAAACAAGACCTTTCTGTCTCTACTTTTTTATTTCAAGAAATGACCATTTTCTCTGTAATGGCCAGTGCCAAACCAAAATACATTCCTTAAGATGTGGGAATAGCAAATCCCCTCTAATCACTATGTTTGGACCCGTGTAAGAAGTTTTGGGTGTCCGTGACATGTCGACGCTGCAAGCTCTATCACCTGAAAACGGTATCGATGAGATAGTGTCAACAAACATTGCGTAAGCCACCAATGGCTGCCAATTAAAACTCATTCTAAGTTTAATAATTTATTTGTAACTGAGATCACAAGCCATTTAATTTATACCACGCATACATCAAACGTTACCTTATAACACAATAGACTATTTAATTTCGTACAAAACTGAAACATAGTATAAAATTAAAATACAACCCGAGTTACAAGATATGTTCATCTAAAAATAATTGTCAGCTGCCATTACTAAAGTAGACTAGACTTCTGAACCCGTATCCGCGTATTTATTGTTGTTACCTCTAATTTTTTTCTGTTACAAATTAGACACGCGCAGTTTGATATAGTCCTCATGAACGCTTAAATCGGTCACTGTTCCGTCGAGTGACTCAACGGTTGTTGTACTTCAAGCATAGATTACTTCATTCTTAACAATGTTATTTTTGCTGTCAATATTGATAACAAATAAGCAGATATATAAATTTACATTTATAAAATCCTTGTTTACAATTCTTCTTCTTCTTTTCAAATGTAGTTTGGCTCCACCGTTTCATCGGTGATTTTGCCAATGTCATGTAGTGGGAGCGGGGTAATAGTCAGAGGTCAAGTAAGTAGAAATTATTTTAGTCAATGGACAGATTCCGTTGGTGTTTTTGGAGAATGACGTAGGAAGTAAAGGAAGGGTTAAATTATATTTTAATTCAAGGAGTGACTTTGGGATTATAAATACAAATTATTGATCTTTAAAAATTTTGATAACAAGATAATATTTTCTGGGGAATCTGTTAAAAGTGTTTTGACATTGACAGGGCGGGCGAATTTATCAGGTAGGATGTCATAAATAGTATGTGAAGTTCTGGGGCATTCGAAAAAGATATGTTCTAAAGTTCCTTCAGCCAGACCGCACTCGCATAATGAGTGGTCGCGAGTATGGATTTTTGCTAGAAAGACGGGAGCAAACATGGCCTAGACGAAGGCGAATAATGGTTGATGTTATTTTTTTATTGAGGTTTTTACTCTTGAAAAACCAAGGTTTCAGGGGGATCAAGGGTTGGATAGAAGCATAATGGAAGCCTTTGGTTATTTTGCTTAACTGCCAGCTGTTGTTCCATGCACTCATTAGGTCTGGTTTAGTAGTGCATTTTAAATCCCTGGTATAAGAATAGTTGTGGTAGATATTAGAATACGAAATGGCGTTACGGGCATAATAATCAACGATCTCATTTCCATTTATGCCGCAATGACTAGGGATCCATGCTAAAACTATATCTATACCTGACATCTGGCATTGGCGGAGCATATCTTTTATTTTTAAGGAATTGTTTACAATTATAAACGTTCCTCAGTGGACAATATCGACCGCGCGTGTCGCAAATCCAAACGTGCGGTTTATTTTATTATCCAACGCTTATTCTAACATTATAATATTATGTTAAACCTAATCGAATTCCTCATCGGAGTCTGTTTTCAACACGCTGTCTGAACCGGAGCCAGGTTCGCTGTCCACCGCCACCTCACTATAAGCCAAATAAAATATATTTTAGATATAATATTTTGCTCAGTAACCAAACTACTAGTCACAGCCACGACGTGCAAACTTCATTTTTCTTTGTTAATTTTAATTTCTTTTATGTGTTTTTACATCTGTATAATATGTCGTTTTGTTTGTAAGTATTTAAGTCGTCAAGAACAACCTTCGAAAAAAAGTGAAATCATTCTAAATTATGTGTAACATTTTAAATATTCAATAAAGTGTTTTCATTTTCAATATTAGATAAATATGTAGTATGAAAAATAGGTTGGTCAAGCATAACTATTTTGACATATAATTTAATAGTTAACGACAAATCAAACGTTTTGGTCAGAAAAGTTATATGCTAAGAAAAAATAATGATTCAGTTGCATGCAGTTTAAAATTACAACTTTAAAACATTATTTAGGTTTGAGCTTAGTGGTGAACCGATTGGAGTTAGACAAAGTAATACGCCATATATTACAAAGTAATATATCTCTCTATAATATACCTATCTCTCCAAATAGCCATATATTACTTTGTAATAGTAAGCTTCTCAAAAACTCTTGAAATCAGCACATTAATAAGTTAGTAGAACATTCATATTATTTGAGTAGGGTGTTAAATCTGGGATATGCAGACACATTCCACAAGCAAACTTGCCTGTTGTCACCCGTGTCGACCAAGTTAATTTCTACGATATTTCTGTGAAATAGATAATCATAAATAAACTATCACAATTAAAGGCGATATGTCAAATGGCTAATAAAATTAGTCCTTACCCGTTGAGATCTTTAGTGAGTTGTATGTCAACGTTATTTGCGCTGTCGCTGAGACCGTTGAGTGCTTCACAAAAATCGCCGCCTACATTCTGAAGGTGTTGTGTGTTCAAGTGGAAACCCTGTGATAGTAATGAATAATTTAAGCGCTTAATATTGTTTTAATTTTTGTTTGATCAGTCTTTATTGGTACACTAGAGTAGCCAAATTTTTTCATTGTTAATCCCGCAGTTGACTCTAGCTACCACTTTTAAAAATTGTATATCTAATATTTATTCAATAACTAGCTCAGTCATGTTATCAGCTTGCGTTAGAACGCCTAAGTGGATCAATACCTAATTATTTTAATACTAGCGGTCGGGCCCGGCTCCGCCCGGGTGCATACACGTTTTAAAATGGTGGTCAAAATGTTTAATTCTGACTATCAGTTTAGAATATCGACCAATCGGACCACGAAAAACGAACAAAATTTTCTCGTATTTGCTAGAAATATCACTACTGCTTTCCTCCTATAGGTCATAGCGTGATGATATATAGCCTATAGCCTTCCTCGGTAAATGAACTACCCAACACTGAAAGAATCATTCAAATCGGACCAGTAGTTCCAGAGATTAGCGCGTTCAAACAAACAAACAAACAAACTCTGCAGCTTTATAATATTAGTATAGATAATATGTGGAGAGACCTGAACAAAGCAATGAGATGTAGGGGATATGGCTTGACATACCGTCACTAAACGAAATTCTTCAAAATTGATATAAAGTGAAAAATTCAGATGCGGTAATTTGATAAGTAATCTCGTTTCACAACATAATAGTTACGTATGAGACGAGACCAGATTTTCCTTCGATTACAAAAATAGCAGTCAAGTAGTAGAGTCTTGCTCTACAGCAAGAAGCGTGAGACAGCCCGAGGTCTCAAACGTAAAGGTAGGATTTTCGTATACGCCAGGATAGCTTCAATCCTTACAAGACAGCGATTATCCTTCATAGTGACCCACGCGATTATTTAGATACAGCCAATGTATGTATAAGTATCTACTTTAAAATAGATCGAAATAATTGCGTCGATGATAGATACGCTATTTATTCTATTACAGTCGCTTTGTCATGCCAATGTAATAAAAAAAAAACTCGGAGTAAAATATATAGCAAAAAAGATACACGACTAGTAACGGACGATCGGCAAGTCATTGTGTATCCGAAATCAGTAAAAATCACATACTGATCCTTCCTACTTGTGTTATGAAATACATTCATCTTGGATGGTTATAAAAAAGTAATATTCAGCACGACCTTTGCCAACTTATCATTTAGTAAAGTCGTGGATGTTAGGCATCTGAACATGAACCGTATTAGTCAGTTCATGTTCAGATGGTGTTTTGTACATTTATTCTTCCCGATCATCACAAAACTGAAGAACGTTTAAGTTATTGAATTTTTCTTTTCTTATTGTATCTAAGTATTTTGAAAAATATAAATTATGTCTTTGTTCTTAGTTATGGCATCGTAAATTCTATCCAGACTATCATTTTGTACAATCACAACAACAATATTTCTAAAATTAAACTTACAATACATATACAGGGTATATCAAGACTGCTACCGAAAACGAAGCTGGGTGGTAGTTTAAGCGACTTCAGACACAATGCAACAGAAAAAGTTGCAAAAAAAAGCGACAATTTTTTTTTGTTATTTTTTTCCTATGGCCATATTTGGGTGGTAAATACATTTTTTCCTAAAATAATAGTATATACCCTTTTATTTATAAATACTCTAAGGTATAAAAGAGTTTAAATTATTATTTTAGCAAAAACTATGGATTTACCACCCAAAAATGACGATATTTAAAAAACATAAAAAATTATTGTCGCGTTTCTAGGCGAAATTTTTAATTGCATTGTGTTTGTAGCCACTAAAACTACCACCCGGCTTCGTTTTCGGTAGCAGTCTTGAGATACCCGGTATACAATCTCTGTCTGACACCCGTGTGGTGTTTTGTAAATCAACCCATCGCGCATCGCGTCTAATAACCATAATGCATTAACAATGCTGGCAATTAGTCGAAACAGAATGACTAATGCAATATTAATATTCACAACTATTCAATATAACGTAATTGGTTTGTGTCAAGACTCAAGAGCTAATCCTGCCAAGGGATATCCGAGAGTGAGCCTCTTAGTATTTATGAATAAGTAATATGATATTCAAAGTGGTGTATCGTCCGCGTATTAGGAGGAAACGTTTGACAGTCACGCTATGCTCTATTCGCATGGATAATTCATTAATAAAACAGCACGCGAACTGACATCCTCCCACATCAGCTTGATAGCAGATTTGTTTCATTTTCAAACCTTATCTGAAAGATCTACTAACGAGTAATGCATGGACACAGCTAGATGTATTATCTCATAGCCTAGTAATAAGTATCCTTATCGTTGATCTACAGATAACCCGTCATTTCTAATTAGAATATAAGCAAAGCGGGATGTGTATCATTACTTAATTATCTTACAATAATTGGTTTCTATCACAAAAGCGCAAGTAATCTATGTAAAGCCTTACATATTAGCTGAAAAGTTTTTTTTTAAACTATCATCCAGTTTTTAAAATTGTTGGCTTAGTCATTAGTGTACTAATTAATTGATATACCAGGGTTCTTAATAAATTCCTAAGCCGTTGATATTTGAGTAGAATTTTAGGTTTTATTCTATCGTATAACCTTTTTCTAGATTGCAATAAGTTTTTTTAAGTGCATGAATATTTATGTATTATAGTTTATGTAGAATATTAATATATTTATATTTTGTATAAAATTTCTATGTAAGCAATCAATCACGTAATACTTCAATATTGCTGGATTAAGTTAATTGTAAGATGGATAATTTTAATAAGATTAATTATTAAGTAAGACTGCCTCAGTGGCGTAGTTGTACTAAGGTACGGTTACAAAGCTGAGGTCTCGGGTTCGAATCCCGGGTTGGGCAAAGTGATATTGGATTTTTCTATTCATTATCAGCCCAGAGTCAGGAATTTGTGCCCGATATGGCGATAGGCTCGCCACCTATCATACATTGTGGGACGGAACATACAAGGCGAAATGTGGGTGTCCTGGCACCTCTGCTTACCCCTTCTGTGATATAGGCGAGAGTTTATTATTTATATTTATTTATATAAGCTTTATTGTACACCATAAATAAATACAAAAGGAAACAATACAAACTAGAAAAAAAAAAAGTACAATTAGCGGTCTTATCGCACAAGGCAATTTCTGACAGACAACCATTTGATGGATATAAGAGAAAAGGACGAAAATTGTATGTTTATGTATGTATGTAATTATTAAGTATTACTGTGCAGTTGTTAGCTCGTGTCAGCTCTGGTGGTACCTTAGCTCAGGCTCAGCACCATAGATAATACACTATATAGGAAATAGATGAGCAACTCATCAATATATTTGAGGAACGAAAATTTACTCTGCTGTGTACGAAATGTCGCTGGAATTATTTTAATTTAAATAAATCCGCCAGATGGTGTAATAGTGCCTTTATAATTTCCTATAATTCCTAAAGAATGAAGGGGTCACGGCAATTTGGCACCGCGACGTCAGTTCATCGTATTCTATCGAATCCCACAATTGGAAAAAAAATTAAATAATGCATCCAAAGTAGCATTTCCAGAAACACCTCCTAGGTGAAATTGTTATTGTAGAAATATCCAAGTCAAATAAAGCTAAATCGAGAAGCAAATATAAAAATCCAGCAATAGGAAGCCTAGGGTCAAACGCAGAAGATATCAAACAAGTCCAGTTAAAAGCCAATGTCGCAAAATTATAGTAATTGAATCGCAGTAGCAGGCACACGAAAGTTTTCGAAAAAATTGTGTAACTGTCAATTTATGACACAAATTGTGAAGAGGTGGTATGAATTTAAAAATGTAAAGTAACTAATACAATTTTTATATTAATAAATTAAAAATAATAATATGTATTGTTATATTAATAATAAGTCAATTTTTTCAATTAATTATTTCAAACCAACAGTAGTTATTATTATTTTTAAATATTATTTTTTTGGCATTCAAAAGCACTATTAATACTTAAAAAAAATAATCATCTGGTTTGTGTCTGATTTACGTAAGATGGCTCTAACTAGTACCATAGGAATAAATTATAAGTGAGTTGCACCCCCATACTCAGCACCTCAGTGGTTTTATTGATCCTGTTCATGTTCATAATATATGAATAATTTGCTTTTGTATCCAATAATAAAATGAAAACAAATGTTATCTATTGTAATGTAATCTGTTGTTTTCCCTATACTGTGACCACCCATTTCTTCCGTGCTTCCGTTCATTCCAGTCCATTTTAAGGTGACAATCGCTGACAGCGATACGACCACCGTTTGTCACACATTACACATATACATATAAGGGCTTTGTTATATTATTTCTGCTAATTTGTGTGGTGTAAAATAAAATATTTATTCATCAATCAGTAATATATACATATATAATATTGAACTCCAACAGCAGTGCAATGTTGAACCCTTAAATGTTTCTAATAAAATAGCATGAAATAAATGAGTAAATTACTTTGAAAGGTCCTCGGTCGAAGCCGCAGAAAGACGCTTCCATTGTGTAGGAACGTGTAACGCCAAGATGTCGCCACACGGTCACTCGGGCGGTGCTCTCGCGCTCCCTTTCCACACGGAATGAGCACGAGCCAAGTGCGAATGCCGGCGATATTCGATGCATGAGAGCTGGCAGCATCTGACTCAAAAAATATCACCATTTACAGTTTCTCTTCAATACGTAGTGGTTTTTATTGACGATTCGAGCCGGTTTATGCCAGTTGCCACTCATCACTTTATACGACTCCTGCTCATTAAAATAATGAAAACGGTAAACTTACAAGGTATTTGACGGGTTCGTCTGGCACGAGACGGTCGTTGCTGCACCAACTTTCAGCAGCTGCGCAGCCGTAAAAAAACACGTTTTTCTTCCGAGAGTGACCGTGGTAATCACAGTATACTAATGGTGGTTTCTTCCAGACTCTCACTAGGTACTCTATTAGACCCTGAAAGTAAATATTTCGTATTGAATAGCTTCGTATTAGAGTACATCGAAAGTATTTAATGTAATGCAAATAATATCTAACCTTAGTGTGATAAATCGACGGATGCAGTATGGGACTGGGTTTACACCAGCGTCGATTTAGATCTTCATTAGTTAAGCCGCATCGATGGCTGCAACAAGAAATGACAATTTACCGGTTGAGATAACTAGGAAATCTCTCGGGTTGCAACTTATATAAGCGTTGCCTGGACATGTCCATTGAATCGAAATGACACGTTCGCAGGTCAAGATTCAGTGGTCGTAATTTTATTATTGGATGTTACCTCATTGAATCCGCTACACGGCTTTATACAAAGCTTCGATTGCAGAAGTTGTAAGTCATTAGATGCGTGACACGACATTCGCGGCGGCGGATAGAGCATACAGGCCGAGCAGACCGCGCGCACATCAAAATATGATCGCGTGATGCTCTCTTCTGATTTGGTTATAACAATCCTCACTATATTATTTGTATTCGTAACACCTTCAAATTTATGTACTTTTTGTATAGTTGTATTAATAATACGCATATTATTACGCATATTACGATGGACATTACGTCTTCCGGGATGAGAAACGTATAAAATGATTGACTTGTTACTGTTGCTCATTTCCTGATGTTATGTTAATGCAGGCATATCATTAAGGGTTTTGCTGAGATGTTATTATGAATGCAATTGAATATTTAGTTGAATTTAACTAATTATTATTCATACTAATTCGATTTTATAGATTCGACCGTTTCATAACAGGCAGTAAATATTTGTATAATGATATAAAATAATATTTTTCGAAACTGTTGCTACCGTGGTGTGCATAACCCGGTAAAGTCTCGTATTGTATCATTATAAACAGCTAGATAAACTTCGGTTGGTCTGTAATCTATGACAATTCACTTGAGCTTTCCCGTCATTAAAGGGCAATATTATTGTGTACGTGGTGGTGACATAATTGCATTCGCTAAGAATAGTGGCTAAATAACGGACGAAGATAATACTCATTGTAGGTAGCTGTTTTTTTGTTGTTCGTAAAACATTATAATAACATTTGGATCGTATATTGTTCTTACGGTTGTTAAAAATAAACAAAAAATCGAATGTGTCTAAACACCTTCCCAAGAACAAATTTTAAATTCACACCTCACACATCTTGATAAGAGAAACCAAAGAACAGGGACTGGACAAATTATTTCTGAGATAAGGACGTGTGTTTTTGTTCACTGGCCGGTTTTTATTGCGGGTCAATTTTAGTGGAATTTAATAATTTGTGTGATTCAACAGCTCGTATCGCAGTTCTGACTATTTGCAGTTGTGCAGATTTTCTGGTGTGTTTTTTTCTGGAGAGGCGGGCGCTCGTCCAATTAGGAGTGGTTCAGTGGAGTAGCATCATTAGTGGGCGGTGTGTCGGAGTGCAGCGTAGCGGCGTGGCGGCGTGGCGGCACGGGCGCCGGAGTAGCTCCTCGCCGTGGCATCAGAGTGGCACGTCCCTGGCCGCGGCCTTCGCCGGCCGACCGGTTGCGCATCTTTTACTCTAATCGGGGGAAAAAATAAGCCTCGACCGTATGTGCGAATGAAAGCGAACAAGCGAGAAGCTGCACACTGTCCGTCGTGTTTTATGGTATATTGTTGCGGTACTGGAGCAGCGCACAGGGCTGCCTCCCCAGTTCCCTCTTGTTATAATCACCACGCTATTCGACTAAGCTTAGTCGCAACTAGTCGCAACGAGAGACTATTCTAAAATACCTACTGAACGAATTCAAATTCATGTTGTTGCATTACCGATTTATGCTAGTTACTAGTATATAAGTAAATTATAAACTCAAACAAAACGGTGAATCAGGACACCTGTGTGTATGCATGAGGAGATTGATAGCCTTAAAATTCCAGTACATGTACAGGTTATGTTTTCTGTGTTAGCCCTTTGAGGGCTGATGTGACGATCGTGGCTGGTGCGCGGGTCCGCCTGCCCAGCTATTTATAGCCTGCGCCGCGCACCGATGCTATCGGCTCTCGGACATACCTCGATCCCTGCCCGCCCTCTATGCACCCTCCGCATAACGTTCACTCGCTAAAATAGACCAAATAAACACTTACATTTTATATTTATTCCACCTATTTATATCATATGTCCATTGTTCTGACCTCAGCTGGAATTCATAGCCGATGGGCAATTTTAGCCTTTCGTTTGAGATCATCATTACGTTGATCACGCACATGCAAGCGGTTAAATTGAAGTAATTGACGTGTAGCAAATAACTACTCGGAGACAATAATATTTCAATGGGGATAGATACCGAGTCCACCGGGGCTTAGATAAGTCGGTGGACACAAGGTACACGTCACGCTCATCCGTATTCCGAGCGCGGAGGCTGCTTCCTGCGAACATCGAGAGTATATTCAACTACGATTTCTCGATGATTCAATTTCGAGCTTTGAGCGAGGATTCTATTATGATGATACATTGTGTTCATACAGAATGCTGAGGAACGCGATCGAGAGATTCGTGGTTGGGGATGGAAACGAGGCAGTAAAGGCTGTCGCCAGGATTCGCTAACCGTCGTCGCCGGTAACTCTGTATTCGTGGTAGACACCGGACACAACACGAGTTATTTACGATAGTCGCGAGACAATCGGCCGGTCGCCGTGCTTATCCGGTGCACCGCGACAATAACATGACGTGTCCATCTTTATTAAATAACGTCCTATGGAATTAACACACGTGCCCCGCTTATACTTACAGGGCTGCTGAATCATTCGCGAGGAATGCTGGTGACATTAGCAGTAGAATGTTGCTGTCGCCCTTGCAATTTATTTCTTTATGTTGTTAGATGTACAAGCATTGTCTCTAGTCTCTGCCATGAGTAAGCGCGCGAGTAAGAATGGTATCGGAGTGAATCTTGGCTTCGTTTTTGATCGCGTTGGACGTCGGTGTTTGAGTGTGCGGTCCAAGTGGAGCTAACGGTGTATGCTTCGCTAATTGATTTTATTTACCGGGTGTTGGCGGAAGCGGAGCAATTCGCTACATGACGGTTCAATGACACGGCTCTTTTCTGTGGCGACAGTCTTTACAGTCGGAATGCAGCCACCATTAGCCATAAGCACTTTCTTATGAGTATCCATTTATTATTTTTGCTGGTCTAATTTAATCAAAAGCTTTCGAGTTCGTATTAAGAGTGCTTAAAAATAATTAATTACCCGTCGTTAACATTTCTGGACGACGTGAATTAATTTACTACTTAAATTAATACAACACATAATTAAGCCTTTACAATCTAAATCAGAATACCCACCTCGCAAGTTTAATGTTCATGTCTTGATGAAAATATATTCAGTTTGCACAACTAACAAAAATATAGCGCTTTCAGTGATTATATTTTTTTACCATGAAATGTAATAAATAGTAGGTATGTAGACGCCCATAATAACTCGAGACGAGATTATAAAATAAGAATAAAATATGTGTTGTGTGCGGTGAATCATCGGATTTGGGGTAGGAAGATGGGTATGTAGTAGTCGGCGAGTAAATGGTGCGGTGTACTATGCACACTGCAGTATTTACATAATAGCAATGACCGGATGGCCTTGGAGCTTCGTTGGCTTCTCCCAACTTTTCCCTTCGATATGTTTTATTTTAGTCGTTTTGTTTATATAAATTGCACAAGTATAATGCGAGTGCACGTCACATTAGTAATGACGATTACAAAGGCGCGCGGAGCGGTCGCGGAGGCGGTTCAAGTTCAACGATGACGGCGATGACTCGCTCGTGAGTGTCGTTGACTTCGCGTCCATTCGTCTATTACAATGATGCAAGAGGCAGAGCGTGAACTATTCGCAGGAGATCGGCGTTCTTTGTTAAGTGTGCGGCGGCAGGCGTCCGGCGGAGGTGGGTCGAGGGCTGCGCGCTGCAGAGTGCAGAGCCTAGTGTAGAGCGGGCGCAGGTTGTGGCGCAGGCCGCACTCCGCAGAGTGCAGACGCGCTGCGTACATTGCCCGCGGCGGTGGCGGCGGGCGGCGGCGGCGCGGCGACCGCGTGCTCGGCATTTAGCGCCCGCGACCCGCTATTATGAGGCTCGCACTCGCTGCCATGCCATCGTAATTCATTAGCTGACTCTGTTCGGCTCGCATTATTTATTGCCGCTTAGCTTGTTCGTGAATACTTTCTTCGTGCCCGTTTCAAAAGTTGCAGATCGCTTTTGAACCAGTGAAGAATAATGAGGGCATCTGAATAGAATCTGGGGTCAAGGTTGTCCGCGATACAATGTCTTTCACAGATCTTCCAAGGGATAAAACATCCACTTGATTTATTATATACTGCACATTGAAACGCTAGTGATTCATAAATTGAACTTGAGGATTTCAGCAAGTATTCGTGAATGCCTTTGACCATTAAATAAACGGCAAATTGTTGCTTTAACACATTTATATTCTTGTATTTCCAAACCATTTACAAAAGCAATTAAACACATTGTTAAAATCTAACGTTTTGTTATTTGGTGCTATTTTACATCTGAATATGAGACATTTATTGATTATAACACAAATGATTATTCCTTTATTAATTCGGAATGAAAATATGATAACAAATTATCGTCAAGTGATTTGTAATTATGTAGAAGACAGAAGATGTTATTTATTTAGATGGGAGCGCGGTGTAGTTTGCTGTTTGACAGGTGATGTAAAGGTGTTTGACGTGGGGAACATTAATCGCCACACATGTGGACGTGTTTGCGCATCACTGCGGAAACGATCGTTTTGTGCTGGACCGCTATCAACTTGAACTATCATTAATCACACCGTGTAAAAGTTACGATGGTAATTTATAGGTGGCGCGTGTGAGAACAGCCGCGTCGAGTCGTCCGCGTCGGTGGTGTACGCCATGTTTGTACGTTCGCAGAATGTACACATGTTTGTATGAAAAGTGTAACCGTGGACTGTAATCCCTAGGGAATCCGGAAGCACAATAGAAGCAACACTAATTGTGCAATTGAGCTTTAGATACGCTGCACCGCTCCGCTGCACATGCCCGTTATAGAAAAGAAAATGACGGAGTGTGGTATTCCCAGCTTAAGATATATATTTCTATCACTACGAGTACTACTTACACAATAGCAATATCGGAGAAAGGAAACGAGCCTGGGAAACTGCGTAAAAAGTTTTGCGTGGTGTTTTATAGTGAACGAGTATGTGATGACCAAACCTATTGTTAATTATTTCCACTTAGTTATATTTAAATAAAAGGTTCGAGCCTGTCGTAGTATTTTATCTGCCATTGTATATCAGGTGATGTGCGTATAAGATAAGTAAATAATTTAGAGTGTAGCGGACGCCCGTCCTATGTGGTCCGAGCGGCACATACTTTCGAGCCGTAGCTCGTTCTTTAATGTAATCTAGACATAATTCAAGATCCTCTGAGGCTCTTCTCCATAAAATTATATTTGCAATAAAGAAAGGTACCACTTTATTAAAATTAACCAAAAATTTACAATGCTGAGTAAACAGTTTTTAACATTAGTTGAGTCACCAATTAGTGTACGATTTTAAGTTCACGCTTTAAGCAGGAATCACGCATTGATTTCCTGTTCTCGTAACTTTAAGGATCGATATAACACGACATAAAAGAGTAGAAATTAATTAATTGGGAACTAAAAGCAAAACATTTCCTAGCAACACCAGAATGGAGTACACGAGCTGTCAGTCATTGCTATTATTCGACATTTTTCACGAGTTTTTTTAGAATAGTGTGTTAATTTCGAATCGTGAACAATAAAACTAAGTTATCATGAACAAAGTAATTCGAGGCGGTGCCCGTGAAATAATATACAAAGTTTTCATGTGGTGTATGGACGAATATAAAGCCGAGAAGTTGTTAACAAATTAAGACGATGTTTACAAACGAAGGGCTGATTGTACTGGTAAGTAATAGTTGAAAATTGTACAAAACACTAAAAAGAACGAACGAACATATGCATAAAATGGATATTCTTGTGATTGCCAATGAATATTGTTTATTTAACCATATTTTTGAGGTTATACAAATATAAACATAACCTGGAGTATTTATAGCACGACTGCCACATTTTGAGCATCCTCACTTATTTTTTCATTTATTAAAAAAAATATACACAAGTACTATTAAGTACTATTAAACTATTTCAAGAAACATTATTTTTAAAATAAAATTCTTGTTTGTCCACATTAGTCTAAAATACATAGTATAACGGAAACAGGAAAAGTAAAATATATTTGGTGTTTTTTTCTAAATTATTTATTTCTTGATTGTACATCTCGGTGTAATAATATTTTTTCGTTATTGTTTTAGGTGTTTCTGATAGTTCATTCCGCACGGATAGCGTAACATGGTGCTGAAAAAGGTGGAAAGTTTTCGTCGAAAGAAAAGAAAGGGTCGTCCTGCAAAGGCAATAGATGATTTTGATACATGTGCGATTCGACCAAAAATTTATTTCTTTTATATCGTTCAAAAAGAAGTGCCTACAATTAGTTAAATATAAGCCAAATAAAGGGAATACATTTGTTATGATGAGCGATATTGCAGACTATTGCATCATAAATAAAATATTTTTAACGAAACAGTATTTTTTATTCCCGTCTGTATCAGCCCATATACGTCCCACTACAGGGCACGGGCCTACTCTACAATCGAGAATACGATTGAGAGTGGTTAGGCCATATAGTCCACCACGCTGGCCTAGTGCGGGTTGGCGGTTTTATTCCCTTATAACTAATTAAATATATTTATGGCGATTTCATATGTTTTGTGAGGAAAAATAACCTTTATTATTTCTTATTTATACGGTCTACCGTATAATAATTTAAACAAAGTATCAAGATGGATTGTATCGCCCTAACTGTGTTGCCACACAAACGATGGTGGCGCCCTCATTTATTTTCTACTCTTTTGTGTCGCACTATAAGTGTGCATTCCATAATATTATTGATACGAAAAGATACATAGTTTTGGTGTCAATATTATCAGAGTAAACAAAGATTACAAAGAACCGCACACCTGGTTGCTAAACACGGCCTTCAAACAAAACACTTAGGATATAAAATACATAGAACAAAAGTTTTTACGGATGTCTCAGGCGTCAGGGAAATGTGTCCCTTAAAGTGTGGTCAATAGAAGTGTCCGTGAATATCGGAGAATGTTATGCGGTCGTGAGAAAGCGCTGATCGGCGCCTTAGATGAGCCATTCAGATTGGATTTACGATATTTCAAAATCACGTTCATAACCTAGAACCTGTGGGAAGGAAATCACACCTAGGAACTACATTTTTTAATGTTCCTTGTGAACTTGTGTGGAAAAAAATCTGTGTGATTTCACTTTTTTATATTTTACAATCTTCCTTAAGTGGTTGTAACAACGGCACTAAACTATTGTTAATTGCACACTAAGTAGCGGTGGGAAGATTCGGTTCATTGGCTACAGTACATTTTCCTGTATATTTTTAGCGAAGGCTGATGTCCTTCGCTGCGCGCGGCTCGCCAACGACCTTAAACTTGATTAATTATGAGATGCAATGTAATAACAACGTAACATTATTAAGGCGTTGTCGTCACCTACAGGAAATCTCACGTACTTATACTATTCACAAACAGTTAGTATTTCCTTTGTATATTGCTAAAATAAAACGGTAATGAAAATTCATTACACCGGATTGCGCAACAGTGTTAAAATACTGATTTTAACTAAAACACATTCGTGATGAGGGGTTGTCGGTGTGGGATTTGCCGGGGGAAATTATAGGGGAACGAGAAGGCGCTGTTCGACGAGCCGCACCACCGTCCTGACACCTCGGCCAGCTGAGACCTGTGTACAACGCCTATTATAACGGGATGCCAACTTACCATGATCTAGACTGATGTTGCAACTTCAATCTTTAGGCAGTAATTGCTCGACACGTAATCGTTGATGACTTGATACAGTGGACGCAGCCTTTGTGATTAGTTTTAACGATTAAATCTAATAGCATACATAGGAAACTATCTCTATTATCCCTTAATAGCACGGGAACGCAGTGCGCGTCTAACTGAAAGTACATACTCAAAGAAAATCATATCATTATATCTTTACACTCACATTACGAAGCGAAAATAAATGCGAAGCTCGGGAGATATTTGAATAACGTCTTTCATGCGGTTGCACATGATGTTTATAATATATTTCATAGTAACGTTTTAGGTTGTTTATTTCACAGTTACGAACACATAGTGTCACCACAAGATCCATCAAGGGGAGCGGAGCGTGAACCAGTGAGCATGCAAATAGGTTATGCAGACGGTAATAGCGTTTGCTCGCGACCCTGTTGGCTCTTAGCAAAAAGAGAGACAGTCATCATACCGGTACCCGCTATGGCAATGGTCGTGAATTATCATTCCGGAAAGATTACCTACCACTTTGTAATCGTCAAACCTATCGCACTTTTGTCACTATCTTGGATTTTAAGGTTATATAGTGTAAAATGTTAATTTCGGAATGACGATTGATTATTTCAATTGAATAAAACAATATGGTTTATGTCCATTTTTAAATACATGACAATTGTTATATTAAAGGGTGATATATATTTTTAAAAATAATCTTTAAGTTAGTTAAGTTTTGTGAGTGAACAATGAAACGTTGTCGTGGTTTCGTGCCATAAAAAAGTGTTTACATTAACACCAACTACAATGTTCCGATTCGTTCTATTAATTTTACGGTTTGTCAAATTTGAGGATAGCATAAAATATTTTTAGAAGACGAAAATGCGCTTCGATCAAAAAAGTTCGAGGTCGTTCAACTCGAAATCAGTTAACATCGAAAGAAAAGTTAGCGAATAGCGGCAATGAATAAGAAAATGAAGGAGCATTTTCTATGTTGTCATATCCGTAGATCAACATGATTATTACCATTATAATATGAAACCCATTCCCAGTTATCAAGAAGGCATTATGTAACTGTACACCTATGACAGCCTTATAATATGAAAAGAGGCGTGATTTCAACAGAAACTTGTGAGAAAATGCAACTGCGTATATATTATCACATGGAAAAATTCATATGGAATGTTAAAAGTTGCGAAAGCATCCAATGACACTGTACTCTATGTAATATTTAAAAAATAACCAGAAAATGCAATGGTACTTTCGATTTCATATTGTTATTTGATTGCCAATAAAACTATTGTGCGTATTTAATAGCCGTTTATCATAAGTGAATAATTTAAAACTTCTTACGAAGAAATACAAAAGTAATAACTACTTCTCCTCGTAACAATACATTAAAAATACAGGCGCTATTGACAGCGACACTCCATGTGAGTGGTTACTGGGGCCTATTGAGACTCGTCATGAGTAGGAGACAAAATAAAATGAAAACATTCTTAAGTATAAAAACATTCTTGGTAATAAGAAAAAGTTATGGATACAGGGGCTAAAGGACGCTACGTCAATCAGAACAATAGACCCTTGGAAGACATACTAAAAGGATAGAAAATCGACATCAAACCTTTTTTGAAATGGTTAAATTAATTTTTGAATTTTTTTGTATTGGTAAGTATAAAATTATTTTGCTTGCCAAATAAGTTGGTATATATCTTACACATTGGAAATAATAAAAGTTAGAGAAAAAAAAGAAAGAAAAGCTTTCGTTATTGTTGTCGGTTATTTTGAGCTCATTACCTACGAATTACGCTGACCCTTGGCTATTTCAACGGATTTCTTGGTCCACGAAATTATCTTGAATGACTAACCCCGATGCGAATATAAAACTTTTGACTATTTATCTTCTTTATCTTGGATATGAAAAGACTCTTGCTGCTTTCATTTTGCCATTGCAGCGGTTAGCTGTAGGGGACATTACATGAAATATGTACCAGAATTTTAAATAATATTTACCGAAGATATTGTTCAACAACAATTACAATAAAACTTTTATTTGTGCAAATCGTGTTTTACGAGTTTCATAATTACTCTTTTTGATCACTTATTGAATGGATATTTCTGGTGGCAGAACTATTTTAAAAATTGTGTTTGCCTCAGCTAGCTATTTATAATAATGTACACACTTTATATTCATAGTTATATTGAATCCTTATTAATGTTCTCAATTAAGAAATGTATTAAGATATTAGTTAATTATAGATTTTGTAAATATTTAAGAAGATAAATGTTAAACGTCGCCTGTCCTAGCTTAAGAACTCTATCGTATTAAAAGGATAATTAATCCTTATTATTCAATTTCACGGGTTATTTTTGTCCATCACTAAGCACAATTTCAAAAGAAAAACAGCGAATCCCATTTAAAAATAATTTAGTGTTCGTAATGAACACGAAGTGCGTGGTGGCCTGTTGGTAAACGGACTAGACGCGGTTGCCAACATGTTCACGGTGATCGCGGGTTCGAATCCCAGGGCACACCTCCGACTTTTCGGAGTCATGTGTGTATTAATAATCATATATTCAATAGTCAATCATCACGCACTAAAACGGTGAAGGAAAACATTGTGAGGAAACCTGCATACCATAGCGATTTATAAAAATTTATATGGTATGTAAGCCCGCCAACCCGCACAGCGTGGTTGACTACATGGCCTAAACACTTTCAATCTGTCGATTGTAGAGGAGGCCCGTGCCCTGCAGTGGGACGTATATGGACTGATACAGATACAGAATGAACACAATATTATGATAATGATGACTACTATGATTTCTAATAAACGCTATATGTACAACTAATGCATTTTATTAGAATAGTCACGCTTGCGATTAAATAAAGGCATCTACAAAAGTTTTATTTTGTAGTATATGACAAATATTATATTATACTAAGAAACATTTGACTCATAAAAATAATACAATAAAGCTACATAAAACGTTGATAGGTGCAATGCATTCAACGGCAATGTGTTTCGGCAAAAACAACTTAAATTGATAGTTGTGAATTCACGCCATCATTATAGGGATTTTATTTTCCTCCGTGGTCTATAGGTTACAATCTTCATTCCGTTTCTTCTTATTACTGTACGAAGTGTCTGGACAATTTGTAGCATCAGCATAAAAAGACTACGTTTATTTTTTTGCATTGACCAGTTTGCTCATGGTATAATATCGTGCATTATTTTTCATTAATGACATGACGTTTTTACGGGTATGAAGAACATTACTACGTCAATGGTAGACTGAAATCAGTTTTCTGTAATGCACTTCTGGCGTATAGAATTAATTTTCTAATAAAAGGGTTATATCCGAAAAAACAGCTTCATTTGTCTATACACGACGCAAACGAAGTTCCCACATAGGATACCCTATAAATATTCAATGCGCAAGCACAACCTCCGAACGGTTTTTTAATTCATATACATACATATTTGATGAGTTATGTTTAAAACCGACAATGTCGAGTTTTACTTTTTATTAATGCTTACAAGCGCTGCACTACGTATTTATTACAATGTGGATTAAATATTTCCTATTAATGTAGTGGTCACGAAGCCGAACAGGGGTAATTTGTTTAAGTTACGGGAAGAATCGCGACTGCAATTGTTAACCACTCGATTTGCTTGACTTAAGAACGTGACCGTTCTATTCTATGTGAAATGGCACCATCTTGAGGGTATAAACCACCGCTTTTATTTTATAACGAATTTGCTTTTATTTGCAGGGCGTTCAATGCCTGTAATTTAAATATAATGTTAAGTATTTGTATCAAAGTCAATATCAATTCCTTACGTTTGTTAAAAAAGTTACTTATATACCTAACTTGAGTAATACGTATTATAAGATGTAACATATTTATGACACGTATGCAGAGTACAATCACAAGTAAAATTTATTATGGCCTCGTCATGTAATATCAATTTTAATAAATGGAAATCTATATAATTTTATCACATATGAAGCATTTACAGCTTCCGAGTAGATTCAATACTGCACAGGACACACAAAACGTTATGTGGCAACAAAATAAAATCATAAACGAACCTATGGCCCCATGGAGATCATGCATTAGACGATTTACTTAGGCCGTGTTCATATCATTGTATATTTAATTTTCTAACCATCTAATTGATACCATTACAATTAAAATACCACATGAAAGATGGACATCGCTTTGAAAATGTTTTTAATTTTACAATTCTGTTTTTTTTTGCCATTGAACAACGCAAGATACTTAATTTAAACATTATATTTAATAATTATTAAAGTAGGCTTTGAAACAAACATAAACATTGGTTAGTTAATTTGGAAACCCACGACATAACCACAGACGGAGTCGACACTTAATTAAGGTTGAATTTTTATCTCCGGTTATCCTGCGAACCAGTTGCTGTCAGTCAAAGTTAGAAATTATCCACTAATGGCATACCTGTTGCCATTCAATGCTATTGATATGTTTTTTATTCTTAAAATATCTTGGAAACACACGGAGCGAGGAATAACACCAATTTAATCAAATTAAATAAATTTAGATACATATAAAAATGGAGGCTTTCAACAAGAAACAGTGCAAGTTTGTTTATTATTTTATGTTCTTTGATTTCAGAAGTGACTGAATCTAAATAGATCATGCAATGGAAAGATATGGTAATTATTTTTACCGGTTGACACAATAATGGCTGCTGGTCGACTAATTTGTACTTTAGTTTTACCGACCTACAGCGAAACTATCTTTTACGATAATTGTCCAGAAATCTGTTTTCTGTACCCCAAGCAGGAACATTTTGAAGTATCGTATAGTAATAGTATCGTGACAACGATTACTATACTATAACTACTCCATATCGGTAGCATGAATCGATTAACCATACTCTCGTGAACTCGATACTATTACGTTACGATAGTGACAGATAACCTAGGGTAATGAACGAATGTTATTGAATGATTCGTGCGGAATTGTCATTCACTACGTGGGTACATTAATTTATTGTTATTATAAAATACCAAAAAAAATATAAAACATGCATTAATGTCGCGTAGAAAGGTTATGGAAATAAATTAATAAGCAAATATATATTTCTTGCTTTTATTCCGCAATATACAAAAATGACTCCAATTAATTATGCGTTTAGATTTCCGAACGTAGCAATTTTTTTTTATTAGTTGTCAAACAATTAATGCAAATTATTAGTGATGGGTAGGACATGTCAAAAAATTGAGTTTGTATGAGTTACTCATTATGTCAAATGAGGTAGGACAATGTACCACCTCATTTGAGGGGATCCTCAAGTGAATGAGTAGTATGTACAAAATAAGTAATGAGGTCTTTTCTGAAATTTGAGGTAGATGAGGTTTGTATTAGTACATAGCAAAAATAATGAACTGAGACTTAAGCTTGAAGATGCAAGTTTCTGTTACTCGAGTGTGACATAATATGTAAAAAAAAGAAAAAATGTTTTAAAATAATAAAGTATTTATTAAAAGCAAATTTACATATTATAATTTAAAAATAGCAACATATTAGCTTTTTCCCCATCAAGGCGCTTTCTTCGTTCCGATATCATTTGGCCTGATTTCGAGAAAATGCGTTTAGATGGGACAGATGTAGCGCTTATGCAAAGCCTTTTTTCATGATGGCATAAAGTCGCGGATAGGCACCTTTTTTTTCGCGCCACCATTCAAACGGATATCGAAATAAAAATGTCCTAAGGGTGATAAAAATAATTATCTTTCATTTGTTAGAGGTCCTGTCATAATAATACAAGTCAATATTTTCAAACTCGTCAGTAGTCACTAATTTCGGTAACGCTCTAATAGGGACGCACTGGAGCGCGCGCACCACTTACATCGGAACACTTTGCGCGCTTTTAGTCCTGTCCATATATTTATGTCAACGCTGTCAATGTTGTTTCGACTTGAAAAATATGAAATTTTAAATCGTACCTATTAGATTAGACGAAGTTTGAGTAAACGTTTAATAGCCTTTGCTAAGCATTCATAACAAATACCCATCACACACAACAGATATAAATAAAACACAAATTCACGAACTGTAGGACCCATATAAAGTTATTTAAGTTCTTAATAAAAAATGTTCATCCTCATAATTACTTACCAACAACAGGAATACAATGGTGCATTTATTAAAATATTATATATTAAAAACTGTGTATAATAATAATAACAACAGAATTAATATAATATTAACAAAATATAAAACAACAAAATCTATTAACTAAGCAATAATAAACAAAAGTAATGTACGTAACGAAGTTTACTTCAACAGTTTAAATACAAAATTTAGCAGACGTCAAATGTTACGAATGTCGTTCCATAATACATTCACTTCAATTTCCTTGTTGTTAAGCATACGAAGATTGAGCGAGAATGACTTCAAAATACTACGCATACGCTCACTCATTCTTGCAAGAGGTAGCGACCATTACAATTGCGAGACAGCGACATTTTCACTACGTACCTCAAACCTACTCAACTATTTGAGCTGGTACAAAATTTGTGTTTGAAGTCATGGGACAATTTATTCCTTTGTGTGGGACATTTGAGGTGCTTCATGTATGAGGTACCCATCACTACAAATTATTAAATAATTTAATCTTAGCCGGTTCCTTACGGAACGAAAAGAACAAAAAAAAAATTATTAAGTAATTTAACTCTCATACATGCTCTCATATTATTTAAGTTATAGATAAAGATATGTACATATGTTTTATAAAATCCCTCTACATTTTTAAGGAGGAGAGCTTTATGAAAGTATTCTCTATATTTTTGCTCGTTAAGTTCCTCGGCAATTATTTTCACATATTATATGCTCACACTTCTCTGCCCTAAGAGCTTGCTCGACTATACATTGACTTATAAGCTTATAAGTATAACATAAAATGATTAAGTAGGTACGCAAAACGAAAATCAAAGTTCCATGTAAATATTTTATTTATAAGTTTTTTACAGTTTTAGGTTAGGTATGTTTTTAACTACAATAAATTCCAGACTTTCTATATCCTCATACTTGTTCGCAAGATTCCCAAGTTCGTTGCTCCGATTCCAAACAGTCCATAGTCTAAGAAATAACCTTCATATTTGAGTTAGGTATCACAATAATTATAACTTCATATCGCAGCATTGAATTTCATATAACTAGCGAAATACGGAGTAGATAATTACACACAATAACACTAAGGCATCGGGAAACACTAAGCATGACCGTAATTAACACATTTTTCCTTAATTCGATGTGTAGAAATGCAAAAATATACTCTCGATAATGTTCTCACGGTAAAAATGTCGGTGACGAAACAATCGTATTTCTCGATAGTAAATCGGCGATACTATACGTCAAAAATTATTCCTGCTACCACTTTTCATACATTTGTATAGTAAAACTATCGTTATTACCATACTATAGTATCGTAAATGTTTCCCGCTGCCATAATTTAGTTCCAAATACGCTCACAATGGCGCTGTTCAAATTCCCATACAAAATTTTACTATTACGATTACTATACTATAGAGCCAAATGTTCCTGCTTGGGGCACTGAACATTGCTTAAGTGTGGACGACGCATCGAGAATGTTTTGTTCTGCGACTACGGCACTGTGAATGCTCTAAATAAAATACCAAGTTTACTTTCCGCGCTCGTGAGTCAGTGAATTTTATAAGAGAAGATTCAGCAGGCAATGGATATAATTTAATGACATGTTCTATGTAAATGCCAAACCGCTTCAACGTATAATGACCAAGGAATATTCCGAATGTTATTCAGGGGCATCGTGCTGAGGGACAGTCCACGTATAAAATTTATTTTTAAAATCCATTGCTATTGCGAATTGAGTATTACGCGGTTATTTTTAAAGTGGCATTAATATTGTAGCAGGTAAAAATTTATCGTAATCGTCGTAATCAGAGTAGGCGACGGCCTCTGAGGCGGTGAGCTCTGTGTCAATAAGCACTTCCAATTTCCAACTATAAAATGACTAAAGCAAAAATGGGTGCTAAGATTATCTTACGATAAAAGTGGTTTACTCTCCAAATGTTTGTTTTATTACTTTTAAATATTCTTGACAATTACCCGATACTCTAATTCATACCTCTGTGTAGTACAGTAGGTAAGAAAATAAAATCCAAAATGTTCGTCGTAGGTAGGTGGTCGGCGACAGTTTCCATAAGGGAGTAAAATATTCCCGATGTGGTTAGCGCACGTTGCAGAATGATTGGTGTATTAATAGCATTAATAATTATGTTTGGGCGGCATGTGCGGTCCCATTATTGCTATTATTCAAAACATCGGAGTCATGCACCCGCGTTCAATTAAATACTCCCCGAAGCGAAGTAACATCTTCAGAAAAAAATCTGTATATCGTTCCGATCTTGGAGGTTTTTCTCTTTTTGTAGCTATTAAAGTAATACTTTTATTTCTTATGAAAATAAAACTGTGAATTTTATTTTATCGAGTCGTATCGCATTGGAACGTAACTCATCGGATGTAAAACAATACTGATAGGTATCGGTTGGATGCGGCCAAAAAGAAATTTTAAACTGTTTCTACAGGCTATAGAGCAATTCAACTTGAGCTCGGTTCATTTAAGTGCAATATCTTGTATTGTGAAATCCGATGGTATATTAAAAATGATTGCGTATATTGGTCGACGTTCGTCGTGGAGTTACAGCTTCGCCTTACGTGTACCGTATATGAGATTATAATAGCTATAGGAACTCGGCTCGTACGCGTATCTTCATGTCCAAGCCGAGAGCACTGTATGGCGTGCAAAGCAAATAGCGTCCCACCAATTAACGTGGCTTTCAAAGCAACATGTTTGAAGTGGTGAAGCAGCGGCGGCGGCTTTCAAGTGCCCCTCCGTCTACCCTCGCTGCTCTTATTTCAGCAAAGGTCTAAATATTGAACTTTGTATGTGTTTTTACTTGCCCACACAGCACTCACCGCCAAGGTCATATTCACTTTTTATTGGCATCAAAGGATCTGTACAAATATTTTTTTAAGGCCGAGTGAAATAGACAGTGGTAGTCTCTAATTGTTTTATTGAGCTTTTGGATTTATGTAAATTATTAACGTGTAAGCGTATTATAATTTCTTTATTGCTAGTAAAATTGGATGTTCCATACATTGAAATATGGTCATTCAGATGGTAGAATCATTTATAGTACATTTTTCTTATTCAGACCATATGGCAATTATATTCATGGGTACATACATACGTCCATGTCATAATGAATCAGTGAGCTTGCAATAATTGCCCGATGTTTCTTGCCGGATCTTCAATGGGCTATATAACAAAGGTACACTTTTGAAGCTCGCCGCGATGCATTCTGAGTGAAGAAAAAACCACGACGACCTCGACGACCCTTCAGGACAAGCAAAGAATTCGCGTCGACCGCAACACGAACAAATTGAGCGCGAACTATTGTGCGGTACGATTTGCTGAGATAACTCCCGTGTGGAGCGCGGGCGCCGTCGCGTCATGCCGAGCGTCCGCTTGCCGCCGGACGTCCGTGCCTCATGACGACGCATCACCGCTGCGCCGGAACGAATGGAAATAGTGCCGTTTACATTTCTGTCTCGCTTCCTGGTTGCTTCATAGCAATCTGTCGGACAAGGCAGTGTACGAGATACGAGCGGGAATAATCGCAATAGCGGTCCCGACTAGTGGTGCGCGCGGGACGCGTCTCTGTTATAAGGGGGGGGTCCCGGGCAGCGCGCGTTCAGTGTGCCCGAGTGTCCCGTGTTGCGTGAGCGCACTCCTGCGTGTGTCGGCACTTATACGCAATTGTCCCGCAGATACTCAGATACTACTCGCTCCTGTCATCATGCAGCTCGTTGTGGCCACATGCGTCTTGCTAATTGCAACCACATTCGCTCCTGTTGCAGGTATGTTCCATTTTAATTAATGTTGTTTATTCATTCAATTTCAGTTATTTCAGCTGAAATTCATGTAATAAAATACGGCAAAAATCTGACACCGGAAAAGGGGAAGTATTATTAGTGGTAGAGTAATTGATTTTTAATATTCTTTAACCAGTGGTAAATATTAGATAGGAACTACAGAGATTTACCTAACTTAGAGAGAGACATACCAATAAGATTTTACAAAATCATTTTAACCATAATTTGTTTTTTACCGGAATTTCCTACATCGATTTGCTCAATTTAGCAACGCAGAGACAGCCCAAAATAGAGCTAAACGAACGAAAACATTCCGAGAGAGTTCGTTAGAAGCAGGAGCTCTATTGCCATTGAATTGAGTATATTATGTTATTACGTCGTAAAAAGGAGTATCTGAATGTAGCTCCGTAGGCGTAGCAAGGTGGCTGTTGTGACCTACGGGTCCTCGACCCTCATTGTTCAGCTTTCATTAGAGTACAATGGCTGGATCAGCGCAACATCTTTTCCAATGTATACTTGTACCCATTTGTCGTATAATTACCTCCAAATATGTTTTTAATGAACCTCTTATTCCAAAAGTTCCGATTAATGCCATCTGATCATAATATATTTTGCAAACAATGTGGTCTTTCTCCCAAATTTATTTTAGATAAATGTATTCGTGCAAGTTCATTACATAATATACCTCTCATATATTCCTGTTTAGCTGTACACATAAAATACACTCAAGTTTTTTGCTCAAACCTGTGCAATTTCTAGGTGTAAAGAATGCAATGAAATAAGAATGCAAATGTGATGTCATGAATTAAGATGCCGTGCATGTACCGTGCATGTTGTAAGTTCGTTACACGCAGCGAAACTGGTGTAATTTAACGTAACCCGCGTTCAATGTCAACAAAGCTCGCGGAGAAGGCTGTATGGAAACTACGTTTATTGCAATAACACCTTGAGCTCGCTTTAATTGACTTTCTTTAAAAACATTCCACTTCATTCTAAGGATTTCTCAGTCCAACTGAGAAATAAATGCCCCATTGTAGTCGCGGCTTTCAAATTATTTTACTTACTGAACTCTACCTCAGGAAAAACTTCCAACTAACTTAATTACTGATTATAAATGTACAAACTTTTACAGCTACGAGTATTAATACACATACATACAATATTATCGTATTTTAAAAAGTATATTCCCATTTTCGAGGGTATAACAAGTTGATAAGTATAAAGAACCAAGTTAGCAGGCAACCCTAACAGATTTCATAGTTTTGTTGACTCAAGTGCTCCAAAGTGCTGCAAGTATACAATGGTATGCGACAGCGAAACAATACACCAGAATTTTTGACTGAACTGACTTTGAGCAAGAACGTATTGCGTACAAAGCTCTGACGCCGAAAAACAAATGAATACATGATAGTTTTGGTGCCTAAATCACACAGAGAGACACAAATAGCCGTCTCAGTTTTGATAAAGTTTAATTCTAATGTAAGACAAAAACCTGAATAATAGACGAAACGAAGCAAAAACTCGTAAAATATAATTGTTTGAAATTGTGAGCAACTAAAATGTTGCAAGTGCAAGGTTGGCGTGATTCTACGAAGCGTTTGTTGGAAGTCAATGACCGTTGATTGTCAATGTTGTTAACAATTTATCAAAATGCCGAGAATTACTTCATCAAGACGTCTTGTTCGAGTAGTCCATGATAAAATTAACGATTTACAGCAATCAACATTGTAGAAAACGATTCCGTTAATGAGGCGTGTCCGCGGTTATCGGCCAGGTTATCGTCAGCTTAGCAAAAAGTCTTCCACGGAAGCAATTGTTGGAAAAAATAGTGAGAGAGTGGGGAGGTCCAGGCAACAGGTGCTGGGGTTCATCGCCCCACGACTAGTCATCGCGTGGTAGGACATCTAGCGTCGTAGTTCCATGGAATACCTAATACCAGTATAATAGGTTGTCCGCGAGTCCGCATCCTCGGCCACTAGTAATGCTGGCACCGGTACCGTAAACACGAGATTCTTCACGGAAAGCTGTTGCAGAAAAACATGTATGACAACTTGCTCACTCTCTGCGCGTTTGCTATACACACAATCTAGGTATAAGGTACTAAATTGTCCAAAATAATATCCCCATTTACCTTTAATTATTATTTTTTGAGCATTATATCTTTCTGATATTTATGCTCCTGTATTGGAATTGAGTTTTGGATAATGTTTCTTTTATAATATAACATAAAATTAAAGAATATTGTTTAGAAGAAAGTCTATAAAGGTAGGTAGGTAATTGTGTAATGCAGTTGGTAGGTGAACAAAGGTATTTGTTTTTGTAACATCTACCTGGCTTGGAAACCTTTGATTTATGTCAGAAAACCATTGTCGTGCACAGCTATGTTTATAAACATACATCTAAAACATTACGTATATGATCATCAATTAAAGTTGGCTGAATCGTTATGTCGATCTTGTGTCGGCTCTACAAATAGTCTGACATTGGTTTGAATCGATTCCAATTTATTTGTCCCTATAAGTTATAAATAAGGATTTCACTAAATTTGGATTTCTATCCCACTACGACCGTGACTCAATTGTGATGGAAACGCGGAGCGCACATTAAAGCAATTTAATCTTCAAATGTTGGGCGCCGAAAGCGGCTCAGTTTTATTTATTTTAATCCCAATATTTCTACCTTTTTTGCCGCTATAATTTAAATGTAACGCAACCGCGGCACCGGGTGGTATGATTGTATCAAATTACGACAGCATGGGAATATCATTTCCTTTAGATGCGTAACTGATAGAATAATGTAATTTGAGATTTTATATCCGAATTTTTTGCTGATGTTATGGCAGTAGACTTTTGTTGTATTGTTAAAAAGTTTTCGTAATAAGCTCGTCCGTCTCGTTAGTGATAAGTGGAATAACAAGCATTCGCGAACGTTTGTTTGTCTCCTCGGCCAGGATCAAGACCGGATCGGCATCGGGTTTGATTACTAAAAATAGTCTCGTGGGTGCATTCCGTGGCGCGGGAGGGAGTGCGCGCGTCGTCCTTGGGCTCTTCTCTTTGGTTCGTAAACTCGCCATTATCTCGATCCCTTTTTTGTATTTCGATCACTATCCGGCCGCAAACAAACCGATAATTGTTTCCACGATCGTTTTAACATTTGATAGAAAATAAAATTGCGCTTTTTACTACGCATCGAATTAAATTGTCTAATGACGTATACTGTGGTTTTAGACGCAATTTATACCACGGTCGGCAAATCACATGTAGTTCTATTGATGATTGAAATCTGTTCATTTCCGCCTACAGGCCATTGACTTCGAAAATAGTATGGCGTCTTGAGACACGATGGTAAATTATCAGGCTATATATTTTTAAATGTATGGATGTAAAACGTGACGCAACACGTTCAAATCGTTAGCGGACATAATTTTTATGTTTAGGGGTCGATAAAAAAGATTGAAACGCAAAAGAGCAATGATGCATATTAGGCATGAATGCGTGACAATGAGAAAACACATTAGCCATTTTCAAGATGGTTTGAATGGTTGAAGCAACGCGGTGAACGTGAAACTCGTGTAAGTGTCGAGTGGTGAGCATGTTGTACTGTATGGATCATGGGTATGAGCATGAGGGCTGGCCGCTGGGTGATTGCGGCGGTGCAACTGGTTCGCGTTATGTAATGCGCTGCATTGCGCGGCTTTCAGCTTACTGCACTTATGGCCGCCGGCGCCAACGGTTTGCGGTTTAAGGATTACAGTGCTTTTAATCGACGCATAGCTGTATTGTTTAGTTTCGTATTTATTCCATTCTTACACTTGCAAAGTAACTCTCTAGTTATAGTGTTACACACATCAATCAAATATTAAGTTTAATCATTGTGTCATTGAATTACTTCAAATCTTATATAGTGTGTGTTTTTCATATATTAGTAATTGTAAACGCTTCTGAAGAATCAGTAAGTACCGAATCAATACACCACAGTTTTATTTATACTGTCGCAAATAGGTACATTATTAGGAAATATTTGTTTTAATCATACATATCAAGCTTATGCCTATAATTCCGAATGGTAAGGCAGAGTATAGTAGTACAACGATTGCCTCCCACCTCTTTGCGAGCTTTTTTTCCTATGGGCCTGTGAGCCCATGGACAAGCCGAGGACAATTTTCATTTCTAGGTAATTGATATAACATTCTTTAAAAAGAAAAAAATACCCCAATATTATACCGAATATTCATATCATGTAAACAAGTAAATATGATATTATAGAACAACAATAAACAGATAGCAAAATACATTTTCATAAATTCCGAAGATTGAAACGCTACTACTTGAAATTGTCAGAGTAAACATAACATTAAGAGCATTAAAAAAATCATCATTCGTAAAGCGTCGCAACTACTGGAGAAATAAAGTTTACGATGTCATAAAACGAAGTAACATGATATTTTACGTTACAAGGAATATAGCTCTTCGTACTTGACTTTACTGAGGGAAGTGCACCAATAAAATTATAACGTCTTTATCATTCCGTATGACTACGACACTCACTAGTCACCAGAATAGCCCCCATGTAAGATTTTTTATTGACTTGACTGAGTTGAATCCGATATATTCATATGAAAGATTGAGATCCTGGGATAAATTTGCATATCGTCTCAAATGTATTGTGTATGTTTTCTGATTCCCCATTTCCTTTTAATTGGCGATAGATTCACGACATAATATGTATTACAAGGATATCTGTGTATGTACTGCTTGATTGGTTTCTATTAAATAAATATAAGATACTTGTTTCGCCATTGTAGGAAAGAATTTTTACTATAACAGAGAATTAATGTTGAAAATTATGTTTGGTATGTTATCGTGAATTTTACTTTTTCAAAGTGTATTTCTCAAAGATGTGTAAAAGTAGGTTAATTACCTGTAAATAGGGGTAATAGGCTGTGGATGTCGAGAGTTGGAATTAGTCTGCTTTCAAGCTCTAAGAACACTATGGAGTTATCACTAGTCAGTCCACAGAACACAGGCTACAAAGGACACAGCGGAATGTGGAAACGTTAATTTGCTTCGGAATGAAATTAGTTGCCATATACTAACTGATCGAAAACTGAATTTTTGAAATTTAATTGGTTGCCAATTCAAAACTAGTAAGAAAATCATTTACTAGTTATATTTTTTGTCCACATAAAATAGATTGTGAAGATGTTAAAGAACAATGTTAAGTGAACGAAACGCTAGTGCTAATGATATTTTAAATACGCATATTACGCAGTCGGAAAGTGAAAAATTGTAGCAATACAAGTATGGCAGGAACCTTCAATTGGCGATTATTTATTTTTTAGCGCCTCTATTGCTCGTAATAGCCCAGTTTTTACAAAGACTTACGAGTACTATTGGTATGAAATTAAATACTCTATAATTACACAGTTCAAAGAAGGCTGAACTCGGAGGGGTGCAAAATTATAGAATATTCATAGTATTTTCTCGAGTTAACGGAGTGTGAATACATATTTTTTCTTAGCATATTGCAAAGAACTAGTTACATAGGCGTTAATATTGTTACTAATGTTTATGCAAAGGGTGCAAGAACACGCAAACCTTCGACTCGTCTATTCATGTTATGTTTTTATCGTCTTAGTATAAAGTACACTTGTCGTTTTCAAATTATAGTGGAGCTGAACGGGTAATCACTTCAATTTTCTGCTACGTACGCACTGTTATCTCATTCAGGTACCCTTTATTATATGCCTTCGTAAATAAATACTGGTGATTAACTACGCGGTCTCGATTAAACAACTACATAAAAATGACCATACTCGGTTGATAAGGGCACGTATTTTTAATAAAAATGGCGCCGCATAAAAGACACACACAGGGTTACAATAGGCAATGCGTTTCCACTATTTGTAGTATTAAAATATGTGTTAAGGATGCATCAACAATGAAAGGAAGTTGTTTTTATTGCGTTATACGTGAGATAGGTTTTGGAGATTACGAACGGATAGTCACCAGACGATATCCGCTAGGATCACAATCGTTTTTGGTAATAATAATTTACGAGCAAGACACTCGATAGACGGCGTTTTGTGTATGCGTGATAGTGTGTGCATATCTCACTTCCGACACTTGATAGTTGATTGACTTACGATATATCCGAAGTTCTAATGCGACATGAATGAATAAAATCACAATAATCGTAAAGGCTGTGTCATGATAATGGTTAGGTTATGCCAATAGCAAAATATTTGTAACTAGAATAAATACGGAGGTTGTCAATCATGGTGATGAAATAAAAAATGCAAGTTAAAATAGAGCTTACAGCATGCGTTCATTTGTTTTCATTATTGCATTCGATACCATCTTCGATGGGTGATTCATTGCGATTTTATCGGCGGTGGTGCGTGCGTGACATTCGCGAAGTGTATTTGGCCGGTAGACCGTTAGGGCAGCACGGCGTCCGGTAGATGAGCTCGCCGGATATCCACTTGGCGCCGATTGACGCCTGCGCAAGTGCACTCACCCTTGAGCTTCGACTCGACACTCGCCAGGGTTGTCGCTTGCATATTAACGTGATATCAATCTTCCTAGACTAGGGGTTCTTGTTTTAATACTTTATTTGACTTGCAAAGTGTTGCGTTGTGTATCACCTGAAGGGGTTGTCATGTCGTACGTTATTCATCGTTTGGCCAATAAGCTTATATTACATACAAAATAGCCCTCAATGTAAATAGAAACAGTGCATGTTAGGTTCCTGTGGGCGCGAGGAGGCTTTGCGTCCGTGGCGGCGCGGGGTCGGCAGTTGGCGATGCTGCTCATCTATATGCGGCGCGCGCGCATGACTCATACGACGTGACTTGCCTTCCCGACGCTTATTGTTGCCGCAAGTAAAGTCTCACTGTCAGCTGCCACTTTCTAAACCCTAACGATGGCCTTTTATACCATACATGGCGCTGTAATCTCATAACTTGAAATCCCAAGTTGAGTGAGTTGTGCTGTCACCGTAATATGGTCTGCAATGCCGATACCAATATACGAGTCCATTACATCAGAATCTATACGAATATGTGAAAGGAAATGAATCGTTTATACGTAAATTTCACGCGCTGAAATGCTAAACGCCAGAGAAATTGTAAATAATGTACAATGATGGTAACATCTACATTCCGCTCTGGGTGTAAAACAACAACATTGTGTAAAGAATGCGAACACAGTCGCTGTGGTAAATTGTTGCCGCTATTAAACTGACTGCAGAATACAGCATTCATCAGGAAAGGTCGTATAAGAAGTAAAAGCGAAGTAAGCGAGTAATGCGCGACATCGGTTATGTATGAGGCTACATTATGCATGGATTCCAATCGCAGTCTCCGGACCCGTAACAGCCGAGTAAAGCTCAGTTGCACAATCGCGGTTTCTTAACGATGTATGTACAATTGAGTCTTTCATAATATTATAGCGGCGTTGTTCTTATTCGCCCAGGCATTGTCTCTTTTTACATTGATTAACTCGGCTTAAATTTTAATATAGATCATCCGAATCTAGTTCCTTAGTTGCAGCGATTGCGTTTTTTGTATAAAGGAGAAGTATTAGTTTCTTGTAATTATTTCAGTTTCTGTGAATTTTTTCCGTATGAAAATATATTCTATGGAGCGGTTAATTTTCAGAATGGGTACTTTTAAGAAAAGCATGAATGTATGAAATATACACCACAAAATCTTGCTCAATCAATGTTGGAATTGATTTTATTAGATGAGAAAAAAGGATATAATATTTCATTTCACTATGATGTAAAGCGTGAGAATGTTTAAAGAGTAAAAGGAGAATTCTTAGTTAAAGTTCAGTGAATGAATCACTTAGCCGGGACTGTGTTTGTATACACGTTTTATCTTACATTAAAATAATGTAAGGAGTCACTTATTTATTTTTCCTTATTAGGGATAGCATACTCTCATGCGGTACTATTTCTCGAGGAATCTCTGTGGTGGCGGAGCTTCGTTAACGACACCATCGAGTCACGAACTACGGATAATACTGCACTATGTAAATGTCATCATATTTTACCTATTGTACCATCTCAGGACTCAGTGTCTACTATCATTCGCTTCAACATCAATCAGCGGCTCCGAGATGTATAATACAATAGTCAAGTCAATTAGTGTTGGAAAGCAAATCAGATCTCTGTTAATTCTGCTAGCGTTCCGTTCACTGTCTACGTGCAACAGGATGTGTTTAATTGTCATTAAGGCCTGCAAAATAATGCCTCCGTGAGTCCAAGTCTGATTTAATCTTCGTTTCCTTTGAGAATGGTTTATTATACCTAGTCAGGACAAATTCTGTCACATGTTTAATATAAAATAATTGAAACAAGTTTATTCATTATGTAACCATTTATACCGGGTATCTCAAGACTGCTACCGAAAACGAAGCCGGGTGGTAGTTTTAGTGACTACAAACATAATGCAACTAAAAATTTCGCAAAGAAACGGGACAATTATTTTTTATGACTTTTTAAAAATCGACAATTTTGTGTGGTAAATCCATAGTTTTTGCTAAAATAATAATTTAAACTCTTTTATACCTTAAAGTCCTTATAAATAAGAGGGTATACACTATTATTTTGGAAAAAAATGTATTTACCACCCAAATATGGCCATAGGAAAAAAATATCAAAAAAAAAATTGTCGCCTTTTCTGGCAACTTTTTCTGTTGCATTGTGTCTGAAGTCGCTTAAACTACCACCCGGCTTCGTTTTCGGTAGCAGTCTTGATATACCCTGTATACCAAAATGAACTTAACAAAACATAGATTCTTATGACACTAAAGTTTATTCAAAATGACCTCCGTGATTTTGAATACAGGCCTTCAATCTGCGCGGCCAGTTGTCTTTCGCAGCACGAACGAGGTCCATGTCAATATCGGCGGCTGCCTTAATCAAGGATGTCTTGAGTGACTCCAAATTGGGATGAGGCTTTGAGCACGCCTTTTCCTCCAAGTGTTGCCATATCTTGTAATCTAACGGATTCAAATCTGGACTGGAGGAAGGCCAGTCTTCGTGCCGGATGAAGTCGATTTCACGCGCCGCCAGCCAGTCTTGTGTGCTCTTCGCTCTATGAGCTTTTTTTTTTTTGTCAATAGGAAAAGCTATTAAGCTGCCCTTTCGGTACCCCGGGGGAGGCCGAAAGGGGTATGTCAGTGTCTCTGGCCTTCCAGCCCGGTACACACGCGGATATTGTGTCCGAACTGGGTCCCTAGCAATACCTACGCCAGCATACTGACTAAAAACCTCTTGATAACCCTCACACGCATTGTGGGCAGCACCGGACATCCCAGGGCGAGGGGCGCCCCGATTTACGTCCGCGAACCGCCCCGCGCAAAACCATTGCTAGGCCTTATGTTATCATTATGAAGGCCCAGATTACCTCCATTTACACCCCCTTTTCGGACGCCCGTAAAGCTGTTATGGGCGTCCATGACGGAGACGAGGCTCCATCACACGTCTCGGAGTCCGTTATACGCGAGGGCGCACGGCCCCCGCCGTGTGCCCAGTGACTCCGATGACCCCTTTAGGTCGTGTCTTACGACGGGCAGAGGGTACCCCCAAACCACAGGGTAAAGGATAAAGGCGCCGGTTCAGCCGGTTATTACCCGGCGCCTTCTTCTTTGCAGGTGGCGAGCGGGATCGTTCCGCTCACGATCCCGATCTGCGCTCTCCTTCTGCGAAATTACAATTTCACAGAAGGAGAGCATTGCCTGCCACGACCTCCGACTCTCGACCATGGAGGGAATCACGACCGAGAGCGAGAGGTCTACTCCGACGGCTTCACGGAGTATCATACGTTCATCACCCCAGGCTGGACACTCCGAAAGAGTGTGCTGGGCTGTGTCCTCCGCGCAGTTGTCACAGTGATGACACACGGCTGTCGCTTCCTTTCTCGCCACCTGCCACAGATATCTGCCGAAGCACCCATGCCCCGATAGGACCTGTGTCAGGCGGAACGTCATCATGCCGTGGCGCCTGTTCAGCCACTGGTCTAGAACAGGACGCACTGCTGCAATGGTCCACTCACCAGCACTAGGATTGTCCAGCCTGGAGCGCCACTCCTCCACGGCGGCCACGCGCAGGGAGGCCCTTTTAGCCTCAACCTCTCTGAGGGCTGGTAGTTCCCCTCGGCGAGACGCTTCCTCCCGCCAGTAATAGACCCAGGCGCCGAATCTTGTTGGAATACCCAGTGCCTGTTATTGAACATGGTATGAGAAACAGGTTCCACAAGGTTCGTCAGGACTGTATTTTGATACACAAATGCATTCGTTTTTACACCTTTCTCACAAAAATGTACCTCTGTTAAGCCCCAATAAGAAACTCCTAACCATACCATGAGCGAGGATGGCAAATGACCTCGTTGGACACGCGGAATACGGTTGCTCGCTTCTTCACTACTGTGTGCGTACACCTTATCATTTTTTTGTTGTAGCTCTCTTCTACGTTAAAAATTTTTTCATCTTAAACAAGAATTTCCCGATATTTTTTTCCCGCGTACCGCTTCAACAAAGCGCGGCATCTCTTCAGTCTCAGGTCCATTAGACGAGCATTCAAACGATGTCCTGTTTTTCTTCGATATGCTCGAAGCCCTAAGTCTTCATTTAATACCCTTTTCATCGTGGTTCTGCTTATCCCCATCTGAAGGGCCAACAGTTTCTGCTTACGTTTGGGATTTCTTTGAATTCGCGCCTTCACAGCTTTTATCACTGCTTGAGTCCTAACAGACCGAGGGCGACCACTTCTTGACCTGTCATTTACACTAGAGTCTTCATTGTGTCGTTTGATGGTACGATAAACGAATCTTTTGGTTATATTCAAATTTTTCAGTATGTCAAATTTTTTTATTGGCGCGTAACCGCAACGATGCAACGCAATAACTGCAACACGGTCTTCTTCAAGCGTCCACTCCATATTTAAAAATGAGCAAAATTATAAAAAGTATACATTTTTATTTTCATGAACAATTGGAAATTCGAATTTCATAAACTTTTTTGTGGCCAGCATTCTAAAAGAAAAGTTTTTACTGTGTGACAATACTTATGACCTGACTGTGTATATATCATCCGCTTGAAAGGTTCCAGTTAAACATCCTTGTATATTTGATGAGGTAATTAATGCTTCAGGTTTTATAGATGTTTTCCAAATATTCGTATCTTATTATAAGATTTCCGAGCTAATATTTGCTATATTTAAGGAAGCTCTATATTGGCATTTTGTAATGGGAATAAAATTATATAAACATTCAATAATAAATAATTAATACAGTTGAAATACTGACCGATATAAAAACTGGGCTCGTCAAAACAAAGAGCAATTAAGACATACCAAACGTTATGTTGGGGACGTCACTTTCAATTCAGTATTCAATTAGGCGGTAATAAAGGTTGCGGTCGACCGCAAAATGACGTTTACATCGAATATAATTAGGTTGGTCCTAACGAAGCGGTGGTCCGACCGCATAACACAGTCTCGTATGTATTTCACGTGCAATCATTATGCTACAGTTCGTAAATGTACGTGCGAAACGGCAATTTTATGACAATGAACTTCAAGCGTCGCCATTCAAACATACTAAAAACGTACCGATTGCATTCAGGCGCTGTACATTGATATATGATAATTTGATGCACCTCTATAAATATTTATGAACGGTTCTGTTGATTCCTCTTGCCGACAATAAATGTCGCAATAAACGTACAATGTTCGGAAACGTGTGCCGACTTTATTTATGTATGTTGCAAAATGTATGCTTATCACTGAATTATTTTATAGATGTTAAAGCTGGGCAGAATTCCTCGACAGTTTAATTCGATTATATTGTGTATTTTGTTTCCAAGTAGGGTATATTTTACCTAAAAAATATGCAAAAATATCGCGATTTATGTGGTAAATCACCGATTTTAATAAGTTCCAACTCCTATAATAATAAGTTTATTAAAGGATTGAAGAGAAGATATTCATAAATATACATAAAATTGTAGCGACGATCTCGCATGATGCTGTATTAAGTGATATGGATGATTGAGGACCGTACTTCCTCGAGGCCATATTAATTTTTTTGGTAATACTCATTGTCATTTGTCATTTGTCGGAGTGGTACTGAGAATCCGTAATGATTGAGGAGCAATTCTAAGTAAAATAATGCATAATGTTTTAGCGATGTGATTATATAATTAAATATGAATATTTTACTTTGTTGCAGCTCAAAGGATAACAACCATACAGCTGGATGGAGTGCAATACTTTATATCAAGAATGAATCCGTACAGCCCGGAGCTCAACTACTTCTTGGCTTATCAGTATTGCAGGTAACATAGATTTGAATTTATTGTATTGAATACTTTATTCGAGATCTCTGTCTCCAACTGAACATATAACTTCGACATCGTGACTCGCAGCCCTCTTATCGATTTGCGTCGTGTCGAAGATCTTGCTCGGGTCTAGATCTTTAAGTAAGTTAGGACAGCATTAACAAGCATATCTGCGTATTGGCTCCGAACCTCGTGATCAGGAAGCGCACAGGTATGTGCATTATTTGTAAGGGTTCTGGGAAAGTTTCTGGACCTTTATATAATATGTATTTGTATGCGCGCTCGACAAACACTTCCGCAAGCCATTCCAGGTATAAAATACTTCAACAAACAAAGAACTCGGTGTTATTGTAAGGATTGCAGTTCTAGCACATTGCCGCTTTAACAGGCTCATAAAATCAGCCAACAATATTTTATTACTAATGAACTGACGCGCTAAGTGCAAAATTTTTGAGCAAATAATATGAAAGTTCATATAAAGGTTGGACAATCTAAGAAATTATATCATAAAGCTATTTGCGCTATTTTTTGTGTTGAATAATTGTTAGTGTACACGGGTACAGATTTCATTCGTAAAGTGGGAACACAAAAGATCCAAACGGTCCATCTTTCGTGATGTGGTTCTTACCACGTTTGAATTACTTTGAAAGGTCAGTCACCCCGGGGCTCGTTCATGATGTCCTTATGCCGCGTTGTTGTCACGACCTATTTATTTACAGTTTCAATTGTTCACGACTTTGAGATCATTCTAAGTTACATTTTATAAAAAGAAAATAAATGAATCTAAGAAATCGATTAAGGTCGCGATAAAAGCGACGTATAATATGACGCGAATTTGTTATGAGATATGACAGGCGTGACGAACTGAGTGCGATTTACGAGCAGGTGGTGCGTGACGTGACGCGCCTCCGACGTGTCACCCCGACTCCGACATATGCGAGCGCGCACTCCGCACTCCTCGCCACATCGCCACCGTGGATAATTTACAAACTGTTACGGTTCGCTTTGATTCCGATGACAAAAAGGAACTAACGGTACTCATGTGACGCGAATGCATGATAGTCATTAGCGGATTTTTTAATGCATCGGGAACTGCCAACAAAAAACTAACTTGATACGGAGTCTGATTAAAAATAAGCTTCCATAAGTGAACAGAATCTTGCATTTGCAAAAAACGTCTGTAGCAGGTAAATTTTACAGCTCATTATCTTTTTATTACTTGCAACATTTTTGCCCAAATTTACAAAAGTAAATTGAATTAAAGCTTCCACATTTGAGGTCGAAAACTGGTTAGGAGCGTTGGAAGGTGTAAGCAAGAAAGGATTAAGGCGTACAAAGTATGTTAAAAAAGACTTTAATGGGGTGCAAGCAAAATGTCGCTGATATTCGCCAATTGCTGTTATGAAATTTTAATGCCGTAATAAGACATTAAAATCTTGTACCATTAAATGTACATTCTTAATAACACCGTTTATATTCTGTAAAGGTGATCTGTTTAAGAAAATAAATATAACGTAAATTGCGTATGTTGTAGTAAATATTTGAATGTAGTTTTATACTTCTCGTATTAGTTGGTTGAAAACGCAGTTGGTGTGTGTAGTTGCGCGACGTCGCTCAGGTTTTTAATCTCGTAGAGTTTTCTGAACTTGAAGTTGGAATGCAGTCCTGTCCGAGTAGTGTCCGAAGCAAGTGTACAGAATAAATTGCCACTCGATGTACAAGCTTCGTCGTACAGTTTATAGCTAATAGCTGAATACGATTAGCAAAGATAGTTATTTTAAATCGCATTTATGGATCCGGTATAACGAGTTCGTAAATACATATTGTCACAGGAAAAAGATAAATGGTTTCTTGCGGTGTTTCTTTCACTGACAATATTACGATCATGTTGGGGATTTTATACAACACGTACGTATGTATTTTTGCAGGTCATTAGGATTGCAGTTGGCATCATTCGAGACTAAAGAAAAGGCGGATTCTATTACTACGTATCTTACAAATGCAGGTATGGAACGTGAATATAATTATTTTTTTATATCTAGTACTTGATAGGTACAAGAAGCTCATTACATTTTGAATCTGCTTTCAACTTAGTACCTAATTAGTCCACATAAGACGGGTTTTAGTTAATACATATATGCGCAATTTGTAATATTATTTGCCAGTATAAACCATCCTTTGGATCATTAATGTACTTAAAGTTAAAAAACTGTACGTAGGTACAGTTTATTTTTGTACATATCTTGACATAGAATATGCAGTTAATTACTTAATATACACATCGCTGCAAACGCTAACTAACGTGGAATAATGATTGTCAGGCTACAACAAATATGACTTTTGGACATCTGGCAATAACCTCGGCACGGACATGTATCTGTGGATGAGCACCGGGCTGCCGTTCAACGCCACGTTCAACTACATGCGGCGGCTGCCCATCGACGCACCCAGCCAGCACGCCGACGACAGCATCGACCCCCTCGACGTGCCCCAAGGCAGCACCGCACCGCAGCGCACCGCCAGGCATGGGTACGTATCTTTACGCAATTACTTCAATAAATGTGCAAATTTATTTCCTTAAAATCGTTGAAGCATTGAAGCATCTTAGTAAGTAAAATGGCCACGAATAATGAAACAGAACCAGAAAAGCTGTACTGCAACTATATTGCAGGGAGTTGCGCCGGTGTAGTAAACATTTGCTAGAACTAAATTACTACTAATTTTAAATAATACGTGAGTGTCATGAGAAAGCTACGCTGTATCCTATTATTATAATGCGCACGGACAGCTTTCTGTAAAAGTGTAATGTCGAAGTTTCCCACGAGCCGCTTCGCTGGTTATGTTGATTTGTTCAGTAAATAGCATATAATCATAACCAATATGTGTTCTTGTTGTCCGGTTTTTGAAACGCATTGCATAAAAACTAGTCGGTATTCCAGGACGGAGCACGTGATGACAAACGGATGCGTGTCACTCAAGGCGCCCACCTTCCACTGGGAGCCGCAGCACTGCGGTGAAATCAAGGATTTCATCTGCGAGCAGACCCGCTGCTACTACTACAACTACGGCTCCATCCCCGTCTCGTCGGCGCAGGGGTAATGCCAGGTGAGATGCCAGCCGTCTCCGGAGGCCCGCTCCCCGACTAGCCGCGCGCTTTCTTGTTATGTTTCTTGAGCAGAATCCAATAATTGCTTTCTTTACGAAATTATACAACTTCGTAAACGAGTGTCTAGAAGACGACATTAGTGACCACCACATTCGAGGCGCTTTTTGGGTATTGTATCAAGTATGTATGTAGTGTCTGTGCTAACATACCAGGCCAAGTGTAAACCTTGGTTCCACTTTTTTATGTACTGAGCGCGCGGGCCCGCGGGATTAGGCTTCTGCGCCAACCCAACCACCAAACAAGAGCCCTACACCCAACAGACGATGTTTGGATTTGATATGAATTTCAATTCGCGTTCATCATCACTTTATAGTAAACTGACATTTCAAAATTTACAGCAAAATCTTTTGGTGGGTGGGTGAAGGGGGCTTTGCTTGGTATCTCTTGTTAAACGATAATACTTTATACTTCTTTGTTTTGTGTCTAATTTTAATCAATACCTGTCATAATTATTAACCATTACAACAACAGGTATTAAATGTTTCACTTTTATATTAAAAACAATTTCTTTTATTCCATAACATCTGATTTAATTGTAAATTTTATTGATTAGCGATGGGATTAGTTTGCGCAAACGGCTCTCTAACACGAGGGTCGGTCTGTTCTGCTCGGCAGGAAGCCGCTGTCGATGACGACCACGACGACAGCGCACCCGCTCACGTCGTCGTCGCCGCCGCCGCCTCAACCTGAACATCTGCCGACCCACTTCACCCTCAACGACCTTCTTGGCAAGCTCCGCTCTTCCTCTCTCGACGGGCTTCAGTCACCCCACCTCAAGACTAGCGCCGTGCTCAAATCTCCGCCTCAGATCGACTCTCACTACTCCCGCGCCGCTGACGCGCACTCGCACGACCATGAACAGGAACAGAAAGAGGAACCCACCCAGGGCCCGTACGAAGACGATGATGGCATGGTGGGAGACGACCCAGCCGCGTACTTGACTCATGAGGCTCGTGACGCTCCGGTCATCGATGACGCTCCGTCCACCGCCGAGCCGGACGCCACTGAACATTCCGTCCACGCCAGCGGCATGCTGGCACCGCCCGCCTACTAAGATCGTCCGACTCGACATTGCATTTGCATAATTTTTCCTTAATGATTAGATATTGAGTCTACCAAAAGTATTACCTATTTCATAATTATTAGACATCGTATTAGGCTATTATAAAAGTATTTTATGCTAGGAGCTTGCTTTTTTGAGGGTGTATCGCACGCCTTGGTTTATGGATATTGCGCAATGTAAATGAGATTTCTAGAATCGTAATAATAACATGTCAATTTTAGTTACAAGTATTTATGGAGATTTCGAAGGTTTTAAGGGGCAATACTATTATAATTTCCGTTGAAGATGCTGGCGACTCGTTCGATACGACTTACCTCCGTCTTCTCGCGTATGAATATCACAAAATAAGTACTCCACGACAATAGGTACCTAAACTTCGCTAAGATAATTGTAGGTTCCAGATCTCCGGTAATTTCATGTAAACCGCAAAATGTATTATCTAATTTAAGAAAATTAAGTGGATATTCTATCGGGACATATCAATCGGAGTAGTGTTCTAAGATAGTGTTAATATTATACGTGACGTACCTAGTTAAGTATAATAAGTTGGAACTCAAGAATTTAATGAATAGTGATGTAGCGAAGTTAATAAAGTCTAAACTTTATAAGTATCTAATAATGTTTCATTTCGTACATTCGACATTATTTATTAATAAGTACACAATCCGAATTGAAGAGTGCCATTACATTTGAAAAAATTAGTACTTGGTGCAGACGGAACCACATAAATACTACCATGATGGCTTTCTAAGGGTCGATAATGAAAATAAAACAACGGGGTGAAATATTATTATATCGACTCGTCTGTATTTGGCGAATTTAGATTGGTTTAATTTTGGAATCGATTTTAGATATCGATTAGGATTGTTCATCAATGTGATCCATTAATCAAAAGATTAATTTGTATTTCAATGGTCTATCACACAAAACAAATAGATTTAAGTTTTCTCGGTCCTCGAATAAAAAGGATTTATTAGATTAAAACATACATACTTACATAAACTGACGCCATTTTTCCCAGAAGAGGGAGGCAGAGGTGCTACCAGCACACCCTTATTTCGCCTTGTATGTTCCGTCCCACGATATAATAGGGGGAGAGCCTATCGCTATATCGGGCACAACATTCGTGACTCCGGACTGATAATGAATAGAAAAGCCCTATACCACTTTACCTGACTCAGGATTCCTCAGATTACCTCAGTTTTGTAACCGTATAACAGCATAACAATACCACCGAGGTAATCAGATAAAACATAACATGAACAAATTAAAAACGACCGGTCTATTAACAATATTTTACAACTACACCACAATTTAATTCAGCCAGGTTATACCTTATTCGACATTTGAAAAATTGTTTAGTAACTCACCAGCCATTGAGGACTCCCTCGACGTTGAGCATGGGCACGATCTTGAAGACGTACTTGGCTCGCAGCGCGGCGGCGGCGGGCGTGTCGCCCAGCAAGCACGCCAGCGTGCCGTCCATCACCCACGACGCGTTGCTCTCGCCGGGGTGCACGCGCGCACTCAGGAACACGATCTCACGATCCTACACACACACTCAAATTATATACAAATCTATTATAATTTTGAATATTAATATTTTCATTGCATTGTATGGTGAGATGAGCATGCTAATCGCCTGATGGTAAGCGATACGACTATCTCATGGTGGTTTACTTGTAAGGGTAAGATAAAGATAGTTGAGAGAACTATGATTAGATTTATTATTTATAATTTCAGAAGAAACTGCCTTTATTTTATTATATATTGTCTTGGAGATCAATAAAAAATAAACAAAAACAATCACTTTCTTTTAAATTGCTGGCGTAAATCATAAATAATAGAGTGTGTATCCATTTTATCAACTGGAAAGAAGAGCAAATAAATTAATCTGATGGAAAGCGATAACTGTAAACCATGATATTTACATTTCAATAACTGAAGTGTGCGTACGTAAACATAATGATATAAAGTATAAGAAGACTTTTAATACTTTTTATACCATCAATGGAATGAAATGGAACCAATTATATTGCTGCTTATTAAATATCATAACATCATATCTTGGTATTGGGTATTACTAAATTAATGATATTGAATTTTTTGTATTGCAATGAATGGCGAGACGAGCAGGATATTCGCCTGATGGTAAGCGATAGGTACGGCCACTCATAGATAGAAGCAATGCTTGGCATTCCACTGCGCTTGCCATCCTGATACATATGATGTTAAGCCAATATGTCCAGTAGTTCCTCTGGCTAAAATGTGCTTCAAACCGGAACAAATCAGGGCATTTATACTGCTGTTTGGCGAAAGAAATAGCCATTGCGTTGGTACCTACCCAGGCGGTCTGCCACATATGAGTGATCTACTACTAGTAATATTTTGAAATATTTATAGTAAAATAGTAAATATGGAATTGACCGTCTGAACGTTAAGACTATTCCGAAGTTAGAAGAAGAAATAGATATTTGCCTTTTTCAATGGAAGGGAACTTTAATTAATCTACATGCCTTGAGAAAAAATAAAAGACCTATATTCACAATGGTGCTTACCACAATAGGGTTAGAGGGCGAGTCGTCCGCAGAAATAGTCAACAAAGGCACTTCGTTATTGTTCAGCGAATAACAGAGCGGCTCAGCGCGGAAGTACGCGCCGGGGGGCATCTGCAAGCTCCATTGCCAGATACGAGTCTGCGGAAAAACGTCATGACATGATAACGAATCATTTCTTTATTTATTGTGTTGACGTAACTTTTTCATTTATCTTTCGTGAATAATGATCGTTTGTCACGAAAATGAGCATTTTATAACGGTTGACGAATGGCTAGAAGTAAAAACATAAATTAGATGATTCGTCATCGTCATCTTTACCCACATAATATCCATTATTGAACATATTACATCCTCGACAAACATGTTTCCAGTGAGTTAACACAGGAAGCGTCATGTGTCTAGCGAGTTTCCGCAACCAATATTTTATTTACTACTGCTACAACCATACCATTTGCTAAAATATCGAGGTCAGCTTATGTGTCATAGCATAAAAAAATTGAAATATCTTTTAAAAAGTCACCTCGCAATACGCAGTACCTTAGTAGTATTTGTAGCAATTTTGGGAATTCTTATAAAATATAAATTCATACATCCCACTCACGCGCGTAAATCCCATGATAGGTAAGGGCAATTGCAAACTTAAAGGAACGATTGTGACAAATCTCTACCATATTTATCACATTCATAGACTTACTTCTCCAAGTAATCTCAATTTGCAAAATATAGACGAATATAAACCTACCAGCATCATAGAGTAGGTGAAGGGGTAGTGGTAAGCGAGGTAGCAGACGTCGTTGGAATGCGGGAACTCGATGTTGAAGGTGACCGTGAGGTAGCACTTGTTGTGGCTCTTCTGGTTCGCGTAGTGGTAGCTGTTGCGGTAGTAGCAGATGTCGGTGCCGGCGCGCACCCAGCCTGTGACAGAGTAGAAGAAATGTGTTATAAAATAAATGACAATATAAGATTAGATATTTGGTAAGGCTGCAAATAATCTAATAAAGATTACAGGACGTCGTGGTTCAGGTCAGTTTCTTCAGATCGCTATGGGAATTGTTAAAGAGAGCCCCCCGGCTGTGTTTACAAATGCTTCCTGTGGCTGAAGATGACAGTGATGATACTTTTGTTTACACGCCGCTAGTAACTTATTTCCCTGTAATTATATAATTATCTATTAAATCTACTCTTTTCTAAACACCTATGTTTTTGTAAAAATAAGAATATAAAATTGTCAAGAGCTCACTTTTACGAAATTTTGGATTATTGCACATTAACAGGGTTGTATCTCATAATAGAAAAAAAATCAAATGCAATTTCACATACCTGGCCGTCCCAAAACAGCTTCTTTCACAGAATACATGACGGGCTTCATGCCGAAATTAAACTGGCTGTCTGATTTTTCGCAGTTGACGATGTTAAAGATGTAGGGACGACCCTGCGTCATGTTGCGCACTTCGAAGTAGAACCATTGGTGTCTTTTTGTCGAGTTTACATCGGGCATCAGAATCAGCTCGTACTCTCTCGGACCTATCTGGAGTTAATTGATACTTGTAGAAAAAACTTGCTTGATAATAGTCCATACGTAGTAATTTTAATGAATAAGTAAGCTCGTGTATTCTCTGCCCGCATTCTGTGACAAAGCTTAGGCAGTTGGGATTTAACAAATGTAGACAATATCAGCAGTAGAACTTGTCACATCTAATCGAATTATTGTGATTTTAAGATTTGGCAGCGGATGGTGAATTGTAAAAGAAAGAGAATGTCTACAAAAAGGTAGTTATACTGTGAAAAGCTAGCAAAATATACTGTTATGTTCACACGGAAACCAAAATTTGCTTTAAATAAATACCAATAACGATAGTAATTACCTGAATCGCTTTTCTTAAATTTCCAGATTCAAATCTTGATTCGAAGCTCAAACGTGACGAAAAGCTGTTCACTTTTGTTATTTCATGTTCATCATTGTTGGTGAGATATATGCTCTCGGCAATGAAACTGCAAGATTTGTCCTATACTTTGAGGTATACTAAAGACTAGATAAACAAACTTTAAGGGTGATGCTTGATCCCACCAAACACATGGCTTAAATGCATATTTTCAATAATATATGAATTAATAATTCACCACTCTTCGGCCTCAAAAACTAAAATATAATTACATTGACGTTGCCAAGAGATCAAAGTTTTCCGGTAGATACTGGCGCTATAATTTATTAACATATTAAATGACGTCAAAAACATCTTTCTGGCCGTGACATGACATTAGGAAATATTTTTTTACGTCTTGATAGTGTCGCACTTAAAAGATTGCAATATTGAAATAATCTATTATTTACAAAATAATTTCCTCTTTGTAGTTTCAAAGAGCTAATTATTTTGCTTGATTTTGGATATTATTTACACTTGGTTTCTCATATTTATACAATTCGTCGCCATACAATTATTTAATTTATTGGACAGCAATTTTAATAGCAGCGCAAGATTACCTTTTCTGTGATGCCGTTTCGGAAGTATTACTAGTATTACAAAGTTGATCTAGATCATAAATTACTTCATTCATATAAGCTTCTGGGTTGATTGCCCTATCTACACATGAAAGCAGCTTTGTTCTGGAAATAAACAAAATGTTTTAGGCTAAGGGATTAAGTATACAGGTTGTTATAAACTCTACAGCGATACAACCGCTACAACATTCACTATCTTACATTTTAGATACAAACAAATAATTCCAAGTTATAAACAAAGAAAATCTACTTTAGCATTTCCTATCAAATTATAGATCCACTATGTTGAAGAACAATTTTATATCATCATTACCTGCATGCAGTCCTTTCCATTTTATTTAGCGGTTCAGGTTGGCTAAAGCTCTGGCCGCCCCTCATGTCTGGATATGCGACTTTCACAAATGATATAACACTTCGAACCCTCGATGTCATAGTGCAATACACCGTTGCGAACGAGCTATATTTAGAAACGTCTTTGTGTATTTTTAGGGATGAACAGGATGTTGTTGCTGGAATAGAAAAATAAAACAATTGTAAAATTTAGATTATGTATTATGTTACGCGTTCAGCCAGTGTAATTCAGTTTAGAATAAGTCGGCATTACCGTCGACTGGCGAAAATTATTTCGATAGTTAGGTCTCCAATACCAATGTTTTCCTCTAGGCATAGTGTACTCATTTCATTTTAAAACAATTGTAATGTTAATTTTCATATAATCATGAATCTTCAACCAAATGAAATAGAGTGGAGCTTGTTATTAGAAAGAAATGTCTGATGAAAAAAAATCATCATATCGAAGTGTTAGAACAACTTACAAGCACTCTCGTGAATTTTATGGTAACCTTGCATAAAGGAAGGCGATTGAGATGGTCCCATGACATTATCATAATCGGTGCTTCCTAACACTCCAGTCAGCGATAGGCTCAAGGACGACAAATTCCTGTTACCACTAGCTTGAGAAGTGAGAAAGTCTTCTAAAATAGATCCTCGGGAATTGGAACGGCTTTTGACTAGTCTTATTTGTTTGTGGTAAGAACCGAATTCTTTGAAGAAGATGAAATATCTGAAAATATAATACAACAGGTTGAGAGATATTATAAAAAAATATTGATTCCTCATAGATAGTTTTAAAACCCCAAACCATTGTAGTTATCGAATGTTTGGTCTTCTCCGCTCAAACTGAATTCAGAAGTTGTACAAAAAGAACGAAATATTCGATAACTAAGATGTATGGATAAAAACTTACTTTTTTAAGTCTTCTATATCTCTCTCGCTAGGATTAATCCAGAGTGAGCTTTGCAGGCTGTCTCCACTTTTAGTAAATGCCTTTTCAATATTATCTTCAATAGGTTCATTTTTTATTTCAGTTTCATCAAAGTCATTATCAGGAAACTCGTCAATTCCCTCTAAATCAATGTCAGGGCCGTCATCATCCAAATCTGAATTGACTGTTTTAGAATCAGAATTGGCTCCATCTTCTTCGTCTTCATGACACGGCCATGACGTGTTTGTGCCTATAAAAGTATATAAGCAATATTAGAACCACATTTGGTGAAGTTAACATTAATAAATTGAATAGTTTTCGTTTAATATACCTTTTAGAATTGGATTGAGATTAAATGAAGCAGGACTGGTAGTGGCCACTGGCAGTGCCTGGTGTTTTAGGCACAGTGTAATGACGGAGCACACTCGTGCCAATAAGCCGTCAAACTCTGGCTCGTCCGGACACTGGGAGCAGAACCTGTGGAGAGTTTGAACGTGCTTCTTTGTACATAGAGCGCGCCGGCCAGCTTCTGTAAAATTCGTATTATCGCGGTAAAGAATATAAATAAATTATATTCTGAGAAGTAAAAAGTAAAACCTCTTTGAACAATCTAACATGCTTGCCAATTAAGTCATTCCATATATTAAGCCATGTCGGCAGCTTAAATTTTATTTGCAACTTAATTATCTTTAGTTTATGCAGCCATTAAACCCATGCTAAACTTGGAGTTATTTTTTATCATGTAATCGCTTAACTTTATAATTATAAATCATATACTCACAACGCAATGTACGACATGAGGCATTAGTCAATTGAAGAGCCTGTTGTTAGCAACAAAGATTTTCATTAGTGAACAATAATACGTACTTATGTTGCACAGATGTTGTAATGTCTGTAATATATGGGCGCATATCTTGAGTCTCATGCGTCCCTCGTAGCGGTCCCACCGGTCGAACACCCTGAGGAGCACGCTACAGAGTCCTGTCTTCACGATCTGCATGCAGCACACCTCTGTGTGAGTTACGCACGTGTGATTCATGTGACATACACATTACAGATCAACGTCATCATTGCATGCAACATTTATCCCCAACAGACATAAATGTAACATGTACCATTGGAAGTGTCATTGTGCTGTTTAAACGTGGGCGACAAATTGCTTAAAGCTTCATTTGGTTGTGACATTTAAAAGTGTACAATCATGAAAATTGTGCGTCTATTGTGTTGAACGTGTTTTTAAACTTAATAATTATTGACATAACATTTTGACATATAGAGATTGGTTGGGCACGAAAAATATGTCACTCAACTGTTTTTACTGAAGTAGTCGATAGCGTCTAGACATAGGCGGAGCCTGGCGGTGGGAATGAAACCGAGGCTTACAAGCACTCGCTCGTACGTTGCAATTACTCCGTCACGAATGAGTATAGAAGTTGTCACTGCTGTAATCATAAAAAATACTATTAATTTAAAATAATTTTAACACAGATTATCTCAAGGAAATGAGATTAATTTATTTACCATTTTTGGCCAACTGTTTTATAATGACTAGAAGAGGGAAAATTAATTTGTTGTCTGTGAAATGTCCCTTTAATATGAGATGCATAGTCCTTACACAACCCAGCATTCTTACTTTCATCGCGAACTTGGGATCTAAAAAAAAATATTTATATAAATAGATACTATGCTATAAGCTAACAAAATATTGACATTAGCGTATTTAAACATTTCCGAAATATTGTAAAAACAAAAAAGACATGATTTTTTGTAACCTCGAGCACCGAGCTGAGCCAGAATCCAAATTAAATCTTGTAAAATGATTTCCGTCCCAGAATTGCGATCTCTCTTGTCATGCATTGTCGATATCACCTTGCGAATAATAACTTGAGTACCCTTTATTGCTATGAAGTCCTGACCGCACTGATGCCGCGTCAAATTGTTAACTGCAAGCAGTAATGACTATTGAGTGCCTACCTTTCGGTGCTAACGCGGCAAGGATCCACACGAGGTCCTGAAGCATCAGCTCGTTGCCGACGTTGCCGTCGCGTTTGCTGTGTGTAGCGATCAACATTCGAATCATCACTTGCGTGCCGTTTATCGATATGAAATGCTGAGTGCACTGCTGCCTTGCAATGTTGTTCGCTGAAATGTCGACATCGAGCATTTTGGTACAGCGTTCGAGCAGGCATTTTTTATTTGTTACGAGATGTAACAATTTGATTAGTAATAAAATATTCCGCATCATGCGACCTATGTTATAATTAGTTCAGCTTGCTACATTCTCGATCACACACAATATCGGTGTTTATTACCGTAGACAAAATAAATATGTTAATTTAATCGAACACAGCGTTGCGGTGAAATAACAATTGAATTTACAACAGATCTAATAGTATACGCAACGAGGCCGTATTGTCAAGTAGTCCAATGTCAAGCTGTAACTAAGTGAGCCTTAAATGTCAGTGGGCAGGACGGCTACTCAGTAGAAAGGGTATTTGGCCAAGTCATTATTAAAATGTTAGCTTCTCAACGATACGAGTATATTATCATCAATACAGCGCAGCTGAATTTTCCATAGGTTCAATTTAAAACAGGATGCTATTATGTGCTTCGGTGTTGGACAAATACAATTTTGCATGTTTAGTGTTGTAAAATAATAGTCTTTAATATCGTTAAGCAGTTGTGTTAGGTAGAGGCGTGCAAGGGGTATAATAATACGTTAACAGAAAATGAAACGGCTGCTACATTAGTAAAGCCAATTAATTTAGAATTTTGCCCACACGCACTAGACGTACCCTTTTTTACAATAGGAGCTTTGTTTTCTTTGCCTGCCTTTTTGTTTTCTTTCTTCTTGTTTATTGCGGCGTCGTTTGGAACTAAGTTATAAAAAAAAACTTCGTTACGGTATTCATTACTTACTTAGGAGCCTATTTTTGTATCTTCGTTTTTTTATTACAAAAATAAGTAGCACTTACTCTCTATAACTCTGAGAATACGTTTATAATATTCAACTGGCAGATTTTTGCATGTAGTAATAATTTTTTATATTACGTTTTATTACCTGAACATTTTTTTCCTTTTCCTTGTTTCATGCATATTGCTTCTCTCAATATAGATGTGGTATATGTAGATGTGGCTGTGTCTCTTGAATTCTGAAAATGTATTAATTTCACTATCGTTATGACCATATGCCTAATATCAAATATATAGAACGTGACCAAGTAGACTTTCAATGAAATTTTCGTTTGGGGAGACTGGATTTTTTTTCACACAATAATAAAAAAAAAACCTTGAAAACATAAAATATTATTTTGGTCTACAAAATTGTAATCGTTTTTACATTAAAAGAAGGTGTACTCCAGATGTACATGCTTTGGTAATGGAAAATTAACATAATAGAAATAAAGGATTTAAAGTAACTACGAATTTGGAAAATGAGGGATGAGAACTTATATACATACATTGCGTTGTGATTATTTTACTTCGTTTATTCCTAAAAGGCAATGCATTAGCCCGTAGCGTTTATATCTTTACATTTTATAAACATGGACTTCGAGTAAAACATAACATAAAAACAGACTGCAATGAGGAATGCTAAAATTGGTGACACTAAAGCAGCGCATTCTTCTAGGCCAAGGTTTAACTGAGGGTGTAAAGCTGAAGAGAATAGAGCCTGTTCTAAAAACTAAATAATAGTCAGCAGTTGAAATATTTTACCTCCAATATAGAGAGTAACATCTGAATGGCACCCGACTGCTTGTTCCACAGTTTGTCCAGTGTGCTCTGTCGAACATGTTTATCTGCAATAAAATACTTTTGATATTTTTACATGCTATCAAAAAGCAATACCTGCTTCATAAAATAATTGTTGACAAGATTTCCGTCAACATAAACACTTGCGTGACATTTGGAGAAATAAAGAATCTGTATAAAAATGCAAATTGATTTTTTCCATATAGCGTGAGATCGTAAATGCGAATTCATTGACCGATCATATAAAAACGTAAAGAGCGAAGAAGGTTGAACGTAAATAACACAATACTTTGAATCGGTCCATTCAGACGGCAAATGTTTTGCCAAATGGCAATGTTTATAGAAAAGATATGTTTATTTTAGATAACTTTTAGAAACTTACATATTATCGAACTTGCTATACTATTATGTTAAACAATGCCTATGGATAATGAGCGATAATTCGTTAGGTACTGTTATTTTTAATGAAATGAAAAATGTTCTTTGTTATTGTAATATTGTTCATATAAATATGATTACAGCCCCGAGCGCATACCTACTTATTTTAAGCACATTGTTATGATCAACAACTAGTAAGATCGATCGGAGGTCGACAAGTGGTCTTTTCATGTTAAAACACTCATAAATCATTATGCTCATTTTTCAATTAAAGTACTGAGATAGGTTAGTCGAAGTCGAAAGCTATGATTTGATCATTGCTCTGTAAATTCAGGTATTTTAGTATTTAATTAGTGAGTAATAATTTAGAAGGCTGTTTCTTAATAGAAGAACCGTAGGGAGATTTCTGTAATTAAAATATGCTTGAAGTTGAGAGCAGTTTTTACTTTTGCCTTTTTATGAAAGTAGGTCGTCATATGTACGTTTAATGGACTAATAAATAAAGAGAACATTGAGAAATAATGGATGGGCTCAATGAATTCAATTTGCAAACGCAAAGAGACATACAAATGGTGCCCATTCAAATCTAGATAAGTAAAGACAATGAGGTCGATATGTAGAGCGCACCACACACCAAAGCCGCCGACCCGCCGCGCCGCGCTGGCTTATGTCGGCGACTTTTTACTGACGGGTTAGTTGGCGGCTTCACTCATTGCAAGTCAGGAAACTTTATCGGCCACTTGTAAGGGGGCCGACATCACATGAGGCACATTTTGAAGGTGTTGTGGAGTATTACTGTGCAGCTAAGCAGAGCGCTTTAGTCGACGACATACCGCCAACACATCGGCAATCAACTCTCCTGGGTGATTGTTGCTGACATAATACTTTTCTTATAAGCCCAGCCACCGGGTTCTGTCGGTGAGCTATGTCGTCGGGCCGGCTGCTTTGTTGTTTAGTGGGCCTAACAAACTGTTTTCATTATTATATTTTTATATATACGAGTAGTATCTACTTGTTTCATGTTATAGACGGTTAAAAACAACTCTTTAGTATTTCGTCCCTTAGAAGAATTGTGATAATACAGGGTATATCAAGACTGCTACCGAAAACGAAGCCGGGTGGTAGTTTAAGCGACTTCAGACACAATGAAACAGAAAAAGTTGCAAAAAAATGCGACAATTTTTTTTGTTATTTTTTCCCTATGACCATATTTGGGTGGTAAATACATTTTTCCCTAAAATAATAGTGTATACCCTTTTATTTATAAATAATCTAAGGTATAAAATTGTTTAAATTATTATTTTAGCATAAACTATGGATTTACCACCCAAAAATTACGATATTTAAAAAATCATAAAAAATAATTGTCGCGTTTCTTTGCGAAATTTTTAGTTGCAATGTGTTTGTAGTCACTAAAACTACCATCCGGATTCGTTTTCGGTAGCAGTCTTGAGATACCCGGTATAATTACCATGACCTCGCAACTCTTCCCTATGTCACCACAATCTTAGAAATAGATAGAAATTAGTATCCAGTACTTGAAACATTATTTTATCATGTTTCTCATGCAATGTTCTAGAACTTTCATCATCTCAGCCACAGGAAGTCCACTGCTGAACATAGGCCTCCCCCAAGGATCCCCACATTGACCTGTTGGAAGCGGCCTGCATCCAGCGACTTCCTGCAACTTTAGCCAGGTCGTCCGTCCACCTTGTTGGCGGGCGTCCGACATTTCGCTTTTCTAGAAATTAAATCTATAGACATTTCTAGAACTTTACACCTCTCCAAATATAAAGTATGCCAGCACATATGTATGTATATTACCGACACCAAAACACAAGTAATTATTCATTAAGATAAAATATAATTAAACAAACTATACTTTTAAAAACTGAAAACCACTTTTAAATATATAATAGAATTAAAACACATTATCCCAGTTATCTCCACTTATGTACCTACACGGTAAAAAAGTTTAAGGTTAAATTCAATTATTCCGAAAACAATGCGGAAATGGGCGTGCATATATCACTCGTAGTACAATGGTGTTTATATATATTTCAATGTGCAGTAAATGGCCTAGTGTGCTAGTGGTGGCAATGACAGGCCGTCTCGGCAGTGACGTTGGCGCGGCGCCAGCGCGGCACGCGCAGCGGCGACGTCAGCGACGCGCTTGCACGAATCGCGCCGGTGGAGCGCCCCAGCAGCGGAGCGGCGGCTAAATACGATGCTTTCCAAAATATGCTGACGTCATACCCTCAGTTTATACCTAACTATCATTATGATATCGCTGTTTTGACTTAAATCTGGCAGCTTTGCGGCGCGACATCAACATTTTGATAAATGAGCTACTGGATGTCTTGATTGCGAGATCGTAGTAAGCCCAAATACCATTTGGAAACGACAAGCGTTGCCATTGTTTGAAAGGCTCACAAAGATTGCCTCATGTTTTTAGTTGTAGCATTATATGTTCATGAACTGCATTGTTTAATCGTTTTGAATAGCCAAAATAAATAGAACATTAATAACCACATCGCCATTATTGATATTCGAAGATAATGATAAGTCAGGCATGAAACATGTGGAATGTGATAAAAACGAACACAAAATACAGAGAACGTTTACCCTACTACGATAAAATCGTTTAAAGGATGCAAAAATAGAAGCGGATGGCCGCTAAAAGAAAATACAAAATGTGTAATTGAAAATGTTTCTATGCAAGCGAACTACAACAATTAATCTCAAACGCCATGAGTTTGATGTATCGTTCGAACAACCGTTCATTTACGACTCGTCCACCACTCATAGCTTTCATAGAGACGTTGCCAATAGCAAAATTGTAAACATGTCCAACTTTACACTTGCCAAATAAATAACCATGTAATGGTCCCCATTACCAACGCACATATTAAATTCATTAAGGACTCTAAATATAAAAACGACGGCAAAAATAATTTTGTTCGACCTTAATATTCTCATAATATATTACCGGTTACACTAGCAATCGGTTGTAAATTGTAAGCTGTCTATTTAATTGTTGGGGTAAAAACATGGGTCTTATAGTAATTGCCAATACGTTTGAAATGATTAACGTAACACGGAACATATTATTAACTTCTGGCACATATTTCATTCAATTGTTGGAACGGTGAACAAAAAGAAAAAACATACGCGGGCGTTATGGCATTCACGTCTACTTATGATGAAATTAAAGGTACACACAGAGAACTAATTAGCTGTTTCGACGTATTCTGAATTCTTATTTCTCAAAACAACTGATTATTTTATGCCTCTTAGTAACGACTAACATAATATCAATTGAGTAAACATTTTCATTTAATGTCTTTCTTTTTGGGCTCTTTTTAGGTGACTAACTATGTTCACCTTATATTTAAAAAAACTACTGAAGTCTTGTGCCACTTGCAGGCTAACCTTCTGCTTCTTAATAAAGCTATTCATGTTTGTTTTAGAACTATCATGCAAACGCTTGAGTCTCATAAAAATCAATATGCTAATTTATATTTCACCTAATACAATTACCATATTTCAAATTGTTATGTTACTTATACGTATACAGGGTATATCAAGACTGCTACCGAAAACGAAGCCGGGTGGTTGTTTAAGCGACTTCAGACACAAAGCAATAGAAAATTTTGCAAAAAACACCCGTCATTTTTTTTCCTTTGGCCATATTTGGGTGGTAAATACATTTTTTTTCCTAAAATAATAATGTATACCCTTTTATTTATAAATACTCTGGCCGCGTGGTGTCCAGCGGAGTAGAATAGCACCAACCCATTATACTTTCGGGTGTCGTACAAGGCGACTAATGGTCGAGGCAGAACATCTGCAGCTTCCATAGACCAGAGAATGGGCAGCAGCGTTTTCTGGTATTCTCCATCCACTGCGATCGCCAACCCGCCTGCCCAGCGTGGCGATTAGGGCATTACCTCCCAATGATAAACGCACCAAATAAAAGGCCCCGAGTTCCCGGCCGCCTCACCAGGCTTGGCCACGGTAGCGGTCATGGCGTCGGTGGGGCACGGGGTGCTAAGAATCCCCGGGTTACGGAAGGCTACCACACATTGACCTTGGCTACGTATAACGGACGAACTCTGAGGCTCAACGAACATCTAGCCGAATTGGAGGTAGAGTTAGACAATATACGATGGCATGTTCTGGGGTTGTCTGAAGTCCGTAGAGAGGGGGAGGACACAGTGACCTTGGAATCAGGCCATCTACTCTACTTCCGAGAAGGCGACAGCCTCTCCCAGGGCGGTGTCGGATTTCTCGTCAACAAGTCCCTCACTGACAACGTTGTGGAAATATCCAGTGTGTCGTCTAGGGTAGCGTATCTTGTACTCAAACTGACCGATAGGTATTCTCTTAAGGTCATACAGGTTTATGCGCCGACCACCACACACTCGGATGACGAAGTAGAAGCTATGTATGATGACATAGATAAAGCCCTGCACAACACCTCAAGGGCCCACTTCAATGTTGTCATGGGGGATTTCAACGCCAAGGTGGGAGTACGCACGGACACCGAATCGGTTATGGGCCCACATGGTATTGGGACCAGGAATCACAGGGGGCAGATGCTGGTCAATTTTTTGGAACGAGAAGGGCTATTCTTGATGAATTCCTTCTTCAAGAAGAAGCCCCATAGAAAGTGGACCTGGCAGAGCCCCGATAACGTGACTAAAAATGAGATCGACTTTATCATGACGGATAAGAGGCGTATATTCAAAGATGTCTCAGTGATCAACAGGTTCAACACCGGAAGTGATCACCGACTTGTACGAGGCACTTTGAATATAAACTTTAAGCTAGAACGCACCCGTCTGATAAATTCCACGCTCCGACCTTCAATGTTCCAAACCATTGCCGGCTCCAAAAGATTCCAAATGGAACTTCAAAACCGATTCGATGTGCTGGAAACCGAGTGCGACGTTGACGAGGACTTAAATAGAGTAGTGGAAGTTGTGAGGGATGTGGGCTACAGGTTTTGTCGGAATAGGCATGCAGGCAGAAAGTCCAAACTTTCAGATGAGACCCTGGACCTCATGAGAAAGAGACGCGCAAATACAGAGGCTGCGGTGGCAGACCAGCGAGTACTCACGAGACATATTCGAAAAGCGGTACGGCGGGATCTTCGGAGTTCCAATACACGCCTGATTAAGGAGGCAATAGAACAAAACCGAGGTTCCAAAGTATTCGTGAAGCGTCTCGGGAGGAGCCACATGTCCAAGTTAACTACCGCTGATGGTCGTGTCGTCTCCTCTAAGCCAGAGATCCTCTCGGAAGTGGAAGACTTCTATGGCCAGTTGTATGCCTCGCAATCTCCGCTACCTGAACAAATCCCCTGCGATCCCCGTGCTACTTTAGTCCGACACTATTCCGACGAACTTCCCGATGTCAGCATTGAGGAAATTGAGTTGGCCCTCAAACAACTAAAAAGTGGAAAAGCCCCGGGCGAGGACGGAGTTACAACTGAGCTCTTAAGAGCTGGGGGAACTCCTATCCTTAGGCAGCTACAGCGTATATTTAACTCCGTTCTCCACCAAGGGAGAACTCCAAGAGCGTGGAGCAGGAGCATGGTAGTTTTATTTTTCAAGAAGGGGGACAAGACCCAACTCAAAAACTACCGCCCTATATCGCTTCTGAGCCACATATATAAGTTGTTTTCGAGGGTCATCACAAATAGGCTGGCACGAAGGCTGGATGACTTCCAACCACCGGAGCAGGCCGGATTTCGCGGAGGATTCGGCACCATAGACCACATACACACCGTGAGGCAGATTGTTCAGAAGACCCAGGAATACAATCAGCCTCTGTGTCTGATTTTTGTGGACTATGAGAAGGCCTTTGACTCCGTTGAGACCTGGTCTGTTCTGGACTCCCTGCAGCGCTGCCAAGTTGATTTTAGATACATCGAAGTACTGAGAAGCATATGACGCCGCAACTATGTCCGTCCAAGTACAGAATAGTCAAACAAGACCGATTCCATTGCATCGAGGAGTAAGACAGGGGGATGTGATATCCCCGAAACTGTTTACAAATGCCTTGGAAGATGTTTTCAAGACTCTAAACTGGAACGGGCGAGGCATCAATGTAAATGGCGAATACATCTCCCACTTAAGGTTTGCCGATGATATCGTAGTCATGGCAGAATCGCTGCAGGAAGCTCAAGAAATGCTGCACAGCCTAAATGAAGCCTCTAAACGAATTGGTCTCCGGATGAACCTTGACAAGACGAAAGTCATGTCTAATGACTTTGTCGCTCCGGGACCAGTTATCATAGATGGCACACCTCTCGAAGTTGTCAAGGAGTATGTCTACCTCGGGCAACTAATACAATTGGGTAGAAATAACTTTGAAAAGGAAGCCGATAGGAGGATTCAGTTGGGCTGGGCAGCATTTAGGAAGTTGTACCATATATTTTCGTCGGATATACCACAGAGCCTAAAGAGTAAAGTGTTCAACCAGTGCGTCCTCCCTGTAATGACGTACGGAGCCGAGACGTGGACACTGACTGTGGGGCTAATCCACAAGTTAAAGGTCGCTCAACGTGCAATGGAAAGAGCTATGCTCGGAGTCTCTCTAAAGGACAAAATTCGAAACGAAGTGATCCGTCAGAGAACCAAGGTAACCGACATAGCTCTGAAAGTTAGTAGGTTGAAGTGGCAATGGGCTGGCCACATATGTCGCAGAACGGATAACCGCTGGAGTAAGCGTGTTCTGGAGTGGAGACCGCGTCTTGGCAAACGTAGCGTGGGACGTCCTCTGGCCAGATGGCGGGATGACTTGCAGAAGAGGGCCGGCAAGAACTGGATGCGTAAAGCTACAGACCGGGCTCTGTGGTGTACCTTGGGAGAGGCCTATGTCCAGCAGTGGACTGCAACGGGCTGATGATGATGATGATGATGACTCTAAGGTATAAAACAGTTTAAATTATTATTTTATCAAAAACTATGGATTTACCACCCAAAAATGACGATATTTAAAAAATCATTAAAAATTAATGTCGCGTTTCTTTGCGAAATATTTAGTTGCAATATGTTTGTGGTCACTAAAACTACCATCTTGCTTCGTTTTCGGTAGTAGTCTTGATATACCCGGTATAACATAATATCAGTATCGTACATGCATTGTCACCGATGATTAATTTGATTTCCTACTACAAACAAACATCTGTCAGTCATTCAATATTAAAACAATTCTATCAATGATCACCACGACCGTTGATTGATTGGGATGATTTTTTCCGATGGGATGCGATAAATATTTGTCGTCGTTGACATAACGGCAATCCAATATCTGGACACATTTACTGATAGTTGGCTTTCATTCAACGATCACTACTTATTTACAAATATTCGTACCGTGTATACCTTTTTTTTCGGCGGTAGGTGTTAAAAAAGATAGACGTATTTATAGTATCGTATTTTTAATTTAAATTGTAATCATTGACATACAGGGTATATCAAGACTGCTACCGAAAACGAAGCCGGGTGGTAGTTTTAGTGCTTACAAACACAATGCAACTAAAAATTTTGCTAAGAAACGCGACAATTATTTTTTATGATTTTTTAAATATCGTCATTTTTGTGTGATAAATCCATAGTTTTTGCTAAATTAATAATTTAGACTCTTTTATACCTTAGAGTATTTATAAATAAAAGGGTATAAACTATTATTTTAGGAAAAAAAATATTTACCACCCAAATACGGCCATAGAAAAAAAAATAACAAGAAAAAATTGAACCTTTTTTTGCAACTTTTTCTGTTGAATTGTGTCTGAAGTCGCTTAAACTACCACCCGGCTTCGTTTTCGGTAGCAGTCTTGATATACCCTGTATATTCTACCGATAGACGAGGCGCATCATAGAAACTGTTTGTCCCGTATTTGTCAAAAGCGCAGTAGCGACATCTAGTACGTTTACTTGAATATTACAAATTATGATCAAAGATTATTAGACAGAAAAGACAGTTCATATCAATAATAGCTTTTCCTAAGCTACTGCCTTAGTATCAATACCGTCATAGCAATAATATATTTTGTAATGTTTTTTTTATTTACGTGAATCATTCATGGAAATGATCTAAATGAAATTAAATACTCTTAAAAGTGTACAAGTCTGACAATCAGTCAATCAGTGTACAATCAGTCTGACATTTATTATAATAAAATTTATGAATTTTTAACAAGCTGATAAACTTTTTCGGGACTAGTAGACAGAAGGAATGGTACAACAGAAGTTTTCAAAAATAACTACCGCATTTGGAATATCTGAAATCTTCGTGTCGAAAATGAATTGAACAAATATAGGTATGTTCTGATGGTAGCCACTTATATCCGTTCCAATAATTCTGAAAAATATTATCGAGATCTCCTTTTTTCGTAACCGACGCGTAAGAATATAAAACAATTTTAAATGATATTAGTCTTCAATAATAATTAATGGGTTCGAATAGTCCATTAATTCGATATTATTATGAAGTCCATATTACTATGAATTACTTCATAGTAAGAAATGGGTTCTAAATAGTATCCACTGTTTCAAAACATACACACAACACACATATTTTGTGTTATTAATTAACAAAATATAATTAAAATAAAATACTGAAATCAATTTGTAACTACATTCTTCCTAAATATTTGTATTTGTAATGTATTCGAATAGTTTATGCCTATTTGGTCGTCTGATATGAATGTCCCTTGAATAATCTGTATCTAATACAGTTCGTCTCTCTCACTCGACGGGCAATTTTTATGCGCGGAAATGAGACATACGATTATAGAGCTCACCTTGTATTTTAACGAGCTCTAAAATATATTTAATCCAATAATCAATAAAAGATCTGTATTATCGGCATTATTCTGCAATATTATATCACTTACGTTGTATTCTTTAATTATATTGTAACTTCAGAAAATTTTGCTGTCGGTTTGACATCGGTTAAACATCGGAATAAATTACATAAAAATGTAAACAAAGAAGCGTACTGCTGCGTAGCCGTCACGCGGCAGACTGATTCGTGTGCGGTGCATGCACCGCACTTGGGTGGGACATGTTTCTTACAAAGAACGTCTTATCTAGTGTAACATTGATATCGATGATTGTAATATACTATTTATTTGGTATACTTTGCGTGCATTTAGTTCTTCGCATCATAAGTGCATTGTATTAAAGTTAGCAGCTCTGTATGTGACAACATAGCTCCAAATACACCACCTGCTAGCCTGCACCTACACTTTTTATACATTGAGGCAGAAAATACAGAAAATGGCGCAATTAGCTGATATCCAGGAGACCCAGAGTAAATAAGAGGACAGCTTTTCAAAGAGGATGGCTGAAATAGAATCAAAGTTGCAGTCTGGTAGCCAAGCAAAGGACACTGTGGCTCGTGTGGCTGAGGAGTTTCGCACATTCCGGGAACTATGTTTGACAAGCTTCGTCTGCTGAGAAATCAAATATGCGACTCTACTCGGATGATAGACACCATCGAAACACGGCATCGAAAAAAGGCACTTCTTTTTCTGGGTATCGCAGAAGATCCGAAAGAGGACTGTACAAGTGGTGTCCTCAATATAGTCACCAATACGCTGGGACTTAAGAGACTTCTCTGCCTGTAACATAACGGCATGTCACAGAATTGGGACCCAAAGCAAGGATCACAGTCGCCCAATACTTGTCCGATTCTGTGGTGTTGAAAGTCGCTCTTCGGTTTGGAGGGCTAAGGCAAAGCTGAAGGGTTCTCCCATCACAGTGAAGGAGTTTCTGACCAAACCACGGCAGCAAGATTTCAGCAAGGCACGGCAACACTTTGGCGTCAGATCGTGTTGGACCCAGGACGGTACAATTGTCATAAAGACCTCTGATGGTAACCGTATAAAGATATTTATTTTAGACGAGCTCAATCCGTTGATGGCAAGGTATCCCCAGACATTGGAAACTTCTTCAGTGGTCAGAAACAACAGACCCGCGGTCTCAACGGCGGCAACAAAACAGCGATAATTACTACGGTTCGAACATAACTCACGACACTCTAACATGGTAGTTTATAGTTATTTATTAAATTTACTAATTTACTTTAAGTTAATAACTCGCGATCATTAATTGTCTTTTTACACCTTTTTGTTTACACATTACGTAATATTTAATCGCGTGCATTGTGACTACTCTGTCATAACACCCGTGCAATCGCATGTACCTACTTTTTTTTTGTTCTTTTCGTATACCTACTTTTTTATTTTATTTTACGATAACATTGTTGACGTTTGCCGGTTGACACATTTGTTTCGTTTAGAAATCTTTCTTTTTGTTATTACAAGTTCTGTTTTGCTACTTAAATTCATTTTTAGATTCTTAAATTAGTGCTTTTTTTTTTCTTTATGTTTTGTTTGTTTCTTTTTTTTTACTCTGTGTTCAGTAATCTTTAATATTAACAATAATGTGTATGTGTATTGGCTGGCGGGTGGTGCTGAGACTGATTCATTGCACCATATTTTTTCATTAACATTTTAGCATTGTATATTTATTTATTAGTATTTATCAAGGGTTATTTCTTCTTATAGCATAACACAATGTGATTCATCTAAAACAGAGTTTTATTCATTAAATATAGTAAGTTTTACATATCAAATATCAACTAATGAAATACTTACTAACCTAAAACAGAGAATCGACAATCAAATGTTCATGCTTTACTATTATTATTATACAAACTTAAATAAAAATAATCTTTCGCATATCTAAACTAAAGGAAATACTTCAACAATTTCAATCTAAAATATCAATGTCAGTGTCAACGACAGCACACAGCAAAGAGATTATAATATTTACGTTAGCAGGCCGAAGGTTACATAAATACCGGGTATCTCAAGACTGCTACCGAAAACGAAGCCGGGTGGTAGTATATATATATATATATATACATATATATATATGTATATATATATATGTGGTATAAGGAGGAATATAAGGATATATATATATATACAGGGTATATCAAGACTGCTACCGAAAACGAAGCCGGGTGGTAGTTTAAGCGACTTCAGACACAATGCAACAGAAAAAGAGGCAATAAAAAGCGACAATTTTTTTTTTGTTATTTTTTTCTAAGGCCATATTTGGGTGGTAAATACGTTTTTTCCTAAAATAATAGTGTATACCCTTTAATTTATAAATACTCTAAGGTATCAAAGAGTTTAAATTATTATTTTAGCAAAAACTAAGGATTTACCACCCAAAAATGACGATATTTAAAAAATCATAAAAAATAATTGTCGCGTTTCTATGCGAAATTTTTAATTGCATTGTGTTTGTAGCCACTAAAACTACCACCCGGCTTCGTTTTCGGTAGCAGTCTTGAGATACCCGGTATATATATATATATATATATATATACTAGCGGCCCGACCCAGCTTCGCCTGGGTGCATATATTTTTTGATTCCACTCCACATCAAATACATGTTGTTTTTCGTATAAACTCTTGTAAACCTAAACTTGACGTAGCTATCCTACTGTCCGGCTCAATCCCGTCTCATCCGCCTGTTCAGTCTCTTCCCAATCTGTCCCGTCCCTTCTCTTTATTATCCATCCCGTTTTATAACGTGCATTTACATTTCGTCCTAACAAATCTGACAGCTATCCCAGCCCTCTCCCGTACCTTCCATTATATTTTACTTTATGTCCCTTCTCTCCATATACATCCATATACATATAAAGATTGCCTTATGAATTTTCGACATTAAAAACTTTAGCGTTTTATATTGTCCATCCAATATTCCTTCCCTTATTTCAGCATCAAAATGCTGTTTTTCCAAAAAATATTGCACGCCATTACTTTTTGTTAGTAATAAAGAGTTAAAATATAAAATTTCATAGACATAACTTCAGTTTTCGATTTTCTTAGACATAACATTTCAACCCTTTTTTTACCCCATTTATTTATAATATAACCTATCTCACTCCGATACGATGTACATTTCTATCAGTCAATTATAGCGAATGAAAGGCCACTGTAAAACTTCGTGATAAAAATGGCAATCGATCTTGAAAAGGAGTAATTATAACTTCTAGTATTATCTGTCTACGCTTCTTATGCTGCATTTACACGCTTGGCCAACCTCAGCCAGCCTCCACCAACGCCAGCGTGTAAACGGAGTGTTTGGCTCGGCTGGTCTTTGGTTTTATTTTATTTTTTAAAATTGAGGACCTCCAAGGAAGGATACACGACATATAATGAAGACAATGGTATAACATTGTTGTGGTTTACATTTCGACGTGATCTTCAATTATAGGAGACCACAGGATGCAAATTTAAATAATTATACAATGACAAAATATATTAAAAATAATTAAGACTGAATTTGAAATTAAGTGATGAATTTAAATTCAAATTAAGTATAAATAATAAAGTAATTTTAAAAGTGATCAAATTGAATATAACATAATGGAGAAAGTAATTAATTAAGTTTATCATTTATTAGGGGTACATAACAATTGCAAGATGTTTTTCATAATGTTTTTCATAGTTAATAGCTTGGAGTTGGTAGACGTTGGCCCAGCCTCAGCCAACATGTAAATCCACCATTACGTGTGAACATTATTTATTTCATTGTCCTATATTAATGTAGCTTGATATATTCTCCTTAGTTTATACAAAATAAATTTCTGAACGCATGCATAAACAATTCCAAACAATTAAAATGTCAATCCATTTTCACTGCTGTCAATATTTTACATCTTTAAAATCTAAAATACGCCATTAATCGAATATTGTGGATATATGTTTTCGATTCGAAACCTTTATTTAAATACGTTCTTTAATTTGAGGGAAGAGTTTACCATATCGACAGGGTGAAAATTAAATGACAGTTACAAACCCATGAACATTACCCATGAGTATGGGAAAATCACGCACACTGCTTTGATAGATATGATTGTATTAGAACTTTGTATAGCGGTAATAAAGTGCAAATTGACTCTTTGACGTTAGGAACATACCTACATTATTAAAACAACAGTGATTGCTTGTAATTTAATATGAACTTTATACAATAGCAATAAAGCTCAAATTGACTCAACGTTTTAGTCAGAAAACGTTTGTATGAGAAAAAGAAAGGGCTGTTTTTAGGGTTTTTCCGGCAATTATTCGAAATTTTCTCGCCGTAAGAACCATCCTTGGACTTCCACAAACATTTTAAAAAAAGAATTATCGAAATCGGTTCAGCCGTTCACACGTGATGCCGTGACAACGCGAAACGGGTTTCATTTATATATATATATATATATACCTACTTACCTACTTATTGAGGCGTACCACCTCCCCTGGTACCACTCCCATGAAAAAGGTAACGCACTACTCCTGAGAAATATCTATTATCGGTTAAAACACTTGTTGTCAATACAAATTAGCTTCTGCATCGTCTCCGGCGCTACGGGAAGTTCAGCCCCTTCGACCTTGCGGAACAAAAGATAGGCACCCGTGCGAGCCGTAGAGGCTGAGGCTGGTCGCCGGAGGCAACCAGCAAGCCGAAGCTGAGGAGGTGAGCCTATCCTTCGTTACAACTTGCGGGGGCTGCTCTCCCTCCGCGCCTCCGGCTTTTTATATACACTCTAGGGTCGGTAGCCAAAAGACTACGTGAAGTCGGGGTGTCCCGAGTCGGTTTTGGGGCACAGTCGACCTAACTGATCCATAAAGTGGGTACACTAATTTTCTTCTGAAGATAATGTTTCGGACGTTAAAAAACAACTAAACATAAGCAGATCAATTCAACCTTTCTAATGTATGGGTCTATCGCAGATGCGACAATGCGGCAGCGCACCACGTAAAAAATCACCTATTAATCACATTGCCCGATCATCATGTAGCCATATTCATAATGCCCGGGCAATGTGATAAATAGGTGAGTTTAGATTGTAATTAATCACTTGGCCCGATATGGCTCGGCAATATTCATACTGCCCGGGAATTATGAATACTGCCCGCATTAATCACTTGGCCCATAACATATATACAGGGTATATCAAGACTGCTACCGAAAACGAAGCCGGGTGGTAGTTTAAGCGACTTCAGACACAATGCAACAGAAAAAGTTGCAAAAATAAGCGACAATATTTTTTTATATTATATATTTTTTAATTTTTTTTCCTATTGCCATATTTTGGTGGTAAATAATTTTTTTCCTAAAATAATAGTGTATACCCTTTAATTTATAAATACTCTAAGATATAAGAGAGTTTAAATTATTATTTTAGCAAAAACTATGGATTTACCACCCAAAAATGACGATATTTAAAAAATCATAAAAAATAATTGTCGCGTTTCTATGCGAAAATTTTTGTTGCATTGTGTTTGTAGCCACTAAAACTACCACCCGGCTTCGTTTTCGGTAGCAGTCTTGAGATACCCGGTACATCATTTGAGCCATAGACACGAACTAAGAAGAAGAAAGAGACGCCTCTGCTATCATAGAATTGCATATGTTATTATTTTTATAGACATTTGTTCCATGGGATAGATAGAGCAACAGCACAAAACACCATTTGTTATCGTTTTTTATTTAGTCCGTAGCCTATCACTGTAGGCTAAACGGATAAACATAGCTTCACTGTTTGAAATGATTTTAATCTCAACTGGTGAAAGAAAACAGAAGGGATTAGATAATAATCAATTCTCCGTGGCATCAAAAAGACTGAATAAAACATAGTAATCAGCTTACGTATATTGAAAACACCGGGGGTCTAGGAGTACGATCCGTCTAACCAATGTCAAGGCGACTCTTGATTTATACCACGACAGAAATAGATCGCTTGCGTAAACATCACTTTAATTGTTTCTGTGCGGATCGCATGTCAGCTCTCTGCTCTATCACATTTCTTTCAACGCTTAATAACTGCTTCCTAATTAAAATGTTAAAAGCATGCAAAAAATGTGATAAGTTTGAATTGCAAATTTTTCAACGACATGACACTAGTTTGCTCCAAAAACCTATTCTGGAAATTTATTTAAAACGCCGACGCGGTTAGGAAGAGGCAATAAATAAGTAAATTACCCACATAATGGCACGGTCTAAGCTATGAATATTTACGCAGATACGAAAGAAAATAAAAATACGCTAGAATATCGTCAACATGCCATGAAAGCGCGTGTAAAGTGGATACAAAATAAGCTCTATTAAATTGTCAAAGAAACCACATAAAGGTGGAACGGAAGCACAGTTCATTTCACGCCCCTTGGTACTGATTGTACCAGTCGAAGCAATCAAATAACAGATAATAAGCCCCATATAACATTGTATAAATTAATGGGAACACGTCGAGGCCGGCACGAGACGGGGCGGCGCGGACGCTTTGGCCGAGGGCCCATTGCACCAAATCCTTGTTATACGGCCCAAAAACACGCGATGCTACTGCAATAATCACACCTTAGTGTTCGACTTGTGTCTTCGCTATAAACTCTATGTCTATTTTATTGCTATACTAATGCCTAGGTAACTTTGAAGTTTATGACTGACGGGATTTCTTCTATGTTTTCATGCTTATTTCACATTTGTTACGTGTTAATGTAGTCGGTGCCAAATAAATTAGTCGATATCAATAAATCTCTATAATAATCTTAATGTAATTCGTACTCTTGTTCGTTACCATTGTTATAGACTTAGGTTATTAAACTACCGAATTCTATATTTGTTACTTGTTATGTTTTTTCGTATAAAAACGTTTGCTGATCTTTTTATCCTGTAAAATATTTCTACTAAATAAATTAACTTTTTGGCGAGCATATTTTAGCACATTTTTATTAAACTACGTTACCACATTAAAGTCACCACATTTACGATGAAAAATTGGATATAACTGACGTCAGTAGACGTGTAATTAGGATTCTATTATAGCAGATATTGCGTCGACACTCTTATGCTTCTTCCTTTTGATATATTGAATATGAATTTCTAAGCTATAAAATATTGAGCAATATATTTTATATTCACTCCTGTAAAATTGTACAGAATATGTATTTTCGCTTTACGATCACAAAAGAAAACAAAGAAGTTGTTCGACATGTTTATCCGTTGACAATTCCAGTATAATGGAGCGAATTATAATATTAGCATTTTAGTGAAGGCAATTTGTTTGGAAATGGCGTAGTGGAGGACAAGACAGTTGTATGCGAATGCGAAATTTACGTCACCTTGAAATTATAATAACCAATAAACGTATGAATATCACCACACATAACCATTTGTACTAGACACAATTTTCAGTACAAAATAATTATACGTACTTACCTATTCGCATAACAATAAACTATCCAATTATTAATAAGATCGAAACGAAAAGTCTGACACATTTACGTGTACAACTTTAGTAAAGTCATTGCTTGAGCTATAGCTAACTTTTAAGGGCTTACCGCAGTGTTAAAAGCCGTTATCTTTTACCCGTCACGCAAACTGGCCGTCGATGGCAAAAGTTTAAGTTTATTACAAATTGTTAAATTACTGACGATACATTCATTTTCCTTCAAATTTTTACGCTTAACTTTCTTTATTTCCGCGAGGAACGAGTTGATTGTAGAATAGTTTGTAAATGTTTACGAAAAATTGGCATAGATTTTTATCACGTAAAATGAGGATCATTTGGATTCAGTACCTCAATTACCGAAAGTCTCCATTATCACTTTCACGCATTGTCCACGTACTAGTGAAAGATGACATCTTGAACAATTCAAGGCGATTTGCCAAAATGCAGCTCATACGTTCGAACAATCAGAATTTAATACGTCTGCAGTCGCGACAGAAGTGAATTGTTACAGATTTCAATATGTTAAAGGTGATCCTTTTCCTAAAAACCTGAAACCTGCATACCATAGCGATTTATAAGAATTTCTATGGTATGTAAGTCCGCCAACCTGCACTAGGCCAGCGTGGTGGACTATATGGCCTAACCACTCTCAATCGTATTCTCGATTGTAGAGTAGGCCCGTGCCCTTCAGTGGGACGTATATGGGCTGATACAGATCCTTTTCCGCTGGGAATCTTTATCACTTTAGATATATTGTAAATGTAGTTAATGAGCAGTTGTTAGTGTAAGTTACTCTGAATGCATGATTTTTTTTTCGTAAAAAGATTTATAGTGATTTCTTAGGTTACCGCGAATGTTACACATTGAAATAAGACTAATTTTAAATACCCAATTTCGATTACCCGTGACACCTCACCACGAAAAGTAATCGGAAAATAGAGTCGTCGAGAAGTTAAAAAATTTAACAAATCCGCGATATAATTGACTAAAAATTGTTTTATAACAGAAATAAAATTTTAAATGATTTTATTAAACTATTCGGAAAGCAAAGTTTATTTGGTAAAGATGTTTAAAAAAAAGACCACGCGAACTAGGGTTGTAAGAAACACTCCTAGGGATTTATTTCATGCCATTTTACTAAATAGTAAAATTTTAATATCTAGTTTATCCAATTTGCAAACTTAGTACACGATTTTAGCTAAATGTAGAAAATTTTATAACTTTTATCCAAAGCTTAGGTCAATTACCATCTGCCTTAATCTGAAGATACTTTGTAGATATGAAGGCAACCTTGAGAATTGCGGAAACTGCTGTCATGTCAGAAACTACTACTATATACTATTTATAAATAAGCTGTGGTGCAACATACATATCATAAAGCAGTAATTTGCTCTACTGTTTAGTGTAGTCGATGATGATAAGCTATGACTATTGGGAGCGTCAAAAAATAGTCTGCTAAACTATTTAGAAACCGCGGAACTCTCAGCGGGCTAGATCCTCATACATTTGCCGACATGATGTTTGTAATGATTTTAAATAGCAGAACAATTGTATAAGCGGCCACATTACGCATAACTTGCGAAACAATTAAATCTGCGATAGTCCAATGTTTAAATTTACAACAATCTTTAGCTGCAACGACCGGTGCATGTATAAACAATAATGTCGCAATTAAAATAGCAAATGTACAGAGGTAATCGATCTCCTTGATAGAATTCAATGCAATACTTTGTTGAACTTTAGCGGATTAATATTTCAAAAGCCATTAATTAATTTCTGATGGAATATTACTTCGTGCAGTTAAAGTATTTACAAGAAGAATATAAGAATTAAGTAGGTAGAATATTCGAAGTAGTGATTGATATTTTCTTTTAAGATTATGTCTTGTTATTTTTGACTTTAAGCGCGGGAGGTAGATTACCAATAAGTAGATTACCAATATATTTTTGGTCGAGAAAATGTACAATAATTTCATGCTCGTTTTGAGTCCATTTGCTGCAGGAATATGTACGTATCAATTTAATTTACTTGGAGCGTGAAACAAAAGGATACTATAAAGTTTTATGTTATGTTAGTAGGCACCGCATCGAGTGTGGGTTGGCCAATGTGTATACATGCATGCAGCGCACATTTTGATCTAGATAGAATGCAAACTTGTGCTCGGTGTGAGCAGATAAGATAAACACGTCCAATTATCGGGAATATCACATGTGTTGTACATACGCGACATGGGTTTTTAACGGCCAATTCACAGACAAAAATATTTAAATATATGAGGTCTCCTATTTGCTTTAGCATTTTAAGTCGACGCTTGCGTATATTTTAGACCTACTAACCCAGTTTATTACAATTAACTGAAAAACTAAGGATGTAGGACTATAATATGGTCATATATGGAGTTCTGTACTACTGGATATAAAACAAGTTGAAACTTGTTTTGTTTGCAAGTTTTTGTCAATATCGCATATTTAAGGCTCAGTTGTACCAACTTGACCACAACTGTGATTTTAGCCAAATTAGCTCTACTAATTTTAGACGTACCATGTCGAAGCATTTTTTTGTTGCAATGAAAGGCAAGACAACCATGCCGTTCGCCTGATGGTAAGCGATACGACCGCTCATTAACAGTAGCAAAACCAGATAACACCTTGAATTACAAAGCAATGCTTGGCATTCCACTGCGCTCGTCATCCTGAGACATAAGATGTTAAGTCGTAATCGATCCAGTAGTTACTCTGGCTACAATGTCCTAGTGGCACATCGTCAAAGTTACAATCAGAGTTAGAATATAAGTAGCCTAAGGAGTATTGAAAAAAAATTGCAATTGTATAATTATAATTGTACCGTGTGAAGTGAGGCGCGAGTTGATGCGTGCTGTGATCGCGCGCGCCACCTCGGTGGAGTCCGGGGCGCGTTGTTGGTGCATCCGGAGCCGCTCGAACAGGCAATCAGCCGCTGCCTCGTCCGCCATGCGATACGCTGTATAAACACAAAATATTTACTTTATTATATGCATATTTTTAGGCATGCAAAGTCCGCCAACCCACATTAGGCCAGCGTGGTGGACTATAAGGAATAACCGCTCTCAATCGTACTCTCGATTGTAGTGTCCCGTGCCCTGCAGTGGGACGTAAATGGGCTAGTAGCGTATATACTTTTAGGTATATATTTACAGCCTTAGTAGCGCAGTGGCTTGAGGACTGGCTGTGAAAAGAGAAGCTGCGGGTTCGGCAAATTACTATTTTGGGTTTGGGAGTTATGACATCATAAGTTCCATATTTTTTAATAGTAATGAAACAAGACGTGATCACGTACAATCCGATAAGAAAATAATAATATAGAAAATTAAGGCCAGCGCAGACCGGGGCGGCGGCATGGCAGAGGATTATTTTTTCTTACTTAAAGATATCCAAACTAGCCGGTGGGTTATACGATACAAATTCTATTGTTTTAAAATGATTTCACTGCATTGAGAAATGTGTTTTGAATTTTGATGCCACGGCATTTTAAAACATTGGAAAAAGTATGAATATCTATTGTTAAATAATTAAATCCCTTACCATGCCGTCTCTGTATGCGCTGGCCGTTGCTATTCAAGTTATAAATATTAGAAAAAATAGTCAGTGTAGTTCAGTCTCTATGATAGGCAAATATGAAATATTATACTTTTAACATGCATGTATGATAATAATAAAAATAAATTTTATTATTGCACCATAAAACATAAAATAAAAATATGAAACAGAAGAACATTTGGTGAAATAATTGGTGGCCTTATCCATACATTTATCAGTAGCGAACGTATGCATATGATTATTGAAACAATATGCAGAGCTATTTCGAACTAACATAATGACATGTAGGTACATTGTTGACAAAATAAATATGTCAATACAATACTTGAGAAAACAGTAAATGAGAAAACAGTACCATGTAAACAGTTTTTTTACTTAGGCATCTTAAAGTGTTTTATTCAACAGTCTATATTCTTTTTCACTATCAGCTTATTATTTGGAATTGTGTTGCGAAAATAATTGAGACCGTTTTGACCACCGCATCTTCATTTTCCTGCGCCTTTTATCTTAATTATGCCTGAAGCAGAGCTATAAATCTACTTTAGGTCACCTTAACCTAAATGTTTTGTCTAGTCTGCTAGAATACAGACGTGTTTATATAGACTTTTCTAGTTCTTTAGAAAGAAAGGACCTCTATAAATAATGACTATTTTGTGACGGCTTTATGAAAGATTTGTGTATTTAGTTATATTAATGTACCTAATGTATGCCCATAACTATATAATTATTGTTATGTAGTTAGCTGTGAAGAGTGTAATTTTTATAATTTACTTATTTGTGTTAACCATAATTAATTAACTATATGTGTGTAGTAATAATTTTAAGAAGGGTTGAAAATATAATGAGAATGCCACGTCCAATTTTTAGTAGCGTTACATTTACACATTACAAATGTTTACTGCAAAAGCTTCTTAATGTATTTAACAGCATCAACTTTTTGGCATGCTTTATGAGACACCTAAAACAAAAGGTAGGGCTCTTCATGACGTCATTGGGAAAGCCCATGTCTTGATGTCTAGATAGTAAAGGCAAACATGTCTGTTATTTTAAATATTAAAAACTAAATTAAAATTATAATTAATATGTGTGTTTGTGTTATAATGTACTAGCTACAGCTTTAAATAAAAATAAGATTTTTAAAACATACTGCACAAACATTATAAGACTTGACAACAATTAATACGATTGCGAAAATTGTTGTAGAAGATTTAAAAACCAGATTAACATTTAGTTTAAAATGAGTAAATGATACTACGAGATTCGATTGATGAGAGCACTTAAAATTAGCGCACAAATACAAAGCCAGTGGTGAGTATTCATAAATAATTTTAATTTAGCCGGTAACAGCGTAATACCACTAAATTAATGGCAGCCTAGTTTCGCACACCGTGTATTGGAATTACACAACATTCTACAAACAAACAGAAATTCAGCATCGTCATGAATTTAGGCCGAAACAGAACAATGTGTTTGCATTGACACCGATTAAAACGAGAGTGTAAAACACTTTAGCCAATGAATGCACACTGAAATGGAATCTTCATAGGCACTATCGTGAACAAATGATTGAACGTACGTGAATGTGGTGTGTTGTCCTCTATTGTTGTCTAATGTGCGATGTATTAGTAAACAAATGTTGTTGTGTGGGAGCGACAGAACGACAGAGCGACAGGCCGCGTGTGATCGCCCCACGGCGTTTGCCGACTGACTGATTTTCCGAGTCCCGAACGTTAGGAAAAACGGAGATGCCCGGGGCGTGCGGCGACGCCGGAAAATGTATTTCTACTACGCGAACTCATTAATAAATAAATGTTCTTTGATTGAATACTGCATTCCCGTGTTAATTTATATACATAGCGAACATAGGTATAGAGAAGCTTACACACCTACTTTTCAACAATTATTATTTCAATACAAGATACAAAACATGTATTCCGTCGAGCGTATTTTCAATTCATTAAACATGTACCGGAATATGAATCTTAGAACAACTGTGTATAAATAGCGTTGCTGGCTTGCGTAATTTCCGCAACATAATAATAAATCACACGAATTGTCGTTTTTACGCCCTTGGGGAACACCCCTCGATGCGGACATTTAAGTTTGTCGCATTTTTATTTACATTGATGAGTTACCTAATAACACGTAATTTTCAACATTGATTAAATATTTATTCCGTGATGTGTGTGAAAGTACGATCGTGGCTTTTACGATATTTTTATGACAGCAGATGTTCCGTGTTTCGGACAGTGTAGACGTAACATACTGAATTTATTTTTGATAATGCAAATTAAAATAAAATAAATTCACGCATGCATGTCGTGTGTAGTATTGTATTGTATTGTATTGTATTGTATCAGCCCATATACGTCCCACTGCAGGGTACGGGCCTACTCTACAATAGAGAATACGATTGAGAGTGGTTAGGCCATATAGTCCACCACGCTGGCCTAGTGCGGGTTGGCGGACTTACATACCATAGGAATTCTTATAAATCGCTATGGTATGCAGGTTTCCTCACGATGTTTTCCTTCACCGTTTTAGTGCGTGGTGATTTACTATCAATACACACATGACTCCGAAAAGTCAGAGGTGTGCCCTGGGATTCGCACCCGCGACCACCGTGAACATGTGGGCAGCCGCGTCTAGTCCGTTTACCAACAGGCCACCACGCACTGACACGCACGTGTGTAGTAAGTAGCAGAAATTCCGATAGACTATACGGTCTCACAAACGCTGACACTAAAGAAATACTTATGGATCGTAAGCATAATATTTCTATTTGCGGAGATCGGACTCGCGACCTCTTGTTTGAGAGACAGCTTCTGCACCATAATAATACAATTTTAATTAAGTCAAAAATACAATTCTGTGATTGATTACAAAAAAATAATAGATAACGTAGTCCAAGTTTAGTGCTGGAAATCTTCACTTCATATACTAATCAAATCAGATCAAATAAAGATTAGATAGACAGATCATTATTCTAAATCTAGGTACACTCAGAAAATACTAAAAATTTGGTAGCCATCCGATTAGCTCGGTAAAATCACTGCACTGCACCAGATTTGTGTGTAGTCCAGATTGAGTATCAATTGGCAACAGTCGAATGTAATTTCCCGCCATTTATAATTATCACGCTGGCCGTTCCTGGGTTTGGTTAAGTTTTGTGTCATGCATGTTGGTGTATATGATTATGTATAGCTGATGGAACGTATACTTTAATATTCAGAAATTAAGTAATTGAATAAACGTAGTTTTATTTACATATCGATAATTGTTAGTTGCAAGTAATACATATTATGGACAATGTGAGCTATTATTTAACCTATAAGCAATCTAATATTTTAAATAAGACATTTTGTGAACTTATACGGATGTAACTTTTTCACGTAAAAACTACTGAACCGTTTTAAATTACAATTTAATGTATGAAAGCTTATATAACAGGCTAACATAACATACCTTATGATCACCTGATCACAAAGGTGAAGTAGCGGCCAAAAGGCAGTACTAATATAATTTTTATAGTCGACCAGGGCTAAATATAAATACACGTGGATCAACGACAAATGAAATCCCACGCGTTTATAAAGGGCTAAGTTGGCTACTTCCATTTCTTATTTGGACACTAACTATTTGCACCCTAGTTGCCAGGCACTGAGCAATGATAAGTAGACATAACGAATATTTTGGGATTTTGCCAAGAATACTTAAAACAGTGTCCAAAACGAGACAAAAAATACATTTTGACATTCGATTTGATGTGACGTAGCTTTGATTAACACTGTTAGAGTGGATTATTTTAACAAGTACTTACATTTTTTTTTGGATTTCTTGATTTCTTGGGTTTGGGCTGACGAGTCAGTCGCTATTGAAGAAAAACATCTTGGTTACTATCAAGATTATAATGTTTGTGCATTAGTTACAACATTACATTTCATTTTTTAAAATTTAATTTCAATTCTGTGAGTTACATTACAGGAAAAAATATAAGTTTATGAAAATATGAACAAAGAAAGCACAAAAAAATAAACTGCTATCAATATCGAACCATTTAAACGTCCATTTTGCGCGAACATTCGGTGACGTCAGGTTCCCCGATATCATCAATGTAGTGTTTGGATTAAGTTTATTTCATTAATTGCAACAGAACTGTATTTCTTCCCAAAATAATTCATTGTTTAAATAATATATAGAAAACACAGAATAAATCATAAACAAAACTATACACTCAACAAGCTAAAACTTCATATGAATGCTGTGGTCACGTTCAAGCAATAGCATTTCGTAAATAATGCGCGGCAAATTTGAAATGACTTTTTTTAAAGTATTTATTTACCAATTTAGAGTTGATGAATTTAAATAATATCTTTTAGGTATATTTCTATATCAATAAAGATAACATTTTTATTTTCATGCATATTCCGTATTATTACAGTAGCATTAGCTTAGCGTTCTACGCGATTGAATTTATAAGACTCTAAAAATATTCTTATGATTTGGGTTTTCCAGCTATGTAAAGGGGCCAATAAAAATTAAAGTGACTTCAACATAGTAAATACCTTAAAAACCAGATATATAAAGAAATAGCATTACATAATTTACTATTAGAAAGAGAAATTTAGAAAGAGACCAAACAAATTAATGGCTCAGACTGATCTTTTTTTTCGTATATAATCTTATTATTTCGCACTTTATGCCAATGTTCCTTTTTAGAATTGTAGGTAGTAAATAATACATCGCGAAAATGCATGTACCTATAGTAATAAAAGTATTCCAATAGCATGTTTTAATATTAGTGGTGACGACTATAAATAAATATGTATACATTTTCCTGACCCAACACTATGATCGATAAGACCTGACCTGACAAGTTCCAGATGTAACTACGGTACTATTCAGTTTCAAAAATGCCCAGACCCTAAACAAATATTTGTGGTTCACCCAAGTTTTTGGCTAGATGCGGGGATCGAACCCGTGGTCTCGTTTCACAGACTAGACGGCATCTAACCAACAGCGCCACGGAGGCTGTCATAAGTTCGAAGCCTGGGATTTCTTACGACATAGATAGACGAAAGGAAACCATAGTACTAGTGAATTATATTTTATGTACTTACCTGACATTTCTCATTCATTACAATAAATTTGTGTCTGTTTATAATTTAATAATTTTCGTTATTACGTGATCACTAAAGTTCATTACGGAATTTAACATTAATGTACCTTAGTTTTTGAGTAATATTGTAAATTTTTGATAGTTTATTTATAACCTTTCAAATGTCACTCACATAAATTGTTTTTTTTTAATTTTAAATGCGACCTGTATTTATTACCAGTTGTATGAATTCCAATATAAACAAGTTGCAAGGAGGTTTTATACCTAGAGTTTTTAACGAACGCATAAAAATAATGAAGCATATAATTCTTAATTTATACGGTAATTAAGAATTAATATGAATTATTGTTTTATTATTCGAATGCTTATTTACAAATACTTACATCAATGTCAATACTAGTGCCAAACAAAAGATGGCTGCTGTTGCATCGTAATATTTAAATACTCCATTTCGACGGCGATATCACTGTCTGTTGTGCGGGTAGTGAAGTAGCCATGAGAATAACTTTTAAAATCGTTTTATACTCTATCGAAGGATCATCTGCACTGTCAGTATTGAACCCCCCTACTATTGATTCTATCTTGGCATGAGAAAGTGACTGAAATGCTCATAAAGGTAAATGCAGAGCATAGCATTAGCATTTTTATAGCATAGGTTTGGCAAACGAGCAAGCAGGTTACCTGATGGTAAATGATCCCTGCCACCCATGAACATCCATATCGTTTAGATCATAGATTTGGTCCATCAAATCTGGAAGGGAGCGAGAAGGAAAAAGTATGAGAAGAGCGAAGGGTGTTGGGTATTGGGCATGTAGAGTATCAAATATTAATACTCTACATGCCCAATACCCAATACCATTAATAATATTAAGATTGGGTGTTATTTATTTATTAATATCTATCTTGATTATCTTTCACCGGTCGACATTCCGATCTGCATTATTATTTATTTTATCCAATAAATGGCGAGACGAGCATGCCATTTGATGGTAAGCGATACGACAGTTGATGGCCAGTAGCAAAACCAAAAAACACCATAAATTATAAAGCAATGCTTTTTGGCATTCAGTCTTAATATGTCCAGTAGTTACTTGAAGTCGAATAAACACAGACTGAACCCAAAACGCAACGCACTTACTGATGGAGGTGGATCACTGACGGGTCTGCTGCTATACGAGTAAGTAGTTGCTATCCTGGAGGATACAAATAACCACCGGGTATTTGCTTCGAATATAGATACGACGACAATATTTCGTGGTATGAAAGTATGCTTACCATTTATAGAAACATCATTGAGATTCAGTACACTGGTTTGGTGCTCCAAATCGGTAGCGAGCTTCGAAATTAAATGTCATGGAGAGCCCGGTATTGAACAGCAATCTAAAGTGAGATAGTTCGTCTCGATACCATCTGTTACAATGAATTTCGTAACCTCCAATAAGTATATTACAATAAACATCATGTTACAATACATTAGTTCCCATATTAAGAAGTAGAATAATTATTATTATCACAATTAGATGCGCTTGTATGACGTTGAAGTAAATTAAATATTACTTGTTGTAATTTGTACCTTCTAGGCAGAATGGTGAGTTTGCCTTAGTCATTATTTTATATTCTTTATGTTATGGCGCCAATAAAAACGGGAAACTCAAAATGAGAGTGGACACCGCGATAAAAATATTTCTAACAAACAATTTGTGCGAAAGCCGGTACGAAATCGCAATTTCTGTTTATATGTCTGTCAATGAATGAAGTGGACAATAATTTATTTCCAACTACTCCTATTATTTTAACTTTCTGATTGATTTCGTTGCGGGTTAAAGACAAGGTAGACATTCCCGGAGACTCGCCGAGCTTCAATGCTCGGTGTCATTACATTGCGTGCCACTGTCGATCCTGGCCTTACAGGAATTGCAGTGGTGGGTGTGAGGGCGGGACAGTCTCCTATATGTCTGTCACTCCTCCGCAGTCTCACTATCTTCCGCTTTCATGCGGCTATTTGAGTTTCCTATATAGGTGCTTATTGGCCAGTTATCATGATAGAAGTTTATGTTACTGTGTATTCTTGTTTTTTTTTTTAAATACTTATGAGACTTAATATCAACTTTAGTTTTGTATAAATTCTCAGTATTCCGTACACAATCTATCAACAATCTAATATAATGCAGTTGTTTTAAATATTTCTTAAATACAATAGCATGTTTTGAAATAGCTATAGCAGAGATTTGTTCTGGAGATATGTTTTTATATTATTGTTGTATTTGCACACGGCTTGAGCAGACAGATCTTTTATGGAAGTTTGTTAGTTGACCGCGTCTACTGGTTGAGATCGTCGACATGATTTACGCACAATACAACATTATAATGTACCTCACAGTCACGATAATGAATCTATTGCCATATGTTTTTTCCGCCCCAAAAGGAAACATTGTACTTTTAAAGGTATTTAGATGCAAATTATTTTATATTACGTGATATAACTTATTTACGGCTTATCATATTTATTACATACATACATGTACGAAATATTAACTAATAAATATAATAAGCCGTAAAGTAGCTGTTGAGTAAATATTATATGGAATATATAGCCCAACGACTCTCAATCGTTCTCTCGATTGTAGAGGAGGCCCCTACCATATGGTATGATAATGGCATATGGGCTGATACAAATATTTTCTTCTGTTTTAGGACGTGACAGTGAATGTGCCTGGCTTTTTGGAAACAATTTTTGTGCCAAGTTTGAGTTCAAGATCCGTGGAAGATATGGGGCACAGAAGAGTGAAGAGACAAGTAGGTTCCGGCGCCGGTAAGTGAAAAACACAGTTCACAGCTGTTCCCATTTTCAATAAAAAGTTCGCGGCTTGTCAAATTTCATTTTATTTCAGTCAAAAATAAGTACCTTTTACTTTTGAGACCTTTTAAAGTTCACTTGTATCCGGGATCAACATTAATCACGATGATTTTTATTCTTTGTAATTACTTCGATATGTTGAATATGTCGTTGCTATGGAATGTATCATTTACCTATTTTTTTCTGTTGATATGGTAGTTACAGCGTGTGCAAAGTGTGGACCTGTGTTTGATTCTGACCTCGAATGTCTTATCAGTGTTAGAAAACTGGTATTTTGAGACACGCATGTGTAACGCATTTCCGATTTTACCTATTTAGGTATATCTATAGGCTTCCAGCAAGCCGGCATAATTGTGTTGATCGACTACAACAGTTTGGTATTTGGAAAACACTGCACATAAATTTACTGTAAGCAATAAGTAGGTGTTACAAACGGGCACGTTTTAGTATGTATTTTATTAGCACTTTCTGTTCGAAACGTTCTCCAGAGGTCAGCGTCTGGAGTTCGTCCCTTTTGATCGCGTTAACCTTGAGTAAAGGGCAAACTTTATCCTTGTGTCGCGTACTCGGCATAAATAAATAGAAAAATAAGTACTATACTATACCCAACAGTCATATAAAAGTATAAGTATAATCTTGAGCCCACACTAAAATCGAACCGGCCTCTCGTTTCACAGCCGGCGAACCAACTGCGCTCCGGAGGCCTAAATATATCTTTTCAAAAATGCGTCGAAGCAAGTAAATACAGTGTAAGATATAATTATATAAGATCAGATGGTAAGTGTCGTGCTGTCAAAATATACTATCCACCGAAGCGATACAGCTACCTCTGGTTGGTTGTCACAATTTTGCCGGTATCATTGTTGTTATATATGTTGTTATTATATAAAGATATACAAAACGGAATAGAGAAACTGGCATATTTTCATGGGTCACTACGGCAGTTTTTTAACCACTGTGTATGGTGGTCGCTGCCACAGAACAGATGAATATAGTTAGAAGGGAAATAAAAGCGTTTGACGCGTCGCAAGGTGGTGCATAAAAAGCATCACTGCCGCGGAACGAATGGGTTGTCAAATTAGTCGCTGTCGAAATGCCTTGGAGAGAGGTGCTCCGGCGAAATAGAGTAAAAATGCAGATTTATGCTATTTTATCTCGCAGTTCCAATACTAAAGCATCAAATATCAATAGAGGAGGAATTTCATACCAATATTCAACCAAAATTTATTGATTTTCACCTTTATTTTCAAAAATTGCAGTTATTAATTACGACATTTTGAAGAATTCGATAATATGATAGACGACAAATCAAAAATATACATTGCTGATTACGCGTACATACAATGCTCGCGAATGCCAAGTTCCTACGCAATGCATACGACTCATTTTTGTTATGTCAACAGCGAAAATTGGCACATGTCACGTAGTGTTGTAGTCTTGTACCTAGTAACTATATCGATGTAGTTATAGATTTCGTATACTCGTTAATCAGTTTTTAGTAATTTTGATGCATTGTAGTAGTATTCATCATTGTGGTAACGTTTGATAACGTTAACGACCTATCCATATGTTCTAATTTCATACCTTTGCCAACTAGAGAACAACATATTTTAGTGTCTGAATATACTTTATAATATATTAACTTATTCATTTATACGTTTCCAAGAGTGAGTCGATAAAGGCAATAGGAAGAGACAACTGGATTCCTACAAAATCCAGTACGATTTGTTCTAAGTATTCATTTTCGTGAAACGGAAGACAATAAAAAAATCTGTATCATTAGAAATATACAAACCAAAAATAATTACGTGCAACGCTTATAGAAAAACTGTATCATGCCGATGAAATAATTAAATATTGTATGAAAAATCAAAACCACTGAATCTATTAACGTAAAAAAATCGTAATTTGGTTATAATAAATGCTTATATGTGCCTTTCCAATAATAAAAATGTTAATACCTCACACACGGATGAAAATCTTAAAAATACTGTACATATAGATTTGTAAAATAGTATACAAATTAAAATTAATTTTCAATACTAGTCTCATTTATTTTCCGTCTATTGACATAGTACTATTTAAATAACTGTATCAGAAAAAAACTATTAAGCATATCGACAAAATAAATTCCGGTCTTATAACAAAGGCATAATTCCATAATTTTATCGATACTTTAAATAGACTATTGCAAGCTTTATGTATTGAATTCGTTGAGGTTTTGTGTTCCGAAAACGACGACGCTGGTTTTCATACAATTTGACGGCTATTGCCTTTCTAACCATATTCAACTGTTCTGTGGTCGCTGCTATCTGCGGATAAAATATTCGTGAGTGTATTGGATGGATTTGAAAACCCCAGGAATAGACAAGTTTCAAGTATTCGTAGATTCTTTACCTTCATTATATATACATACGTAAATTGAGTCTGTATTGCCGTATGCAGAAGTGCCACAAATGCCGAGTTATTTATGTTATAAAGGGCGACTCTATTATCATACCACACAAAAATTCCAGTCCCGGGCAAGTTTCATACGACTTTTTACATCTGAGTAACTTGTATAAATTACATTTCTAAAACTGGACCTTAATTGTTACGGTTACAAAGTATTAACGCCATATATTTTGTATGATTTGATGCGTTTTTTTTATATTACAGGAAAGTATGTGGATGCAGCAAAAATGCCTCAGATCAAATTACTTCGTCTATTCCTTCAGGCTATTAAGAACCTGTTCACTGACTCGCCGATAGGTGGCGCTGGGCCATTCGACCCCGATTCGGTCAAACCTGTGCTCTACCTCTTCAAAGATAAAATTATTCAGTTCTTCTTCCCCGATCCAAGACAAGAACACGCAGACGTCAAATCACGATAGATTCACCATGCTCATATCTTGATATTACTTTTACATTTATAGACGATGGACCGCAACAATATTACAGCTTCACTATTAAGTAAAAATTCTTTGTGGACTTTTAACCTGGTTCGGCAAAAAGACTGCACTGCAGTTGTCCGCAAAGGGTGTCGAAAAGTGACGGATTCAGTTAATCTCTTCCCATTCGACGAAATTATGCCAAGCTGAATAAAAACGGTGATGATCCCATATTATATGTACGAAGGACTGTGGAAGTGGGCCAGCAAAATGTATAATAGTTTAATGGTGCGGCAGATATAGGAATAGAAAGATCTTAGTTTAGGACTAGAAGGATGACACCACCAAGCTGGGGAGATGCGAAAATAATTTGAAAAGACAAACGAATAATAATTCTGAGCATTCGCTTCAATACACACGAATCAAATAGCTTCCAAATTACTAAGCAGCCATTAAACGTAATCTTAATTATGAGATAAACAGTTTTTGTTTTTGTTAATAAAAAACTGCTTCTGTAGTATTTCTTGCAGTTGCAATAATACGAAAAAGTCGTTTAAATCACATGAGCTCTATTCATGTTTCTTAGAGTCGTATTTTTTTTGTTCCTTAAAGGTTAAACAAATAATTGTATTACGTGGTAGAGCATAAAGCTACAGTGCAAAACATAAATGGGTCGGCTAAATCGGGATAGTGATTGTTTCACAGAAAGCCAAGTAAGATATCAGGTTTGCTGTTGGGATTCGTTCGTTAAGTGGAATCGCTGGGAAAAAAGACAACAAACATCAAATTATATTATCGTCTTAAGCCTTTAGTGTTTTTTAAAATTATTTTTTTACTGCACATGCATAAGAAAAATAATAATAATTTACTCGAAGGTATAACAATAACAAAAAGTACAGATGGCGGTATTATGTTATTACATAATAAACCATTGCTTATTCATACAAAGTTCCACGCAAAGTTAGTTTTTCATTTATATACAATGCCACTTAATGTCCAGGGCACAGGGCGTCATTTGATGAGTCTTAAGAAGATCGCAAGTACTATCATTGCAGACGTCATGGAAATAATTGTGGGACATTTAAAAGCACGTTCAGAAGGTACTGCAGCTTTCTGAAGGTTGCAGTAGATCAGTTTTTGTGTATATAAAAATCTACTAGAATAGTCGATTAGTACGAACGATTTTGTGTATAAGAAATTGACTTTATGTTGCAGATTAGAAAATAGGTTTAGAGCTCATAAATAATCTTTCGAATCTCAGTGTTTGCGCATGTATAATTTCTGTGTGTAAAATGTGTTGATAACAGAGGACTAATTCTGACGACTAAATTTTAGGAGCAATTATTAGTGCTTAGGATAAAATAGCTTGAGACGTATTTTCAGCTGGTAAAATAATAAGGGGGCTACTGAAGTCTTCTGCATAACTTAAAAATCAATCATTCTATTGAAAAATATAACACATCCTTTATTGTTATGTACTCTGTAGCATCACGAATAAGAATCAAATTTTGGAAAAGTAAATCTATATGGAAAACTTAAGGAAGGCGTTAATTTTAACAAAATAATCTTTAAAACGCCAACAAAACAAGACTAGAAGTAGACAATAGGAAAAACCCAAAAATTTTGCAATTTTCGAGTTATTGAAATTATTTAAATAGGTAAACGACGCACAAATATTCAGTTGCGTTGATGTAATTCGCGCGTAATGCATTTTGGAATACAAAATACGAGTCGCATCTAGTTACTTTCCTTCTGCGTCCGTGGGCGGGGTGTCATTTGGTATATAAACAAGTAGTGCGGGGATCAGCGTGCTTATTATACAGATCTTTGTAGTGCCTCCGACATGAAGGTACGAACTCTTTGATTTACCCAAGTAGCGTCAGTGCTGTGATGTGTGTGCTCCTAACAGTGTGGTCTAACATTGTTCACGATAGCTATATTAATTTATAATTCACGTGCTTACGAAGTCAATTAACTGTTTACGGAAGTACTTACAATAATAATCACGTAAAATTAACTGAGTTTTAATTTGAGATAACGTAATAAAGCATTGGTCAGAAATAAAAAACATGTGACACAAATTTTTTGCACGAAATTTTAAAATGCTTCTCTGTCACTATTTCGTTATAGTTTACGCGTGTACGATGTTTGGGTTTTAATAAGATTTTGCCTCGATCACGTATAGTTTTTTTTGCAATGCCTTACATCTGGCGCAACGCAAAAGAACAACAAAGAAATCAACTCTCCGAAAAACAATTTGGGGTGCTTTAAATTCCCATGCGTCTGTCGACAAGTGCAATATCAAAGCATCGAATAGGCGATGTATATCGAAGGTTGCAGTTGATGGTTGAAGGTTGCATCAAGTACATTGAGAAGATAAATGACGTTGACATTATTGAAGCCCAAGTGGTAGTTAAAGCTACTCGATACAACTGTGCTGAAGAGAATACCCGTAACATGCAACGTATAGTATTACAGTTTATAGATTTGAACATAACGCACGCATCGAAGTTTTAGAGAAGCATTTTAAGCCTGCTTATTTATAAATGGAAATAATCTAGAATACACAACATGTTGTATAATAGATAAAATTAACAATTATTAAATTGTTTGACTGTTTCGGTTGCGTAGTTGTCTATGGTACTATTACAAATCTGAGGTCTCGGGTTCGCATATGGGTCGAGCAAAGTGATTTTAATTTTTTTTGTTCATTATTAGACCGGAGTCTATAGCCCCACCTAAAATATCCTAGTACGGAACATACAAGTCAAAATGTGGGTGTCTTGGTTGCTACCAGAAGGGGTAGGCGGAGATGCTTCTCTGCCTTCCCCTTTTGGAAAAATGTATGTATATTCAATTGTTTAGGGACGCTTTAATAATTTTATAAATAAAATATTTCGGTTCACAAACTACTTTAACATCAGTGATCTTTGTTATTTATAATACTTTCAATATCTATTTCTATTAATCTCTTTGTGAATCAATTATTTTATTTTTGTTGCGTAATGTTATTGTGGCTCCGGTGCAATTTAAACTTCTTTTATTTATTTTATTATTCTGACCTTAATAAATAAATAAATAAATAAATAACACCCAACAGTCACATACATAGTCCTAACCCCACACTAAGATCGAGTCTTGTGTCGTGGGTATCAGGAGCTACGAGAGACTTTTCGGTCTCACAAACACCCAGACCCGGAAGAAATATTTGTGGGCCGCACAAACATTTCTCTCGGTGCGGGGATCGAACCTGCGACCTCTCGTTTCACAGGCGGCGTCTAACCGTCTGCGCCACGGAGGCTGTCAAAATATTTCTAAAATAAAATTAAGACGACATGCATTTATGTATTTATTTATATTATGATTATGATATCATTGGCGAAACAATCTTAAAACCGCAATAATTTTGTGATGTTCTTAAAAATATGACTTGTTTGCCGAAATAGCCATTAAGAAAACTGCTTTACTTAAACTGTACTTTATTGTTTTCATGCATAAATACAATCAATCTGCTTTGTAGATGTGATATTTTGTATTATTACAAACGTTCATATATATAATAACTAGATATATCGCACAGAAGGCAAGTAGAGGTGCCTCTAGTGGGTTTTATATTAATATTCAAATTTCTCCGAAATCATTCTTGAAGATGTGATGAGGACGAATGAATGTCCTTGGCCACTCATAGGAGATATCTCATGCTGAAATCTCACACACAATATAGTAGGAACCCAACCACAGAATAGATCGCAGATCTCACGCTCATCATCGTTCATCACGCTCATCATAGTTCGCGCAGGTAGTCGCCAGAAAAATCAAACTATATATTTATTTAGTTACTTTTACAGTATCCATAGGTCTAAATAAATGCGATTATAGGGTTCGAAAATGGGTGGAGTAAAAGGAAGCAAATATAACAGGAACAAAGTAAAGACTTCCGGCACATTAATGAACCTGAAAGTATTTAATATCGCACGTTTACTATTACTACCTTGGTAGCGCAGTTGTACTACGATACGATTATAACGCTGAGGTCTCGGGTTCCTATCCAGGTTCCGGCAAAGTGCTATTATATTTTTTTATTTGAACACACACAATGTGAAATGTGGGTGTCTCTAGCACCTTTCGAGGGGTAGGCACTATTTCTGGGAAAAAGGCGTTTTGTATGCAATCGAATGAAACAATAATGATTAAAGAGCGGGACGTAAAATTGCAATTATGTAGAACTTCGGAAGATAGATAAATAAAACAAGATAATTTCGTTTGATTTTCATTAAGATAAAAACTTTAAATCAAGGGTTTTAAAACGTCCAATCCATTTTGAAATATTTTTTTTAACACTAATCGTGCGCTTTGTTCTTTTAGTTTTATATTTCATACTTTGTTAGTTGTTTCCTGCCAGTCGATGCTTATCGCAGAGCACTTTGGTACCACCAGGTATCATCGCCTTTCTCTTGCAGTTTGCTTGCAGTTAAAAAACGTGATGGAAAGAAATTGTAGTGTTGGACGCCCTCCAGCTAGATGGAGTGACGATTTGCGAAAGTTCACTGGTTAAATTGCGTAATTTGAAGGAAGCCTATGTTCAGCAGTGGACAACAGTACAGGCTGATGATGAACGAAAATGCCCATTTCACTATGAAACTTAGTATCGGTGCGAAGATTTGTGTCCCCTGATGAAACCCAACTTTTTTGTGTAGGGAAGAATACATATTTTCAATAAATATAAATATTATTGCGACCCAGGCCCGGAGTTCTTGAACAAATTAAATTGAAGACTAATATAAGTTTTTGCCTTCGGCTCTGAGAACAAAATGTAAAATGTGATAATTACTAATTTATAAAAATCTGTCTCCCGGGATCAAACAGGAAAACGTTTAAGGAGAAATCATAAAAATGCTACAATAAATTATAAGCAGTATCAGTATCGGTATCGACGATATTTTGTACGGTTGCTATGAATGATCATTCTCCTTTGCAGTTGCTTCTTTTATGTGTGTTGTCTGTGTACGCTGGCGGCGTGGCCGGCAGTGCAGTGCACTGGCCCGGCGCCACCGTGGCCTTGTCAGCGCCACTAGTCAACACCGTCTTCCCGGGGACCACGAAGGCTTTCGGTTATTCCACCACCCAGTATATTAACGCTGTGAGTTTTAGATATTTTAAATACTATATATTTCGTATTAGTAATTCTAATATCATTTAAATTTTACAGTTCTGACACTATGTAAAGGATGTTTATTTTTATTTTTAAGTTTAGGTATTGTGTTTTAGGTTTTCGAAACCTAAATAGAAAATAATTGTTTGCTGTTGCAGTTGCCAGTGGGATACAGTCCTCAATTCGCATTCCAAATTCCACAAGCCAGTGGTATTTCAGCATTACACACGTCATTCTATCCACTGCCTGGTGCATCCTACTACCCCGCCAGTGTGTTCTACCCTGGTGCAGGAAATGTCTCTCCAATCATACCGGGTGCACCTCCTGCACCAGAAAGTCCACCATCTGCACCCAGTGCTCCTCCAGCATCGGGACCACCAGCATCACCCCAGGAGCAGCCTGCTGGAGACGCCGACTCCACTGTTATAGAAGCAGCAGATGCTGCTCCCCAAACACAACAGCAGCCTCAAGAAGCGCCTATGGGAGCTCCCACACAACCGCAAACGGCACCTCTTCCACCCGCGAGCACGTTCCCGAGCTTTCCCTCACTTCCACAATTTCCGCAAGGAACTTTCCCTCAAATCCCCCAATTGCCACAGGGATCCGAGCCAATTTTCCCGCAATTTCCTCAGCTGCCGCAGGGATCTAATCCGCTTTTCCCTCAGATTCCTCAGATACCCCAGGGCTCGGTGCCGTCACTGCCACAGTTCCCCCAGTTACCAGGAAATCCTATCAGCCAGTCACCATCGCCTTCACCTCCACAGAGCTTTCCTGCCGCGGACGGCGGAGACAAGGGACTTAACGATGAGGATACCATAGCAGTAGAATCCGCCTAAAATATAATACTTTTACAAATTCTTCGGTTACTTCCAACATTACTCGCATAAAATATAGTTAGCGCTGTGTTCATTTCAAAATGTTGTATATTTTCAATGACCATATTGTATACTTTATTAAGGCAGACTTGGTTCAATTTCTTCTGTGAATAAAACTTACGAAAATGTTTTTGACAATTAATTATATCATAAGCAGGACGTTATTTGTATAAGTACATATATATAGGTTACACCTGAATATTGATGCACAAAAAAAAATAGGACTTAAAGAAACTTTGTGAAGAACATTTGGGAACAACAAGAACAAATGTAACGAAGAAGCGTCGTTATTATTTATATAGTAATAAACCAATTTTAATATATTTTCATCTTTTTTCATTGTTTGTTCAAATTAAAATATTTATAATAGCTTTCGCCGTATAAGTACACCAAACACAATTCCTTAAAATCTTTTACATTACTTTCTCCAAAAGCCAGGCTTTCGTTCTGTAACCCAATTAGCAAAATCTCGGTCCGAAGTATTTTTACCATTAAGTCCCAATCCAAAGTAGAATAGGTAAGGAAACCACTCTGTGCTAAAACGAATGGTGATGTTGTAGCCACCCACGCCTTCGATAACTGGCGTGCACAATCGATTGGGCATCGCGAGTCGGACACACACGATCGTACATTCTACACCGGCTGATATCTAAAACAAAAGAATGGTTATCGTTTATGAATTATAGCTTGGCAAAAAAGCGTCTACATTTAATAAGGGCGCTAAGATCGAATTTTATATTAACATGGCAACCAAATGGGAACCCGGTATACAAAGACGGAAAATGTTTAGATACTTGTTACTTTTAGTTATGGTTATATAATAATACTATAAACATCGACATGACCAAATTGCTGCCATCATTCATCAAAAACTCGCTCTAAAACACAGTTTAATAAAAGAGAAAACGGCCTATTATAAATATAAACCACAAGTTATAATAGATAATAGTGAATTTAAACTTTACTGGGATAGAACCATTATTACAGACAAAACAATCCACTTCAATAGACCGGATATCACATTCCATGACAAGAAAAACAAAATAGTATACTTGATAGATATTGCCGTCCCCAATACCCATAACCTCACCTCCACATTTACTGAAAAACTGGCTAAATATACAGACCTAGCCATAGAAATTAAAACCCAGTGGCAAGTTCAAACTGTTAAAACAGTACCCATCATAATTTCCTCCACAGGAGTCATCCCCAATACCCTTCACAATAGTTTAAAAATTCTCGATATGCATCCCCTTACATATATACAATTACAAAAAGCTGCTATTTTAAATACTTGTAGAATCGTCCGAAAATTCTTATCCATAGACTAACACTAGTTATTAAATTTGTCATGCACTTTCCGTTTGGCCAAAAGCCCGCGGATAAGGAAATAAAACCTCTAATTTAGAGAGATACTTCAAATGAGTAAAAATATAATAATAATAATAAATACACACAACAGTCACATACATAGTTCTGACCCCACACTAAGATCGAGTCTTGTGTCGTGGGTATCAGGAACTACGAGAGACTTTTCGGTCTCACAAACACCCAGACCCGGAAGAAATATTTGTGGGCCGCACAAACATTTCTCTCGGTGCGGGGATCGAACCCGCGGCCTCTCGTTTCACAGGCGGCGTCTAACCAACTGCGCTACGGAGGCTGTCGGTAGTTACTAGTCTTTTTGTTTATTTTACAAACAAAAACCGCACGTAAATTAATAGAAATAAATACGTATGAAATTATTCAACGAACACAATGCGATTCATTCATAATGGGGTTGCCACATTTTTTTTTCTTTAATGCCGATTGTAATTTTTTTGTCAAACTACATGTATGCTTCATGCTTATATAAACTTACGCCATTTTTATCACACTATAATTAAGTTATAATTATAATTAACAAAAGAATGACGCAAGAAAACTCTTCAAACCATCATCTTGGTACCAACCTATGGTATGTTCATTCATGGAACTCCCATATGAAGCAATATTTTGTGAAACTTTCCAGCCTTCCATTAGTAAACTAATTCGAGCTTTGTAGAGTTGGGGCTCGGCTATTGCTGTCATCTTTTAGGTTTTACAGCAAACAGACCTTTAAGGCCTTATACGTGTTAACTTACCTATTTTTATTTTTACATCTAAAGCTTATAATCCTTGTCAAAAATATGAAATATTCTTGTTGATTTGTGTTGAATACAGCAGTAAAAATTTATGAACTAGATATTCATACCTTCATTATGATGGTAAGTTTGGACGGCGGGTCAGCATTCACTGTGAATTTCTCAGAATAAAAGAACACTGCGGCGCGTTGCTTCTTCAAGCTTTTGAAACAATTGTCACCCGATACATAAGTTCGTGACCTCCAACCACTCTTCATCACCTTTCTTCTTCTCAAATATCCTCCATGTATACTCTGTCCTGAAAATTTAATACGAAAACTGTGTAATATTGTCTGGCCTTTATATACATACAAAAACTCACGCTTTTTTCCCAGAAGAGGTAGGCAGAAATTTTAAGAGGACTTGCACATTTCACCTTGTGTGTTCCGTCTCATGATAAAATAGGGGGTGAGCCTATTGCTTTATCGGGTACAAACTTACTTCTGTATGATAATTAATAGAAAAACCCAACATCATTTTGCTTGACTCGGGATTCGAAATTCAGAGTAGAGACCTCATAGTTGTACTCGTAACGTAGAACAACTACATTACCGACATAGTCTTTTACATGTTTATCATTTATATGACTTCAATGATTAATCTGGATGGACTATTTCCAATTAAATATGTTGAAAAATTAAGCATACTAAATAAAAAAATACTTACTCGCTCCACCTTCAACCAGCATAAAGTTGTTTGAATACGGCAAAGGTAGTTTGTTTGCAGTGATGACATTTATGATCCAAGTGGTATAAGGGTATATGTCGATGTACAAAGGAGACTCGCTGATGAGGCGGCGGCGCATGGACTGGCGCGAGCAGGGTGCTCCGCCAGCTGCTATGCCGATCAGTTCAAACGAGCCTTCAGCATTGTGACTCACTATCGGTGCCCCTGGACGCACTCCGCACCCTGAACTGCAGATTACGTGGGTGACGCCCTCGCTTCCTGCTTTCTGTTGTAATTATATCAGTGATTTAAAAATGCTCCACAACCATACTTAGATTAATAAGTTTTAACACCTTTAAATTTGACAAAGTAATTGTAATAAAATTGAGTTTTTTTTTATTCTGGCCCGGCATAGTGGCCACTTTGCACCTGATGGTGAGCATAAATTCCGCCCAGGCAGAGTATCGATTGGCATCAGACGGCAGTCCCATGCCAATAGATACAATTATGCTGGCCTGCTAAGATGCCTTCACACTACGGCGGAAGGACCCAGGATTATAGGAAGGATGCCAGGCCACCATAAAAAAAAAGGAGGGAACACGTAAGACGGCAAACAATTCCACAACCTGACGGTGCGGCACAAACATTCCAATTGATTAAATTTACAATCTAAGTTAGTTGATGAAAACGGGCCTCAACAAATTTCATTTTTCTGGGTGGGTACGTCGTTCGTATCCAAAACGCTGTCTTGTAGGATCCATCGCTTTGTGTATTTCAGCCGCCAAGCAACAGTGTTTGAAGCTGTTGTGTTCAGGTGTGAAGGACATATAATCCAGTAAAATTACTGGTCTTAAAAAGATTTACTAGCAACTGCCTAGAGGTGGCGTCTGCAGTGCCATACAGAGCTGAATAGTAATAAGATTTGAAGGTGTTGCTCCTTCTTTATGGACAGGCGTGAAGTTTACCGTCAGACTAGAGACCAGTTCGTTATGCCGCGCCGTTAAATTGATTTATTAATATTGCGTTAATACCAACTTAATTAATACCTTAAGTTTTATAATATGACTACAAAAAATAGCAGACATTAATTTAATTTAAAGGTTAGCTGGTTATTACTTATTTATGGTTATTTACGTTGTATGTATGTGGGAATAGTTCCGCCTCGGGTCAAATCAAACTAGGATCGTCTTGGTAATATTCAATATATTTACTGTTAAATAAATTCGTCTTCACTTCACGTCTTCTACGTCTTCCGTCGTCTTCCAGACTGTTCTCTGCTATTCCGTCTTTGCATACTTCAATATCTATATCATTCATCCTCTAACTCTTTCCATCTTAAATACTTTCATTAGTCATCTCTTTCACACAAACCACGTTCCATATCAGTCATACGTCAACGTTCCATTCTACTCATCTTTCTTCTTAACATTCAAATCCTACATGTATTAGTAACCATTTACTAAAAATATAGCATTTTAAATATGGATGTGAATTAAATACTTCTACCCAACGCAAATAAAAAATAATTGAGGCTGTTATCAGAACCACAACGAGATGATTTTTGATTAACACATTAAATTGTAGTTCAGAACAGTTAATTGGAAGTTTCTTATACATTATATGATAAACATGCTAGAAGTTATCTGTTGTCTCCAATAGTTTGAGTAACTTACTGATTTCATTCGATGTCTTCTGCATTCTTTGTGTGTGTACATTTTTAACGTCTTCTTGCCCATTTTTTCTGTATCGAAGTCTCTTGGAACTGCTGTTTTGTTATAAATTCAGATATTATATCGTTATGAAGATATTCAGTAAATACGTATTTTACATTAAAATATTGAAACACATACTGCTTATGTAATCCACCATGAAGACAATTTTAGTTTTTCTTTTTCTCATTCTTTCGACTAGCGATGGTAAACATATTGGCACCATGTAAACTGAAATATAAAAGTTAACAAAATAAATAAATAGGTATTTTAACATTGTTTGAATAAAGGAAACATTCTCTTACAAAATATTGTGACGCTATGTCTACCTACTTGGTGGTTTTAGGTTAATATAAGCTGTTTATTTTGGCATTCATAAGATTGATGTACCTAATTGTGTTGGTAACGTGATATTATTCATAATCATTATCATCATATGCGGCCAAAGGAAGTTACTGGTGAAAACGGGAGAGATCTGTTGAAAACTGCTCCCCAGCAATTTCCAGGAACAATTACTTTAATTCCCCGTATCGTTTATAATCTGATGGTATTTTTTAGCTATAATTAGGGCTAGTTAATAGCCCCAAACGCAACATTGTTGACATATTAAAACGCAGCTTAAGACCTTGCTATTCGCGTTTCCCGTCCTGCTATAGCGTAACTGGGCAACATCTTACTTATTATTGGACGCCAGGTATAATACGTCGTCAAGTTAAACCAGTCATTTATGTATCAAGTACAAGTGGCATTTAAAAATGTATAAATTGTGATTATTTACATGACTTCATCGGGCGTAGTAATTTAACAAGTGCCAGGCTGTTTCCGACACCGAACCTGCAAAAATATGGAGTATTAAAAAGTATTAACGTAATATACTTCTGCAAAAAGTAATATGTATGTGTCTTCATTTTTGGTTCTTAGATTTGTTTGAATTTTTGCTTAAATGTACATAATTATAATTTTTCATTTCATTGGAGAGGTTGTTGCAATAATCTAGTAAAAGGATTATTAAAGTACTAACCGGAAGCCCTAGATTCGATTCTCAGTCCGGGCAGTCTACTTGGGGTGAGTATTTGGTTTACAAAACCTCATATGAGAAGCTATCGACTGAAATGTTGCAGTCTAAAAACGAGAGGTGGAATAAAAGTAGTATCTCTTACTTAAGGATTACCTGGAATATTCAGGATGTGGAGTGATATCCGTAAACGGCACTTCAATATATGCTCGTGGACACTGCACGCCCATTTTAATCTGCAATTTTGTCAACCCACAATCTTCTTCGTCGCGTTCATAGTCGCCAAATATAATGTTGCCACTGAAATATTTATGTGAAGTGAAATATCAGAAAGTATAATACTACGTACTTGAAATCTATGAATAATGATAACAAACTATACAATAATGTTATAAATTGTAGAATACATCAATCAATCAAAAATATCAATCAAATCAAATGTTAAATATTGTTTTCCCATTTCTTCCTATACTCCGCAGCATATAATATTCAAGTCATCTGGTTTTCTCGAATCTATATCGTTAATCACCTGTTTTTGAGTAATATACGAACTTACTACTCACACGTTAAAGAATTTAAGACAGGTCAATTAACGCGAATTGTATACAATAAATTATTATTTGAGGACTTTATATCATAACAATGAGAAATGACAAGAAAGTAGTTCATTTTGTACTCGAGGTAGAAGATAAATAGTACTTACAGTTTATAGTTTTTTGGCAGCTTTAGCATATCAGTAGCAGTACCAACAACGTACTGTTTTTGTATAAGAACCACTCGTGGAGCTTTACTGTGATGAGGAAGTCCAGTGGTCACTGAAATAGAAATATTTAATTATGACAAGATGACTGGACTGCATTGGAAGCAATTCAAGATTTTTTTCCAAGTGGCCCATATCTATCGACGAACAGATCGAGTGGATATTTTGTGTTGAGGTGGAGACCGCGCTTAGGCCAATGGCCATCATGCTGGACCGAGAAACTGTAGAAGATGGCGGATCGATAGGTGCCGTACAAGATTATGTCCATCCTCTCCTATCTAATGGTTTCTCCCGATGCACTGGATTGGTTTTCTTCTTATCTTCGAGGACGGCAGCAGTCGGTGCGCACTGGTGAGACTTCGTCGAATTGGTGCGACCTTGACGCTGGCGTTCCTCAAGGCGGCATTCTTTCTCCCTTATTGTTTTCAATTTTTATTAATCTCATTACCCAAAACCTTCATTGTGCGTACCATCTGTATGCTGATGACATGCAGCTTTACGCTCAGGCAAGTATCGATTGTGTATCCACGGTAGTCGACAAAATTAACAGTGATTTGGAACACATTCGAAGATGGTCTCATAAATATGGCATAACAGTCAATCCTACAAAGTGTCAAGCCATAATTGTGGGAAGTCAACGACTCATAAGCAGGTTGGACATAGCTATTATTCCACATGTAATTTTCGATAATACAGTTGTAGCGTGGTCTCTTACTGTAAAGGACTTAGGGCTTCTCATAGACACTACATTAAGCTGGCGCGATCAAGTCACTTCCGTTTGCCAAAAAGTTACTGGTGCCCTTCGTTCTCTATATCGCCTCAAAAACTTTCTCCCGTTCTTGACCAGATTAATGCTCGTGCAAACCTTGATCCTACCCCTGATTGACTATGGTGATGTGTGCTATTTTGACTTGAATGCAGATCTTCTCAATAAACTCGACCGGCTTCTCAATAACTGCATTCGATTCATCTTTGGCCTTCGTAAGTATGACCATATATCATCTTACCGTTCTCAACTCAAGTGGTTACCTATTCGCCAACGCCGGAGTATGCGTGCTCTCACAACACTCTTCTCTCTTCTTAAATCTCCTTCTCCGCCTTCCTATTTAATCTCTAGCTTTCAATTTCTAGGTGCCAATCATAATAGAAATCTTCGATCGTCTAATAATCTTCTTCTTAAGTGTCCCCCTCACAGCTCTAATTTACTTCACTTCTCGTTTTCAGTCCAAGCGATACTACTGTGGAATGCGCTCCTCCTCGTTATCAGGACGTCCACTATCCGTTTCACATTCAAAATGAAGGTTCGTGATTTACTGCTTAAGGAAGTTGCAGAATCATCACAATAGTTTGTTACTTATATATTACTATATGTATTTATGTATGTATATATATTTATATATATTTATACACATATATATTTAAGATATATATTTATGTCATAATTATTCACACACATAACTATATATATCCACTATAGTATATCATGTATTGACCCTATATTTGTATGTATTTACATATTAATTATTTATATTTCTAATTTTTTTTTCTTTTCTCTAAAAATTTATACACCCACTTGATCTCATCTCTGCATCACCCAAAGGTAGACTGGTAGATAATGCCTCTGGCATTAAGTTAGCCTTGTATACAATGTATATGAAGTATAATAAAAATTATGACGGACAACAATCAATTGGAGAGGCCTAAAAACACTGCAATACGTTAGAGATTATCCCGCCCACCAGCCAGGACCGACAGGGACACGTAAAGAATTGACACCGAACACCGGACTTTGGCGAGTCTCTTCAGGACACTAACTTATCTTTAACCGGCATCCAAATTGTGTTGAATTATTATTTCCAAAAAATAGTTAACACAAAATAATGTAATTATTTCTCGTACCATGTATGTACTGGACGAATCCGAGCCATGTGAATGTGTGTTCCTTGAGAATGCCGTCAGCTGGTTTTAAGTTGAAGTCATCGTGGCAGTTAGAGAAGTCTCTTATCATGCTCAGTGCGACTTTGATGAATACTGTTGACAAAATTATCAGTATTACAAAAGCATACACAATAGCAAGTTGGTGGTATCAATCGCACAGTGTTATTTTACGGATTATCAAAAGCAGTACATACATACAAAAAGGGGTGGACAGAGGTACTACCAGGATGCTCAGATTTCGCCTTGCATGTTCTGTCACACAATATGATAGGGGGCGAATTTATCGCCATATTGGATACAAATTCCTGGCTCGACCCGGGATTCGAATCTGAAACCTCAGCTTTGCAATCATAGGACAACTGCTTCACCGAGGAGGTGAAAAGCAGTTTGCCTACAAAAAATAAAATCAATAAGGCGTCTTACGGCACTTTTCCATATCTGTTTCTTTGGACTGTCGTCCAACCCCACCCATGAAACAATTGGTGGTATGAGGGCGAAACTAGTATGATTTGTATCTTCGCCCCAAAAGTGCACTATCAGTGACTTGCAATGAATATACCGAAATGTTCTTATGTTAGGCCACACACTCCATAGTCCTGGGTGAAATTCATTAATAGCCATTTTATAAATGTAATTTTGCAATTTATTTGAACAATGTGATCCACAATATAATTTGAGAAACCAATACTAATAAAAAAAATACACATATTAGTACTACAAGCAACATACTTCATATAATACCTAATGATTGAAAACTTACTTGCGAAATAAATTATAGGCAAACAGCCGATGTCCATGTTGCTCTAACGATCTGTTGGTTTTCGTACGCTTCGTAATGCGCGTGAGCCAAAAGCAGTCATCAGGATTGTTTACAAAATAAGCAAAGGAATTAATCAATATTTTTTTATTGTTTGTGTATTGTTTAGTACTCGCACATTCCATAGAGGGAGGTATAGAGGAAATAATTATTGTTAGCACAAAATAATTTAGTTTTGTATTTATCTTTAAAACACCTTTGCCTATAGAACTGTTATTGATATTTGCTGTTAATGGATTTTGTGTTGAAAAAATTATATTTTAAAACGTATATTATGTGTCAAATATAATATTAAGTGATTTTGTTTGCTATTCAATAGCCCATTTGTCGGGATGGGCTATAGGTTATACTATCACACTATGACCAATAGGACCAAATGGTCAACCGTGGTTGTAACAAAAGATAATTGTATAAAGCAAAGCTCCAGTAGTTGTTTCACTGTTTATGTCATACTAACGGCCCGGCCTAGCTTCGCCCGGGTACAAATAGGTTTCTGTAGAATAATATGTACGTATTATACATATAAACCTTCCTCTTGAATCATTCTATCTATTAAAAAAAGCTGCATCAAAATCCGTTGCGTAGTTTTAAAGATTTAAGCATCCAAAAGGACATAGGGACAGAAAAAGCGACTTTGTTTTATACTATGTAGTGATACACAATGTTCATAGTATTTATTTGTTGATAGGCAGCATGCACTAATTGATTTGTCTATTTGATATGTTCCGCAATGTAAATGAACAAAGACGAAGCAAACATCCGGTTGAATTTGTATTAAAAGTGAGTTTCTGTTCAGGTTGATAATGTATCTTTACGCAATATCTATTTCTCCCGGCAAACACTGGTATATAGAATTACTGAACTTATTGAGATTTAACATGTTACGTCTCAGGATGGCGAGCGCAATGGAATGACAAGTATTGCTTTGTAATTCAAAGTGTTTGGTTTTTACTGTTGATGAGCATTCGTATCTCTTACCATCAGGGGAACTGCATGCGCATCTCGTCATTCAGTGGAATAAAAAAAAAAGTCCATAGTCAAATTAAAAAATCTTTCAAATTATATTATTTGTGGATGATAAAACTGAAGTACAAAGAACACTGGCAAGTTTAAGTTATCCTTCAAATAAAATTCGTGTATCTGAAACTTTTCCGCTGTGTTAAGCACCATCCATTGTATGTATCCTTGACAATAATACAGAGGAATGCGAGTCTTTAGAAACTGATACTTGTAAGGGACGTATGCTTTTAAAAGTATGCACTGCAGGACAAATCGTATGGAGTGCTTACTAATAAGTACCTGAAACAAAACAAAATGTTGGTTTACGTACAGTCAGCAACATAAGTCGCTACACAGTCACGAGATTTGGAATTGTCTTATCATCCAAAATAATAATTATTTTCAATATCGTATTGCAATTCTCGGCATAGATGACTTTACTTGGTTATATTTTACGACTACAGAGTAGTACGTACAAATTTTAATTCATAAAAGGGTTATCAAAAAATGTGAAGTGTTCAGCGACTTATGTTGCTGACTGTACATTGCAATCTTAACAATTGAACCACTGCAGCTTTATTCTACAGGGAAATATCAAAATCAAAATATCAACATCAAATATCTATCAAGCATTTTTTTTACGGCAGGAGGGGGGGGGGGGGGATCATATGTCGTCACCATCGTTAGTAGTTTGGTAGTATATTCGTCGCGTAGAATATACTACCAATATCATAAAATAAATTAATGTAATGTTAGATAAATTGAGAGTAATAAATATGTTCTAATAAACTTTGCTATGCCATTTAATGTCACCCTAAAAGTAATAAATAATGTAGCTTATACGAGTATTTCTATCACATTGCAGGACAAGGGCCTCTTCTGTAATCTAGAGTTCAACTGAGACGATTGATTATGTTTTAAAACATCTTAATAACAGTTTCATTACTTTTTTCCTTTTACAATAGGATACTATATGATGATTTGTTTAATATATGCGAATGTTACTCATTGAAATAAAACTATTTTTTAGTAATATACTGGGTATCTCAAGACTGCTACCGACAACGAAGCCGGGTGGTAGTTTAAGTGACTACAAACACAATGCAACTAAAAATTTCGCAAAGAAACACGACAATTATTTTTTATGATTTTTTAAATATCGTCATATTTCGGTGGTAAATCCATAGTTTTTGCTAAAATAATGATTTAAATTCTTTTATACCTTAGATTATTTATAAATAAATGGGTATACACTATTATTTTAGGAAAAAATGTCTTTACCACCCAAATATGGTCATAGGAAAAAAACAACAAAAACAAAATTTTCGCTTTTTTTTTGCAACTTTTTCTGTTGCATTGTGTCTAAAGTCGCTTAAACTACCACCCGGCTTCGTTTTCGGTAGCAGTCTTGATATACCCTGTATAATTTGGTTGATTTTTTACATTTTCTACACTGAACGGACTAATATGTCTAGTCCGTGACCACGAACTCTGTAAAGAAATAGAAATATAGGGAAATTACAAAAATATAAAAATTAACCAAATCCGCGATCAAATTCGTAAATATTGGTTTTATTTCAATAAGTTACTATACTTAATTCAATGATAGATATATGACCTACATGATAGCCTCCGTGGCGCAGTTGGTTAGATGCCGGCTGTGAAACATAAGTCCGCGGGTTCGATCCCCGCACCGAGATAAATATTTGTGTGATCTACAGGTATTTGTTTCGGGTCTGGGCGTTTGTGAGATCGAAAAGTCTCTCGTAGTTTCTGATACCCACGACATAAGACTTGAGTTTATTGTGGGGTTAGGAATATGTAAGTGACTGTTGGATGTAATTATTTTATTTATTTATTTATATACTTGAAAATGTCATTTTTTAAAATATGAACATTTTGAATCAAACTATTATTACGAATTTAATCACGGATTTGGTTTATTTTTAAAATTTTTTAGCTTCCTGATGAAGTTTCGATTACTTTATGATGTTGTACATTAATAAGACATACATGCATATACATAGCTTGGGTACTTTCCCACGAGGGTAAGGTGATGTTAACTTCTTGGCGGAAAAATCGGGGCGCTATTGCGTCTGGCGGACAATAACCAAATTTGTATGTGCTGTGAAGATACGCTGCAACAAATAAGTATACATTACATTATTTATACTTTAAAAAATGTGTATTTAACAAGCAACATAAATTAATAGTTGCATGATCAGTAAATACACTCAAACATTCCTAAAAAAATATATTTTTAAGATTACTTTTTCAAACTAGATCGAGAGAGTGAACTGTAAAATTACTCTTTACTGCAATATGATCATATTGAGTAACCAATGAAGGGTGCTGGTTATCTCTATGACGGTCACTGTGTCACTCTATGGTAGTCGCTACACGAGTGATGCCATCCATCCATCCATCCAACCATCAGCCAGAGGAAGTCCACTGCTGAACATAGGCCTCCCCCAATTATTTCCACAGAGACCTGTTGGAGGCAGCCTGCATCCAGTGATGTGGGTGATGCCAACAAGTCACAAATCTACTGTATCACATCGTGTTTCGATAGTGAGATTGTAGGAGGCTAAATATTACTTAAAGGTGAGGGTAAAGCAGAACGGGATAGTAAGGAATTTAATTGTTTAACGAAGGATATTCAAACTTTGAAGGTGGGAAAAGACAAAATTTCACTGTTGTGAATTGATGTCACGGCATCGAGAAATGTCTGCGCTAGCCTTAAATCGTCCCGTTCTTTAAATGAATGAAATGAATTCTGTTTACTTACTGTACTGTACCATCCCATAAACGTCTTACTGCAGGGTACGGGCCTCCTCTACAATTGAGAGTATGATTGTGTGGTTAGGCCCTATAGTCCACCACGCTGGCCTAGTGCAAGTTGGCGGAGTTTACACACCACAGATATTCTTACAAATTCGCTATAGTATGCAAGATTTTCTCACGATGTTTTCTTTCACAGTTAAAGTACTTACTTCGTGGTAAATCGTCATCAGGTGGTCCCATTACTTTTTGTTTTGGAAATGCTCTTAGCGCATATGCAGCTTGATTTGCTGGTATAGCTTTCCACGCTTCACTCCCAACAACTATATTAAATATTATTACAATAAATCATTAATTTTAATTTACAACAAAAATGAACCTTAAAAAATATTTTATGATTCAAACCGTAGAAGGAAGTATATTTCTCGCTGTATTTTTATTTACATATGTACATGTATTATATGGTAACAATAATATTTATAAAAAGCATGTTGAATAAACGGAAGTTCCGACGTAACTATATATTTTATTTTAGAAAGGCTTATTCATAGACAGTACTGACTGGTGGTAGGATTCTCGTATGTGAGGGGCCGCCTGGGTAGGTACCACCGCAATGTCTATTTCTCTCGCCAAACAGCAGTGTAAATGCACTGTTGTCACCAGAGTAGCTGCTAGACATATTGAAACTTAACATCTTATGTCTCAGGGTGGCGAGCGTAGTGGAATGCCAAGCACTGCTTTATAATTCAAGGTATTGCTTGGTTCTGCTACTGTTCATGAGCGGTCGTATCGCTTGCCATCAGGCGAACGTCACGTTCGTCTTGCCATTCAAAGCAACAGAAAAAACCAGTTGTCAAACGTTTTGTCTTGTTCGTTCAAACTGAATTCTAAAATCGTTCGATAGGGAGAAAACATTCGATAACCAAAATAGGTTTAAAAACTGTCTATGAATAAGGCCATAAGAATTTAAAATAATAAAAAAAATATATTTAACTTCTTGGAGCAGGGCTCAAGAATTAAATTATTGATAGTTAGAGATTTAAGTGAGGAATCTCATCATAATGCGTGCCGTGTCCATGCAATATTAGCCTAATACTGAGCCCATTAGCCTTTGTAGATGCTGGTCGAAGGTCTAATATTAATAACAATAATTAATGACAACACAAAGGGTTCATTAAAATTGAATAGACTATATTATGCATACAATACTCACCAAAAAGAAGTAAAGCAAGTAGAATTGAAGTCACTACTTTAAACAAAATGTTAAATTCGGTTATTTTACGTATCATTCTGTTTAATGGCAGCTTAATGTATGAATATGTTTAGAACAGCTGTGATTTTTAATTGTTAGTCTTGTTTATTGATTATCGTAGTAACAGGAAAACACTAGTTCGTCTATTTACTAACATCCTTATTATGCATTCATAGAACGAAGGTGACAATACTTTTGGAGAAAATTGAAACGTATTATTCTTTCATAATATTTTTCTTTTATTGATACAATATACAAAATATTATATTATAAAATTGGGATGTGGGGATGTTGTGATGTTAGAAGGTTCGTAAATGAAACACTCCAGCTCGGGTCCCAGATTCAAAAGCATTTACTAATATTACGAGTTCCTTATAAAATACAATATCTGCAACGTAGGCAATAACTTGAGACTTGTACAAGGCTACAAATCCTTTTATTTACTTTTTAATTCTATGAATATTATAAGTATTCAGATATGAGTTATTAATATTGTGTTTATTTTTTGCAATCAATGAATGAAGGACAATGTTGTCGAAAGAGTTACTACAAAATTTTCATAAAAATATAGTTATTAAGTAAATGAGATCATACTAATTCTCAATTATGACATTTGATTATATCATAAAATATATACTAGATTATAGTATAAAATACAATTTACGTAGTCATATTTACGTTCCGAACGAATATCGTAAAATACCTAATGCTACATAATATTATCTAAAATTCATATGACAAATTAAGTAAGTTAATCATTTTTAAGTTGCACTTAAAGTAGTAATGCTGTTTCTGGACAAGCTCTGGCGGACCTGTGGCGCCACAAGGGTCACCCACAAATTTCGCGTGGAAGGATCACATATAATAAAATATATGAATAGCACAAATCCTTGCAACGTCGAAGTCAAACAAAATAAGTAGGAAAACAATAAGTTGTTAGAAAATGAAAATATCCCGAAAACCCATGTTAGACCCATCAAGAAAAAAAGAAAGATAGATAATCTAAGTTGTGCAGTGACTAAGTCCATATCAGTATCTTTCATTTTTTCCTCAGGTTTGCGAGATATAGAATGTAGGATCAATATGAACAGAATTACATTTACTGCCAATATGACACATACTGGGACCCAAATACCTAAGACTGCGTAAATTCCGTTGGGATAGCATATATTGGTACTAGTTGATGAATTCGGTATATAATTTTGAATATCAATTGATAAAATAACAATAACGGGTATAATAGGGGTGCCCCAACCTATCAATGCGAATTTCATCATAAATCTTGATGGTCTTTGTATACCTAACACTCTCACGTACCTCACAAATTGAAGTATCGCGGTAATTAGCATCCACATAAAACTTGCGAGTATCGAATAATGTAACAGAGCTCCTAATGCTATACAAATATTCGTCATGTGAGGAGCAACAACATACGTACCATTTTCTTCTATGAATATAGAATAGTCTAAACTAAAAACTGTAATCAAAAGTAAAGGTAAAGCAATCGCCGTAGATAATTGTAAAAGTACTTTCGTGCTTGCCTTTTTTCTCCAGTTTGCAAATATTAGTGCTGTTATCCACATAGTAATAATCCCAGCTAGAGACAGGAAACTGCCAACCAAGGTGATTATATTTAAAGCTTTCCTATGGTGTTTATTTATTCCTTTAATGTTATCAGTGACCCCTGGTATTATTAATAGGTGTCCAAAATGTGTAAGATGATAACACTTACAAACCGTTATGTTGTTTACGTTTTTTGCTAAGTAGCAACCTTGATTCTTCCAAAATCCGGGAATACGACTTGGCTGACGAAGTTGAAACTCCCAATAACCGCAAAATGTTTGATAATTTGTGTAATTTAAATGTCTAAAAATGATTGGTACAGCATGTTCAAAGTTTGAAATATAACCAGGAATTGTTATACCTATAATACGACTGTTGACGACGTGCATATTATTGGCCAGCTCCTGAAAAACAACATTATTGTGGAATATGTTTATTATAATATGAATGTCGTCTGCGTTTATTACTCTATCGTGACTATCATTACTGTTTAATTTTAAACTTTTGAAAACGTCTGTCGGTATCCAAGCAGCGGTTTCTAAATTTGTTATTGTTAGTACTTCTTCTAATGTTGTATTCATATAAAGGGGTTTTATTTTCATTTCATTAAATGTCTCATTTGGTTTATTTGTATAAATGGCTATTCCAGTTATGTTATTGAACCTTGGGTATGACACTTGAACAATAAATTTTGGTTTTACGACTAATTGGTATGTGCCATTATGGCCATTGCCCTTGTCATCTTTAATTTGTGTAATATTTTTATTAATTATAATTTCTATGATATCGCTTACTGAATTTAATATCACATTAGTTGAATTCAACGACTGAGCTAGACGCAAATATTCATTGTCTAAAACCAGCAGTCTATCCATTGCCCAAGCAATATTTTCAATATTTCCTAATTCTATCGACGTTTCGTTTTCTTGAATAGTCTGCAAAATTTGTTGAAGAGACATAGATAGATAATAAATATCGGCTGGAATAATTATATCAAGATCACTCAATACAAAACTTAAACCGTCGGTTAGAAAACTAGTGGTATAGTTGGATGGTATTTGCCTCTTTACAAAATTATACAAAAATGTTGTCGTTGTCGAGGGCTTGTAATTTGGATCACACACACCTTCAACACTACCCCAAGTACTACCAAGGAGAAACGAGCCTTGACACTGCCTTTTAACGGGCAAACCATTGCTTTGTAGACAAAACTGTCTTGGTGCTGCAACATGATCTATTGGAGTCAATTCCCAATTAAGAGTAATATAGTCATAAGTTGTAGTTGGCAAACAAAATAGACAACTGGACATATTAACAAACGTACTGTTGTACTTGGGAAGTTCTATTCGCACGATATCAGTAATATCGTTCAATGTATTTATTATATTAAACGAGTCATTATTAGTTCGATTATTTAAAGATACATGTATATGAAGCACTATTAACAAATGCTCTGTCGTGTATTCTAAAATGTCCATAAATAGTATTTTTTGTGCATTCAAAATTTCAGTAAGGTTAGTTATTAATTTAGAAATGTCCGGTATATCATCAAATTCGTCCACCGAAATATATCTTATGATTAGAGAAAATACATGTACCTCATTACCTTGCGGATTTACAATAAGTCTCTCAGTGGTAATCAACGTGAAATTTTTGGTATGACCTTCACACCAATATTGAGCAGATCTTTCCGTAACTAAATCAACAACATAAACTATTTTGTCCACGTTGCCGTGTTTTGAAACTTTTTCTTCGACAACTTTTGTTTCTAAAAAAGGTGTGTCATCAAAATCTATAGTCCGAACAAATCCTTTGGCGTTAGAAAAACAACGAATCCCTTTATCATTCTCGTTATATTTCCATAAGCCTGATGGAGAATATATTGTGAGAAATAATTTATTTTTGATTTCATGATACTCAAAAACCAATTCAGTACTATCGTATATGATATCAGTTTCGCAGGCCATGCAAGGTAACTTTCTTAGCTTATTCAACAATCCTAAGGTCCCAACATTATTGATCGCGCCTTCTATATATGTGGATAGATCGCTTCTTAAATACGAAATATTTGCATAATTATTTTCAGTATTATTATTGAATAATTTGAACCAGCACCATGTGTCATCTGGTAATTCCTCTTTTTCTGCTATTTTCATAAATATGAATCTATTTATAGCATGACTTGAGTGATCACTCATAGGCTTATGACATTTTTCTTCTAAAAAGTGTTCATATGTTAAACCATCAATAGGATCGGATTTCTCAATTCCAAAACAGGTACCGTTATTAGATTGCAGTCTGAAAGAGTAATACCCCTCGGGGCATTTTGCTGGGTACTGGAAATCATTGTTACAGAAACACAGTGTGGGGTAAGTATTTTTGCACGTCTCAGTAATAAGAAGTCGCCTTTTCACATCTAAAAGCAAACAGTTATTAAAAAAAGATAACTGCGTTCGTAAGTAATGACTTGATTGAACATACCGTCCCCAGTTCGGGCCGGGAATAAACCATATCAGAGGATTATAAGCTTTTTGTCTACGACCAGGTAACCAAAAATATCTTGAGATGTTGGTAGCGATTAGAGATTCCATTAAAGAAGCCACTTCTGCTTCCGATAAATCTGTAAGTACTGACGCGCCTCCACTGGTAAAGCACGGGAAATTCCAAGATGATGGTGCGCCAATTTGGTAGCAATGGCTATTATTTTTCTTCGATACTTTGTGGCATCCAGGTGGACATGAAAATTGATCAAAATTTTTGACGACCTTCAAACATGGCTGAGTCTCATTAAGAGGAGGTATCCATTCCGATCCCGTACAGTTCCTTGTTATTAATATATCATCTTGGTAGCACAGAGGATCGGAAACTACATTTCCCGCTGGGGGACTTTCTTTCCATGTCACACTTATTCCTTTATTTGAAACCTCAGCAGGACACATCTGTGACAATATTTAATAAACAACTAAAGAATCGAGATGACATTGAGTAACAACATAAAATAAATATTTAAATACCTGTAAACTTGCAGGGTGAATATATAATGTTATACATATTAGAACTGGATATATATCAATTTCCATGTCGAGTGAAGCGTCAAGACTCAGAGCTTAGGTCCTTCACAGCGTTAATATGCGAAGCTTCCATATCAGGTTCACTGCTCGACTGAGATTTGACGCGTGTTTTACCGAATATTACGACATATTATCTCATATACAGTATGTTCTACTAATGCATAAAAAAAATAAGCAAGAAATGTTGCAAAAAACTTTCGAGATTAGTAGTCAAGCTGGACAATATAATCCAAACATACTTAAAGATGATTTATTTATTTGGAGATATGTTTATTAACAGTTCTATAACTTTCAGTTTGAATTTCATTGTACCAATTCAATACAAATTCGATTTTTAACAATTAGTTAGGAGTCCGGAGAGGATTATAGGGGTTGAGCTCTGGTTACCAAATGTCATGACTATACAATTTGATCGTATTTTGTCAGATTTTAACTTTCCATTCGCGTTCACGCCCGTGTTTCACACCAACAGAAAAGTGATATTTGTCTAGGTTCCTTGATAAAAATAGAAATACACTGTCATCGGCATTCTAAAAATATTTACATTAACAACATCAAGTTTATTATAACAGTGAATCGATATACAATAAATAAGTTTATAAACAACAAAAGTCGGTATATGTCATAATCGAATATAAATTGCAACTGAGATCTTCCATTCAGCTAGTATGCAATATTTATGTACTAGACAGCGTTACGAGCGTCTTAAAAAATGAGAATTGAACGTCAAGTTCAATTCTTATTATTGTATTGTTCATGTGAGTACAATTTTAGGATGGCTTATAATTTCACTATCTCCCAATATAAAGGCTTCTGACCTTGTTTCCCACCAGTATCGAGTACAAATTATAATAAATATTTTAAATTTGTGCCTAAATTCATATTATGTAATTTAAGTGACAATATATTTTTTTTAATTTTATAATCCCGGTCAGTTTTGTAGTATTTTTGTACTTCTCCGAAGCTATTTCTGCGTTCTGTGAGGAGCGAGCCTATTATCATACTCGACAAAATTCCAGTTCCGGGTATGTTATGTAAGAATTTAGCTGAGCATAAAAACAGACACTGTATAATGAAGAGCCCGAATTGGTTGAACCCGGGACCTCACGGCCTGTATATACTATCACGAGACCCAACAGGCGAGTTTTATGACGATATAATTTATTTCAGCTGCTTTGGTATCATCATGGCAATATTTCACATCTCTATCAGACATTAAATTGTTGGATTCTCCGCCTGAAGAAGGTAAGTCCTGACTATGTTGTGTTATAATTTAAGTAAAGTCGACTGTTGTTAAATCTTCTAGATATTTTTTTTGATTCTTCAAGCAATTGGTCTTGCGTCACGGTATCTAAAACAAATAGACATTTCCCACTGACATTCAAAATTGAAATAAATCGTAGACAGATAATACTATATATTTTCTGTCTACGAAATAAATGTTCGCCGACCAAAAACATTTGTCTTGTTGCAGTGGCCTTATAATTCAAAGTCCACGTTTTAATCCATAATAATTAAGATATATGTATTTAGTACACCACTAGAATGCGTGACAGCAATAATTTGACTAACCATTTCTGTTTAAGCTCACCGCCACAGCGAATATATCTATGGCGATCAATGTAAACTCAAGGACAAGAAGTTCTACGCACACGTGCATTTAGACCATATGGATGTCCTAGGAAAAATGATCATTAGAGTGAGTAGTTTTCTTTTTTTAAAAATTTATCCTTGCAAGTTTTATCATTCAAGTTAATGGGCATAAATCACTATCAAATGAGGAGCTATATGCTCAGCAACAGGACATCTATGGGTAATGGGATTAAACTTATGTATTGGCACTCGTACATAGAATATGTCTCGAATCGATTCAAACTTTCTAAGATGATTTTTTTATTTATTGATCTCTCTCTTCCTATGTTTTCAGCCATAGGAAGTACACTACTGAATATAGGCCTTCACCATAGAACGCCACATAGATCTGTTGGAAGCGGTCTGCATTCAACGATTTCTTGCGACCTTAACCACATACATACTTGAGGAAACAGAGAGAAACCTAGAAGAAGTCTATGTTTAGCTGATGTGTAACTATTGTTTACTGTGCCAGTTTTCCTGATAAGCCACAACTCCAATCAGGTTTTGTTACTCATATATTGTGTTTTTATAGGGATGGATTGACGTGATGAGGATCCCAACTTGCATCATATTGAGGGCTACTTCCAATGCCGAGGACACCTTTAGGAGTACGTCATATCCGTTCCAAATTTGTGTGCCACGTATCACCTACTGCCATACGCAAAAACGATACAAATATTTCTACTATGAGTGGTACATTCCTTACCAAATTTATTTTGGTGGTATGAATTGGGACATTTATTTTTATGGCCCTTCCAGTATGGAATTTAGTTAAATATATATTTTTTAAACATAAAAGTACTTTCTTTGATTTGTGAGTTTTCATTCATGTTGAATTTCATGGACAATAATAATAAATACACCCACACACATGTGCACATACATAGTCCTGACCTCACATTAAGATCAATTAAGTCTTGTGTCTTGGTTATGTATGCTAAGTTGTATAGAAAGTATCAAAATATTTCGATCCAATTACCCTAGTGTTGCTATGCACAATTTTCAATTACCCCAATTGCCATGAGATTCTGGTACACCTATACCTAACATCAAAATATTCAGTGTTCTGTGGTTGTTCCACTGACCATCATATTAAATAATGATTTTTGTCTACGAGCCGCTGACACGACATGCGTTTTCATTACCGAATAATGTTATGAATCGGTGTTTCAGTCGATTTCAGGTCTTTCTTATTACTTCCTATTTTTTTATTTTTATATTATTTATCTGAACTAGTGGTTATATAATACAATAAACATCCTGTTTAAAAAAATATATTAATACGCATGTCATTATCCCTGCTATGTAAATGTTAGATATCGTATCTTAGATACCTCCATCGATTCTATATACGTATGGTGAGGTATATACATATGTTAATATTAATACAACTTATCTGTATGGATTAGCGACAATGAAATACTTTATCACACAGAAGAACAAGTGGACTGCAGCTTTTAGCCGAGTCCACAACATCAAGTGTTATTGTAAAGTATTACAAAATTAAATTTGTTTACATACGAGTATGTCCACTCTGGATTACAGTAGCTTTTATGAGCTGTTTGCTGGTTTAGAGTGTTTTAACCCATTTTAAATTGTGACAATACATAATTAAAATAAATTGTAACTGGCCGATATATATTTCATGTAGCTATTTTAAAAATACTCTTCTCGTCAGACAACAAAGATTTATATTGTAAAAACTGGTAATTTTAAACGGAGATCTGATGTTCATATACCTAAATATAAAGTATAGTAAAAATAATCAAATACAAATATTGGCTACGTTGTAAATAAGAATGTTACACAAAAGCTGTTTCTTTTGTCCGAGTAAACAAAGTGTTTGCGTTCCTTTGTGTTTGTTTAAAATAAACAGCGTTTACAACCGTACCACACTGAGTGATCCGTTGCATTCAATATCGTAACATGCGAGTGGAAATGTTATTAGTATTATTAATTTGTTACCTTTTTGTCCCGAGTGAGTAATTTTTGTGGCATATGTATCAATCAAATAATGCATGTCAATTAGCTTTTATACATTTTCAATTAACTGAACACCGATCTCAAACAACAGGGTTACTATCAATTTGAAAAGAGTTACTCTTACTGTAAAAAAATGTTCCTCCTATTTGATCTGTGATGATGGGACCATGTACTTGTACCTTGAAAAGTATTCCCAAAAATAACAGCATTTATTTTTGGTTGATATTGAACTTTATGGTGATTTGTATCTCCATAAAGTTTATGATATTTGTTTGGGTGCATATAGAATTCATTGAACCTCAGCAGGGCTAGTAAAATACTGAGCGTTTAATTAAAAGTATGTCTATGGTTGTAGATTTGGTGGTACCTTACAAGTATTATAGTGCGATCAACAGTATCGTATTTACCAATATTGACGACGAACCAGGTGAGTGCCATCTAATAGAAATATGTTATAAAAAGTTTAATATCCTTTGCTGTAATCTATATTTGTACCCCAATGCATCAAATATTTAACTCTACGTTATAAAAAGTAATAGCGATTGTCCATTTAGAATCCATATTTTGAACCCTGTGATAAATTATAGCACGTACTGCGTACAAATGAATATTACCAACACGTAAATATATCTTGCAATATTTTACGCGTTTGCAGATAATATCCACACTGAATATTTTTTCGGCAGATGCGCTACAAGATTTAAAACTTTGGTAGCGCACGACTACATGACTTACGAGGATATTAAAGGGAAACTGATAATAAGGGTAAACAAATTATGCTTTCAATTTTTTCCTTGCCATATCCAATATAACTATCCATATCCACTAAAACGGTGAAGGAAAACATCGTGAGGAAACCTGCAAACCATAGCGATTTATAAGAATTTCTATGGTATGTAAGTCCGCCAACCCGCACTAGGCCAGCGTGGTGGACTATATGGCCTAACCACTCTCAATCGTACTGTCGATTGTAGAGGAGGCCCGTGCCCTGCAGTGGGACGAATATGGGCTGATACAGATACAGATACAGATATCCAATATCTGAATAAGTAACCATCTACCCACTTAAATGATCTCTTTTTTATTAGGTGTAATCAGTAAGACGAAACGAAAGAGACGAAACATTTAGTCGAAGAATATTTTTTGATTTTGCATTCCCTTGGTGTGGTATTGCAGTTAAAATGAAGAATGTTTACATTTGCAGCGCTGGTTCAATTCGGATGTCCTGCCAAACTGTGCGTATGTCAGGGCTAACTCATCGTATGCAAACCTCATCAGATACCACGCTCACAAGTTCGGCATGTGTATGTGTCACCTCATCTACGTACATTTCGGACAGAAATTCTCTTATTACTACTACGAGTGGTACATACCAGTCGAAATGATGGAAGGCGTAGACTGGGATTTGTATTTTTATATTTCCTAGTAAAATGTACAAATATATACAATTATATGTTTCAATCAACGATACAATAAATATGGTTAAACCAGGAACTTTTCTCAAGCCCAATGTCTTGCATAATTAGCTATTGAAGCAGACATATCAAATATAAAATTCCTTATACTTCGAAAGTACGTATACCATTTAAATGCGTACCATTCAAATAAGTTACATAAGCGATTTTTGTACTAGCTGAAACTAATATGCTTATATCTAAATCACTAAAAGTTAATAAATTATAGGCATTAGTACCCTATGTATATATTGCAAATGCAACAACAGGTTTTATATATTATTTAGTGTAGTAATTAATAATTCAACGACCAAGTTAAATCATAATAAAAAAATCGTCTTCTGCGCAAGTACATCGTTGTAACTTATTTAGATGGCACTACAATAACTAAGCAATAAACTACGTAAATTATTCAGATTTATCATCCTTAAGTCCTCCTTGTGGCAGTGGCGGCGGAGGCACGTCGGGTATGGCGGGGTCCTTCGACGAGTAGTTGAGGACATTGAGATCACTCGGCTCCGGGGGAGGCGTCTGCGCTGATTTCTCAGTAGGCTGGACAGGAGCAGGATTGCTCGGCGCTGCTTCCTTTCCAGGATATACAGGCAGACTGTGCCCCAAAACATTCGTCAAGGGTCGGTACAGCGGGAAGTTAGCATACGGGTTTAAGCTCTGGAAGCTGAAAGGGTCATAGGGGTCGTAGAATCGGAATCCAGGGTACGTGTACGCGAAATGGCCGACTTGAGTGAATCCGTCGTAGGCTGGATCGAAGCGTCCCAATGGGATGACCTGCGGTGGTAGTCCAAATTCATTGAGTGGTATAGGAGATGGAGTTTTTGGCGCAGTTGGCGGTGCTGGCGTGGATTTTCCTTCTTCTGGTTCCGGGCTGCTGGACTCGGCAGTACTGGTTGGTACAACTTCGGTAGAGGGCGCCGCGGCCTCCGTCATATTTTCTGGTGTTGACGTAGGGGTTGCTTCAGAAGGCTGCGGTGCTTTAGGTGGCGCCGCTGGTGCAGGAATGATTCCCTGAAAATGAAAATTTACAAAATAATTATATAACTATAAAAGTGATCGGTTAAGTATAATTTAGAATTAAATATTTTTACAAATAAACGTAGACGCTCTCCACTTTGGACTCGTTTCAGTTGTAGGTAGTAGAATCACATAAATGGATTTTACAAACGAATATATTATCTTTTTTTAAACTTAAAATTGTATATACCGGGTAGTTTTAGTGACTACAAACACAATGCAACTAAACATTTCGCAAATAAAACTTTTTATTTTGGTAATATTGTCGAGTTTGGGTGGTAAATCCATAGTTTTTACCAAAATAATAATTTAAAGCCTTGCGTATCATAGCGTCTTTAAAAATAAAAGAGTGTACGCTATTATTTAAGAAAAAAACTATATATTTACCACCCTAATACGACGATAGAAAAAGAATAACAAAAATAATCGCCACAATTTTTTGCACAATATTTAGTTGCATTGTGTCTGAAGTCACTAAAACTACCACGTAGCTTCGTTTTCGGTAGTAGTCTTGATGTCCCTGTATGTACTGTTATATTTACAAAAAGCAATTCAATGCTAATATTTAACTAGTTATCATTGACTACAACTAACTCAATCAACATTTGATGCAATCAATAGTTATTGTGATTACCGCCTTCAGATCATGAACATAACATCGTATTTTTCAGCGTTTGTCCTCGAGTTAATGGATCGCAAGACCTATAATTATCTTTGTCATTTATTCAGTAAATTCCACCTATACAGCATGTAAAGCTGCTCATATATTTATTTAATACACAATGTAGAAACTTTGTAAAGGGTCGTCTCAATCCATTGATGAAGGTCAAAAGATGAAAATGCTGCATATTTATATTTATATAAACATAAATAGTTTATCCTCGGACAAACAGCAGTTTAAATGCACTTTTGTGTTTTGGATTGAACAACATTGTAGCCAGAGTAATTACTGGATTGAGAACGAACATCTTATGTCTCAGAATGGCTAGCGCAGTGTTAAGCCAAGCATTGCTTTGTAATTCCAGGTATTGTTTGGTTTTGCTTCTGTTTATGAGCTGTCGTGTCGTACCGTTTACCATCAGGCGAACGGCATGCTCGACAATCATTGTAGTAAAAAATAAAATAATCTTGAGGTCTCAAAAAAGAATCGCGTATTGTTTAAAAAAAATATTCGGAGCAAAATAATATCGGTTAAATAAACTAAAATAATCTTGATGTCATAACAATAACCAATTGATATTAAAATAAGGTCTGATTTTTTAAATTGAATAAAATAAATTATTTGTGCTTTGGCATCCAGGATTTGTATACTAGCTTGTAAAAAGATGGTTTTCATACTATGTTCTAATATCAAACTAACAGCTTAGCGTGTTGTGCGAGGCAGTTTGCTTAAGTATCGTTCTTGCAATTTTCCCAACACACGAATCGTTTGGCATGAATATGATGTTTGTCTACTATTGCATATGTAATTTATAACAGAAAGTGCATAGCAATGCAATAACCAAACTAACTAAGACGATGCACTATGTATTAACTTTATAACACCGATATTAGTTTTGATGCAACTTCTGTATATTTATCTACTTAAGTAGTATAATAATATGTTCCCCATCAGGTCTTTCCCATATTACATGATCTTAGGTCGTGGTAACAATGCTAGTCTCATATGGGTTTATAGATAGATGAGATGAAAAATCTTTTTTTTATATAAAATGAGCTATAAGTAAAATATGAAGTAAATTAAGCCATTCTCAAACATTCGCATTCAGTTTAAATTAATGAGTGTTGATTTATTGCTGAATTACGATTATCATAATATCTTAGGGTTTGTTTTATTTAGTGTATAATGTTTTATTACATTCGGTAATCTTACGCAATCTTAAGAGATAAAGGTATTAAAATTGTCACAGTGAATTGAGACATAAGTTTTGCGATAGACCCATATTAGAAAATGTAATCATTTAATCGAGAATTCATATGATGTGATTGTGTGAATATTAAATAAAAGCAACGCAAAATAAGGAAAGACATATAAACAAATCATGTGAACTTTAAATTTTTTTCACCAATCATTTATACGTATTTGGTCTATGTAGACAGTGGATTTTCGTAATACATATTAATAATGATAGATGTTGAGCACCAGTATTTGTATCTGTATCAGTTCATACACATCCCAACGCGGGGACCGGGCCTCTTCTACAATGGAAAGTAGGATTGAGAAGTGTAAGGCTAGTTAAGAGTCCAACAGAATACCTACCAACAAGTTAAGATTGACTATTAAACTTACATTAGCAAAGTGGATGTCTCCTCCATAATAAACAGCAGGCTGCAGAGGGAAGGCGAAGGTCTCGTGTAGTACAGGTTGGTACACAGGATATGCCTTGCTAGGCTCTAAGTTCTGGTTGGAGGTGATGAGCGCATTGTACACCTTCGGTATCCTGCCCGGAGCAGGCTCGCATACCACTCCCACCACTAGCAGCGCTAGAACCTGGAAATAATTGAATTAAAACCATCATCATTGTATTAGTCAGAATAAACTGTTTTCAACTGTCACAGGTCTTCTCCAAATTGCACCATTTCACCCTATCTTCGGTGATAGGTCGCCGACAGTTGCTGGATGCAATATTGTTCATTTTGTCATGTACATTTTTAATGAAATATATTTATATATTTTTGTGCAGTAGCAGGTTTCTACTGTAACCGTAATTTGAAATTAAATGAAATGATATTGGTTTATTGATCATGTAGGCAATTCATCCAACCAAATTAACTTTTTTTTGAGAAATCGTATTTCACTTTAATGTATCAGTATCTGGAAATCAACTCAATAATCAAATAAATCAATTCAATAAGTATCAATATCTATAAATCTAGTCGTTCAATAGAATGCTATTGAACAATGGCTTTGCTCCATTTACGACGAATGCTTGTCAAATAGTTGTATGCATTAACGTAAACGTAAATTCAAAATGATATTTATGATTTATGATGTGTTCTTTAATTTAAGCTTGTAAGACATGAATTCATAAAGAATATTACTTATTTAGTATCTAAATTGCAGTTAAGGAAATGGGCAATGTATAAATATTAAATTGGTATAACATATTTCGGAAACAATCCCTAATATTTCATGGTTGCCATATGTTGCTCTACCATATGGATTTTCTAATAACAGAACTAGATTGATTGACCTTTCAGGACCTGTCAACTAGGGGCGAATTAATCTCAAAAAGTCATATATACAGGGTATATCAAGACTGCTACCGAAAACGAAGCCGGGTGGTAGTTTAAGCGACTTCAAACACAATGCAACAGAAAAAGATGCAAAAAATAGCGACAAGTTTTTTTTTTGTTATTTCTTTCCTATGACCATATTTGGGTGGTAAATACATTTTTTCCTAAAATAGTAGTGTTGTCCTTTTATTTATAAATAATCTAAGGTATAAAAGCGTTTAAATTATTGTTTTAGCAAAAACTATGGATGTACCACCCAAAAATGACGATATTTAAAAAATCAAAAAAATAATTGTCGCATTTCTTTGCGAAATTTTTAGTGGCATTGGGTTTGTATTCACTAAAACTGCCACCCGGCTTCGTTTTCGGTAGCAGTCTTGAGATACCCTGTATAACGATGTTAGTATCAGTGAAGAAATCTTTTACATAGATACATCAATAAAATCACGCCTTTTTTCCAGAAGGGGTAGGCTGAAGTTCTACCAGGACCTTCACCTTGTGTGTTCCGTCTCATGATGAGATAGGGGGTAAGCCTATTGCCATATCAGGCACATGATGCCTGTGATAATCCATGATGATGTGCACAGGATGATAATGAACGGAAAATCCAACATCACTTTGCCCGACCTGGAGTTTGAACCCCAGACCTCAGCTTTGCAATCTTACCCGAGTACAACTACACCACCGAGGCAGTCAAGAAAACTTTTGAAACGCATAATATAGCCATAATATAACCCATACAAAAATCATCCATTACCAATATTAAAATCTGTCCATTTTTATCTGATAACTATTGAATATTGGGTTCTGGTATATTTTTTGCCTCAGCTATTATGTCATTGGCTATTGTTATTTTAATATTGACATGAACGTTCATGGATTGCGATTTCACGATGTTAGATATTAGTAAATATGTACCAATAATGTATCAATAATGTTTTATCTCCATTCCTAACCAGAACCACGCGTGCTGGCTTGCGAAGCCATAGCTTGACTGTCCACACCATCCTGGCGCGAACCAAACGGTTCTCAAATTCGTTTCTGTGCCGCACCGTCAGGCTGTGGAATTGTTTGCCGGCGCACGTGTTCCCTCCTTCCTACAATCCTGGGTCCTTCCGCCGTTGTGTGAAGAGGCACCTAAGCAGGCCGGCATAATTGTTTCCATTGGCATGGGACTGCCGTCCGATGCCAATGGATACTCTGCCTGGGCGGCATTGGCACTTTCCATCAGGTGCAATGCCGCCACTATGCCAGGCCATTTTAAAAAAAAAAAAAACTTTTAAGTAAAATACATGACTGACAAATCACTACGAATTTTTCATAGCCCACCATCAAAGATAATTTCTAGAATAAACTGTTAAAAGCGATCTAGACCCAAATGCTTGCAGCATTCCCTAATATAGTTTCTTGGAACTAGGAAAACATTAATGGCGTTGACGAAAGAATGTCGATTTTTTTAACTAATATTTTCATATAAGCGATTTAAAGGGATAAATACATATTAATAATACATATATTTAAATATGCAAGAGAGCTTTTATACCAGTATTCAAAACATACAGGTAATGATTGTTCCACAAGCAAGGAATGTCGATTGCAAACCAATTAATGTATATTAAAAATCAATATGGTTGTTATCTTAACTTCGATGCGAACATATAATTTTCTCACTGTGTAACGGAAACCAGTTTTTAGAATAGCATTAACTACTGTAAAGAGAGCAATTAGGATTTACCTTGAATAAACATTAACTATTCAATATATGAATGTATTTCCTTCATTCTACTTACGATCATATGTCAAAGTTTTTAAGAGGCGGAGACTGAACGTTCACCGTATGGTTTTTTACTCGACAGCCGCTACCTACGCGAATAAATTAATCGATCAAGATATTTTGGCCAACTATGACTACTGCTTGTAAGAACTCATTCGCCAAATAAGGTCAGTGTATGAAGGGAATTTAATGTTATCCAAGTTGATTAGACGGTTGTGTATTATTAAGTAAACTGTGTTTAGTAAACCTTGCGGTGTTGAATTTATTTAATTTGAAATCATATTTTAAAGAATTATTTATATAAAGTAAAATCAAACAGCCTTCTCTGCATGCTCTACAATTGTTGATTCTTTTCAGATGAAATATGTCTAATTTTATCGAAATTGCTCATTATATACATTAAAATCATTATCCCAAAAAGTAAAATAAGTAACAAGGTAGAGACTTAGTCATCAAAATATACACAACATTTTAACACTTTAATTGTTGTAGTTAATCCAAATTAAAAGATATTTATGCTGAGCTTCTTAAAACACATTACATTTTATAAAAGAAAGGATCAAAGCAGTTTTTAAAAGCATTCTTGATTGAAAATCATAACTAACAACGCAAATAAATAACAAAATAATGAAAGCTCCAGCTTGGCGAAACCTTGGCATTTGAATTTATCATGCACTTTGAAGTACTTTCGGGAAGTGTCACATATATCAAAATTAATTCCGACATGCAAATAAGTACCTATATTTACTATTGCTCTGTCCTTTCATTTTATTTATTCTATTAATAAACTGATTTAGTTGTTCCAATTTAATGGCAGTTAAGTATATTTTTTGCTATATTGGCACAGCGAATAAACTGCATTGCGTTTGATGAAATGGCAAGTAACTGCGTTTTAACATGATTGTTTCTGTACAATCGACGCAATTATGCTGACATATTGATTTGTTATGCTGGATACTTGGAATTATCATTCAGTTGTAAAAAGTTCTAATAGCTAGCTATTTTTAATTATATTATACAACCTATTCCAGTCTATCTATATAATAAAGTAATTGTTCGATGTCTGTAAATGGAAGACATTTGAGAAAAACTTTCATGGAGGCGCTGTAAGAAGTTAATAGAATCCAAAACAATGCTTGTTAGAGTCTTTGTTTTTTTGTCAGTTTGTCTGTCTGTCTATGCTTTTATGCAAGCTAATTTCAGGAATGGCTAAACCAATTTCGCTTAAGTTTGGCGTGAAAACTTCCAAGATGAATGAATTCCCAATAATCAAGAACATTTAGTAATTATAAGTTAGTCTATTTCTAAACAATGTTAGTGGATATAATATAGATATTTTGTTTTCCGTTATCTATGGAAAAGATTCGACTGTATTTTGTCCATAAAGCTAAACTATTACATGGCTAAATTAAAGCTTGGTGTTAGTGCTTTTCCTAGTAATTACCTACTATTGGTAGTTCTTATCAAACGAAATGATAAGGTAAATTACACCATTATTTACACTATGGTGGGCTTCTACTTCCACAGGATATCGACCCAAAACAAATAGTTGTGGGTAAAACAAACATTCGCTCCGTAGTGAGTATTGAATCTACAATTTCACACTACACTAGGTTTCCGTCCGATTCTAATTGATAACACACACCATTGACTTGTGGAAGTGTTTGTTTCATATATACGTATTTTTAGTTAATGTTTTTATGATGTTTTATGTGAATTTTCTTCGAGAAATTCGAACGTTTGCAATACTTATCTACCAAAAGCAACCTAGGAGCTCACTTCGTAAGCTGGGAGGCATACTCCTAAATTGATTGATGCTAGGTAAGCAACCGGTCATAAAACTACAAGTCAAATAATTTTGAAACGTGACTGAAAAGGCTTTGCCCATTTACCAATCCTATATGTTAGGTAGAAAAAAAAGCTTATTTGTTAAACGTAAATGGGTAATATTTAATATCTTATTTTCTCAATTAACAAATGGCTTAACCAATACCTAGAAATTAGTCACCAAAATATGTCCACCACTAATTATAACGTTGCAGGTTGTCTAGATTATCTAACAGGATAAAACGTAGGCTCGTTATCAGAATTATTGCATCAGTACCTAGCTACGACGTGTCTAGCTTAATCATAAATACATAAAGTTGCGACTTTATTATTTAGAACTTTATTAATAAACTCGGATGAGAGGGAATAACTTTAACCCAAGGGTTAAGAATCGATTCAAATTCTGTTTATTATTTTGATTTCTAAAATTAGTGGTTTACCATAACAAGATTGTAATATTAAGCCGAAATACATCCGCGTTTATTAATATAGTCGTGAATACGTTGCTATTCAAAATAATCGAGGCAATTTTAAAAGCTTGGACTAAAGTTAATCCCTCAATTATCTGAGATTATATATAAGGCTTCTAGAGGATAGCCGGGAGGATAACGTAGGTATAAGCGCCTACATCACCTGTTGCACTTGTACTAAGATACAAAGAATAAAACAATCTTCCACTATGTGAAATATTCTATTGTAATTAATTATTTCTATTGTATACGGAGTATATGACAGATCAAAATATGTCGTTTACATAAAATAAATAGTTCATAAAACACGTAACCCACCCGTTCTCAACCAATATTAGGACAAATCTAATCTTGTTTTATGGGTATTTCAATGTACGAAAGATTTTTCGGTATCACATTCACTGAAGACTAGATCATACAAGCGTTTGTCTCGCGGCCTCACATTTCACAACCGACGCTTAACCAACAGCTCAATGGTGGCTTTCGAATGAAAGTGTTTTTCGTTTACCTTTATTTTGGAAGTTTAGACTTCAATTCGATCTTAGTGTGGTGTCAGGACTGTGTAAGTAATCGCGTCCCATGGCGCTTTATGGGTGTTTAGCGCAAAATGGCATCAAAAGTGTTTAGCACTCTTATAATTAATAGGTTTTTACGACCCTCATTCTAGATACAATGACCTCTAAGTTACTTATAGTTCAAATTTAATATTATTCAGTCATTATTCTCGGTAAAAGTAGTAAATCGTGTCTTTTTTCATTATTAATTATTCATGTTTTTCTGGTAAATACGCTGTGGCGGAAAACATTGAGTATAGCAATAAAAGGGTTTGCATTTTTTAAATATTTTCATTGGGTTTTCCTGTACAAAGATCTTAAAAACAGAAAACGGTGATCGGCTTTATAGTATAGGAAACCCATTGACTATCTCTTTGGCAATTATAATTGTGTAGGTACTACATTATGTAATTGTTTTCATTAGAGTCGATGATGTATATTTTATATTCACTTTTGTCAAGCAATTTTACTTTCAGAATTAATGGGTTAGAATCGCTAAGTTCTGAAAGGTAGGTTTATCATCGCTGTTATGTTTTTTTGACATGATTATATGCATTACTAGCTGCCCGGCCCGGTTCCGCCCGGGTGAAAATACATTTTTTTGACAAAAATCTACCGCTTATACGAGTATACATCAGGAATAATGTAGGATTCTAATACTGTTTTTTTTTTCTCATAGGTCCAGAAGTTTCAGAGCCTATTTAATGCAACAATCAAATCTTTCATCTTTATAAGGCACTTGTCTCACCGGCAAAGATTAACGAGTAACGAGTAGAGCTAGAACTAGAAACGAGTTAGCGAGACGCGGAGAGCGAGTGCGTAGATCCGATATTTGTGTAGCTCGGCTATAAGCGAGTGTGCGAGTGAGGCGGGTGATTACTCGTATAACAATGATAATTCAAATGATTTTCGATATTCATATTAAATTTTAAAAAAAGTGTACTTTCAGATACGCACTGTAGAGAAATGACCACTGGTTGCTCTCTCGGCGTGAGTTCTAATCGCTTGGCGAGTATCGCCGAGCGAGTGTTATCTTTCATAGCTCTTGTCGCTCAGCGACAAACTAGTGAAGCGTGTGCTCGCCAGCAGTGTGAACAGTCAGCGATCAACTGTTTTTATATGCATCTCTTTTGTTCACACGGAAAGTATATCTATTGTACGTTTCTTGAGCGAGAAAATAGCCGATAGTTAGTCGTTTTCTCGTCGTTGGTGGGACAACTGCCTAATATTAGTATAGATAATATTGAAGCATAGATTTATAATGGTTATACTAATTTAGCTTTTTAAACATGCAACAATTCGAAATTAAGGTTATAGTATACTTATGTTCTATTCTTTATAATAAAGTAGCTAAAAGAATGTTGAATCCAAAATTAAGTACAGTCAATTAAATGAATCATTTTTTTAATTCGTTATAAACGAATTGAAACTAGTATTTATTAAAATATTATTTTTTCTAAATTTATTATTAATTAAATAAATATTTATTTTTCAATTCATGCATGATAAATCTGAGATTACCTGTGAACCTAATCACACAATATTTTAAGCGCATTTAGGCTTCAAGAAGTTCTTTCAAATTGCTGATTTAACGTGATCGCTCGAACAATTGTGCAAATGAAATAGAGCCACGAATTATATTGTATAAAACTAATATCTTTAAATCTATCAACAAACGTAACAGGGATAGATTAATCGAATGGGACACTGACCACCTGATAGCATTATAATACCACGCGTCTGTAACAAATGCACTAAATCAGTGGTTTCTGTTTAGCCATCGACCACACATTTAGTTGACTAGTATGTTTATACAGGGTATCTCAAGACTGCTACCGAAAACGAAGCCGGGTGGTAGTTTTAGTGGCTACAAACACAATGCAATTAAAAATTTCGCATAGAAACGCGACAATTATTTTTTATGATTTTTTAAATATCGTCAATTTTGGGTGGTAAATTCATAGTTTTTGCTAAAATAATAATTTAAACTCTTTTATACCTTAGAGTATTTATAAATAAAAGGATATACACTATTATTTTAGGAAAAAATGTATTTACCACCCAAATATGGCCATAGGAAAAAAATAACAAAAAAAAAATTGTCGCTTTTTTTTGCAAGTTTTTCTGTTGGATTGTGTCTGAAGTCGCTTAAACTATCACCCGGCTTCGTTTTCGGTAGCAGTCTTGATATACCCGGTATGTTAATACAGTACCGAAATGTATATAAATGAAAGTTTTTCTATATATCCACGAATTAAAGATGCATAAAAGTATTGCGACTTGGATGCAACTGACAAAAAACAAAGAAAGTGGCATATTATGAGAGAGGCCTATACTCAGCAGTGGGACCCTACAGGCTGTGGATGATGATGATAAAAAGTATTTTAAAGGTGGCGTAAGGATGGCTTAGTGGACCACATTGGACCACTTGTAAAGAAACACTGCATTAAATAACTAATACATAATAATTAGTGAAATTTGAATATACACTAATGTAAATTAAGCACGTAATCATGAACAAAATTTTAAATATAAACGATATGAGATATTTCTTTGTCTCAAATATAAAATATAGTACTAAAATCTTACAGCTTTATCGCCTAATAGTGAATACTTTTTCAGTTATGTTTTTAACAATATCACTCTCATTCACACTGGTTTACTACATTGTCTAAGGTTATAAGGTTTAAAAAATATAATGTAAACAAACTAACAACAACAAGTCAACGACTAGGCCAAGTTGTGGACTACATGGCCTAACTCCCTTCAATCGTACTCTTAATTGTAGGGGAGGCCCTGCACTGGTAAGTATATGGTCTAATGGTGATACAGGTTCAGAATGTAAATAATGATTATATGTATTCTTTTCTAATAATTTTTTTGTTCCAATCTATCAATTACATCGGGTACCAAAGATATAGCTCGAAGATGTATAGATAATTATTTACATACATTATTTTTAATCATGAATAGGGTATAATATCTAAATAATAGTCAGGGGCTTGCATTATAGTTTAAAATTCGAAAAACCCTCAGATTTTGAATATTTATGGAATATATTTATTGAAATAGTTACGTATAAATAATATATTATCAGATAATTACCTAAATCCGCTTTCAAATTGACAGCGCAATATGTTATTCAATAAAATTCATATGGAATCAGGTCCAGTTAGATTGTAGGAATATGTTCGTAAAAGCTCGATGTAGGTTATGCGTGTGCTTGATAGACTAATATAATATATTTTCGTGTCCACACCTGTTATTTTGCGACATATAAGCTGCACGTGGACTGTCGCGAAATGCATACAAAACGACAGGTCAGGGCGTGTAAGACAAATGCCCTGGGAACTTGTAAGGCGAAGCACAAATACTAAAACGTTATTAAGTTTGCTCGTAAATGGTACATGCACTTATAAATTCATTTGAGATTGTTTAAATAGATCTTTTCGGGGCTAAGGCTTCGGAAGGAATCAACAATAGACATTAGTAATCGGGACAATACATATTCAAAATTTTAAAATAAATAATATAAATTAACCGGATTTGATATACGTTATTTATTATAAAATATTTGTAAGTAATTATAAATTGGACTAATTTAAATCATGCATTTTGAAAGTAATGTAATATCATTATTATGAGATTTAAGCTGTGTTTTGTCGGCTCGGAGTAATAAGAAATTTTTCATATTAAAAAACCTATATTTGCATATGTTATTAAATTATTACATTACATACTTATAAATTACTCACGGAAGTTATGATTGCAAAAAATAATTTCCGTAGAACTATATTGGTTATCTGATTTAGTACGTGAAGGTCAGCACATAATGAGTAATTTATGCAGTTTTTCGAGTATTGCACAAATTCACGGTTATAATGAATTGTTTTTGTGAATAATGGGTGTCCACGGGTCGTGCCCGGTTTTGATCCGGAAGCGGGCGCATGCACAATGCCGCCACGCCGCGTCGCCGCCTCGCCGCCTTGGCCACGCCTGCCCAAGGTCTAAGAAATGGAACGACACAAAAACAACCAACTACTAAGGTCAACGATTTAGCACCAACACTAATCACAATCAGTCATGAACCTGTTAAATAATCTGTTTGAAATGCGCCTTTGTCACAAGCAACTTTTATTTTTTTTCGAATTAACATACAAAGCTTACTTTATTCTTTGAAATGTCCATGATTGCAAGTATTGTGTTGGTGTTTTCTTGGAAGTCAAATTGTGCAGGAAACGTATCAAGGTCTAGACTTACGTTGTGAATGAAAGAAATATATTTTGTATATTTCGAACAAATAGTAAATTAATTTGCAAAAGAGTTATGAGTACTATTTAGACCCACAAATTTTTAAGAATACAAAATTCTTTTAAAAAACTCATAAACCTTAAAACGAACAAAAAGGGAATCATGACCACTATTAAAATTTTGCCTTTTGAATCAATTGAAATGTTCCAATAGATAAAATCAAAGAAAGACAAAGGATAGTAGTCGTGCATCATTGTGCATTCTCTGTTGGGTTGGACTAGGTCAATGAACCGGCGCTGGCAACGCTGCCTGCATTGCCTATGCAAAAGCCTTAAATTCCACATGCAGTTCAGAAACATAGAAATATTGGTAGAATTTACAAACCAAATCGATTATTAACATATAAAACAAGGAAACAAACGCGATTGTGGTAAAAATATGCGTATACATATTAAGTGGACTACTTACTTTGGTAAGTAAGAATAAAAATGGAAAGTAAACCTATAAATATGAAACACATTACCAAGGAATATCAAGGTTTATCTGGTATTAATAACATATGAAACAATTTTCCAAGCGTATGACATTTTATCGAACACATAAAATTACGTATCGATTATGACACATGAAATTCCCTACAGTACAGGAAATAGCGACAACTTTCACTCCGCAAAAAATAACATAAGTAAAATTAATTGTTTTTTTAGAACCCGACGTAGAAACGCACAAGTCCGTAGGACTTATAGATGCAATAAATGTCTTGGGATACAGGTCTCGCAATCTTAGCCAATCGAAACGTAACAGCTAAACGGTAGCTTGTCAAGACGGCTAATTGTAGTCATAGTCAAAAATTATTATTATATTATAATAATCGGAATGTGGCACTACTGCTTGTGACTAACATTTCTACAGCTTCCGAATCCGAACAAACTAGACACAAAATGATGTAACTTGAATAATTCACTAATGCAAATCAGCTCGCAGTTTCCACGTTGTGTTGACATCAATGCAATAATTTGGGTAAATTGTTTATTTTGTAACCGAGTACTCTTAAATTTCGCTTCTTGAGAAACGGTCATAATCAAATGTGGTTACGATGCAACTTAGAATTATTCGTGTTTATTGTTCTTACGGGTTGATTCATTTTTTGTTTGTATATCTGTTAACATTATACATTTTGCTGTATTTACTAAGGATATCTATAAAGTCAAACGTGACAATATTATATAACAAAAATAAATTTGCTCATCATAATGAAGCTATTAGATTTTTTTAAATTATAAAATATGCACGACTGATCTTAACTTCGTTCTCATAAAACATCGTAATCAGATGAGAAGCGATCTCTCACATAATGATTGCATAAGCTATATGTATACTGATGATGTATTCACTCGTGTCCTCGAAATTAACAAGGATTCCTTTTATGATTTAGAAAATATCTAGCTGTAGATACGCGTTTCATCAACCAATTGGAGTATAAATGTAGGATTATCAGTGATATCGTTCAATGTTCAGTTAAGGATATACAAAGTAGAATCAAAAATTCAATTACGAAATGTTGTTAGAGCTATTTTCGTCATAATTTGAAAATATCAAGATTGATTAATAATAAAACAGGCTGTGGTTATAATTATCTAGATTACATAAATAATATTTATCTTGTAAAGCGATACTCTCAGATATTTAACACGCCAGTTAATTGATACATATTAAAATTAAACGCGTTCTAAAATAAAGCAACCGTGGTGCTTAGAGTAATTTGCGACGGAAGGTTGGCTCCAAAAGTGCATGACTTATGAGTTGCTTCAAACTGTGGTTAATTTAGATTACCTTCGTGACATATTGTAAAGGTTTACTTACAATCCCATTATGGTACAGGATGTTAGAATGCGAGCTTTTTATAAGTTTCGAGACATTTGAAGAAAAATATGAAAAGCGTTTCATCATCTTTACAGTCGATTTCTTCTAAGCATTGAATCTTGACGATCAGTCTTCAATTTAGTTTATAGGTCAAATGAGATTTCTAATGATTTGTTTTTAGATATCATACGGCTTTATATAATAAGTAACTTTCATCATATCATGACATATTAATGAATTACTGGTTTTAACTTATGTGTAATAGAGTTAAGTATAATGAGTTAATGAAAACTACAATTACAAACTACTCAATATTTTTTAATCTTCCTAAAGATGCAACATGGTTCAATAAATACTATTGACGTATGTGAACCGTAGAATTATCGACCGGTGCACATCCGATTAGGGAATAATTTCCCAAGTCAGTTGTCGCCTCATTATACTTATTAGATGTTACTAATTACAAGCGCTAATCATCTACCATTCATGACCAATTTCATGGTAAGGTAATGATGTGGTCGAAATCATGTTCCATTGATATTTTATATACATTTCTCATCAGAAAAATCGGAACACCTTGCAAGTTTATGCTTCGTAAGAATTATCAGAAAAATGTGTATAAATGTAATTTTAATTTAAAACACCAACATTATGTTTTGAAAACCTCATATTAAACGACATTGAAGTATATTGATAAATATACACATATTTCTGATAATCGTTACAAAACACAAACTTGCAAGGAGTTTTGATTTTTCTGATGGGAAGTATATATTGAATGAGCTCGATGATTGGCATTGACCGAGGTACCTAAAATTGATCATTGAAACAACTCGTGGCGATTGAGGCTCTAGCGTGAGTGTTTTGTTTCGAACTTTGCCCTCAAAGCATTAACTTTTTGTTACAATACCAAGTAGGTATTGTGGGAAATTTTAAATTGAGGAATCGTTGCTGTTCCGAGAAAGGCAAACATTCGAATCAAAATCTAGTATAGTTTAATATCATAATTCTTATTTACTTCGCCATTATTATACAGGGTATATCAAGACTGCTACCGAAAACGAAGCCGGGTGGTAGTTTAAGCGACTTCAGACACAATGCAACAGAAAAAGTTGCAAAAAATAGCGACAACTTTTTTTTGTAATTTTTTTCTTATGACCATATTTGGGTGGTAAATACATTTTTTCCTAAAATAATAGTGTATACCCTTTTATTTATAAATAATCTAAGGTATAAAAGAGTTTAAATTATTATTTTAGCAAAAACTATGGATTTACCACCCAAAAATGAAGATATTTAAAAAATCATAAAAAATAATTGTCGCGTTTCTTTTCAAAATTTTTGGTTGCATTGTGTTTGTAGTCACTAAAACTACCACCCGGCTTCGTTTTCGGTAGCAGTCTTGAGATACCCGGTATGTACATAAAGATTATAGCTTGTTATATCATTATTTACTACGTAACAAACAAGCACTTGTAATACAAATGAATATTCATGTACATTTAAATATAAAGCAATTAACTAACTGCTGGAGGACCACTGTGGTGCGAATATAATGGCAATCCATTAGCACATAACAACAGCCCCGCAAATTAAGTGAAGTTCAATCACAAGTTAAAACAAGTTGACAGGTTAGATAACAATATCTGATAATACAATAAAAACATGAGTTTGGTGGATTTCGGGTCAGCCGAACCTACGACAAGCGTGTCACAAACTGAGACCGTATGCCACATGGTTACATCACATAGATAAATATGTAAATATTGTGAAATTAGTGATGAATAATTTGTTAACAAAATGTATATAATACTCACGCGCAGCGAGAGTAGCCGGGTAGCCATGTTGCGTGCGCTTCGGCGAGTGGTGGTAGAGTGGCGTCGTGGTGGTTGCGCACGCGCACCTTGCCTGCCACCACCGACTCCACAACGCCCTGGAAGTGTCGCGCCCGCGAGTGCCTCGTCAGCCAACAGATATCCATCATATCTATGTGACCTTACTTTAAAAAGCACAAACGGTAACAGGACGTTTCAAGGTTACTTAATATTTCGTGACTTATTTGGGTAGCGTATGTATTATTGTCATTGTCATTTACTACCTACCTTCGAATACACAGTACCCGTCAAATATACAAGATCTTTGTTAGTATTGCACTTAAATCATGTTTGCCGCCAAACCTGTCGAAAAGAATTGATTTATTACGATTCGTCACATCCTATAGTTCGTGGGCACACATGGAGTGTTGCGCACTTTTCTAAACGTAACAAGTTGACCGTGACCGATTTAACTATGAACTCGACGAGACACAAATGTTGACAATTGTGTGAATGCATTTTGCGTTCACCAATTGGCCGTTTCTTTTCCAGTGATTCTATCTCTTGGTCCACGTCCTTGCTAGCTAGCGAATGCAACCGTACCGTGCTTTGTCCCACTAAACTGATAAGCTTCTTGGTTTTATATATAATTAGCCTCATTTAGGTAACAGATTTTAGAGGCCAGCTTTTTCCGGGTCTATCTTTATTGGTCTATGGGCAATTGGAGAAAACTGGGTTTGATTTTCACTTTATTTATTATTTATTTATTTTTATTTCTTTCACTTTATTGTACTACACAAAATAAAAAATAATACGAGTATTATTTTTATTATTTACCTTTATCTTACGAGTACTTATTTATTTACTTACACGTTTCAATAGAAGTAACACGTCGTGTTCTAATGGCTTAACCAACTCATGAATGAATTATTTACCATATCATTTTTTTTTCTATTGCAACGACATCTGCTGAAATTTGCTTAAACTGCTTTTCGCCATATTTATAATGAATAGCAAAAAACGTCCCTGAAATAATAGCTTTATTTTCCTATATAAACCTTTTATCCCCTTTAAAAATCGAGAGCATAATATGTTGTATACTTATTAAAAAAATATAGTTATTTAAACACACACCTCATATCGTCATAAAGGTCATGAAGACAAAAGTACATGACATGAGACTTTCCGTTGTACGCGTCAAGAGAAATTGGAACAGGCGGAAAACATCGCTCTTTGGAGATCACGGCGTAGATGTGAAAGTACAATTGCATTGTGAGACATTTGTACTGTTGCAGGCTGATTGCCAAGATAAGGGAAGAGTTCAAATGAGGCCAGACATGCACTTTATATTGTAATATAGCTGGATTTCCATACCCGCCGAAACAATGACTGGACATATTGAGACTTAACATCTTGTGTCTCAGGATGGCGAGCGCAGTGGAATGCCAAGCATTGCTTTGTAATTCAAGGTGTTGTTTGGTTTTGCTACTGTTCATGAGCCGTCGTATCGCTTACCATCAGGCGAACGGCATGCTCGTCTCGCCATTCACTGCAATAAAAAAAAGAAAAAAGTAACCTACCGCTGGCTAAAATGATCATAATATGCATCTCAATATTGCCTTATTACTTAATGTTTAGCCTATGCTTCGATCAAATTTACACTAGATACACAGTTCCCTGTAAAAGTCCTGTTAAAAAGTGGTACCGATGCATGACATGAAAAAAAGTAAACAAAAAGATCACATATTCCAAATATATTGACACAAATTCCACCTTATTCCTGGAGCTTAAAGTAGCTTTTCACATAATATTGTCTAAAGTTCTGCGACGTTTTAGAAGCAACGGTCGGTGCGTGACTGAAGGCGAAAGAGTGCTTAAATCACTCTTTTTTGGTGCCATTTTCTAAGCGCTCATGTTGTATTTAGTGTATAGTTGATCGAAGAGCCTATGTATTAAATCGTCTCCATAATAACTGCAAAATGAGAAATCATAGATAAAGATTATCTGTTACAAGATCAAAATTAAGATTAAGCTATTTAACCTTTGAGATCGATGCAAATTTTTAGGAATAAACTTTTCATCGTGTTCAGTCGATTTTTCTTTTACAATTTCTTCAAATGAACTGATTGTATACTAGCATGGATTGATGGATGGTTAGCATTCCACGAGATAGGTCTTAATAAACCTAGAAACGAGGAAAAAGTTTGCGCGTTAATAACCACGTAATAATTATTTCCAATGTAATCCCTCCTATCAAATGTCATATCTGCACAGTTACACCTAGTAACTTTTTTTGTTTCTTTATTTTGTTCATACCTGGGACTTTCATGGAAGCTATTGAAACATTTTTAAATCTTTTTACCAAAGACTCTAATTTTCTTTTATGTAACATTGAAAATTCACATGTTAAGCAATCAAGTTGCTGAAGTGACTCAAAATTTAAAACATCCAAGTGTAAGTAATGTAACTGGTGGTAGATATCTCATATGTGAAAGGCCCCCTAGGTAGTTATCACATTAGTGTCTATTTCTCCCCTTAACCAGCAGTGTAAATGCACTGTTGTGTTCCGGTTTGAAGGACATTGTAGACAGCGTAACTTCTGTACATAGTGCGAGTTAACATCTTATACCTCAATCGCATTGCCAAGCATTGCTTAGTAATTCATGGTGTTGTTTGATGTTGCTACTGTCCATGATCGGTCATATCGCTCACCATCAGGTGAATGGATCGTCTCGCCATTCATTGGTATAAAAACAAAATAAAAGTTTAAGTAAAAGTCAATGACATTATGTTCCCGTGATTTCTGTTGCTATAGTGACCACAAAACTTTGATTATTCTAATTGAATAAAAAAATTAAAATATACACATTAAATATGTATCACAACTCATAATACGAGCCAGTAACGGGTTAAATTCGGATGTAGGACTGCTTCCAAAATGCGAGATTATTTGCATGGATTGATCGCGTAACTCGTTTTAAGAGATACATAATCATTTTTAAATTCTTTAACATGACTGAACAATGTGATTTATTATTTCTGGTAATATTTCATTGATTGTTCATGATCATTTTGTACCTATTAATCCTATTAATGAAATAAATGTCATACATAATGCATATTTAAAAAAACTTATGAATTTTGGCTTTAATATTTTTAATTACATTCAAGTTCACATTCAGACAACCAAGTTCTATAAAGAGATATATAAATAAACAAATTTTTAAATATGACTGCAGCCTAAATTCAGATTTTTTTCCATATGAAGGACCTTCCAAGTCTCAAAATATTTAAATAAGGTCTAACATTATAGTATGCAGTCGATATCTATTTAATTCATAATAGAGTTTTTTTATAACTTGAGATCAGAGGCACCTGAAGACATTTGTCCCCGATTTAAAGCAACAAAGGTTCGTTACATTTAATGCCATGTGGATTACATTATACGTTGTGCAATAACTGGTGATAGCTGACATGTTCTAACTTATGTGATATTAGTGATAATGCTTTAGCCACGAATAAAAGGGAACCAAGGTGAACGGCATCGGTAAATATTCAATAAATGACAACAATCTTTTGATAGTGCAAGAGGAAAAACTATCTGACGTCAGGGCTCTACAACTTGAATGATAAATTGGTACATAATATGAATGACAGGTGTTGTCAGTTTTTTTTTCATTTATTGAACACAAAAGAAAATTATACATAAATCATAACATGAACAGCATCAATAAAACCACTAAGGTTTATACCAGAGCTGACACGAGTTAACAACAGCACAATAATACTTAATAATTAATCTTGTTAATATTTTGGATCTTACAAATAACATAATACGGCAATGTTGAGATGTTACATTATTGATTGCTTAAATAGACATTTTTCAACTTTAATTTTATATTCGACGGTGTGATACTATTAAATAAGTCGGTAGGCAAATTATTAATAAGTCGGGGGACTATGTAGGTAGCTGTCCTCTCTCCGTACGCATTATCTGCACTCGTTGTACAAAGCCGGTTATGAGCGACTGCCCGTGTGAATACAGGGGGTTTAATTTTTTTGGTAGGTGTTTTTTTTTTTTTTTTTTTTTTTTTATTGCAGTGAGTGGCGAGACGAGCAAGCCGTTCGCCTGATGGTAAGCGATACGACCGCTCATAAACAGTAGAAACATTCCAATGCGCTCGCCATCCTGAGACATAAGATGTTAAGTCTCAATATGTCCAGTAGTTGCTCTGGCTACAATGTCCTTCAATCCGAAACACAACAGTGCATTTAAGCAGTGTTGTTTCACGGGAGAAATAGACATTGCGGTGGTACCTACCCAGATGGCCTCGCTCAGATGGCTCTCGATATGAGAGACCTACCACCAGTAGTGGTATCAAAAAAGTATTTTTTAATAAGGAATATTCTACATTAGTATAAATATTTAGAGTGTTGCAATGCTTAAAAAGGCCTTTATCATCATTCCGATATTTGTTTTTAATATTATTGGATACTATGTTTTTGAGATTCTAAGTTGAAGTTGGTATATTTTATCAAGGTATGTTTTATAAGTGCGACCATAGCAAACTAGTCCGTATTGTATATGTGATTCCAGTTTCCACCAATGAGTTGTAAAGCATTAGTTTCGTTTCGAAAGGAATGCGCTTGGTAAGTATAGTCATATTTGCAAAAAACTGTCTCAATTTATTTCATATTCGTTTAATATGAAACGACCAATTGAATTTGCTATCTATCAATACGCCTAGGTACATTTGGCTTTCAACAGTTTCTAAAGTAGTGCAACAGGGTTTGCTATTTGATAAATGTAAATGTAGACAATTATGCTCATGGGCCACAAGATTTGTCAAAGAAGCGTTTTTAACGTATGGTGATTTAATGGCTAAAAGTTTGGTTTTATTGGTATTTAATACCAATCCTGAATCATGGCACCATTTCGCAAGGGAATCAAAGTCAGATTGTAGAAGTTCTATAGCTGCTTTTGGATTCTTATTGGCGATAACAAGGCACGTGTCATCAGCGAACTGGTAGCACATGCAGTTTTGAAGACATTTTTTTTTTTATTGCTGTGAATGGCGAGACGAGCATGCCGTTCGCCTGATGGTACGCGATGCAACCGCTCATGAACAGTAGCAAAACCAAACAACATCTTGAACTATAAAGCAATGCTTGGCATTCCACTGCTCTCGCCATCCTGAGACATAAGATGTTAAGTCTCAATATGTCCAGTAGTTACTCTGGCTACAATGTCCTTCAATTCGAAACACAACAGTGCATTTAAACTGCTGTTTGACGGGAGAAATAGACATTGCGGTGGTACCCACCCAGGCAGTCTCTCACATATGAGAGACTTGACATATGTCAAAAAATGCAAGGGACCCAAAACGGACCCTTGAGCAGTTCCATGTGTTACGTTTATGAGATCACTGTACGTCAAGCTGTACGTACTGTCAATCTTAACAGTAAACTTACGGTTTTTCAGATAGTTATTACACCACGTAAGCAATGGCCCACGTATACCACAAGAATTTAGCCTTTCTATAACTTCTCCATGGATCAAAGTATCAAATGCACGTGAAAAGTCAATAAATAGCGCGAGAACGTATTTTTTATTTATTTAAGTTTTAACTTACTTCATCTGTGAATTTTGTCAAAAGATCCGTGGTGCTTTTACCCGATTGGAAGCCAAATTGATTGTGATAAATAACGTCGTATTTCTTATAAAAATCATGTATCTCCTTACATACGAACTTTTCCACAATTTTATCCACAGAGGAAAGAATCGTGATGGGACGGTAGTTATAAAAATCATCGCGCTTACCCTTCTTAACAATTGGCCGGACACAACCTATTTTCAACTCATTTGGGTACATGCCAGACGCAATACTAGTGTTGATAAGATTAGCTATGGCTAATGAAACCTTTTCTCCTATCATTTTAATATCGGCAATTTTGATACGATCATAAACTGGAGCTTTCTTAGAATTAAGACTCCTAACAATTTTATATACGCTACTAGTGGTTGCTTTCTTAAAGTGGATACTCGCGTAGATCGAGCTACACGTACACATTATAATTAAGTACTGAAGCGAATTCGGTCTTCATAAAAACTGGGTAAGTACGTGCCGAACTTGAATTAATTCAGCTTTGGCATAAGGCGTTATTATAATTTATATTGACGTTTTTTTTTCAAAACTAGTTCTGCTGTGACTTACAGTTCAAATACTTAACATTTTTAACCGACTTCAAAAAAAGGAGGAGGTTCTCAATTCGACTATGTTTTTTTTTTTATGTTTGTTACCTCGTTTCTCTGTACTGTGTGAACCGATTTCGACCATTCTTTCTTTGATTGAAAGCTGATGCTTGTCATTTGATCCCATAAAAATATGGTGAAAATCTGAGCAATATCTTCGGACCTGGAGAGGGGAACTCCTTAAAATTAAGTAGGATTCCAATGGTTCTTTTTGCATTAGGTTCATTATAAAAGTTAATTTACAGTGAGAGAGGAAAAAAGGGGTGGGGGTGAGGGGGGGTAGGTGATAAAATTAAAATACACGTAAATTCTAATATCTTCGGCAGCTTTTAACCGATTTTAGTGATTTCTTTTTCATTGGAAAAAATGTATTGACAGGTTAATCTCAGGAACAACATGGAGATCTGATGATCATTTTCGGACCTGGAGTGTAGAACTCTTCAAACTTTAGTAGGATTCCAATGGTTCTTTTTGCATTGGGTTCAGTATAAAAGCTAAGCTACAATGGTGGAGGGAAATGGGGGTAGGGGCAAAGGGCCCCTCCCTAGAGGGGAAAAAAAATAATAAACATATGAATACTCCAATATCTTTGGCAGCTCTTAGCCGATTTTAGCGATTTCATTATCATCGGAAAGAACATATTCCTTGTGGGGACCAAATCATCTTCATTTTGATTCCTATCAACACTAAAAAGATAAAAATAACCAAAATTTTTAATGAAAAAAAATAAAAACCGACTTCAAAACAAAAAACCACAAAAATACAAAAAATAACTAAATAATAAGTACCACTGCAAAGCAAAAAATAATAATATTTGTTTCATGGAACTTGCGCTTGTTGATTAATTTGCTTAATGACTTGACTAGCCAACAAATCAAAATATATGCATAACATATTGAAGGCGGGTCGCCCAGTACCAAACATATAGATATTTAAATTAATATAAGGCATAGGTCCTACATGTTTGGTACTTGGCTGCCCGCCTTCGATATGTTATTAAGTATTTTGTTTATAAAATAAATCAATTTGGACAGTTTGATCCAATTACAAATATTTAAAACGATGGTACATTAATAAGAAATAAACAAACAATGCAAGAAAACACGACATAAACACTTTAAACGTTTAAAAACTTCTAACTTACTATGTACTTGACTGTGTAATGATAATAAGGGGTCATTAGCAGAGAAAAAATACAAAATTGAATTAGTTCAAATACTTGTATAGCGCCACCTAGGATTTGATGAATAAACTACATTGTAAACTATGTCAATATAAGAGTATCAAGGTCGTTTTGACAGTGTACGCTGACAAAGTCCTCCATGGAGAATACTTACAGATGGCAGCAGTAGTCTTTGTGTTTCCTGTTCACACTCTACTTACATGATGTCGTTTTTGTAAGTATATATTATTTACTCTTAATTTATATGTTGCAGGGAAGCTTAGGAAGATGATTTTAGAGGTTCATATTCAAAATATATCATCCTCTGTTACGTGAAAAGGGGCATGCCCACTCCCTATACCGATGCCGGCCCCAGCTGCCCACGTTTCAAAATACGCTCAAATTATTATATACAATGTAGTAAATAACTTTTAAAAGGATTGCAATAAAACTTGGGGGTTCGAAGGAAAAAAAACTTTTTATTTTCTCCTTACTCTAGTTTTTACAACGTTGTTGTCATAGTTTTCATTAAACCATAATGTGTATTCACATTTGCGATACTTATTTTATTATACCATATTATGTTAGGCGAAATTATACATAATTGATACAAAAAATACCTCTATGTACAGGAGTAGCATTGATGTCGAACTCTTACTATGGCGTTTTATTTTATGAGCAGATTCGTTCCATGATAGATATTGACATTATTTGTGTTAATATTATTCCATGTCATAAACAATAAGGACATTGTCCAGATATTGAGCAGGAGGATAAATGTTGCTTTGATGCCGTGCCCATCCGAGATACCATATAACTGTCATAACATGGGCACAGTATCCAAGTAGCTGTGTCTAACAGTTCTACAACCCACAACACAATTACAGCAATACTTATTTAAGGCGTTTATATCATCAGAATCATTGCCACCAACTAATAAATATACAAAATATATTTTTCGGTTTATGTGCCTACTTGCACTGGCTCTTAGTAAGAAGCAGCTCGGACCGAAGTTATTTCCTTCCGTTACACTAATTCTGTGGTTATTGCATACCTCTATCCTGTAACAACCATTAAATCTTATATGCTCACCGTAATATGAGCTTGCTTGTTTAACTTGTGTTTGTTGTGTTTGACTTGTAAAAATTACAGAGAATTGTGGTCACAGACCAAGTAGTACTAATTGTGGTTGTGACAAATGTTGCCAATTTTGGCAGTTGAACCCAAGAAACAAAATAATAATATCTCACCATTAAAAAAAGACTTAAATTAACTGAATGTGGGATCAAGTGGGCTATACGACTGTTGGAAGCATTTATTTATTTCAGTGAAGATTGAATGATTAGGTAATAGGTGTCATTTAGGACAAGATTCTCTCTTCTATTTCTGGAAATCATTATTTTGTTGTTTTGAATGCTTATTATAGAAACATCACACAAAATCATCAGCTTTTAGAGAATTATAAAAACATTACGAACTAAAATAATATATCACAACTACACCCGATACCTCAATTTTTAGGAGAAAATTAAAAATTGGCACACAACACTTAACACTTTCATGGCGTTTGATCTGGGAATGTATAAAACAAATATTCATGTAACTGTTTTTCCGATAGCTGCTTTTTATTATAAAAATAATATTCCCGGAGTATTTCAGTAAACAAATGACACTATCATTGTGGATAAATTGAGTTATGATTTTGTAATAAAACGGTAAAGTGAGGTGAGTGTGGGCTGATACAGATACAGTAAGTAAAATTCAACATTACCAAACATAAATCATTCCTTCTTTCATAATATTTTTCCGTCTAGCCCAATTTCTACATAATCATCTATTGCAAATTGTATTGTGGTATATTCGGAAAGTATTTTATTTCCAAACGTTACGGATTTTCTTAACATTGCAATATGCGATGCTAACACAATTTTTTTTCCTACTTCAAGCTACGGTTGCAATAATGTCACTACATCGTTTCAAAGACAATAGGCACGCTAAAAAGCGGCGTTCATCACAGCGTAAGCAAGCGCGGTAGTTTACTCTAAGGTCCAATACTACCTAATATAGACAAGTTGATCACGCCTATAATATAGGTAGTCGTAGTTGAGAGTCCGAATTGGACGATCGGAACTCCAGATCCAGTCTGGCCATGCTGGACATGCTGCCCATTCCTAAACCGAATTTGAGTTGGAGTGTTCGTTACTAAAAACGTACGGGAACGAGCAGTGATTTCGGTCGCGGCAACGGTAGTAGCATTACTAACAGCCCCATAAAGGCAAATAATGCAAGAAGATACTCCGTTGCCGCACGCAAAAGTCGCAGCAATAGAAGTTACCTTCCAAGCGACACCGTTGAGAAAAGATGGCAACGAAACGGTTTGTTCGCTAGCCCCATTAATTGTAAAGTTGTAGGGAATACTACAAGCTGGTTGCACTAAATTAATGATGTTGTAGACTGGTTGGGCGGTTTTGTTGCCCCGGCCTCTGCGAGATGATCGGCGGCCACGACGCATTTTAAAGTAAAGAAATTGCCTAGGTAAAACACTTGCGGTCGTTTTGTGAATGAATTACCTAGCCCCAAAGAACACCTTTAAAAACTAAAGGAATAAACAAATGCTAATAACTAAAGTCAAAACAGCAGGAGCAAGTCGACTGCCCGAACAGGGCTAATGAGGACGCGTACGTGTCGCCCTGTTATGGACGGAGGGGGGACTATAGGTCTCCGAACTGCATAGGTTGACTGCGGAATAGTACCAGGCGAATCACGCTAGCAGACACCGCAGTCATCCTAATATATGCGCGAAGAGGTCCATCGAGGGGTTTTGGTCGGTATGCCGGCGTAGGATAGCAGCGTTAGGGACCCAGCTTGGCATTAACATCTCAAAGCCGGGCTGGAAGGCCGGTGACCCCGACACATCCTTCCTACATCCCTCCCCCGGGGCTGTGGGGAGAGGACAATAACCAGTTTTTGCCCTCGTTAAAAAAAAAAGGAGCAAGTCGACTGTCTGAGTTGGCCGATTATGTTTAGTACCTGAGATTTGGAGACGAGAATCAGGTCGTATGCATTTATTTAATGATAATGAATCAATTTAATGTTTTATATATTATTCGCTAGCCAGAATTATACAGGGGTGGAGACATGACATAATTGAATACATATTATGGATTTTGCGACAACAGTTCCTACATATAACAATTATAGTTAACTGAATAAGCCCTGAATATTCTTACTACCTAACTTTTCTATACAAAACGTAAAGTGTCAGTTTGTTAAAAAATATATTTTGTATTTAATTTGTCATGACGTGATTTACTTTTGTATTAGCCCATATACGTCTCACAACTTTTACTTATTATTACCTAATTTGTATTGTCATTGCTCTACCACGTTGTTAAATCAATTAATAATGGATGGTTATGAAATTATGCATGGTTAGTATTGTATCGTAGCACCGCACAAAATCTAGCTCAATAGTTTAGATTTTTCGCAATGTGCAAACTGCAGGGTTATTCTATGACCCGAAACTAAGTTCGAATCTTCGGACGACGTACGTAAAACGGTACTAATGTGTCTAGGTACTTCATAAAATTTTCGAATCCTCTATTGTACGTCGTAACCATAGAATATGTTCGGAATGAATGATAAGTGCCATTGAGAATAATATAGATTTTTAGAAGTGGAATGCTTATAAGTTACTCCGGCCAAATTTAACATAGGCACAACGTTATCAACAATAGCCAGTAAAAAAGTTACTTCGGTTGTCGAACGGTCGAACATTCGATCTTCTCGGATCACAGAATAAACCCTCAGGGTAGTGTAGCCTGTATGCTGCAGAGCGATTTCAGTTTAAGTCGCAGTCACTGCGTGTCGTATCAATAAAACACTGTTTACTGTCGCCGATGTAACTTGATCATTGAAACTGAAACGTTTGTTGTACTATTAACACATTTGTGTTAACATATTGAGTAAGTGTGAACTTTTATTGAGTCATTGTAAACTCTTTGTTGTTTTCTAATAATGATTTTACACGAACGCAGTTCGTTAGCTATTCTGTAATTCAAGTCGTTGCCTAAAGTGTAACTGATGTTTGTATGAATGTATAGACTCAACTGTTTCTGTGTAGTATTAAATAATTTAAATATTCGCGTATCGTAGACACACAAACTAGAAAACTCAGAACTCTACATTTCGGTTCCTGTCCATACCATGACGCAAGAGAAAAAATAGATTGATACTAACATTTGATGACATGCAAAGATTAGTTTCAGTGCGAAATTCGAACCCACTGCCTCAAGAATAGCACAAGACATCTAATCCAATGTGCAAAAGAATATTTTATACTGTGTGGGAAATATTTACCAAATAAAGCGCTCTAGTTGCATAATATTTGGCTATACTTTCAGGATCAGTCAGTCTATTATACTAGAATTACAATAAAAACAAACTACACATAATAAATACAATTAATATGTTTATTCATTATGAATTATTTACACTTTATACAAAACTTATGAAATACCTATCACACATTATGTAAAAATACAAAAAATAAACACCTTTAAATATACACTTAATTATTATATGTACTCGAATGGTATATGGCAAGCCCTCCTAACTACCAGAAGGGGTAACTGTGGCAGGCATATTACGAAGAATATTGCGAAAGGACTGAAGAGTACGCAAGCGCCCAGCCACGCCATTAGAAGCCAAGCTGGCAGAAAGGCGACTTGTTCGAACATCGCTCACAGTATTTCGTACGCGTTTCCAAACAGTTCATTATACTGCGATATAACGTAAACGTAACAACTAAAATAGTCTATGTTCCATCTGCCAGGCATCCATTGCTCAGTTTTCCATGCGCGTGCAATTACGAACGCCACCTACAACAAAAATATTTAATGTTAATAAATTAATGCAACCATAAGTCACGTTGACCTTAACAAGTAGATAGAGAGGTAAGATACAGTTTTATGTGGTGGATATCAAAACCTATAAGATACCTTTAGGTCACACAACAGCTGATCAAAACCAAAAACAATATACCCGCGGGACTATACCCACGTCCTCCCTCTCCTAATAGTATTATATTTTATAATTATTTTATCGTCGATAGAAAACAGTTGTATATCGTGTCTGAATAAATTTTACATTTTTACATAAATTGTAATAAACACACAACCTACCGCGTTCGTCACAGAATACACTATTAGGAAATAGGACATGAGTACCCGTGCATTATACTTATTGCTCCCCTCTAATTTACTTTTAACAACCTACGAATAATCGCTAACGCATTACACACGAGTCTTGTGATTTTTGATCTTAATGACATGTGATTTACATCGTTTTTGTACAATTCTGTGTCCATATTTAACCGAAAGTTGATTGCAAAACATATTTTGAAGGTGATCTTGCTAGTTGCTACACAAATATTCTGCTATTGGTCAGTTTAAATATACTTGTAAAATGTAGATTCGTTCGTTGTCTTTGTGGGAGATCGTGGAAAGTCTACGGAATAATTTATTTATAAGTTTGACGTAAAAGCATGTTCAATACTAACCGGGGTCACCTTTACCATCTCACAGAATACTGATATATGAAAAAGATGATAACCTTAGAAAGAAATTAATGACATCACTATCTTAAGCACTCGGGGAGCTATATCGAGCTTAATTAGTTTTCGATAGGCACTTGTTATTAAAATTATAGATGATTAGTTGCAAGAGATGTATTATCACATAATGATTTATTCGCAGCGTTTTTAGGTATTGGATACGTTGTCATGCTTACATTTATCTTTGTACGATAACCTACTAGCAATGTGTGGCCTGCTGTTGGCCGGGTCTGATCAAAGATCATTATTATTATACATACTTATGATACGTATATTTATTATCTTTGGGCGTGTTGTTTTGATTGCCAACTCTGTGCTGGAAATTTCAGTGATTCACAAGCCAGGAAATATTAGATTTCGCGGAATTGAATTATTTATTTACAAAACAAAAATATTATATTCATAACATTTCATTCTATACCATCATCTTTAGCTACAGAGAATCAATTGAGAAACAAAAATATTTAACAAATTTCGTTTTAAGTTATGTTTTAAGTGTCATGCTTTCTACAATTAAAGCGTTTACCATTGCAAATTTAACATCGAAGATGAGGATTTTACTTATTGTACACTCCGCGAGAATAAAATGTTTTCAACCTATTCGTATAAATATATAAACAGCGCGGCAAGCACGTACAGTTCCGACGTTAGTGATGCGCGCGCTCCAGTGCATCTCTAGAGTAGAGTTACTGAAATTAGTCATCTCAAGTAGAGTTTGAAACTGCTCGCTTTAATTACGACAGAAAGTTTAGTAAAAAAAACGGAGATATTATTTTTATCACCGTTTAGACGAAATCTATTAATGAAATTAATCAGATATTTATTTTTCCGCGATTTTTACGGTAATTTTTTTAAACTCCAAATATACTGAAGGGCCTATCGTAAGTTTTTAAATCAAGGTTTTGAGCAATAAGCCTTATGACGTGTCTCTGTGACGTCGCCTATCGCAAGTATTCGTTATATCGCGTGTCGACAATGCACATGATTTTTTTATCATTCTACTGATAACCACATCCTACCAAAGATTGCTTATCTTGCGAGCTGATTTAACGATAAAACTTATAATTTATCGCAATAATCACATTTTAATAATAATAATAATAATAAATAACACCCAACAGTCACATACATAGTCCTGACCCCACACTAAGATCGAGTCTTGTGTCGTGGGTATCAGGAACTACGAGAGACTTTTCGGTCTCACAAACACCCAGACCCGAAAGAAATATTTGTGGGCCACACAAACATTTCTCTCGGTGCGGGGATCGAACCCGCGGCCTCTCGTTTCACAGGCGGCGTCTAACCAACTGCGCCACGGAGGCTGTCAAGGCTGTCAATTTTGTTCAATGCCTAGTTAAACAGGAATTTTAAATTACTTATTTCAATTTTTGACGTGTGATGGATTTGAATCGTAATTGATGGCTTTACATTTTTTTTGTATATTTGTATTATAATTATGATACCGAGGGTGAGCCCTTAGGTGTGAATGGACTACCAAACCCAAATTCTTGATTTCAACCCAGGTCACGGGAATGTTATTATTCTGGTTTATCGTTTATTGACTCGAGTACAATAAAGTGCACTCTCATTCACACTATTTTAATTCATAATTATTTATACAAGTAAATGTGCAGTACAATGTACATTAACAATAAGGCTGGTTTATGATTTGCTAACATCATCGCGCTCTTATAAGCATAATATCTGTATTAGCCCATATACGTCTCATTGCAGGGCACGGGCCTACTCTACAATCGTAAGTACGATTGAGAGTGGTTAGGCCATATAGTCCACCACGCTGGCCTAGTGCGGGTTGGCAGACTTACATACCATAGAAATTTATATAAATCGCTATGGTATGCAGGTTTCCTCACGATGTTTTCCTTCACCGTTTTAGTGCGTGGTGATTGACTATCAATACACACATGACTCCGAAAAGTCAGAGGTGTGCCCTGGGATTCGAACCCGCGACCACCGTGAACATGTTGGCAGCCGCTTCTAGCCCGTATACCAACAGGCCACCACGCACGTATAAGCATAATATCATGGAACTAAAAATAAAGGATCCGCTTCCTTGACCCATATAATAAATCGAGAACACCAATAAAAGCTGTTCAATTACGTCTTATATTAACAATAGGCTACCAACTCCATAATCAAGAGCGGTTCTGTTGACTTTATTTGTGTCAAATATCAGTCAATGCAATCATTATCTAGAATCAAGTATTGAACTAAATATATTTGTTTGTTCTACGTGCCTTGTTGCGTGTATAAAGCATTATTTGTTAGCGAATAAAAGTTTGAATTTAAAAAAAAACTTGCATGTTAAAGAAATAGATGTTTTGGTTGTAAATTAAATATATTTTAGCAATGATGTTACGTCACGTGTGATATCGAAGAGACGGCATTGATATTCTAACATTAGACTAAGCTTATCTTTGCATAGTCTGAATCCTATCTTATCATTTTATATGGGGAATTATAGACTCATACCGTTCAACTTATATTTCGACGTTTGTTATACACTGTCTATCGCGTAATCTAAAGGCATTGACAGACTTATCCATAGTCTTAAAACCTATTTTAGTTATTTAACGTTCTGTCTCTTTCGAACAACTTTTGAATTCAGTTTTAGAGAAGAAGACAAAACATTCGATAGTTGAAATAGGTTTTGAAACTCTGAAAGAACTAAGTTTTAAAATATACACAGTTGTTCTAAACGGTAACACGTACTAATCCAGGGGCCCCTAGACAAATGTCACTTGCGAAAATATCAAATGTATGGAAATGATTTTCAGTCACGTTACTTCTGTCATTTCAATACATTTAATCTTTCCACAAGAGTTCTCGCCTACAGAAAAGTGACACTAATTGTCTAGGTACCCGGTAAAGAAGTAGCGGAGTAATCAAACTTCTATTAGAATATAGACGTAGAAGTTTGAGCTGCTGCTAAGCACTAAGTACATACAAGTTGGCAGTGTTGTTCCATCGCTAATCGATCACGTCTCGGACACAAGTGGACTTGAGCCAACATGTTTCCATCCTCGGCATATAAATTTGGTTGCTTTATTGATATTGATTTATACGTATGCATATGTATCGAGATGTAAAACAGATGTCTTAGCTCCTATCAGAAATGGGAATTGTAAATGTTGAGTGAAGAGTAAATAATTCATGCAATTTGCAATTAATCGCACATGTTCCATGATCAAAGTATTTTGACTTTAGAACCAATTTTAGAACCAATGGTCTTAAAAACAGGAAAGTCAAAGACAATATCAAATAGCAAAGGTTGAGTTTGTTTGTTGTTTGTGAGACCGAAAAGTCTCTCGTAGTTCTTGATACCTGCGACACAAGACTCGATCTTAGTGTGTGGTCAGGACTATGTATGTGACTGTTGGGTGTTATTTATTTATTTATTGAGTGTGAAAGTAGACCCTATCACTGGCTAAAATGAATCTCAAGTTAAATGAAAACAGTACATCGATTAAACTAAAATGAATAGAGAAAAAGCTAAATCTCCATGTAGCACAGCACTTCCCTGCAGAGAAACAGCCACTGTCACTGAAGTGGTGAATACAGTAAGACAAACATGCTTGACAAAACAACTAGATTTGTACGCGGGAATACATCTTGAGTGACTGGTTTGAACACTAAACTTACACGCGACGAGTGGACATTTAGTTTTGAATTATAAATATATTATAAGAGAGAGTTCTGGAGACTGCAGAAATCATATTGCATTTGTGTAATTTGCTGGATTATGCTTAGGTTCTGTGGGTTAATTTGTCTTTCGTCAGCAACACAATTCTAAGTCAATAGAGGAAGAGGCTTTTTATTAATAATTTATTTAATCGGTAAGGATATAAATTATCACAATCATCGTTGGCAGATCCAATACCTTTTTTTTACTAGATTACAGTTGTTCAATAATGGAATACCCACATCCCTTTTAATTTCACTTCACGTCATAATTCTAATGAGAAGATAGTTACGCTGTATCAAGCTGGCCCATCTGCACACTGCTCAGTATGACTCTACCCACAGAAATATTATTTCTGTGGCACTACCACCCGTAATAAATAATTTAAAATATATAATAGCTCATATGTGTATCTTCAAAGACATGGCAGAAGTGCTTCTAGCGCCATCAACATTAAGATGTAATAAACCGCAAGACTATTACAGGCTGGGAACAAATTCCAGTTCTTACCATCATACGACATTTCAATACGTCTATGGCATCTAAATGTGTAACATATACGTATAATCTACGTATATAAGCTGCAGATCAAAGTCTATAAATTAAATTGCACTTGCACATCGATAGATGATGACGCTTCATAAATTTTCCGCATCGGAACATCATACAACGTTATTTATAATTTTACGAAGAACATTCGCGTAATACAATCACTGAAACGTAAATGCTCGAATTAGAACATGCACTTTAAAACTGTTACATCTAATTTCGCTGCCTGTGTACTAGTTTCTACAAATAATTACTATAAATGCATCACTTGATAGGCTTCCAATTATTTGAAGTTCTCTATCCTCGTCGAAACTACAGGTGGTAGTTTTCTCATATGTGAGAGGCCGCCTAGTTAGGTACCATCGCATTGACTATTTCTCCGGCCAAATGGCAGTGTAAATGCATGTTGTGTTCAGGTTTAAAGAACATTGTAGCCAGAGTAACTACTGGACATATTGAGACTAATATCCCTCAGGATGGTAAGTAGATTTTAAGCATTGATTTGTAATTCATGGTGTTGTTTCGTTGTACTTCTGTCCAGTCCAGTCGGGATCTTGTTGATACGCACTCGATCCTTTACTGCGCGGCCGTCGCAGCATGTCGAGTGGCTAATGTTCAATTCCCAAAAGAATATAGAGCTACTCGAGGTGTTGTGACTGTGCCTGCCTGGCAGCTTAGGATCGAGGACCGTATCAACAGAGCCCGAACTCTCATCGGCAAGCTAATTTCCTTCTCAGAAGGAAATAGCAGACCAAGGATTATGCGTTTTGTGACGCAGGCTTTCTCGGGGACCAATATAAGTCCTCAGAATTATAGGCTTTGCGTCACAGAACGCATAGATTTCTATAAACAAAAAGTCTATGCGTGGGCAAACCGCATTCGTCGCTACAGGAGGCGATGGGATCGTTTCCAACAGAATCGTATGTTCCAAAGTGACCAAAAGAGGGTTTATAGATGTTGGGAAAATTCTTCTCAAGGTGTGGTGGATGGGCGGCTGCCTGGTGCTCACGAAATGCGTGAGTACTGGACGAATATCTGGTCGTCGCCAGTCTCTCACACTGAAGCCTCCTGGTTTAGTATTGTAAATCGAGCTTGTGAGGCAATACCGGCTATGGAGACCATTTTAATCAGTCTAGAAGATGTGCAAACTGCAATACGACGGACCCAAAACTGGAAGTCACCGGGTCCGGACGGTCTGCACAACTTCTGGTTAAAATGGTTTCCAAGTTCGCATGTTCGATTGGCAGCGCAGTTCCAGGATGCGCTTGAGGCGGAATCCCTCCCAGCATTTATGACAACAGGTGTCACTCACCTCCTCTTTAAGTCCGGTTGTACCACGGAACCAAAGAATTACAGACCCATTACATGCCTTCCAACTATTTATAAAATTTTGACCTCAATAATTAGATCCAACATTACAGTCCACATCACTTCTAACCAAATTCTTTTTCCCGGCCAAACAGGTTGCATGAATGGGTCCCGTGGTACTAAGGAGCTCCTTCTCATTAACATGACCATTTGCCAACAGGCTCGTCACAACCGGAGGAATTTATCAGCTGCCTGGATAGATTATAAAAAGGCCTATGATTCGGTGCCCCATACATGGCTCATGAGGGTGTTGAATTTGTATAAAATTAATACAAATTTGTGCAACTTCCTTGGGTCTTGTATGGGGCAGTGGACCACTGTCCTGAGATATCCAGGTAGTACGGCTCCTCCTGATTGCGATGAGCCGATTAGAATTAAGCGGGGTATATTACAGGGCGACAGTCTGAGTCCACTGTGGTTTTGCATGGCCCTGAATCCCCTCAGCACTCTGTTGTTGGATTCAGGGTTAGGCTACCGTCTGCGGAGAGGGTCTGAGCCTATTTCTCACTTGCTCTACATGGATGACCTCAAGTTATTTGCATCAAAACAAACCGAATTGGTTGAGTTGTTAAAAATAACTGAAAGATTTAGCAACTCAATCAATATGGAGTTTGGTGTAGATAAATGTGCGGTTATCCATGTGAAGCGAGGGGAGGTTGCGGTCTCTGATGACATACAAGTCTCAGAGACTGTAAGACTCAGACATCTCTCTGTGACGGAAACATACAAATATTTGGGTATGCCTGAGGCTCTAGGTATCATGGGTGCAGATGTAAAACAATCGTTGAAAGAGCGTTTCTTCAGCCGCCTGGCAAAAGTACTTAATAGTTTTTTGTCAGGTGGAAACAAGATTCGCGCTTTTAACGGTTGGGTTATGCCTGTACTCATGTACTCTTTTGGCATACTCAAATGGACTCAGACCGAATTGGACGCCCTGGATCGTAAAGTCCGAACTCTCCTGACTGCACATCGTATGCATCATCCACGTTCATCAGTGATGAGATTGTACATCCCGCGGATGTGGGGGCCGAGGCATTCTTAATGCTAAGGACTTGCATAATCGCGAGGTGTGCAATCTCAGGGATTATTTCCTTCACAGTGACGTGGATAATAGGGTTGTAGTTATGGTGGATAAAGGATTTACCCCGCTCTCTTTGGCGATTGAGAACTGGCGAAAACCTCTGGTGATGGGCATTAGGGATCGCGAGGACATATGGAAGAGCAAAGAGCTGCACGGTCGGTTCTATCGAGCCCTTCATGGGCCTGATGTGGACCGACTAGCGTCGGTGTCTTGGCTACGCTTCGGTAACCTCTTTGGGGAAACCGAGGGTTTTGTCTTTGCAATTATGGACGAAGTTATTAAGACGAACAACTATAGGAAATACATCCTGAAGGACGGTACGGTCGACATCTGTCGGGCATGCCACCGTCCTGGCGAGTCTATCAGGCATGTTATCTCCGGTTGTTCGTATCTTGCTAACGGCGAGTATTTGCATAGACATAACCTAGTAGCCAAGATCATACACCAGCAAATTGCCCTTCGATATGGACTTGTGACTAATGGAGTGCCATATTACCAGTATGTGCCCCAACCAGTTCTCGAAAATGGTCATGCAACGCTGTATTGGGATCGATCTATTATCACAGATAGGACTATTCTAGCCAATAAGCCTGATATTGTAATAATAGATCGATTGGCGCGCCGGGCTATACTTGTTGACGTCACCATCCCGCATGACGATAACCTTGTCAAAGCTGAAAAAGACAAAATGTCTAAATATTTAGATTTGGCACACGAGGTTACCGACATGTGGGATGTCGACTCAACAATTATTGTCCCGATTGTCGTTTCTGCTCATGGGTTGATGCCAAAGAGCCTCGACCAACATCTACAGAGGCTCTCAATCGGCTGTTGGGTCAGGAGTCAGATTCAGAAGGCAGTATTGCTTGACACGGCACGTATTGTGAGGCGATTCCTCACTTTGGGCTCCTAACCACCGGTGGCTTGGGTCTCGAGCCTCGCCATCGTTGGATAACTTTTTATATTTTTATATATATTTTGTATACTAATATTATATATATAAAAATGTAAAAAAAAAGAAATTTAAAATAAAGGAAAATAATAATTGAATGTAATCTGACCATTCTGACTGCATCTTCAAATTATATTGACCGTAAAAACACCTCCAAGATTTTAAAGCATTTTTATTTTTGTATTAGCGCGATAAAGAGTTATTTAAAATAATATTATTTAGTTAAATAGAGATTAAGAAATATAAACATATTTATCAAATTGTGTAAACATAAATTATAATTTGTTTTGAGATTATTAGTAAATATTAATTAATGAGTAATTAATTGAAACATAATGTTCATTTAGAAAAATTCGCAAAGCGCGAAATATTTTTTAATTCAACGATTGATGAGACGGGCTTGCCGTTCGCCTGATGGCAAGAGGTAAGCGATACCACCGCTCATGAAGAGTAGGAAAACCAAACAACAAAGCTTGAATTACAAAGCAATGCTTGGCGTTTCACTGCTCTCGCCATCCTGAGACGTAAGATCTCAAGTCCTTTATATGTCCAATAGTTACTCTGGATACAATGTCCTTCAAATCGAAACACAACATATGTACATTTACACTACTGTTTTGCGGGAGAAATAAACATTGCCGTAGTACCTACCCAGGCGGCCTCAAACATATGAGAGACCTACCACCAGTAAAATAAAATAAATATGTTAAAAACCGTATTTATCGTACTTGAAAATTGATATACAAAAAAACCTATATCAATGTACTTGAAACTTACTAAAAATTAAACGTAGAACCCCTGGTTTGTATTCAATGTGATCACTCGCCGAGAACATGATAGCCTTTGTGGCAATTTGTTGTAAACATAGCTGTATTATTGTGATACAATCAGTAATTATTTTATTAATAACCACCAACGTATAATATTCCACAAGGTATCAAGTACATACATTTAAAATATTCTGGGGGTTCACTAATGTGCCTAGATACTCCACAAAATGTTAGATTCGTCTATCGTACGTCGCAACCATCCGAACATTCGAAGTTTGTATCGGTTTTATAGAATAACCTCCCTGCAGATGGAAATGCCTCGCCATGCGTGGTATTAGCAGAACCCAAATTTTCCTACATTTTAGATTACCTACATAATGTCAATCTCTTTGAGATTTGAAATAACATTGGAAAGTCATAATTTTCTGATCTAAAAAGCACTTGCTGTAAATAGCTTGATATACGAATCCAACACATCGGTAACTTCAAACAATCAGTAACTAAAGATGTCATAAACAGTCCGTCACATGTTAATTACATTACCATCACTAGTTCAGTTACTTCAAAACATGTAGTATTAAAAGTTTTGCATTATTATTTGTGCCCGATATGGCGATAGGCTCGCCCCCTATCACATCGTGGGACGTAAAATACAAGGCGAAACGTGTATGTCCCGGTTGTAGTTTTGCATTATAAGTAATATAATACGTAAGGATATTAACAGCCGAAAGAATCAAACGTCACTTTATTCCGAAATACTCTATTTTTAAAGATACATTCATACAAAGCAAAAATTTTCCCGTCTTTCATCATCATTGCACGGACAATAAATAAAATGAACATATTTTTTAAACATACCTATACTACTATTAATTGCTTCTATTTCTTCTAACATATATTTATACTGACGACCTCAATATAGGACAGGGAATATATTGTTACATCTATCATACAAGCACAACTAACAAACAGCAAACACTGTTATGATAGGTCTATTGTTACAGATAATTGCAACAAGCGTACATTAGGTCCCGTATCTAATATCTTTAGACCTAATTAATATTAGAAAGCATTAATAAAACCTAACACAACTCACATTCAATAAATGATAATAATAATGATTGGTATCGATTTCATTTCAATACAGGACATTTAAATGTATTTTTGAATTAATTGCTTTGTAATGGGATTTTTTTATAATCGACATTATTATTTTGTTTCGATTTGTATCAGTGATACGACCGATGTTAGTTCCAGTTATACATAATAGACGTATTAGACATAAATTAATATATTATGTTGCTTATTGTATATGTATACGTATGTTATTAATTTATATATTTAGATTTGTCCTTACTGCGGTCATAACCAAACTTATTATCAAACTATTTTGAATAGGTACACATTGATTTAAATGCATTCTTCAATATCTATTTTTTAATTGCCTTGAATGACGAGACGATCATGCCGTTCGTCTGATGGTAGGCGATACGACCGCTAATGAACAGTATTAAAACCAAATAACACCTTAAATTACAATGTCCTTCAAGCCGAATCATAACAGTGCATTTACACTGCTATTTAGCGGGAGAAATATAAATAGATATGATGAAAACAAAGTACGTGTGCCTTGTTAATTGCAATAACTTCTTTACCGCATACTTACCTCTTGTCGTTCCAAGATAATCAAACAACGAATACTCATACGTAATATGGAATTATGGTACGCCCTTCATAGCTTATTTATTATCAGTCTTTGTTATGACTGAATATGGGTTAGTATTATTATTACTTATACGACAGCCCATTACGTGACCGCGGGGCAGCGATAAGATTTTGTTTTATCTGTTCGCCTCTTGAGACTTGCGCTAACCACTCGAAATACGTGATGTAGATATACAGTCTCAGGGATATTGTAACATAGTAATAAATTCATTTAAAATATATGCAGTTAATTCCAATATTTTAAAAACGTTGGATTTGTTAGTTTACTCCTTCGAAGATGAGCGCATTATATCCTTTTTATTTAAAAATATTCTCATTCATTGTTTCAGATATAAGGTGTTGATCCTAAACAATTTAATTTTTGCTCAAACCAACCTGACGAGGCAATGTTTAATTCATCAATTTCTATACGTGCTTCAGATGTAGGTAAATTACATGTCAATCTTATACATACCGGGTATATCAAGACTGCTACCGAAAACGAAGCCGGGTGGTAGTTTTAGTGACAACAAACACAATGCAACTAAAAATTTCGCTAATAAACGCGACAATTTTTTTTATTATTTATTAAATATTGTCAAGTTTAGGTGGTAAATCCATAGTTTTTGCTAAAATAATAATTTAAAGCCTTGCATACCATAGTGACTTTAAAAATAAAAGGGTGTACACTATTATTTAAGAAAAAACGATGTATTTATCATCCTAATAGGAAGATAAAAAAAAGTACCAAAAAAATTCGTCACAAATTTTTGCACAAAATTTAGTTGCATTGTGTCTGAAGTCACTAAAACTACCACCTAGCTCCGTTTTCGGTAGCAGTCTTGATATACCCTGTATGCTATAGTGTTAATTGGCATTAGATACTAATATCTCACATTTAAGATAAAATTATTTTATATTCTTAAATGGATAACATATTATTATTTAAACACCCTTAAACCATGTTACTTTAAATTTCTTCAATATAATTACGTCGTATAGTAACACTTAGATGCAGTAACACGAGAAAAATATAACATAACAGAAACCTGACCTTATTCATGAACATAAATACAATACAATTCACACGTGTATGACCTTAAAATGTTGTTAATTTTAGAATTCTACGGAACTTCGTTTAAAGTTTAGCTTAACTAGGAAATTGAAGTCTCGGCGACGCGACGAGGGCGAAAATTTCGACATTTACATGGCAACGAGCAGAAATAATATTATCATCATCATCATATCAGCCACAGGAAGTCCACTGCTGAACATAGGCCTCCCCCAATGATCTCCACAATGACCTGTTGGAAGCGGCCTGCATCCAGCGACTTCCTGCGACCTTAGTCAGATCGTCCGTCCACCTTGTAGGCGGGCGTCCGACACTTCGCTTGCCTGTACGTGGCCTCCACTCGAGAACCTTTCGGCCCCAACGGCCATCGGTTCTACGAGTAATGTGCCCGGCCCACTGCCACTTCAACTTGCCAATCCTATGGGCTATGTCGGTAACCTTGGTTCTCCTAAATAAATAGAAATAATATTGCTATCTTTTAATTGACGATATTGTTACAGATATTCGAATTCCCGCCAAACAGCAATGTAAATACACTGTTTTGTTCCGGTTTCAAGTATATCGGAGCCAGAGTGACTACTGGACATATAGAGACATAACATCTCATGCTTAGAACTCATGTCTCAGGATAGCAAGCGCAGTGAAATGCTAAACATTGCTATGTGATTCATGATGTTGTTTGGTATTGCTATTGTCAATGAGTTGTTGATGTTACCATCAGGCGACTGGCATGTTCTCTTACCATTCACTGCAATAAAAAAATATATTTTACTTATTTAATACCTAACTAGAGCACTCTACATTTTATTATAATTAAAACTGGAAATTTAAAATATAAAATACAAAGTAGTATCATTAAGTATTAACGCATTTAAATACTCGTAGAATATATTATGACTTGCTAAATCAAACAGAAAATGCAATTGAATGCACAATGGTCGCAAATACTAGCAACTATAATGAAAGAAAGTAGGTAAAGCATTATTTCCGTTAAAATAATATAATAAACAACCACATTATAATGAATAATGTTATTTAGTTGTGAAGTTGAATAAAGTTCAAAATTAGTATCTATATAAAACAAACAAATTTTCAAACTTTTTAAGTTAAGTTTTGCATCGTCTTCAAACACAGATCACCAAATTATTATGTACTTAATATTCTTTTTACACATGAGGATGATGTAGAAGACACACAAGTAAAATATATGCAAAAACGTAAATAAACTGACGTGACAATGTGCGTGACAAGTAACCGGAGAATGAACCGAAACAGTGTCAAGAACGCTACATGTAAATCAATTTTGCCTTGAGATTCATACCTGGTTGTAAAATATCGAAACTGGCTTAACACCACACTGCGTTCTTTTACACATATATCTATTAAAGTACTTTTGTTAAAGTTTACATACGTGTGTTAACATCAAAGCAACTAATAATAATGAGTCATGTTTTCGCGTCTGTTTGTACTGATTACGTAAACCGATTGCTCTCAGAACTGGTTTGATGACATTGATGTTCGTTCTTCTGTCTTAGGCAATTTAGTGTTTACTTGATTTTGTTCTCAAATACTCTCAAAATCAAAGACCCTTTACTATTTGAAATGTATTCAGAACCTTATCAAAAGGATTTTGAATTTGTTTTATTTAACATACCTATATTTCATAGCTACGGTATATTTAACAGCTATTGTTGATTACTAATGTCAAACAATACCAAGTCCTTTGACTGATAACGCTTTAGATTCATAATTATCAGTAAATATTAACAGTCTTATTTAATCATTATTGCATCAAAAGCAAACAGATACTCTGATTATAATGTGAATGAAACAAAGAAAAGATCCGGTCCAATTCAATAAATTACTTTATAAAGCACTTAAGAGAATGTCACCAGCTAGCCAACATTGCACATGTGACTGCATATAGCAGCCAAGTCTTTCGTAATCTTTTTTGTCTATTTCCTGTGCAGTGCATTTGCGAATAAATATTATCTACTATGCAATGATTTACCCAAATATATTTTAAAACATCCAAAGTAAATGGTAATAACATGTAACTGACCAAGAGCAAGTTCAACGCTGTTATGACAGTCGCTATCCCGGAGTCAGCACGTGTTCCATACCGAATCACTATCACTTTCGATCACTCGTGGTTGGGAGCAGTATGAACGCGCAGTATCTTGGCCGCGCTCGCGGTTTAACAGCGGCGGCCGCGGCGGCGGTGACGGCGCTTGCAACCGAAGGTTTCGACACCAGCGAGAGAGGGAACCAGAATGTTGGTGCTTACGTCTCCTTCCTACTCGTACAGACCGGCTGAGACCGACGCGACATCTGCTGCTGCAAGCGGTTGGCCTTCCACATCTACCATTATTGCTAATAAGCTCGTCTTTTGCAATAACACGCTGTAGTTTCCTCCTTGCGCCATTTCAATCGTTTTTATTTTTGTTTATTTTATGCCTACGCAAGTAGGAAAAAAATAAATAAAGGTGAAGGTCTTGGCTTTAGAGGTAGAAATATACACATAAATTTAATTGTGTGCCTACGTTTTTAATTCTGAAGATTGTAACAAAAATAATAACAAATGTTTTATTTTCTGTTGGCAGCGGCTCACAAATAGACATACTGTTAGCAATAACAATTACATTAATTCCAGAGAATATTATTTACAAGGTATTTAATAAATTACAAATTTTCGAAGAAGCAGCTTTGACATCAGCGCGAGACTATTATGATTCGTAGCTATGAGTCCATTTCAATAATGTTCTAGTATTTACATAATATCGTTTTCATTCGTGCTTAATCATGAATACTCTAACTGAAATTAAAAACAGTTTAATATCTTTTGTTATTATTACATCGAAGTTTGATTTTAATTTATTGCGATTCTATTACGTTCAATAGAAAACCTAAAATAATATTCAAGTTGTTGTTGGTGGTGGTGTTAAAAATCTCGCCTTAATAATAACTCATAAATTACAGACAGATTTCGGTGCAAAAGCATTTCACAATGTTGAAACACGAATCGCAAAAACAGAAATAAAAAACGCTGGAAGACTGCGCAACATGATTCTAGAGATGGGACAGACAAAAAATGCATTAGTCGAACAATAGAGGGACATAAAAATACAGGCTTCATCGTGACTAATCAAACTTTAAAATAATACACTCAAAAAACTTTATGTTTTTGTTAGAACTACTAACAGAGTGACAGCCATTATGTTTTAAAAAGATGTTTTTAATATAAATTGTAACAAAAACAACTTGTGAATTGGATTGTGGGGTTTCAAGTGATATCAATGGTAGCATGGGATTGATCATGTCAGAACGTCTTATACCGAAGACCCATGGATGATAACGAAGAAATAAATCTTACATCATCTTATTGTGTGGATGAAGGCTAGACGCGTTTGTAAAGGAATGGATAGAAGCCAATCTAGCGGCTATTTACCTTTTGGTGGTTATTAGTGTAGGTATTAGAATGAGCACTAACTTTCAGGAATTAACTATCGTATATTTTATAAATTAACACTTAATACATTCACAGACAGGGTAAGATTATAACTATGCGATTCGGAGCGAGATGTGCTCGTCACGAGAGATGGCAGACTGTCTTCTTTCATCCAAATAAACCGACCCTTTTATAGGACTACCCGAATGAGGATCGGTGGGGATAAATCTTCCAGAAAATATATTTAAGCCATAAAATAGGGTCTATCCTTTCAACTAAAAATTAAGGTCGGCCCAAACATCTGGGCTATTGTCCAAACAGAAAGGTTTACCCAAACATGTGTAATATTGTCTAAAAAACATAAATTTGTTGCAAAGGATTACCGCGACTAAAGAACTTAACTATAATAATACAGTTTTATTGCCCCGGCATGAACGGGTCATTACAATTAGGAAACAATAATTTAGAACAGCATCTTTTTAACTAATATTATACAATAAGGTACACAAAAATTCTTACTTAAATAAAACGACTCGCAGATGTTTTTAAATGGTTAAACATCTGCAGTCATATTTTAAAATGAAATGCGTGTTTAAATAATGTTCAAATTACAACTAATAAGCGTGTTATTTTAAAAGCTAAATATAAGTTGGCGTATTGCAACCGCTTTAAAAGCTATATCTAAGTTGGCGTATTGCAACCGCCACAACCTTATAGAGCAAAATTAAATTTCTAATGTCATCTTCGTTCTCAATTAACATCGTGCATAATTTTCAATTAAAATCGACTAGGGTTAGAAAATTGTTAAAACGCAGGGGCTGGTATAGGTCATAAATGAATAAAATGTTGCAATATATTTTGTTTGTATAAAGGTTTCTCTTCATACGGTGCAAGTATTGGTTAATTATAGCTCTTCATATGACAATAAAACTCTATTGCACCTATAAATTGCAATATTTCTCTATCGCCAAACATTTAGTTTACGCTGAATTGCTTAAACGAATTGATTAATTCTTCATCGTTACAGTTACAGTCACGGGTACAATTTCAGTACCTAAACATTGTTGCTTAAATATTTAATTATAATACTATAAATATAATTTATTTTAGATATGTGAACAAGTGCGTGGTGGTCTGTTGGTAAACGGACTAGACGCGACTGCCAACATGTTCACGGTGGTCGCGGGTTCGAATCCCAGGGCACACCTCTGACTTTTCGGAGTCATGTGTGTATTGATAGTCAATCACCACGCACTAAAACGGTGAAGGAAAACATCGTGAGGAAACCTGCATACCATAGGGATTCATAAGAATTTCTATGGTATGTAAGTCCGCCAACCCGCACTAGGCCAGCGTGGTGGACTATATGGCCTAACCACTCTCAATCGTATTCTCGATTGTAGAGGAGGCCCGTGCCCTGCAGTGGGACGTATATGACAATTCCCGTGGTACCCGGCTCATTGCGTAATGGTTGGTAATTGGTATACATTAAAAATACCATAATAGCTGAAGGCATTATCTTAAAAAACCATAATTAACGACACGTGATATGAACAAAATAACTAATCTCTTTTCCTTTACCGGCCTTAGTCATAGAGAGATTATAAAGCAATTTAAGTTATAAAATGATTTGTCGTCTTCGTCGTGTTGTCGTCATACTCACTTCAGAAGTCGTTCGAAAGGGGTTTGCCCCTTTCATTCGATAACAAAAATAGGGTTATGAACGGTCTATGGATAAGGCCGTTTATCTTTACATAAATTATTGCAGGTTCGTAAATGGATTAGTTGGATACACATTACACACAGTAGTAAACTATGCGTCAGACCACTGACCTATGCAATAGATCGGAGATGCCTAGTGTTAGAATACCAAATATAGCCCATACTATAGAATGTCAAGCTCTGGGAGAATATTGTTGAATTAAATACACAAGCACGCAATAGAGGAACAGGTGCAGTTTATTGAAAAGTCTATTATTCCATAAGTATTTTAATTCAAAATTGCTTAATGGTTTGCATTTTTGGCCTTGAAATGGAATTAGCACCACTGAATTTTGTTGCTGTAATAAGTGCCTATTGTTTGATATTACATTAAAGTAAATTACCTGTCTTAATTGTTAAGAGAAACCCTAAGGGTAACTTGAATGTTCTGAGACTAAACAGACTGACGAGTCCATTAAAATCTATTCTTCGGCAAATACTGAAATGGAGTCAGGTCAGACTCAGACTCAGATGAAAATACAGATCTCATTTATTTTTGAAAGCACAACTATCGATATTATAAATGTAGATTACAACATTTTTTGAGACGCGTGATAAATTGTTTTAAGTATTTACATTTTACTGCAATAACGAAAATTTAAATCTGTTGACTCTACAATATTCAGTTTTTGATAAACCATATTTACACATTGATATTATTAAACATGTCATAGCTTGCGTGGATACTGCTTGATGGGACTGTATATCAATTAACAATACTGTTGTGAATACTTTACTATTTCAATTTTCTATTTGCTTTGATAGAATGAACGACTGAATTGCAGTTTACTATGTTCAAAAACCAATTTACTGATATGAAAGCTAATGGCAACTGATAATCAAACCTTTTGCTTGCTTTATAACCTTGCTCGTATGGCGTTACAATTACAATTTAGACCACACCATACCTTGACATGCTTATGTAGTAAGAGCTAGAACTTGGGGGTCACGTCTAGTAAAATGAAAATAATTTGTCGAATATCATAGACCAGATAGCGAGTTGTTACCGTGGTAATTTAGCGTTGGCTAAACTAGGAGTAAGAGCAAGCAGTGTGGATATTGTACACAAAACTAAAGCGGAACATAAATCGCTTAATAAAACCTATTAAAATGATGGAGCTAAGTTCATTCTCGCAAATATTCGTATGACGCACTCCACTTGTATGGAGTAATAGGGTCTATTAGCGTCAGTTTAAATTAGCTTCAGCGTCGTACACATTTGTGACATCTGCCACGAGGAATTGCAGATAGGGGCCAATGACATACGTGTTACAGTTGTTTGTTGTTGGCATTAGGTGAAGTCACGACCGCTTTAGTCAATACTCGAAGATCACTCCCATGGCGTTTTAAAATTGTAAAACCACAGGCGACTGATCGTGTGTAGTATCATGTGTCTGTACATTTCGCGCGTCACTGAACAATGTTATGCGAGAATGGGGAAATCGTCATGTTGTTCATAATTTATTTATTAGACACAAAGTATTTAGACTGCTTAGAAATAAAGGTTAATACTATAAGAATTTCTGGTAATTTTAAAGTTAATAGCAAGGTTTTCAATGTTTACAACAAAACCAACTCGGTTTTCGGTATTAGGTTTGATACAATCTGATTATTGATACAGGAAATACTCCGCGATTTTGAAAGTATTATTTTTATGCAATAGTTATTTCCTACTTACATCATCCACAAGTACTCTTCGTTGGTCTTGCTTGTCTGCCTTTGTAATCCTCCAAACTGTGGACCTGAAAAATAAATCTCGATTGATATTTGATTTTCACTTCTATTTCTGGCAAGTCATGATTCTTATTAGTTCAATCCCGAATCAACTACCTAAATATTATTTCTTAACTTATTTCAATACGAGTATTAGGTATTCAATACAAGTATTAGGTATTCAATACAAGTATTAAGTATTTAATACAATTATTAATATTTATCGGCTCGTTTGCTATACACCACATCTTCACACCGTTTCCGTCATCAACATCTCTCTATGCTCTCTCTATGTTAAGGTTTGCATCAGTGATTATTCTTAAAATTCTTTACCGACCTTTATGTTTCGTGTTGATTTTTGTATAATATGCCATATTTTGTAAACCTAGATTTAAGGTTAATACTTCGAACCCAATATGTGGTATTGTTTTATCTTGAAGCACAAACGATAATCAATCCATCAAATTAACATAACATTATCGGTAATGCGTCATGTACATGCAAAATATGAAAAGAAAGTAAGCAGGTACTATGTAAAGTAATTTATTTTTAACATATTATCAGGTGTTTTATGTTGCCATTCATTGTTGATATATGTTATCTTGTATCTCTTGGACAACGCTGCAGTAGATATCATAGTTATCTTCATTATTTATTTTAAACTCGTAATGTCATGTAATTGTGCTAAAAGGACTTAATTGCTGAATTCTTGGAGAATAAAAAGAAATAGCTCAAATATGGATACATGTCAACAAATGTGAACATCAGGAATACGTACTAAGTAATAGAATACAAAATGTAAATTCAATAAAACAGTCCTTGACTGGGCCCTAACCACAGTCATAGTTAAGTATAATCAAAGATCATTCGAATGAATAAAGCAATTTGCATTGCCTGAGCGATGTTTTCAATATTTTTTTCTTTGTTTATGTTATTGTTAGTCGTGATGACGTCACCGGACACGCAATGGCTATTATTAGCACAATAATATGGCAGTTGTAGTGGCAACCTACTTCATATTTCGCTTCTGTTATGTATGTAATCCTGTGTGTCAAGTGTCCTCTGACATTATCATACCTAATATAGATTTTTCCTTTTTACGAAGACAACTTCTCTGGAATTTCATAATTTTTATTGCCTAGTTCTACTAGAAATACTAGACACCCAAAAATGCTAAACAACTGGCTGTATTATTTTTGTTTGAGACTTGATTTTGATTAGTATAAATGTCATAGAGCATAAAATTAATTATAAAAAACTGTAATAATGAAAATACGACAAGATTTTTCGAGACCAAACATGTATTTGTAGTATTTCTTATAGATTACGAAAATGACTCCACGTTTGATGAGCTAATGAAGTCATGGAAAACGTTGGAAGTATAAGGAAAGGCATCACATTATCCCGTCACGGTCAAGCCCAAAAACAATGCTCAACATAATAAACACAAGGAAATTAATTAAATTAGTGTTAGAACACGGAATGCAGAAAACACAGCTGATAGACGAGGCAGTGAAGCCAGTAGCCTCCGGTAGGTGTGGCACAGTGATCAACGACCGCAGCCATTTAAATGCATGAATATTCTGCTATATGTGAGAGGTAACATTTGCATTCAACAGTTAAAGAAAATTAAAAATGTACGGTGTGTAGATGACCTTAACCACCAGCCGATATGTATACTTGTATTGCTCAGTTAGCTACTGTTTATCAACAACAGTGATATTGATTATCTGATACGTTTCTTGCTAGACAGTGTTGTTATAATGCAATAAAACGACAATTCAATCATTCTAAATGGCATGGATGATGTAGGACATTAAATAATACTTTCAGTCATTATAATTAACCCACATTAGTGGGTAATTAACACAATTGCTAAAACAATTGTCATTTGTTTTTGGGACTCGATAACATTTTGAATGAACGTTATAATTTTTATACACATAGTAAAGCATAAGTCGATAACTTGATCGATATAGGTACAGCATGCGTGGTGCGGGAGCAGACAATTATCCGCACCCGTATTGACTCTGCATACACTAATATAAACAATTCAAGTATGTAGGCTCTATACCATTACTAAATATAAATCCTTGGCAACGTGCATGAGGGCCCAATCGACCAATGTAAATGAACCATAAACCTGTATCACATTCTCGTGTTATCCTTATGTTGTTTGCGCGCAATGTTTCAACGCATAGCAAACTGTTGCTTTTGAGCGTATTGCCGCGTCACACTGAACTAGTGGTATACTGTTGAACGTATTGCCTCCATAAATATTTAACTCCAATTGACTAACAAAACCGGTACCTCACCAAATTTACAATCACTTATATACCGAAGGTTAAGCTACGTGACTCGAGTCAGACAATATCTCGTCCGTGCCACATGGGTGATGTTTTTTTCTGTTTACGCACATCTGAGGCGCAGTCTTTTATTTTCGTATACGCATTATTTTTATCGTCTTCCAGTGTATATCCGTGAAATATTTATAACTCAACTAAAAGCGTGAAGCGCTATGTTGTTTAGTAGTTACTATAATAACCAACACATTTTTGTTAATTTTATTTTTTAGTTATTTATTAAACCAACTTATGTTAGTGAAAACAAATAAAACAACATCTCACCTGATGAAGTTGATGTGTTGGAATTAACGCTGTTTTCACTTTCAGTACGACTTCTCGGACTGAACAAGAGATTCCATGGGTTATAGCTAGTGTTGGGCGCAGTGTTACGGTTTTTCGACGTATCCTTATTGTTAGAATCCATTGTTTTATTCAATTATTATTTAAATTTATTTAAATAAAAAAGCGATCGGAATAGACTCTCGCGCACGCCGGCCGATAATACAATATGATATGACAGAAGAGTACCGGCGAAACTAAACAGTGAGCGCGGCCGCTTGGTGCGTTGTTTTGATCCGAACTCGCACGAAGACTCACGGAAATACCCGATGTAATATTTATGTTATGGCGGACTTTGTTCGCGGTTTGACGTACTACGTAGTTCGTTTTTAATTTTCCTGAACACAAAGCGACCCAAGAATACTTGCCACGTGTAAGAATTGCATAATCGGTTATATTCTCAAGAATCTCTTTAGTGATTCAATTATTTGAATTTGGACGTGATGTTGATAATTATATCAGAATCATAATATTTTAGCAAGTTCTGATATCATTGCAAGTTGTTAGATTAATACATTTTATTTTATTTTACAACTTACAAAAGATTTAATGGGTTCCAATTACAGTAATATTTAATTTAGTGGAGAGTTGCTAATTTCAATTTTCAGTCTTTGATTTGTACTTAAAACTTGAACCGTTAAATATAAAGGACCTCCGATTCATTCCAGCGCAATTCATCAAAAGTCCGTTAACCGTTCCCAGTTTACACTTTATCAACAACAATTAAAATTAATCAATATAGAGGCGGGTCCGACGAACAATTCAAATTGTGGTTTTAATTGACATCGTTTCTTTTATAATGATTATTATTCTGAGAATGGCATCTATAAAATATTAAACAATATTGATGTTAACCTTAAAAAGAATACACATTAAATGAACCAAGAACGAAATACGCGGAATACCTACTCATAAGATGTGGAGATATTTTTCTTTACACTTTTTGTGCGGTTTTCTTAAGTTTATTGTGACAAATCATAAAATCATCGTCTTCAGCCACAGAAAGTTTACTACTAGACATAGGCCTCTTACAAGGGTTACTACAGCTCCCCGGTAATAAGCGGCCTGCATCCAGCGTCTTCTTACTGGACTCACTTTGTTCCATGAAGACGAAATATCGTGAATAGTTTAAAATATGTTTGATTTCATGTCTTTAAAACCGCAGCAGCTATAGCAGCAATATAATATTTTTTACTTTTCACTCCAACTTACAGAACTTGGCCAACTGAAAACTAGTTGACAACTTCTTGAAGTACATGAATAGAACTTTTGCGCTCCTCACTTGAGGTCAATAATCTGATCACGTCCCCACAAAGCGATCTCGAGAATTCAGGGAGCAATCCTGACTACTATTTGAGGAAAACATTTCATTTATAAAAGAAACTAACTTTCAGCACAGAGTTTGTTTTAATTTTCCAAGAAAATGGTTCTCCGCAACCAACGATTAGATATATAAAACACTGTATCTAGTTTCAAATATAGAAGAGTACCTAGCGTGTAGGATAGAATTCAAAACGTAAGGAACGAACAACCCACTTTTTTCCTATGATTTGACAATGGATATGGGAGAAAAGTATGTAGCATAGACCCTGAATCTTTTAATATAGTTTGCAGTCATAGATTTAATGTTTCCCGATTTCTAAAGAAGGCACTCCGTAGGACGTACCCATAAATGTCGTCTATGAAGATTGTGCGTTTCAAAGTGATTCACGTTTTCCGTGATAGTCGACGGCCTTGTCACAAATAATTTACACACGCAGTTAGGGTAGTTTATCGTATCTAGCTTGCCATGTTTCTACATGGAGGAGACGTGTTTATAAAAAAATTCAGAAACTACCCCACTCTTCTAAGACTGCGACAAATTCGATAAAATTATTTGCTGCCATATACAATGTCATGTTCATAGATTAGTATGTTTTACAGATATGGTATAAGGTCACGTTGTACAAACCGCTGTAAAAAAAACGCTTTTTAACTTGATTCGATTAATATTAAATAGAATTTACTATTTTCAAACCGTAATAAAAGTTAGGTAAAAACTTAAAAAGCAATATACCGGGTATCTCAAGACTGCTACCGAAAACGAAGCCGGGTGGTAGTTTTAGTGGCTACAAACACAATGCAATTAAAAATTTCGCATAGAAACGCGACAATTACTTTTTATGATTTTTTAAATATCGTCATTTTTGGGTGGTAAATCCTCAGTTTTTGCTAAAATAATAATTTAAACTCTTTTATACCTTAGAGTATTTATAAATAAAAGGGTATACACTATTATTTTAGGAAAAAAACGTATTTACCACCCAAATATGGCCGTAGAAAAAAAATAACAAAAAAAAAATTGTCGCTTTTTATTGCCACTTTTTCTGTTGCATTGTGTCTGAAGTCGCTTAAACTACCACCCGGCTTCGTTTTCGGTAGCAGTCTTGATATACCCTGTATATTCTATTATCACGACTTTAAAATATTTTGATTACTTTTTGTAACTGAAAATTCGAGCATTCTCCTAACTATAAAGATGTTTATCGAGTTTAAACACATTTAAAGGCTTCAACATCTTCGTGACACCATATTTTTGGACCAAATAAAAAACGCCTTAAAGAGATACAGCTATCATCATTATTATCATTCAATATTACTGTTATTTCTTAGTGATTTGCCTCAGGAGCTATGACCTTAGGTGGAAACTTATATGAATAGCGTTATTTACTAGTTAAACCTGTAAAACGACTGAGCTAGATATGTTTACATTAACACTAAGTATAGTAAACTAACAAAGAACTACATAGGCATTGCACATACGTCTACGGCTTTGTTATTCATTCTATTGCTAATAATACGAAGGCTACATGGTATATAATATTGCTGTTCCCAAGTATCTTTAAATGTAATGGGGTTTGGGGTATTAAAGAAAAAAGAAAAGAAAAACAGATTTATTAGCCACCACAATACAATAGTAAATCTACAACTGAACATAGACATTCTCTAAGAATTTTAAAGTCTATTATTTATAGTACGGAGACATAAATAACGAGGATATTTAAGCCACCTTTTGAAATAAAACAACTTTTTGCTAAAAAGTTATGTAAGTCTCCGTTGATTTCATGCCACGTGGCGTTTAAAAAGCTTGACAGTCGCGTGCGCTACAAAGGCTAAAAGTATCCTTTATAATATATTTAAGAAGTCTTTTTTTTGCCACTGTCGCCTAAACCCGGATTCAAATCAATATCATTCCATCTTATTGCCAGCGGTTCCATTTGTATTACCAAGTTAGTGGGCGACTAGCTGATGGAATGGAAGCTTTTCTATTTTCTCTGCATCAAAACACAAGATTGTATGACCTGATGATGATGATTTTATATTCATTGCATTCTCTTTATTTTTAAATCTATGAATTCTTAAATATCGTATTATTTTTTTTCAAAACAAGCAAATAACACCTTCGAGGTCATTAAATAAATTCAGACAAGGAACGGCTGTGGACTTGACAAGTTTTTTAAATAAATTATTGACAGTTAAGAAGCCGAGGAGTTTACAATCAAAGCATAAACGTAATATCAAAATAGACTTGACATGCACTTTACATATTATAGTCCATCTCACTTAGACTTATGCATAAACCATAAAAATGAAAGTGACACAACACAATTTGTCATTCTTGTCATAGTTCCACATAATTTTGTAGCGTTCATATTGTACGGGCCAAGCACATAGGACGTTCGGTTTGTTTTAAACATAGACGTAGTATCAATGGACTTGACATGCATTTGACATATATAGTCCATCTCACTTAGACTTATGCATAAACCTTAAAAAATGAAAGTGACAAAACATAATTTGCGTTCCTTGTCATAGTTTCACATAATTTTGTAGGGCAACACTGCGTGTACCCAAACAAATAAGACGTGCGGTTTGTTATAAACTTGAATTACTGAGTATTTTACGAATATTTGCGGTCAAAAATGTATGTAAAAGAGTGTTGAAACTGATTATAAGACAAAAGGTATGGTGTGCTGCTTTATTATAGCCGATCTAAACGATAATATGAAAATATAACCTCTCACTGGTAACTGCATTTTATTTAGTATATTGGTAAAAATAAATGTAGACGTTCATTATTACTAACATCTGCAATTAGTATTTCATAGAATACATTGAAAAATAGGATTATATTTGCATAAAAAATAAAAATGCTTTTTTTTTTACTTTATGTCTGTCCCTTACGGTGGAACTCGAATGTCGAGTCCATTTGATACTACGTCCATGGTTTTAAACTTGAATTACTGAGTATTTTACGAATATTTGCGGTCAAAAATATGTGTAAAAGAGTGTTGAAAGTGATTATAAGACAAAAGGTATGGTGCGCTGATTTATTATTGGCTGTAAGAGCCGATCTAAACGATAATATGAAAACATATCTGTCCCTTACGGTGGAACTCGAAAGTCGAGTCCATCAAAGGCAGTAAGACGAGCGCAATCGCCGTCTCTACACAGAAACAAAAAAATAACAATAGACAACGTGTGTTTTGTTTATGTTATATTATGATTTTGTATTGATAAAAAACAGTTTTCTAATTCATTAACTTAACCCATGGCCATTTGTCGGAGAACCGACAACCGTTGGGGTAGACGTGTTCTCGAGTGGAGACCACGCATCGGCAAGCGTAGTGTGGGACGCTCTCCAACGAGGCGGAGTGACTACATCCGAAGGATGGCTTGTAGCGGTTGGATGATGATGGGCTGGAGATCGATCACAGCGGCGTGCCATAGGAGAGGCCTATGTCCAGCAGTGGACGCAAATAGGCTGTTAATGATAATGATGATGAGCCCATGGCCATTGGTTAGATTCTCATTACCGGACAAAATATCATGTATAATACAAATTGAGCTAACTTCGTACTCTGAAGCTATATGAAATAAATAATTATCAAATTAACACAGTTGAAAACCTAATTATAGTACAAATTCAAACTGCAATATCGGTTTGATATTAAAAATAATTTTGACTTTTACTCTCTGACATTGAGAAATTTAATGTCAAAGTGATAAGTCCGGTCATAATTCCATAATAAAATATAATTGCCGAATTAAATTGATCTGGAACCTAAAATTCGTAGGTATTAAAGATAAACAATGAAGATACCGTACGTAGTGTCGCAGAACTGCCGAGAGGCGTACGCCACATCGGTAGTAATGCAAACATCAAACGGCGAGGTTTCTCGAAAGATTGTTGCGGAGGACTTCGAATGGGATGAAGGTTTCACACCAGCACCTCTGACCTACTACGCCGCCCTAGCCCTGTCCAGAATATTCCATAGAATAAACCCTCTTCACAAAATTTTGCAAAAAGATGTCGATATGCTCATGGATCTATATCCAGCAGATGTTCCGCTGAAATTCACTGTACCCCGTATAAAGGTAAATGCAAAAGTACATGTTTACGAGCAATAGTATGAAGTTAAGGCTCGGTTCGACGTCGACTAGATGTTTTTTGTGAATGCCACACTTCCATAATGTCCTGTTTGAATCAAATCTCAGAATAGTATTATTTTGTCTATTGAAATAAAACTATTATTTACGGATTTTATCGCGGATTTGGTTTAATTTTTACATTTTTTGAGTTCTCGACGTTTCGATTACTTTACAGCTTTCGATGTCACGGGGCGGACTGAGGTATTAGTCACCCGCTCAGTGACTGTTACAATTTAACTACCCTTAATTTTGAATTATGAAATTAAAAAGTTAATTTAAATAACTAATCTGTATTCGCGTTCCGATCCACGCAGAAGGAGCTCACTGTGTCTTGAGGTCTGGCAGTTGGTCTTTTGGGTTCCGATTTAATTAAGTGTGGAATTGGATCCCATGCTTGTGCAAGCTTCAAGCCATCTTCCCTATTGAAATTTGGATTGATGTTTTTTAATTTCAATAGCCTATAATAATAATCGCGAGACATCCTGGGCAGGAAACGGTGTTTTTTCGCGAGGACTTGTGGCTGTTCAAAACGAAGGTAATGCTTGGAGCCTTCTTCTATGTGCTCAGCAACTGCAGACTTCGTTGAGCGTCGATGTTTGACATCAGCTATATGTTCTTTTACGCCGGTCCCTATGCTTCTTTTGGTTTGACCAATGTAGGAGAGAACACAGTCGCAGTCTATTTTATATACGCCCGGTTCTTGCAAAGATATATGGCATTTGACAGGTGGTAGAAATTGACTAATCTTCTTGGGCGGCTTGAAGTATGCTTTGATAGAAGCCCGCTTCAGGATATAGCCAATCTTGTCCGTGACACCTTTTATGTATGGCAATACAACCGGGATCCGTTCAACTGTGACTGGTTTCACTCGGTTTCTGTGACGGCGGCGTGGAATTTGGAGCGTGTTGTCTCGCAGTACTTGCTTGACGTGTTGCAGCTCAGTCGCCAGTTGTGTCGAGACACACAATATTTTTATTTCAATATGTAACATTCGCGTAAATCTAAGAAACCATTATTTTGTCTATATTGGAAACGGACCGCCAATACCTCTGATGGTGTGGGTGTTCAAGGATGGAAGTGACTACCTACTTACCTATCTTTGCTCGTTTGTCTCCTATTCCATAAAAAAACTGCCTTGGTTCGTCCAGGCAAATACTATCACGCGTTAGGTTCTTGGGTTCCCAAATTCCGTTTAAATAATAAATAATAATAATAAATAACACCCAACAGTCACATATATAGTCCTGACCCCACACTAAGATCGAGTCTTGTGTCTAGGGTATCAGGAACTACGAGAGACTTTTCGGTATCACTAACACCCAGACCCGGAAGATATATTTGTGGGCCGCACAAACATTATTTCTCTCGGTGCGGTGATCGAACCCGCGGCCTCTCGTTCCACTCGTTTCGATTTTCGCAACAACAAAGACAGCTTTTAAGTAATAAACATTTCGTGAAGATGTATAAACATGAAGAATCAATAAAAACAAAACAAAGTTATCCAAAAGAAATTTAAGGTGGTACACACTTGCAGTGGCGGTACTTCCATACAAGCCCAAAAGCCCGGCTTGCTTTAATTAATACGCATATACTCAATCCTAAAGGCAAATTATTACCATAAATAAAATACATTCGTTTAATGCAAAACGTCTATCATTTTTAAATTTACCGCGCCATAATGGAGCCCCGCGCCTGCGACGGAGCACCCGCGCCCCAGCGCCGCGCCCCGCAGCTCGCCTAAGCGAGCGCTGCGGTCTAAAACTAATATAAAATTACTAGCGGCCCGACCCAGCTTCGCCTGGGTGCATATATTTTTTGATTCCACTCCACACCAAATACATGTTATTTTTCGTATTAATCTCTTGTATACCTAAACTTGACATAGCTATCCTACTGTCTGGCTCAATCCCGTCTCATCCGTCTGTTCAGTCTCTTCCCGATCCGTCCCGTCCTTTCTCTTTTATTATCCATCCCGTCTTATAACGTGCATTTACATTTCGTCCTATCAAATCTGTCGGCTATCCCAGCCCTCTCCCGTACCTTCCACTCTATTATATCCCGTCTCTCCATATACATGTACATACAGGGTATATCAAGACTGCTACCGAAAACGAAGCCGGGTGGTAGTCTAAGCGACTTCAGACACAATGCAACAGAAAAAGTTGCAAAAAAAAGCGACAATTTTTTTTTAGTTATTTTTTTCCTATGGCCATATTTGGGTGGTAAATACATTTTTTCCTAAAATAATAGTGTATACCCTTTTATTTATAAATACTCTAAGGTATAAAAGAGTTTAAATTATTATTTTAGCAAAAACTATGGATTTACCATATTTAAAAATCATAAAAAATAATTGTCGCGTTTCTATGCGAAATTTTTAATTGCATTGTGTTTGTAGCCACTAAAACTACCACCCGGCTTCGTTTTCGGTAGCAGTCTTGAGATACCCGGTATAAAGATTGCCTTATGAAATTTTGACATTAAAAACTTTAGCGTTTTTTATTGTCCATCCTATATTCCGTCCCTTATTTCAGCACCAAAATGCTGTTTTTCCTAATAATATTGCACGCCATTACTTTTTGTTAGTAATAAAGTAATAATAACCATTTAAAAAAAGAAATGGCCAAATTTGTCCAGGCGTTGTTGAGTTATGCGCTTACCAACACATTTTGCGATTCATTTTTATATTATAGAAGAAGATATTATAGTCCACCCTGCTGGCTTAGTGCGGGTTGGCGGATTTTATTTCACGTAGAAATTAATCCGAAAAGTCAGAGGTGTGCCCTGGGATTTGAACCCGTGACCATCGTTAACTTGTTGGCAGTCGCGTCTAGTACGTTACCATATACAAATTAATAAAACCTTCATACTGCCTTACCAGGTGACGTAAGTAAATGAACAAATATTTAAAAATATAAAACTGCATATCGTTTCATTATAATGTCTAGATACGGCATCAACGTACCAATATTTTTTTTATTCTTGAGTCTGAAAACAATACTAATGCGAAATTTAAATATGTCCCCCAGCGCATCTAAAAATATCAATTCAAAAAACAATGTCGTTTATGAAAACGAAAAATTATAATTAGATATATTTTGGTGTACTCCGGCAAAACGCTTCGATAGAGTATACCTTGTTTAAAACTGTTGCAATAATCTCAAAAAACAATGGGCTATTTAAGTAGATATGGACATCGTTTTAATTTACATTTAACAAAATTATGCGCAGGACGCCGTATCTAGATAATATTATATACACGATGTACACATTTTTTGAATTTTGCTCTATTTCGTCAGCCGTCAATAAAAGACAATGGAAAGATAGATCATTTTACGTTGGATGGTAGTTGAAGCTGGACCGTCTTTTACGTCTCCCGTCAAATAAACAAAGATCATCCTATATTGGCTGGACGGATCACGCTTGAACGATACCCAAAAAAAAAAGGTTTTTAGTATCTTCCTCAGAAATTTTCCTATTTTTCTCACCCCTAAAACCTTCCCAGGACTTCCACGAATATTTCAAGACCAAAATCAGCCAAATCAGTCCAGCCGTTCACGCGTGATGCCGTGACAACGCGAAACGGGTTTCATTTTTATATATATAGATTTCATTCAAAATCAACGCTGGTCGACGCGTGACGCAATATCTTAAAAAGATGGAACACACCAAAGATCATCTATCTTTTTCTCTCTCGTGTGCTTTTACCTGGCTTTTGGCGTATATTGCCCTCTCAGTCGCACCTATGGGTGGAATGCTACTACCATGACACTACGTACCTATACATATAGCTATTTTTTTAATGCAATTTGTACCAAGCAAAATGCCCGGCTTCGCGGAGTGAAGTTGTGCACTTGACATGTCATATTATGATCCAAATTTATCGAAAAATATTTATGTTTTGCTACAAGTTATATTGGATAATATATAAAATAAATTTATATTTTTTGAGACCGTATTATGATGTTTTAAATATTTTTATTAATATATAATTAGAATACTTAATTTGGAATTGTCCATTATTTAGGACCTGTGGCTAGCTTCACGCTTATTATTATGTCTCGAGCGGACGAATAACCAGTAACCACTGAACATCTACGTTTAGTTTTCGTTTAATTATAGTATTTTACGTTTATTACGTATAATAATGGGTGAAAAATGTGCCTTGTGATGGTTTGAAGTGTGTGCAAGTGTTGATCGGCGAGGAAAAGGTAAATTCATTACATTTCGAAGACAAACAACTACTCGTATCTGGTCGAAAACCTACGCCTGATTTGTTGTGTATTTCTCGACAGTAGTGAAAACTATAGAATACAATTTTATAGATCAGTGCACATAACTACATAGATTGCTGGATGTTCTCATACTAATAAGTTATACTGTCGGTGTTGTATATTTTTCTCGAACGATGTACTTAAATTTTTGGAATTGTTCCGGCTATGATTTGAATAATTTAACTGGTACTTTTATAGTAATTGACAAAAACATGTGAATGCATTAATATCTCTTCATAATTCCGGTAAACAGCGTATAGAAATGCGTCATATACATAATATGTGATGAGATTTCAAAACATTATGCTCGCGTAGACAGTAATCGTAGTGTTTTTCAGATATTCCTTAGCTTCCTTTCCGGGTTCATGATGAATCAAAAAATCACATGCATACACAAAAACATAACATGAATGTATTAATAATAATTTCTGGCCGCGAAGTTGAACACGGCGCGGCGCCGCGCCGTACTTGTGCTATTGTAGTGCCGTTTATAAATTTACAAAATAATTACAATATAAAGTTACGTATGCATGCCCAAAAGTAATTTAACTTACACATTTGTTTTATTCATCTCTTTAAAACTAATGATGGGCCCTTCAGTATTTTGGCAATATTATATAGATGTCCGAGAAAATCGCGCCATCTATTAGATTTTCTCGAAACAACTTGTTGTAATAGATTTTTTCATAACGGTGATAAAGATAGTTATTATTTTACTGATTTTTATCCTAATCTTATATAAAGATCGTGTGGTAGGTCTAGGACTGCCTCGATGGCGCAAAGTTGAGGTCTCGGATTCGAATCTCGGGTTGTTTTCTAGATATTTTTTTATTTAATTACATCGCATAGGCTCGCCCCCTATCGCATGATGAACAAGTTCTTCCTTCTTAATACCATTTTGCTCCTGAACCAATACATATTCTTACTAAAAAAATATTGGGCTTGCCCTAGTCCACAACCCTAGGCACGCCACTGCACACTTGTAATATCGATAATAAATTCACCCGATAGTCAGGTACCAACACGGTCCTTACCCTACGATAAAATCGCGTCCTGTGTCGTGAGTATCAGAAACTATAATAAACTTTTTCAATATCACAACCATTCAGACCCAAAACAAATACATACCTATGATTCACAGAAACATTTGACTCGGTGCGAAGATTGAACCCGTGGTCCGTCAAACGAAAGATCGTTTCATAGTCGGCGTCCACACAACTATGCGACCGACGCTGTCAAAACTTTGTATTTCATTCATTTTAGGATGAACAATACTGGAAAAGGTCGTATGCCACAAAGTTTCCCTCCAAGAAGGAGATTGGTGTGACTTTTTGGAAAGGCAAATTCCTATCTGCGTGCTTGCAAGATTATCTGGAAAACATAAATCCTGATGTTTTCATAGAAGATGAAGCTGTTGAACTCGCATCTTTGGTTTGAATCTCGATATTATATTCTTTCTATGCTTAGGTACTAGGTACTAAAAGAAAAGAAAACGTGAAAATTATTTACTCAATCATTTTTTACAGTAGAAATCCTTACAACAAGAGTACCTATTATTGGGAATCTATATTTCGTTGTTGCTTCAATACGTTATTGTGAATTCGCCGAATTCGGCTATTTTTGCATAACAATATGGTCAACACTACTTGAAATAAACTGATAGATCGCTATCGCAATTCGCCGTCACAAAACTGGAATACAAATGTCAAGTTACATACAATATTTTTAAAAACCATATTTTTAGAAACTAACAATATAATACTTTTGTTTCTAGGTTAGCCCTTTCATTTATGAATTATCACTGAACCAACTCCAAATTGTACGTCAGCCAACGCCTCCAATTCCATATGAGCATCTTATGGATGATACCTGCACTTACAGCGTACCAAAGCTTTACGATCACATACCACTCGAGCCCGTGCTTGTCAAGCTGTACAATCTCCAAGAAATATCGCTAGTGTTCTGCGTAAACAACGTGGAAGACAATTACTTGCGCAGGTATTTTGAATTCTCAATGGGTGATTGTGAGTCACTCTGCAGGGGGCTCGAGGATCTGCGACACCTTAAAACATTCCGTATCAACCGAAGCAATCTCGACTGTTCCAAAGTAAAACTGATCTTGCAAAATCTCGTGAAGAAACCGAGTATTGAAGAATTAGACTTTAATCATTGCAAGATCGGAGATTACGGCATGAAAGCTCTCGGGGGCTTCATTTTTATTCACAATAACGTGAAAATAGTGAGAATTGCGAACAATCGATTCAAAGAGGTCGGCGTGCAGGGTATCGCTTACGCTTTGCAGATGAAGCCGGCGGCGCCTATTGAACTTTTAGGTACAGCTGCAACACGATATTTTTTCTCTTTTATAAAGCCTATTCATTTGTTATAAAATACCTTTAGATTTCAGTTTGAACCCAATGTCTCTAGAGTGTGCGACGACATTTGCAGCAGCATTCGTACGCTGCAAGGAAAAGCCTCAGACTCTTATTGTGAACTCTTGTGGTTTTCATGGGGCCTCAGCTGAAAAGGTTACTTGTTTACAATAAATTGGTTACGTCACCAAAAACCCTTTATTATCATCATCATTTCTTATCATTTCTAGAAACAAATGGTATCTTAACTGTGTCGAAGGATATTATTATAAATCCTGCAATAATATTGGATTGAGATAAGAACCTTCGTGCGATTATTACGCAAGCCACGTTGATTATTGTAATTACTGAATAATAACTATTCCTTTATCGATCCGTCACGTAGAATGAGTGATTATTCTTGACGTGGGGTCGTATATCTTTGTATTTGTATTGAACTACAAAAATCCTTTTATTTATTGTAGGGTTACCTGTGACTCGTTATTTACGATTTAGATGGCGGGTCTGCTGAGTTTGAATAGAGGGTTGACAAGATTGGACATGGCCGCAAACGATCTGTCTGGTCAAGCGGAGAAAACGCTGATACGCGCGCTCGAGCAGAATAAAAAAGTTTTAAGAGTCGACTTGCGAAGGACCCGTGAGATTGTCAAACAAATATTATCCTTATCTTTTGAATTTATTGTTTTCTTGATTTAAATATATACATTATTAAACACTTCTTTTCCTGTTATTATCAGACCAGAGTCTTAAAATTTCAATTTGTTGCAGACATATCAGAGGAAACACAAGCAAAAGTCGACGAACTGTTGAAGCGCAACAAAAGTCTACTCGGTCAAGAATTGGAACCCAGTGATGAAATACCTCCATTGTACCTTAATGAACCGGAATACCTTATCTGGGAGTACAATCCTAATAATCCAGATTATATTCCTGGACGTTATCCCACGCGGATGCCGGAAGTATAAAAATAGTTGGCAATCTCATTGCTGTCACGTATTCATCATTGATTCCAAACCACAGCTCGGTTTCATTGGTATTGGTAGCTACGTATGCATGTATACATGTATCATATAACCTCAATACGGTGTCACAATAATTTCTCCTATTGTCCGTTTTATTTGATGACTAGTTTCATTTGTATGTTGTGTTTTATTTGTGACCCCGTCTAAAGTTTTCACAAAATTATTAAGATGGATACTTAAAAGTTCAGTGGATACTAGTTAACAAGTCAAGTTTTGGGTCTCAATATATCAAATTTTCTTCGTAGTGGTTCATTAAATTTCTTGACTCTGAATTTCCTTGAAATTAATAAATCGATTAGTAGTCGATGGCAGTTGTAAGTGAATACCATTTATGTAAAATTAGTGATTGATACTTGGCAATTATCTATCAATGTGTAGTTTACCTTGAATTTGTTTCAATATCTCATTCCACTAAATATATAATGCCAGTCAAGGAAGTGATAAGACTTTTGTATAAGATAATATAATGTTTTTTATTAGTCATAGTAGTTTTGTAGTCTAGACTTTTATTTAGTTTCGATGTTATATTTATTTCAGTTTGTATTTTCTTAAAAGTTATGTTACAATTGATTTACTTTTGTTTAGTTTAAATATAAAATGTACGTACAAGCCACAAGGAATACAAGGGTTTGTACTTTCACATCTCTAACAAAACTCTTAAAAAAGTAAAAAGATTCACTAAGTATCTCATATAATTGGTAGTTCTTTCTACGATCTTCTAAACAAAAATAAAATCAGATTGAAGGAAACATGAGTTTGACTCATGGACAATGGACTCGTGGATAGTATTTTTTTCTAAAATATGCCTTCTAAAGTTACCACATTTTTTTTTTGTATTCAGTATCAGCTCATATACGTCCCACTGCAGGGCACGGGCCTACTCTACAATCGAGAATACGATTGAGAGTGGTTAGGCCATATAGTCCACCACGCTGGCCTAGTGCGGGTTGGTGGACTTACATACCATAGAAATTCTTATGAATCCATATGGTATGCAGGTTTCCTCACGATGTTTTCCTTCACCGTTTTAGTGCGTGGTGATTGACTATCAATACACACATGACTCCGAACAGTCAGAGGTGTGCCCTGGGATTCGAACCCGCGACCACCGGTTTTTTTGTATTATAGTCGACCAACGGTTGACCTGATGGTAAGTGATAACCGCCACCCATGCACATCTGCAACAATTTAGGTATAAGTTTCAACGGCCATTTCATATATATTTCACGCCAATTTAATTAGTACACGCCACATCCGTCTACAACAGGTAGGAAGGTATTTTAGTCACCGAATTATAATTAACATTTTGAAATTACTGGTGGTAGGTCTCTCATGTGAGCGACCACCTGGTTGGGTATTACCGTAAAGTCTATTTCTCCCGTCAAACAGTCAAACTGTAAATGCACTGCTGTTTTCTGGTTTGAAGGATATTGCCGCCAGAGTAACTACTGGATATATTGAGATTTAACATCCCATGTCTCAGAATGGCGAGCGCAATGGAATTCCAAGCTTTGTTATTCATGGTATTGTTTGGTTTTGCTTCTGCCCGGCAGCGGTTGTATCGATTACCATCAGGCAAGCTCGCCTCGCCATTCACTGAAATAAAAAAAGGAAACCAATTTAATGAAATAAGTCTCCAGCCATATCCTCTGCTAAAGTTTTATGGAGAGTAACTTTATCTCGACACAATTCATGCTTCCTCAGTATTCGCGATAACCTATATGCCACAATAGAAACATATGGGTCAGCGGAGAATCAATGTCAAGCTGATAATAATTAGGACGCATTGCTCATAAGAGCGACGCAAAGCGCCTATTGTTCTTTTAAAAAATCGATCAAAAAGTTAGCTGACTCGACTATCCGCTGAGACATCGAGAGATCTTGAGTATCCCTTTGTGGCGGCGATATTGTGAGTGGATAGAGACCGGGCTAATGGTGCAATCCGCCTCGGGGGTGTGATGTCGGAAATAGCAACGTTTTTGGTTTTATAAACCATGTAATACGTCAAAGTTTTTAGTGTTGTAAAGTTGTAAAAAATAAATGTTTTGTTTGTTACATTGTAGGTGAATTTCTATGATAAAAAATTAGGATTGAACGGTTGGAGCGACCATTGATGATGATATAATTACCAAAGTATGGGCAAAGTTCGCCGAACTATAGATATTATATATACTATAATATCTATAGTTATCTAAAGCATCAGTACGCCTCACTTCAATTGAAGTGGGACATTGTACTGGTTCAGTACAAAAATGAGGCTACTCTTACAAACTCTTTTTCAAGTCATGTCCCACTCAACACTATTTCCAAGTAAAAATACGATGCGATACCAACATCCATCTGTGTATAGAATTTGTTTAAAAACTTATATTTCACTTTCCAGCTTTACTTAGCCAGTCTACACGCAGAAAATGGCCATGCTGGTGAATTAAAGTCGTCATAACCTTTTGCCATCTTTTATATTATACCGATAACTTCGATCAACAATTACACTGTTGATCGAAGACCGACTTAATTGTAGACAGTTTAAAACCTATTTTATTAATCGAATGTTTTGTCCCTTCCACACGATTTTCTTATTCAGTTTGAGCGAACTGCGAAGTAGACAAAACACAGACCTAATGACTTAGTTCGGTGTTTTGGTGTTCTTTTGACGATAGAAGCAGATATTAAGATCAGCTAGAATAATGAAAGAAAGAAAAAATAATACACCAGTTTAAGTCCGCTTTCATTTAGGAATAGTGACTTAACCCATCTTGCAGATTACGATGAATTGGTGTCTTTTAACAAAATGGCGCCTGTTGAACTCCAATAGCAATGTTACTCATCAACCGATATTGGAATCTCCAGTGAGATAATCTTGTCTGATTGCTGCAAGTTGAATATTTTCCGCTGCTATGGCGATTTATTGAATTTGAACCTATTCATTACGAAGTGCCGGCGTCAATAAATATTTTCATCGAAATATTTACACAGGCTATTTCAGATTTATATATGAAATTCATTGTTTCCGATATTACATAGGCTTTGTGTGTAACAAAGCCGTGGATAAAGAGAAAATTGTTTTTTATTTCATATTTTAACGAGAATACGGAAGTGTAGCTATTCTGTTGAACGATAAAATAGGCATAACTCGATCAATCAAGTATTTTTTGTTTTCTGCATAGGCGCATACAGAAAATGAGCCTGTGATGTCCAAAATAATTCTCTTGATAATAATGAATTTGGGATCAGAATGAAATATTAAAAAAAGGGAATTTGTCATCAGTATCTATTCCGTAGGTACATTGAGAGAGGTTGCTCGCACTAGGCTTGCGTGTAGGACTTTAAGGCCTGTTCATGATAGAAATTACTATTTGGAGTAAAAATAAATTTTGGAGTTAAGAACCACAATATTCGTAGGGAATATTATACAAACGAATAACAGCTATGCTGCTGAAAAGAAATCAGATACTCCAGCCAGGTTATAATAAAAGTTCCCTGGCTAAAAATACTTTGACACTTACGCTACAGCGAATCTAATATTACCAGGTTCTTCGCACCACATATTTTCAAATATAAAAGGATCAGGAGCGAAACTTGAAAAATGTTTTCAATTTCATTTATTTTTATTTCCAAATCTGCATATTATGTGACATATGGCGCGGTCCTATAGCCCGAGGCGAAGCCTATTTGAGTATGGATTGCTAAATTTGGCAGTGGCCGTATATAAAGATAAGAACGAAAAGGTGGGACGAACTTTCACGGTGTGAATTTCACGCAATTTTCCACAGTGCAAATATGTATACTATATCTATGTATTATATAAAAATAGACTATTTTAGAAGACAACTATTTTATAAAGAAGTCTTTACTACTTACTGAAAGAATGTAGGTTCAACGGGTAGCAGCATATTCGTATTTATCCAAAATGAAAGCACCATATATTGTGGTTGGAAATCCGTGACAGCGCACGCAATTTTCTCACAATTTTACTTCGTCTTGCCCGTATAAAAAAGAAAAGGTAATCAAAATATAAGAATTAACAACACCTCTAAAAATGTTTTAAAAAAACTGAATCAAAAAAAAGGACAGGATTTTTTTCAATCTCAATTTTAAAAGACATTCTCAATGTGCATGAAAAATTCAGTTTGGACGGGACAATAAGAGAGGTACGCGGGTCGTGTAATGCGGAACCCGCTGAATTCTTGAATTACATTACAGCAGTCACTAGCTGCAGTATCAACGTATAACAACATTCCCCGGCTTATTACACAAGTCGACTATCTCATATGGAGGTTTTTGGTACACAATACCCTCAAACCGCTCACTTACGAAGCAATATGTAATGGAACCCTAATTTTATTTATTACCGCGCACAGCTTTCGTATTACGTTCGCTTAGGAATGAGCCAACGAATTTAGTGTGATAATTGTACTATACTCCTTTGTGAAGCCTTTTACAAGTCCTATTAAATGTTCTTTCAATCAGGAACTTGCTTGTTTGGTTCAAATAATCTTATTTATCGTATTTACCATAGATTTAGTATAAAACATAGATCGGCAATGTGCAAGAGATAGAATAATTTAACTCATATGTCAAAGCGAGATGCATAATGCGACCATACGTTTACACAGGAGTAGCCTGCAGTGACCCAGAGTCAAAATATGTCAAACTAAGCGAGCAACAAAATTCGCTTATTTTCATAATTTATTTAATTTTACAGTACTTGGTTATATTTATTAAACGTAGTTTATTATAGTGCATTGTGCAGTGCCAAGGTGTGGTTCATGCAGGCGTAAAAATCCGAAATAATTAAAGTTTTCACAGGTGCCGGCCACTTTTGCACAATACTATTTTGTGGCGATATTATAGAATTAAATGGAAATCCGTGTATACATATCGGTAGAAAAGAATATAGTATTTTATTATATAAATACGCTGAAAGCATCCATTGCGTATAAAAAATAATATCAAATACGTGAATTTACAATAATTTCAACAAAAAGTTGCTAGGGATTGACTGACAGGTTCGATCAATAAAAGGTTGTCGATAAAATAGTCGATGACAACACATGTTTCCCTACATTTTTATGGAGCTATAGTATGTTGTGATAGTGTGTATTCTTCTTCTTCTTCTACCTGGCGTTATCCCGGCCATTATTATAGTATTCATTCTACAATATTACTTATTACTTTACTTTTACTCATTTATTTATATTTGTGGAATAATTTAACTTCATGTGTGTGAATTATGAATTAAGAACCTGTTTCAATCTCTGCCAAGAGGCTGTCAATTTATAATAGTAAAACAAGAACATATTAGATATTATTATAAAATATGCGATACTTCTATGCACAGTATCATCGTCCAAGCCTTGAAGCAACATTATTCATCTATCATAACATTAGGTATAGGTTTAAAATTAATAATTCTCATAGGGATAACATTACTTTATGTGACGTGATCGAGAAAAGCTTCATAGTTTATTAAACTGTCTCTTTCTTCAGCCACAGGAATGCGACTAATGAACATAGGCCTTCCACAAGAATGTCTACATAAGTTTGTTGTAAGCTGCCTGCATCCAACGACTTTCTACAAGCTCCTCCGTACACCTCCGACGTGGCCTAGCAGGCGTCCAACACTTCCCAATGTGTTAAAAGTCAATTAATTGACTTAAATAAGCACATTTTTTTAACTCTAGTACACATATAGTAAAAATGTGTTTCTTACACTTACGAGAATGTTACTCATTGAAAAAAACGAATAATCACGAATTTTGTTGCAGACTGAGTCCACCTTGTGACTACGAAAGCTGTAAAGTAATCGAAACTTCGCGACAGGAAATTAAAAATGAAAAAAATAAACCGAAAACGTAAATTATAGTTTTATTTTATAAAAGTGTTTTTTGTTCTCAGTTTAATTAGGTGTATGTACTATGTATACATCACAATGAAAAAATAATTTTGTTCAGGTGAACATAAAGACCCATACAAAACATTTCAAACAAAATGTTTTCAAATAATATGACAATTTATCTTTATTTATTTTTGTGTTTATCAATCTGTATTGAAATAAACACATCAATATGTTTCTGTTAATATATAATAAAATGTCGCATATATCCATAACATTTTATTTCACAACTACAGGCCGAGTTACATCGATATCGATATGATGGTATCGAAAGTGCATGGTACACCACTATATGTCAAGCACACATGTAAACTTCACGCACACAATCGTAAATCAGTTTTGGTCGCGCTCAAAATGACACATTGCCGATCTATGTTCTGTACTACATCTATGGTATTTACCCTTTATTAACATACACGTGATCGTAGAGAAATGTTTTATGCAAATAGAGATTTGGAAGAGGCCTTTCTGTAGATCTTTACATCTGCAGTAGCTGCACCAAAGGTTTTCAAAACAACCTGACGTATAAGCCTGTCCTGTATTTTCTTCGATGACTGAGATTGTCAGAGACCTTACAGCTGCCTTACTGGTGGTAGATCTCTCAAATGTGAGAGTCCATCTGGGTAGTTATCTCGGCAATGTCTACTCGTATTTCTCCCGCCAATCAGTAGTGTAAATGAGCTGTGGTGTTCCGGTTTAAAGGACATTGTAGCCAGAGTAACTATTGGAAATAATGAGACTAACGGCCGCACTCAGAGACGTTTAATGTCAATTAAATCGTTCCTTAGTAAAGATTTTGTTTGCAAAATCTACACTAAGCAAAGATATACATACATAAACTCATGCCTTTTTCCCAGAAGGGGTAGGCAGAGGTGCCAGGGCACCCACATTTTGCCTTGTATGTTCCGTCCCACGATGTGATAGGTGACGAGCCTATTGCCATATCGGGCACAAATTCCTAACTGGGCTGATAATGAATGGAAAAATCTCATATCAATTTGCCCAACCCGGGATTCGAACCCGAGACCTCAGCTTTGTTACCGTACCGTAGTACAACTACGCCATTGAGGCAAAAATTTAATTGCATTAAATGATTCTGAGTACGGCCATTAGCATTTTATCCCTCGGGATGGCGGTTAGAATGCCAAGCACAGATTTGTAATGAATGGTGTAGTTTAGTTTTGCTACTGTACCTGAGCGAACATATCGCTTAATAGCATGCCCGTCTCGCCATTTTTTGCAATAAAAAAAACTGTCGGAAACTGCATCTGGATCTGGATCTTCTTATCTTTGAAAATTATAATAATCAAAAACCGTAATACTGACTGACTGACAATTGTAGTTTTGCAAGCACAAATGTATATAATAATATGTGAATAGCGGACGCTCATTCACCTAACCGAATTTCATATGATAGTATAAAAGTCAAACTCAATTTGAATTACATACCTGAGAATGTTGTCTTGGAGGTTTCACTGATACCAATAACACAGGTTCTCCTAGCACAGGTATCAGTAGATCACTTTTTTGTTGAGATAAATGTAATTGATTTAGGCTGAATTATTATCCTTGCTCCCTTAAAATGTATCTTCTTCATGTTCTCTATGTTTGTCTAGTTTTGGTGTAAATAAACATTTTTTTTTCTTCTTGCACTTTTCTAACCATCAGAAACTTTTTTTTACAATAGGTCCGGCAGCATGTCACCTGATTGTAAGTGATCATTACCGCCCATGAACACCCACTAGGCTTGGATCATAGATTTGTCGCCCACCATACACATATAATGGGGAGGGGAGCGGAAAAGAAAAACGATGGAAAGTGGGAAAAGATATTAGGTCATTGTACTTATACACTTCGTTAGACCGGGGTGAAAAATAGGAAAATGACGTAAAAATAATAATAATAATAAAGCCTTATTTATTTCCTTAATATAAAAAAATACATTTTTCTTACATACACAATTACTTTTACTAACATATTATATTGTACTCTGACAATAGTAATTATGTTTCAAAGGGTTAGTAGTTAAGTTAGTTTGTTAGTTGAGTTACTTGATTAGTGCTCATACCTTAGTTAATTAGTATTAATTTAATAGTTAGTAATAGTTTAGTTAATTTACAGTTTTGTTTTTTTTTCTTTATTGTAAATATGTGTTCTATATTATAATGTTTTATTTCTTTATTAAGGACCTCTCCTTAGAAAGTAAAGGCCTCCTCCATTTTGCTCCACCTCAATCTGTCTTTAGCCTTTTCTATCCAGTTTTTTCCTGCAGTATTGATAATTTCATCGATCCATCTCTCTACTGGTCTTCCCCTGGTTCTTCTGCCAAATGGTCCATTCCATGTGGTTATCTTTTTTGCCCACTTGTTATCACTCATACGTGCAACATGGTCGGCCCACTTCCACTTAAGTTTTTTACAATGCAGTAATGCATCAATTAATTTTGTTGTTTTTCTTATATCTTTACTTTTCTTTTTATGTTTCAACTTTAAGTTCAGGATGCTCCGTTCCATGCTTCTCTGCGTTGTTAATATTTGAGGAAAATGACGTATTTCATACTATTATATCAATGTCATACTTATCGGTGCAGCAAAGCGTGGAATATGCACGGGTAGCGGTTCGGGACGGTTTCCATGCCGATTGCTCGCTGGACGATCGCCAGTGACGTAATTTGATGATAGTTTTCTATTCATGGTTTATAAATTATAGCTTATAATAATCATCGGTTGGCAAATGAAGCCAAAGATAAAATCCATTTTAGTTATTTTGTGCCTTTCGCACGAACTTTGAATACAGTTTGAGCGAAGAACACAAATAGTTTACAATGTTATTTTATGATGTGGAAAAGTCTTGATTCCGGAAGTTATAAATGTAAAATATTAAGTCTAGTCTTTTAAAAACTTAAAGTCCAAAATACACCAGTTCGAATTCACACATTTCGTTACAATATTTAAATACTTGCTATAGCCATGGGATAAAGATAAATCTCGATTTAAGACCAAGAATGGAGAGTCTCAGTAGAACACAATTGAGTTACAATCATCTCATCTTGAATAAAAGTATAAAGGCAGGCAAAATTGTAGACTCGGTTAGCGGAGTTGAATAATGCTGGCATGTAATTAAAGAAAATTGTAAATACAGAAATGAAGTAAAACTGCGTTAAAAGCTATAAAAAACTGAAAAAAAAAATCGTGTACTTAAAATGATATAAATGGCAAGAAATATGAAAAACAGGTATGAACATTGTTTACATTATGACGTGTGCTTTAATTCACGTATTAAAAAATACATAGCTCTGTAGCTATTATAACACGAAATATTACGTGAAGGCCTTCAAGCTAATACTTTAATATTTCGTAATTTTAGACGAGACTGACCTCGTGTTAAGAATAAAGCTATGTTTTTATCCCCTCGTTGCCACGTAATAAATTTCTGTATCATTATGAGCAAACCGTGGAAGTGGGTGTGCTATTTACAAGACAAAGGAGCGTTTTATTCTTATTACTGATTGAATAGATTACGAGTACTGCGTGAAATAGTTCGGATATTATTCTTACGGGATGTTAACATCGGGCGATACAAGGATGGATGATAAACATTATATTACTTTATACTTCCCTTATTGTATTTGTAGCTTGTTTATACTTACGGAAAATACAGGGTACATCAAGACTGCTACCGAAAACGAAGCCGGGTGGTAGTTTAAGCGACTTCAGACACAATGCAACAGAAAATGTTGCAAAAAAAAAAGCGACAATTTTTTTTTTCCTATGACCATATTTTGGTGGTAAATACATTTTTTGCTAAAATAATAGTGTATACCCTTTTTTTTATAAAAAATCTAAGATATAAAAAAGTTTAAATTATTATTTTAGCAAAATCTATGGATTTACCACCCAAAAATGACGATATTTAAAAAATCATAAAAAATAATTGTCGTGTTTCTTTGCGAAATTTTTAGTTGCATTGTGTTTATAGTCACTAAAACTACCACCCGGCTTCGTTTTCGGTAGCAGTCTTGAGATACCCAGTAAATTTAATTATTTAGTTTTATACTTCTTATGTTTGGCGACACTATTATTAAATATTTTATTATTGGGTTTAGACTTCAACATCTCTGAAAGAAAGAAAACTAAAGTTTGAGTAATTGTAATACATGGTAAGCACTTGTTTTTTATGTACGTAAAGTGGAAAGATAAATCATAAGCTCTATAAACACCCAAGAAATTGTAGCAAAATGAACAGTAACAATATTTTATACTAAGTGTATTACGTATCTAACACCTTTAATTTATTGTATCGCGTATGAATATACCCGTAGGTCAAGTTTCAAGTACTTAAATAATTAAAATATCAATTTTTACTTTGTCATCCAAAAGAAATAACAACTTTTGAGTTATAAAATTAGTGTACATCTATGGAGATTTTATCACTAATGCCCTCTAATGCCGATAGCGATTATACACAAAAAATCCTGTTGTTTTCCTGTGGTTAATATTAGAGGTTAAACAATCATCAAATTATAAGAATTAATTAACTATTCATAACTTTTACTTATTGAATCAGAATGCGCAGTGAGCAGTTATCATTAATTTAGACAACCTTTTCCCTGTTAATCTAGTGGCATGGGAAAAAAAGATAAGATATATTTTTAATAAAACACCATGATACGGAAGCCCCGAGAGGCAAAGGTCATACCGATGAGGTATTGTAGTTTCAATTGTTCAGCCTATTGTTACCTGTCTCTATTGAAAGATGTGTGGTATAAAAATGCAACTGCATTTTATAATTTTTCATAGCTCATTTCATTGAAATAGAAATTTAGAAATGGAAATAGTGACTTATTGTGTTACCCTTATTACTTTATATGGAATTAGTATAAAGCTGTTAATATTTTACGATTTTTCACTACTAGTGAGTCTAGTTTTATAATGCAAGCGCCAAGCAGGGTCTCAAACGCTTCTCACTATGGGAGTCCGGTTTAAAAGGACTATTATAGTATTGTTGGAGGGGTGTTACCATAATTAAACTCAAGTCTTGAAAAAACATTTCGAGAACTTCATATAATCGGTAATTATCCCTGATAGCGTGTGTAATTCTATAGTAGCACATAATTTTAGCATTAGCTTTAAACAAAAACTTTCTTACCACGAATTCAATATGTTACTTTAACCGTCGTTGTTTTAATTATAATAAAATTTCAATTTGGTTCGTCGTTGTTTCAATTATAATAACATTTCAATATACCTAAACAACAGCATTTCATTTCGATGGCCTAAAAATTTTCAAAAATATTTTAACTAGAACATTTTTTGAAGTCGAGCGTCTAATGCGTATCGTTAGTGTCCGAGGCCGCAGTTACCTAATGACGCTTACTTTATTTACCATAGTAATGTACCGTAGCCTATTCATTTTATGGGCCGCTTTTAGAATATTCACAATGATAGTCAACGTGAGACATCCCAGACGTAATAAACGAAACGCAACTATGTTATCTTTACAAGACTTACTGTGGAATGAAAACCGTGTTATTTACTTTATTGCGATAACCAAATTGTAGGTGTGAGTAAGACACAGTCTGTAGTTGGAAAACGCTCTCGCTTATGAATTATTGATGCGATATGGGCCTCCATATCGCATCAATAATAATATCGCAATTCGCACATGGCTTAGTTTTAATCTAAGTCCATCTGCTCTACAAAGAATAAATATGAAGTATGACCACCGGTTAAAATATTAGAAATATTAATATCATTTGTAACATTGAGAGAAGGCATGAACCCTTAGAAGTTGTCTGTGATCATGAGTTTGATTCATATTCAAACAGTATTTTACACTTTGTATAATGCAAGCACCTCATTCAGCATTATGTAAAAGTTTTCCGCCTCTGTAACTGTCCTTTGTAGATATAATTAATCTTCTTCTACCTGGCGTTATCCACGTGCCACGGTCCGCCTTCCAGCCAATTTTTCTAAATTTCGCCCGATCTTTGGCATCCTCAATAGTAAGGCGATTGACCCTCATATCTTCCTTGACAACATCTAGCCAGCGATTCTTTGGTCTACCCCTCAGTTGAGGTCCGGGAATATTGAGGCTCAGGCCCATATTAACGACTTACTCCTGTGGTATCCTTAGGACGTTACTATACCATCTCAAGCGGGATTCTTGGAGTGTATCTGCCACATCGCGGACACCAAGACTGATACGGATGTGCTCGTTACGGATTCTGTCCAAACGCGTAACGTTGCACATGCACCGCAGCATCTTCATCTCCGCGATGTGGACCTCCTGGACGTGCCGCTTGAGGGCAGGCCACGTCTCAGAACTATACAGGAGCCCAGGCCGCACAATGCTTTTATTGATGAGGCCTTTGAGCCTTATCGGCATCTTGCGGTCGCAGAGTTTGCCTGAGACTTCCTTCCACTTACACCAAACAGCGCCTATCAGGCTTTGACGTCAAGGTCGATGTCACCGGACTCATGCTGTACGGACTCAAGGTACTTGAACTTATCCGTCTTCACGGCAAGTTCGTTCCCTACCTCGATGCTTTAGGGCTCCGTAATCCCGCAAGCCATGTACTTGGTCTTCGCCACATTTCAGACCACCACTCTCAAGCGTCTCCTTCCACCGATTGACCTTGCGCTTCAAAAGTCGCCAGTCCTTTTCCACCAGTGCAATGTCATCGGCATTCCTCAACAACTAGGACGCAGGGTCCTGGATGTGAGACATCATGGCGTCGAGCACAACACTGAAGAGGAATGGACTCAGCGCCGAGCCTTGGTGCACACCGACATCAATCGGGACAGGATTCGTATCGCCAATGACGGTCCGAACGAAGGACTCGGATCGGGGGTACATGTCTCTGATAATATCCACATAGACTTCCGGTATCCCTTTCACCCTCATCGCCCAACAGATTACCTGTCGTGGCATACAGTCGAAGGCCTTCTGCAGGTCCAAGAAAGCCACGTGCAGTGGAAGGACCATTAATTCAACAAAGTATTTTCATAATACATATTTTCATACCTTTGCCTCGAATCTTGCCTTTTAACGAATTATACAGATGATAAGATACTATGGTTGCTTTTACTCTCCTTCTCTCTTAACGTACTATAAGGTAATTTAAGTCAAGTCAGGGTCATAATATATTTTTGGTGGTTATAAGTGTAGGTATTAGAATAAGCACTCACTTCCAGGAACTAACTATTGTATATTTTGTAAATTAACACTTAATACATTCACAGACAGAGTAAAATTATAATTATGCGACTCGGAGCGAGATGTGCTCGTGACGAGAGATGGCAGACTATCTTCTTTCATCCAAATAAACCGACCCTTTTATAGGACTACCCGAATGAGGATCGGTGGGGATAAATCTTCCAGAAAATATATTTAAGCCATAAAATAGGGTCTATCCTTTCAACTAAAAATTAAGGTCGGCCCAAACATCTGGGCTATTGTCCAAACCGAAAGGTTTACAAAACATGCGTACTATTGTCTAAAAAACATAAATTTGTTGCAAAGGATTGCCGCCACTAAAGAACTTAACTATAATAATACAGTTTTATTGCCCCGGTATGAACGGGCCATTACAATTAGGAAACAATAATTTAGCACATCTTTTTAACTAATATTATACAATAAGATACACAAAAATTCTTACTGTAATAAAACGACTCGCAGATGTTTTATGGTCTAACATCTGCAGTCATATCTTAAAATGAAATGCGTGTTTAAATAATGTTAAAATTACAAATAATAAGCGTGTTAATTTATAAGCTAAATATAAGTTGGCGTATTGCTACCGCCACATATTTCTATGCACGTTATCGATTTTAATTTTGACTTTTAATAGTTAAATTTTTCCAGATTATTACCATTTTTTAGTAATATTTTCTAATACTACACTACCCACGTTTCCACACTTTTATCGAGAAGTTATTTCAAAAGTTATAAAACAATCGCACAAACATTAAAACTTCAAATGAAATCACTTTGTTTCATAAATTAACTACCCAAATACAGAAACAGTAGAACTAATATATCATGCTCTCATTCTCAGCAGCAAAGCTGTAACTGTTTAGTGATAAGGTTTCTAGCCTTCGCGACTTATTTATTCATCACCACACTTCGCACCCCGCAAGGGTCCGCGATAATCTCTATATAAATGATTTTTCGTTAAATATTTCATGAAAGCAAACCACATGCTCCATTACCTAATTAAGACCGAAGCTACTGAAGTCAACCACATGAATGACTTGTCTTGTATTTGAATGAATGAAGCATTTCTTAATCTCTAAATTACAGAAATACAATAATATTTTGTACGAGTTATTTGGATGGATGAATGGATTTACACAAATTGTGGGAAGGATTACGCCTGCTGTGCACTTATAATATTAGTATCGTTTGCAGATACGGTTTTTCCTTTTAAGTCATTCAACATTCACAATTTTTTTAATTAAAAGACATCAATCTCAATACATAAATAAAATGAGCAGCCATGTAGATATTTAAATTGACCCAAGGAATTTAGGGGAAATGCAGCGTATCAACGAACAAAGCGGGACCTTGCAATTGTCCCGTCCTTTAGTGACGTGTACAAAGATAATATCGATAATATTTTTTCGTATACCTCTGGGAGCAATACAGAAATATTCAACTATAGTAATAAGTACGGATCACAAAATTAAACGGTGGAGGTTACTTCGGCTTAACCCTATTTGTATTTGTAAGCGAGATTGGTCTCAGGACGCACATAGTATAAGGGTTCTTAACGCCCGTTTATAATGTTTGTTTTTAAACGGGCCGTATTATTTTACAGATTAGTAGATTAGCCTCGCGGTGTAATGTTATGGGATTTAGGACATCATTATTAAGGGGGGAAGTCCATGTAAAATTTTAAAAAATCTTTTTTTTTTTCATTAATCTGAAAATATGGTATATTGAACTATGGTAAATTGTTTCCGTAGTAATACCATAGTCATTTACTTTTGGTAGGCCTCTCATATGTGCGAGGCCGCCTGGGTATGTACCACCGCAATGTCTATTTCTCCCGCCAAACAACAGTGTAGATGCACTGTTGTGTTTCGGTTTGAAGGACATTGTAGTCAGAGTAACTACTGGACATATTGAAACTTTAACATCTTATGTCTCAGGATTGCGAGCGCAGTGAAATATCAAAAATTGCTTTGTAATTCAAGGTTTTTGGTTTTGCTATTGTTTATGAGCGGTCGTATCGCTTACCATCAGGCAAAAAATATATATTTAATATTAAATTTTACAATAAATAAATTGATTTCGGGTGTCTAAGATATACTTCATGTTTAAGATAGAAATCGTAGTCTATTTTTATATGTGGATTTCTCTAATGATTTTCTTTAATTTTAGATGAATATAATTTAGACAACTGACTTTTAATAATTGGTGATGCAACATAAAAAACATTCACTATAATTCTAACCAATTACCATAAAAGTAAGATATATGCATAATTATCCACACTGTACATCATTATGCAACTTCTGTCCCGAGGCGGCATTGACCTCGTGCATCGAGCCCGTGTTTTCCACGTCGAATGCCACCTACTATTGTCTGGGCTGAAGACTACTCGACATCTCACGTCACATTCCCCTGTTTTATACATCAGCGAAATTATCCATACGCTCTTCGGAACGATTAGCGCAGACATGACAATGGCGCAGTTTTACGCTCCGCAGATTTACGTATATTAAGACCGTGGCTTCTCGCAGTTTACAGTTTACATTCTCCATATACTTATAAGTATAAAATGTACTGTGTATTGCATTTATATTATACTGTATGTGGGTCGCGTACCTTAAAATGTTTTGTTTTGTCAAGATGTTTTATTTGTTTCATGTGCTATATCTCTTGATATTGTAAGTATTGCTATTTATGTTCTTAATTACCACTCAATTATGTTTTATGTTAGTTCGTTGATTTAATATCGAGACTAATGTGGGTGACTTAAATCACCACCATATTTATACACACAACACAAAATATATAAACACATTACCTACACAACATATAATTATTTATCTACATAAAAATAAATTCTTAAACACACGGACAAACAATTTGATATTAAAAACATTATTTTATAAAGATGCGCTCTCCTAACTCTTTAAGTCACTAGCAGTTCCGAGATCGCTCGCTTTTGTTTTTAAAAATCAACTGTCAGTTGTGTCACATAAATTTTGGGTCGGTTTTTGGTATCGACGAGCTGGTAGTGCACGTCTCCATAGCTGATCGATTGTGATCTAACCACTGGACGCAATACTTCTACTGCCTAACTTGTTTCACTCGCTCACGTGTGCACCCGCTCTTAGAATTGATAATTTTGAATTCTTAAAACCTACTCTTCCATCCCTAAAAACTTCGTCAATGGCAGATGAGCAAACCGTGCCTTATCATTGGGAATAGAAGAAAAAAAACGTCCGCGAGCCCTCGGACAACCAGCGACACACCCACGTCCGCCTGAGCAACTTATAGTTTGTTGTCACCTTGAGTGAGCGTCATTTCAACGGTTAGGACAGCTGGTGAGTGACTATGTATAGTAAGAGAGTAGCAGGAGCGTAACACGCAAAAAACCATTCCCACCGCAGCAGGAGCGTAAGAAGCGCTCAAGCATCGGCCAAGCGATTCCAAAACGTTCTTTTCTCTTTTGGGAGTACATGCGACACCTAAAATGTCTGAAAATATTTTTTTTGCAATCCTGCCAAAAATACGAATGGTTGAAAAAAAATTCATTCGGATTGCTATAATACAGGTCGGCTAAATTTGTTGACATTTTCAAAAATTCGCAAAATGTCTGAAAATCAACTTATTCGTCATAAAATTATAAAATCTATGTACATTTCCAATATCAGACGTATTGCTATGATACCGACTGCCTTTTTTTTTTGAACGCAGTAGAAATAGCCTCACATGCAATTGCTACACTTTTGACCGTTACTACCTACCTAGTTGGGTTCAGAATTTTGCTGAGAAAAATAATCTTTTTGTGTTTAGTTCGTGAAAAATAAAAATTTAAACAATGCGAAATTATTCAGAAACTCTCGTACAGAACATTTTTTTTTTTCACCAACTTATCGTACATATTTTTTTATAGCAATTGCATATTATAATAGAAAAACATCTTATCAATTAATTACCATTTTTATATTTCAAGAAAATTATTTTTCATGTTTTCTACAAATATTTTAAAAACCACTATAAAACACGCTGTCCGACCTGCATCTAATCAGACCGCCGCAAGGCCTTCTAGAGGGAGGACGTATCGCTCGTCGCTCCGGCCTGGCTGCAGTCGATTTCTGTAGTGCGTAGTAAAAGTAGCCACGCGCGGACTGCGATTGCCACATCTTAGTACTTTGGTAGTAAAATATTTAGTTTTTTTTATTACCTACAATGATTTTGTAGTGAGTATAAATTATGTTTCAGATAATATAATGGAATGTAATTCCGAGGCTAAATTATGTTATGTATTGTAATATAAAATTAAATATATTTCGTAATTATAAGGGGTTGTAGGGCCCCTAACTCTATTCATGTGTTCGAACACGAAATGATTATTAAAACGTCCGTAGTGTCTACTGATTGAACACTGATTTGAAAGCAACTTAACAATGTAATAATAACGAAAATATGATTAGTATCTAAATTTGTATTGTTCATTGCTTGCACAGTAATATTTGTCTACTTATAATGCAAATAAAATATTTTTATGATATGATATTACCAAAATATAAATCATAAGTTACATTTCAATTGAATATTAGAATTTTGAAGCGCACGGATCAAAGTTGGTTGAGCTGACGCGGCAGCTCTACGCACACAGCTTTGGTCCCTTATGTGTGTGCCTTAACGAAGAAATACCTATAGTTGACTTTGCGCGCAAGGTGTAAACGCTCAAGGTGTAAATCTATTTAAAATAGCTCTCCGATTACGTTAGTCAGATAGTATGCAAATCTGGATTAGGATTTATGCTTTGTAAGGTTTCTTCCCGGAGTGAGATAAGTAAATAAGTACTAAGTAGCACTGTTAAAATCAAGTTACAAAAACTAATTTACATTTTATATTTAGATTTGAATAATAAAATACGTGTTATGTAAAATGTTATTCATTGCATTGTTAAAAAGCTGTAAATTATTGCTATCCAAGACGTTAAACAATTTTGGAGTAATTTCAAGTACAATACAATAAAATAAGTATAATATTAGTTGGAAGTATATTAAAAGAAGTTCTGGCAATGGAAAATTGCTATTGAAATAATTTTGACGTATGATATGTATTTATTATTCTGCCTGGTCTTGTTCCACGTTCACACGAGGTCAGATCACTCAGAGCCCTGGCACAACATGTTTTGTCTTATGCTTAGATAACCGGTAAGGATAAATCTAAGGCAGCAGCCATAGATTTATCAACGATTTTGGGAGTAGGTTAAAGACTTTAGTCTGCCCCGTTTACCTTTTTTTATTATTGCAATCATTAGGTAGACGAGCAAGCCGTTCGCCTGATGGTAAGCGATACGACCGCTCATGAACAGTAGTAAATCCAAACAGCACCTTGATTTAAAAAGCAATGTTTGGCATTCCACTACGCTCGCCATCCTGAGACATAAGATGTTAAGTCTCAATATGATAATTACCTAAGCGAATGTTAGGTTTCACATACCTCTCTGGCTTCCAGCAGTGGCCTACTGTCAACCTATAATGCTGTATATCGAAGCTGCGAAGCATGGAACAGTTGATCCGTTTCGTAAACACGACGCCAAGGTGGCAATGGAAATCGCCTTAATCCGTCTGCTTAGTTCATTAGATTCGTTGTTGATTTTCCTGTGAAGTGTCTATAATTCCGAGCACTGGAGGCACGTTTAAGTGTTTGTTTTCAGGCCCCGAAGTATCTTCAAATAAAGGTCAACACGTGATTATTGGCTAGTAGGAGTTCGTAATATCTCGTCTATCTAAATAGTTGAGGATCCTATGAAAATTTTCCCTATCTGAGAAAACAGGTTTGACACACCTTCGAAACTCTTTGTAAAGACCATCTAGGTAGGCATTTTCCCTTTCGATATTTTAGTGTTAAAATAACCTATAACTAAATAAGAAATTAAATAAAGTAGAAGCTGGAAATACAAAAATATTAAGATCAAACAAAAGTAATCTAGTTTTCGACGTTAACTATTTAAAAACGAAGAATACACACGTAAATTGAAAAAATATGTCCTCTAAAATCTAGAGAATATACTTAATATGGGGGATTTACTGATACTTTATATGAAATATGGGTTAATCTAGAGTGTAGTAAATATAGAGTCTAGATCAGCGGTACTCAACCTTTTTTTACACCGGGCACAAGTACACGTTTCTGGTATGATTTGAGCCGAATCAACGCAACTAACGAGCTAGTGTTGTTTAATTACCAATTCTATTTACTTGGCGGTTTAATAAAAATAATTATATTAAAAACATAAAAACGCATCTGCTATGAACATCATAACATGTGTGTAAAACACAAATAATGTATGCATTGAATGTAAACTCGCAATATATGTAAAGCATCACAATTTACTCACAGACAAACGAAGCAATTGGATTTGTGAATTGTTAGACTAATTGCAAAATGTTTTTTTAACTCTCTTTAATATACTATCCATCATCCATCCATCAGCCAAAGGAAGTCCACTGCTGAACATAGGCCTCCCCCAATGATTTCCACAGAGACCTGTTGGAGGCAGCCTGCATCCAGCGACGTCCCGCGACCTTTACCAGGTCGTCGGACCATCTTGTGGGTGGACGTCCTACGCTGCGCTTTCCGATACGCGACCTCCATTCGAGCACTTTCCGACCCCATCGGTCATCAGATCTCCGCGCTATGTGCCCTGCCCATTGCCACTTCAACTTGCTAATCCGGTGGGCTATGTCGGTTATTTTAGTTCTCCTACGGATCTCCTCATTTCTGATTTGATCTCGTAGGGAAACCCCGAGCATAGCCCTCTCCATAGCTAGGATTATTCCTAATAAGGCCCATAGTGAGAGGCCACGTCCCGGTGCCGTAAGTCATCACTGGCAACACACAACTATCGAAGACTTTCGATTTAAGGCACTGAGGTATTTTGGACGAGAAGATGTCGCGTAGTTTCCCGAACGCTGCCCAACCGAGTTGGATTCGACGATTGACCTCTCTCTCGAAGTTGGACCTGCCTAACCGGACCACTTGTCCTAAATAGACATATTCGTCAACAACTTCAAGAGTCGAGCCCCCAACACCGATGGGGGGTGGGCACAACATGGACTTTCGACATGATCTTCGTTTTGTCCATGTTCATTTTAAGACCCACCTGTTGGGAGACTCGATTGAGGTCTTCGAGCATAGTGCTAAGGTCTTCCAGCGATTCAAAATCGTGTGAGCGTGGAAAGGATTCGGCATCAACATCAACGGCGAGTATATCACTCACCTTCGGTTTGCCGACGATATTGTAGTCTTGACAGAATCGCTGGAAGACCTTAAATATACTAAATATTATTCAATTTTTCTTAATGATTTACAACTAGGCGACCCAATCATAGAAGCCCTCCGGGCCGCATGTTGAGTATGGCTAGTCTAGATGAACCCGCGACCTATAGCCGCCCGCATTAGTTTGTCTGTTCCTCATCCAACTGAGACACACTCGCTTATTAATCTTAACAGTTTTTATTTTACTATATTGCTGTTACAAAAGACTAAGTTAATGAAGAAATTCTGCGAGAAGTCACGTTAATGTTCTTTCGCGGAGCTCATAAGTATTATTTTCCAAGGAAGTTTTAATGAAATTTTCATGATACTAAGGGTATTTTTAAACTTAAACTAAACTCGTTGGGACCCAATTTCGGCACTCTAAATTACATATTAATGTTCAGTATATATTTTATACAAACTTTTTGGCTGTATTACTATACACACTTTTTTATTCCAAAGTGCTGACTATCCGTCTCGATACGTCCATATAATCAACTATATAAACCCGCTGGGACAGCCAAAGGTGAAGAAAATGTCACCTGTTCCAAAACTTGTAAGAGAAAGAGCCTATCATCATGCCAGACGCAAGTTTCAGTCCCAAACGACTTATGTGATAAATTCAAACATAAAACTCACAGAGTGCATTATTTACCGGGAATTAAAACCTTGCGGCTCACACGCTGCTACTAGACAAGTGAAACTATCAACCTACAGCTATCCATGTTTCAATGACTTTGATTTATATTTATTTGTGATCAAGGCTATATTCAATACTGTACTGTACCGTACACGTATATACGTCAGCCCATATACGTCCCACTGCAGGATACGGGCCTCTTCTACAATCGACATTACGATTGAGAGTGGTTAGGCCACTTAGTTCACCACGGTGGCCTAGTTGGCCTAGCAGGGTGGCAAACTATTTTATTTAGTATTTAATACGTTTGATCATATTTAGGTCGTTGATGGCCATACCGCCATAGCATTTCCTTAAAAAAACAAGTGAAGAAAACTTATCTCATTTTATAGATTCTTTATTTTATAAGCTTTTTTTTTAAGGAAACAATAAAACATTATCGTCTCATAACCTAAATGAAATTACATAAATGTCGTAAGTAATCATTTCTAAATCCAACTTTATGATCAGTATAATAATAACATTGGTCTTGTTGAATATCAGCAAAATATCAATTGAATCATTTACCTTTGACCCGTATTAGGTCAGCTTTATAATATTTATGTGATGACAAAAAAACGAAAAAAATCACTTTTTATTTCAAGTTTTTTTTTGTCATTACATTTTTATCTTCACAACATCTACGTATGTCTGGGAATTAATTTATTGTGATAATTATTCGACTACATGCGGAAAAATAACAGTCAATTTACTTGCTTCAAAAGAGCGACGTTAAATTAAGATACGCGAATTTATTCTTCCAGTACTTATATGTTTGTTCTGTGAAACTTGTAGTCCTGGTAACGAGCCCAGCTGGTAAGGTAGCCGAGTAAACCACTCATAACGCGTGTTATTATTAAAATATTTTCGAATCAGAATGCTCAAGGCCTAGAATTAGTCGATAATGTGCGCGATACTTCCTCTATTGACTATTACACCTTAATAAGGAGTTAATCTTGACAAAATGTGAATGGCATAAAAATAACGTCTATTTACTCCGTCAACGAGACAGGCGTGAACATATGTGTATATTTCAAAATTAGAACTAATAATTTTGAATTATAAATTAATAAAAAATGGCAGAAAGTGTGTCACGTGAACTACCCTTGGCAGATATTTATTTTGCTCAAATTTATATGTGAATTTTTAAGTGGGAGCTTCTAAAGAACATATCAACGTAATTAGTTTGCCTAACCTTAGTACTGAAAAGCAACGTATTAAACTCGGCGTGAATTTAAATTTCAGTTTGTTTATTGCCTTTTTGAAGTAATGGAATAATTTGTGTATATGTGAGCAATTTGCAAACAAATAAATTACCTATTATAAGCAATATCGCAGTTTATTACAGCGCGTTAACATGTTAACCAAATAATGATAATGTGATTCAATGAATTTTACCGAAACAGTGTGGATTAATTTGGCTGCAAATTATATTATGTGGAAAATCACAAACCTTCGCACATGAACCCACTTACAAAACCCATGTATTAAAGAAAGAGCCTACGTTTTCTTCTAATTGAGTGGGTTTGGGATCGATATTATTCTATATTTTTTTATATTAATAGTAACAACAATAGAAATAATGTTATTTCAATTTAATCAGCAAACATGACAAGTTAAACAATTCCCTCGGAATGGTAGTAAGTGGCCTGTTTATAGGCAGAAGCAACATTACTCAGAAAATGTAGTTACTAAGCAGTAAACACTGCATGGCACTGTTAACACGAGAGATTAAGACGTGTTAAGTCTCTTACTTCCTACAATGTCCTCCAAGCTTAAATAAAACAGTGCTTACAAACTGCTGCTTGGCTTCAGAAATAGAAAAGCCGTAGTTTATACTCAGTCGTTTACGTCGAACCTTCTAGGCTCCTGCCAATTTGAAATATTTATTGATTTGTAATAATTGGCTGTTTTCTTAATAGGCCTAATAGGTTATATTTCACAAATTAAGTAATCTTATTAGTCAATAGTCAAATATATTATATAAAGATCAAACATGTATAAAATATGTTACATCGTCGTATAATCGAGACACAAGGTTTTAAAAAATGACTAAAACATACTTCAAAAGCGTACGGTGAAAGCTGTACCATCTCATTTCGGTGTACATGATTTTTGAGCGTTAAATTACAGCATTGACAAAACTGCCGCGTTTTTTCACTCATACATGAGTGGTTTCAAAAGAAAGAGCATTTTCTTTATTCTGTATAATTTTCAAGGCGCAACTTGCTCTCATGATATGCAGTTGAAATATAAGGGAAAGGAATATAATTATACCTGTAGAACATGATCGTAGTAATATTGTTGTAAGAAAATACCCATTAACACGTGTGAAAAATATTTAACAAAGAGCAAAAAACATTTCACCGGCGGTAGGTCTCTCATATGTGAGAGGCCATCTGGGTAGGTACCACCGCAATGTCTATTTCTCCCGTGAAACAACACTGCGTAAATGCACTGTTGTGTTTCGGATTGAAGGACATTGTAGCCAGAGTAACTACTGGACATATTGAGACTTAACATCTTATGTCTCAGGATGACGAGCGCAGTGGAATGTTGCTACTGTTTATGAGTGGTCGTATCGCTTACCATCAGGCGAACGGCTTGCTCGTCTCGTCATTCATTGCAATAAAAAAAAATCTAAAATTGGTGTACTTTAGTAAGTATTTACTTCTTCTTTACGACTTCTTTAAATACGTGAATCAATATTAGATGGGTAAAAATCTTGTGACTTCGAGTACCTGATACGATATACTAATTTATGTTAACATTTTATTAATAAAAACATAACATGTTTTAGTAATTTAATAATGGACACATATTTAAAAAATACATTTTAATATAGTTTCAATCCTTCACTTCTGATTCCAGTCCTTATTAACGCTCAAAATAAAGTTTATTTTATAATCGAAGAAAGAATACTTTTGTTATTGATTGACTTGCCCGCTTGGCTTTTTTCAATTTTAAGTTAACAAGCTTTTGTCGCGCCTAGCTTGAAAAAGTAAAATAAATTTAATACATATTTCATATTTAAGTTTATACGCACAGGATGCTCAGATATTACAATTTTTTAAAGATGTTACCCAAAAAAATCAGCAAAAAATTCACCCTTCTACATCTCAAGAGAGTAAAATCAGAGGAATTTATTGAAGATTCGTGACCAACATAAGTTATTGACAATTAATCTTTTGTAAACTGCGGTTAAACATTGATTTATTACTGTACCAAAATTAATATTATTGTTTTCTGTAGATCATCCAGAAGCGATAAAGATCTTTGTGTATTTGTATCTCTGTATTTTCTTTGAAAACAACCAATTAGGCCTGGAGGCCTTTTGAAGGCATTTAAAACAACATTATCTTTGATAAATCAATAGGCTCAGAAAATAATAATAATAGAAAATGAAAATTAACGGAATGTTTTTGGAAAAATGGTTTTTGCTTACAACACTGTTGTTTATAACCTTATCGTATTCTTTTCACATTCATAAACTCACGCCTTTTGCCTAAAAGGGGTAGCTAGAGGTTACCCTGGTAGAGCAATCAGAACACCCATATTTCGCCTTGTGTGTTCCGTCCCATATTCTGATTGGCCTATCGCCATATCAGGCACCAATTCCTGGCTCTATATATTTATCTCTTTCCCTATTTCAAAAAAAAGGATGTATTTTTATATGTTTCTATAAACCAGCGGAATAGATGGAAAGGAAGTAAAGAGGACGGTATCGTACTTAGAATTTTTTTTATCAGCCCATATACATCCCACTGAAGGGCACGGGCCTACTCTACAATCGAGAATACGATTGAGAGTCGTTAGGCCATATAGTCCACCACGCTGGCCTAGTGCGGGTTGGCGGACTTACATACCATAGAAATTCTTATAAATCGCTATGGTATGCAGGTTTCCTCACGATGTTTTCCTTCACCGTTTTAGTGCGTGGTGATTGACTATCAATACACACATGACTCCGAAAAGTCAGAGGTGTGCCCTGGGATTCGAACCCGCGACCACCATGAACATGTAGGCAGCCGCGTCTAGTCCGTTTACCAACAGACCACCACGCACTTCCTTTCCTGTTTAATAATAATAATTAAATGCATTGTGTTCTACATTCTTTATTCGTTATTTTTGTTTTCCTAAAAGCGGTATTTTTTTAACGTTACAGCTTCGTGTATAGTAGTACGATAGCCTTATTTTCATTTGTATTATTTAACACAAACATAGCAAGTAGTTTTGTTGGATTATTTTGTTTTTGATTGATTGAAACTAAAAATACATTTTTTAATGGATTATGGAAGTTATGACTACGAACAAGATTATATGTTTACAACTTACAGACTTAGAGTGCCAACACTTAAATTATAAAACTAATACCAAAAATCAAAACGATATCTACGCTTCCTCTCCAAACACTGATACTATCGGGATATTACAACGACCGTATCTATTATATTAAACTGGTCAGAGACTAAATTGTCTTGTTCGTATATAGGAGCCAAATACATAATGATTGGTATTGTACAATTTCTTTCCTATTCATTCGTTGCTAGACATAGAGAAACGAAGTTATTCCATACATTTTCCATATTTCTTTGATGTATTACGAGAAAACATAATTTACTGCTATCTGAAGTAAATAACATTGTTTGTACAGGGTTTTGAATGACTGTAAGTGAGTGCTAACATGTTCACGGAGATCGCAGGTTTAAATACCAGGGCAAACTGCTGTGTTCTTGGAGTTATATGTCTATTGATATTAGTCAATCACCACGCAGTATAACAGTGAAGAAAGACATCGTGACATAGTGAAAATCAGTGGTATGTAAAGGCCGCCAAACCCCCACTAGACCAGCATGGTGGACTCTATAGCCGTGCTACACTCAATCTCACTCTCGATAATAAAAAAGGCCCTGCTAGTGGGACATATATGGTCAAGTTTCGAACAGGCACCATTATATAGACTCTACTGACGGTAACTATATCTAGCATATGCACTTACAATCAGGTGCAGATTAGTCAATCCCGATTGGCATACCCTCTTGTTGCAGCTTATTGCAATTTGCAAGAATGTTGCCTACTTTTTGGTTGTAGTTTGAAAGGTGTAGCGAGTAAGGAATTAAAAAAATACAGGCTAGTAACATCGTTTTCGTAAATTTGTAAATTGGTTAATTCATTTTTTTTAATGGCTCATGAAATTTCATAAATGATAAAAATCATTTTTCTTGTACGTCGCACGATAAACGTAAATTCAATAACCGAATCATTAAAATAAAAAATGTAATGCGCATTAAAATGTTAACGCATTGCATCGTCAGTGTTAATTAATGTCTTCAAAACGTGCGCGAAATTGTACATCGCGTTAAATTCACATTTAATTCGCATTCAAATATTTCAATTACATAATGGTTATGTGATTACACGAAACGGCAATAATTTTATTAGTTGCCGCTAATAATAATATAAGGTTATTTTTCCTCTCATGATGACATAAATTTTAGGTCTTATTATTATACGCTGGTCCAGAAAGGATCGGTGACTTTAAATGCCTACAGAATTTTTTGTGTAGAAAAAGTAGGACTAACTAGTAAATGTTAGAAAGAAACTAAAAAAATCATTCCATTTTATAGGGCCTCACAAAATATTTTGTATTATACCACCACAGATTAAAGCTTAAATCGGAAAATATTTGTGTCGTTTCACATTGCGTACTTAAGAGGATAAAGCTGTCAAATATAGGTCAACAATAAGAACGACTTATGACCAGCACAGTTTCATATACACCCACTATCCATGCGACCAGGAAATCCAGTCACAGTTCTTTAATATTATTACTCAATACTTTATTATATTCAGCTCCTGTTTATACCTTCGATAGTTCAGTTAATAGAATGTTGGTCTATATAATATATCAAATATTGCGTTTGTCATGCAATGCAGTCATTTTGTCAAGCTGAAATTAAAACAGATCTTGAATTAAATATCCAGGTTTTGCCATGCACTATGCACTTCAACCTCATTTTTATAGCAGGATTTAACAGAAAACAGTATATGTAATAACAGATTCACAAGCAGTGTTGGAGCTTAACAACTCAAAATAGTCTGCATTTGTATTTCATGATAGGTATTATCATACCAAAAAACTGGCCATATATGACTTGCATAATAAAGAAAGCAAGAGAAAGAGAGCTTATTCATGACTGGCATAGATTCTATAGACACATATTTAACCTTAAAAATAAACATTTCCAGCCAGTACAGACTGGCACGACGAAATCTCCCGTCCAAAGTATGGCGAGTTAGGCCGTTTGTCCAGCGCCGCCGTCACCGGATCGTCACCGAGAACGAGATTATTACGGGCCGTATTTAAGATGTCGTGACGGCGATCGTGTGTCCACCGCGCCGAGATATATACATATCGTTTTACTTATTTTTTATACAAATTTTATGATAAACAAAAAAAAAATACCGGCCCGTCATTAACTAGCGGTCACCCCGAAGTACTCGAAACATCGGCGGCCGAGATGAAGGATCTCGGGTGACGGGCGTGTGGTGGACACATGACCATAGTAAATATATGTATCGCTAAATCGGCGCCGTCATCTCGTTCTCGGTGACGGTTCGGTGACGGTGGCGGTGGACAAACGGCCTTAGGGGTAGCAAAAGTGGCAATTGTCCAAATGCAAATGTACAAACTGCTGGTTGGTAAAGGAAAAGGGAAGATCATTCAGTAAGAAAGTATTTATTTTATTTTTAAACTTTATTATTACTTTGTACAATAAATTACACATTTTGTTACACCTATAAGGTTTATTTTATGCCGTAACAATATCGTTTTAAAACATCATATATACAGATTTTGGCAACAACCTTGAGCATGTTCTAACTTCACTTAATATCCTATCAATTCTATGTAGATAATACTGAAAAATGTCGTACCTATGTATTGAAAAATTGTTGGTAGAACTGCAAAATTAGGCTATATTGTATTAAAATGTATTCTATTTATGTTTTTGATAGACAAAAAAGTAGCAACATCTACCGGTCTAAACATTCAACACCTTAATTGACATTAAAAAATATTGGCACAAATAATTGCATTATTACAAATCATTTACCTTATTCTTACATTAATGCTTATTTAAATACTCATACATTTAACATCCATAGACTATTTTAAAAGTAAATAAACAATCTATCTACGCATTATCTACGCGAATTGTAAAATTTCCAATTCTTCGTACAAATTCGTAATTAATATTTTTTATATAATTGGCAAGCATTATTTTCATTGATTTTTCGGAGTATTATTTACTCATTTCGTGTCCGTTTATGTTTGTTAATAATATTTCATTATCTTGAATTCTCATTTAATTTCATTCATCATACTTTCATGTGATGCCAATAACAAGCATTTGAAAACATTGATCTCATGATCAAAACGCATAACGCTAAGATACCCGTCAAAGTTTTGAATGTAAAACGCAAAAAACGTTTCCGACGGTACATGCGTCGCCCCTGTAAGAGGCATTTATGCCCTTCATTGAAGTCGTTTAACATAGCATTGAGCTTTAGGATCAAAAGACCAAATCTCCAAAATCACAAATACAAACCCGTCACCAAGTAAACTTTGACTAGAAATCAAATAGCACTCTCACAATCTTCATCCCGATTACAAATTCGTTGAAGAGAAAATGTGTGGACACGACGATATCTAAATGGGTGGTTTGAGTGGCGTGTTCCCGACGTGCAGGTTGTTCAGCTGTGGCAGCAAGATGGCTGCTGTGGCGATGGTGGTGACCAGCACGAATACTGCCAGTAGTGCTCGGTCAGCTACCACTGCCACCTGAAAGCAACATTGTTATAATTCCCACATATCTGAGCCGAAACTCACTGAGATTCAAACCTCGGCGATAATAATACGCGTGCACTATTGAGCCTGGCTTAAAGAGGTTTCAGTGGAGGGTGTATGAATGAGACAGACCCGTTAAAAAAAGTCACTGCAGAATTTCTTAGAATACGCCTGTGTTAAAGAAAGCGCACTACGTTCCTGACAATTTATAATTTTATCAACTAGGAGTGAAAAGCGGCTATCAGCTCTTACTTTTATTTAGTCGTCTGCCCACCTTTTCGATATTTTGTGGCGAATAATTATACAAAAAATACAAGAAGATAGATACTAATCAATATTACAATCCCCACACATCACACATTACTCACAGAAATAGTAAGAGTAATTCTAAAAAATATCACAATATTACATAATGGAATCAAATATCATCGATAAAACTAAAGTAAATATCATGATTAAAGCATACATCTAAATATTATAACAAAGTAAAATAAATCTACCGCTATACTAATTTAACTGAATGTCATTCAGCTTAGTATATCCACAGAAAATTGATTTTATGTACAAACATTTTTTTTCGTATTATTTATTTTCAGCGTATGGATTTTACCTGATAATGTAGCCTTGCGTATATATTTATTATTTGCTACGGACGTGAATACGCTTAAAATAAACTAAAAGCTGTTAAGTGTCGAATATCGAAAACACAATCATATCTGATTCTCGCACCCCATGTTTAACTTTTGCCGTGAAAGAGGGTCGATAAAATGGTACGATAAAAAAATAGAAATGTTAAATTATCTCCAGAGTTCGTATAAAAATACAGTAAGTGTCCCAATTTTTTGTTTACGATGGTCAATTTTTTAACATTGTTCTATATAATATTTTATTAAAGCGTTGAATTATGCGTTGATATGTTACACCACAACATGTTCCGGTAAGTCAATTAAGTCGTTAAATTGTAATAAGTTCTCAAAATATTTGATCAATTTTAGAATACAAAAGCGGAATGTTTGTTGTACATATTGTTAGTACAAATATTTAGCTGCGGTTAATTTCTAATTGACCATTGCATCGGTTCTAATATGAAGTATTAGTTTTAGCAAAACAGAGCATACAATTTAAGCCTCGTACGAACTTATTACAAATTGCCAATTATATACGTTGATTCATCAAAAGATAATATGTTGAATTCGATATTAAGTAATTCGAGTGTTAGCCGAAATTTTACTAGCGTAATATCATGATCTTATTTATCGATATTACCTATGAATACTATAAGTATTCGCAAACACATCGTTAGCAACCGAACCGAGTGGTGGAAATCATTACTCATCATGTAGGAAAATAAGGGAAAGTCCTTGAAAATCAACACCGCGGAGTTATTTCATTTGTATTGTAGCCATAAACGAGTCGATATCACTGATCGCTAGCAAAGATCTGAAGTATACGAGCGCAGAAACCTAGCCCCAATTAAAAATTGTTAGAGCCCTTTATTTTCTCTGCACACAACATACGTACGCTCTCAGTTTCTAACCCAGAAATGCTACATATAACCAGTTTCCACTCCAAATTGGCTTGTTACAAAATTTCATTGGTGAGAACTGATAACTCATTTCGAATCTATTTAAGGAACTAAAGCTCAGCCCTGGCGAATGTTATCATACCTGTTTTCACTCCAAATTGGCACGTTACAGAAGTTCCTTGACGACAACTTTATTCATGAACCTATTCAATCAACCGAAGCGAATGTTACAATACCTGTTTCCACTCCAAATTGGCTCGTTCAAGGCGTTCATTGGCGGCGACTCTCTGCTCGTGGCGCGCGGCCGCTTCGCGCAGCGTGCAGCCGCAGCAGGCGCACCGCGGGCATGATGTCACCGCGTCGCTACCTACTGCACCTGCGCTGACATTCGCTCCTGCTGCCGTAGATTATATATTTATAAATCACTAGTGGTCGCCCAGTGGTCGAAATTCGACCAAATCAAGAAGAGAAAATGTTTTTACCTGTATGATGATGTTGTTATTCTGATAATTCGTGCACATTTAAAATATGTACGTATCTCTCAAAATCACTTATTTATCCTGAAGTCATTGACTTATATCGATGCCTGAAGTATATGCAATTACTGAAATCGAAAACTACAATAATTAATTTGAATCAGCAATAGCAAATTATATTTTTTTTGTACCTGAATGTTGTTATTGCAGTTTGCTGCTACAGAACTTTCTTTATGCATATAATGATAGTTCGTATACATTTAAATGTATCTGTACTGCTACAGAATTTGTATAAGCGCTCAGTATTTCACGTAGTATTCGTCAAATAAAACTTTTCTGTTTGACATTCAATAAAACCACAGTAAACAAACTTTTCTGTTTGACATTCAACTATGTCTATAATAAACTAAAGAAACAATTTGACCAAAGATTATGTATACGTGTACAAATACTTGTGTATGCGTGTGTCAAATGCATGCTGGTTTGTGTAATGTTTTATTCATTGATTTAATGTACTTTTTATGCATTATTATTTAAAAAAATACATATTAAATGAGGCAAATAAAACCTTTTTTTTATATGTCTATGTCAGAAGAACAAAATGAAAAAGAAAAGAAACAATTTGACACCAGAGTATGTATGCGTGTACAAATACTTGTGTATGTATGTATGTGTGAAATGCATGGTAGTGTGTGTAATGTTTTATTTTTTTATTTAATGTACTTTATAAGCATTATTATTGAAAAATATTAGCGTTCTGCACTTCTCCTACACATAAACTATAAGTGTGCCAAATTTTATGCTCCTGCGTCCGCGCAATTTTCTTAAAAAGGGGTCCAAAGTTTTTGCATCACGTATTAATATATAGATTACATATCGCACCTTCAAAATTAGAAAAATCTAGATTTTGGCTTTTAATCAAATTTTGGCTCAAAATTACCTATCGACCCGTCATTAAAGAAGGACTTATTGACGCATGAAAGGCAGAAATATGTAAAAATCGGTCAACTAGACGTATCTTGTAGAAGTACAAGAATTTTTATGTTACAAATCTTTAATGAACGTTTCCCAAAAAAATAAGATTTTTATAAATAGGTCACTCTAATTATCAAGGTGCGATATTATAAAACAAAGCCGCTTTCTGTACCCAATGCATGCTTAGATATTTAAAACTACGCGACGGATTTTGATGCGGTTTTTTAAATAGAGTGGTTTAAAAGAAAGGTTCATATGCATAATACGTACATATTATAGTAGAGAATCTACTTGCACCCAGGTAAAGCTGGGCCAGGCCGCTAGTACATGATATACCCAACAGTACATTATTATTGAAGACTAGCTGTGCCCGCGACTTCGTCCGCGTGGAATTTAACAAAAACTTTATTTTATAAATATTTTTTTCTATAATAAAAGTAGCCTAAGTTACTCCTTGTTATATCAGCTACCTGACAAAAAATGTCCCGTCAAAATTGGTCCAACCATTTCAGAGATTAGCTGGAACAAACAGACAGACAGACAAAAAAATTTTAAAGATCATTTTCGGCACAGGTATCGTGTATACACGATATGTAGTAGGACATTTTTTTTTATTTTCACTTTTAAAACAGATACTTCTATTTTATTTATATGTAAAGATGCCGAAAATCGAGCGAAATGGAGAAAAATTATGGATAGAAGATAGATATAGATAGAATTAGGAAGGCGTACTCTAACACCGGCCGGAATAACGCCAGGTAGAAGAAAAAGAATACATCCAACAGTCACATACAGTCTTGACTCCACGCTAAGATCGAGTTTAGTCTTGTGGGTATCAGAAACTACGAGAAATTTTTCGGTCTCATAAATACCTACCCCTGACACAAATATCAATAGATTATACAAATATTTGTCTCCGAGCGGAGATCGAAGATCTCAGATGGCGTCTAACCAACTAAGCCACGGAGGGTGATAAAATATTAAATTTATAATCCCATCGCTGATATAAAGCACGTGTAATCAATTTATCGTTTAGCAATGATCCTGCCATACACGTAAATATGAATTAGGTACCAATATCTCTACCTTCGTGCTGAATGAAGGTGGTCGTTTACGAACAATTGAACGAAATCTTAAGAGCGTTTATACCCTGTGCGCGCTTTTTGGCTTAAAAACAGGACTTTTCAAATGAGTTCATAGCCACCAATAAACAATTTAAAGGAAAAATAATTAGTAATTATTTTAGAAAAGGTTGTCATCTAGGGATTTTGTTAGAAAAAATTATAGATTGATGGATAATTTGTGAGTACTATAAGGATTACTGAACACAAGTTTCGTTATTTAGGCTTTAAATGGCAATTTAGAAGCTTAAGATATCCGAAACCACTAAATATAATATGAAAATAAAAATATTATCAGACTAATAAAACCCTTATGGAGGGATTTTGCTGAGAAAAATAATATTTTTGTGTTTAGTTCCTGAAAAATAAAAATTTAAACAATGCGAAATTATTCAGAAATTCTCGTCAAGAACATTTTTTTTTTTCACCAACTTATCGTTCATAATTTTTTATAGCAATTGCATATTATAATAGAAGAACATCTTATCAATAAATTACCATTTTTATATTTCAACAAAATTAGTTTTCATGTTTTCTACAAATATTTTAAAAACCTCTATAAAACTGTCCGACGTGGCTCAAATTAGACCGCCGCAAGGCCTTCTAGAGGGAGAACGTATCGCTCGTCGCTCCGGCCTAGCTGCAGTCGATTTTTGCCGTGCGTAGAAAAATAGCCACGCGCGGACTGCGATTACCACATCTTAGTACTTTGGTAGTAAAATATTTAATTATTTTTATTACCTACAATGATTTTGTAGTGAGTATAAATTATGTTTCAGGTAATATAATGGGATGTAATTCCGAGGCTAAATTATGTAATGTATTGTAATATAATATTAAATATATTTCGTAATTGTAAGAGGTTGTAAGGCCCCTAACACTATTTATGTGTTCGAACACGAAATGGTCAATAAAACGTTCGTAGTGTCTACTGATTGAACACTGATTTGAATGCAACTTAACAATGTAATAAGAACGAAAATATGATTAGTATCTAAATTTGTATTATTCTTTGCTTGCACAGTAATATTTTTCTACTTATAATGCAAATAAAATATTTTTATGATATTATGTTACAGTTACATTTCAATTGAATATTTGAAGTGCACGGATCAAAGTTGTTTGAGCCGATTGTATAGCGAGCCGACGCGGCAGCTCTACGCACACAGCTTTGGTCGCTTATGTGTGCGTGAAATTAACGAAGAAATACCTATAGTTGACTTTGCGCGCAAGGTGTATACGCTCTTAACGCTACATTTATTATACCACTCTGGGTAACTTTATTACAATTGATTGTATAGTAACAAAAATAAAATTATTGCAATGTGGTATAAGGATACATTTCCTATAAATATGTCAGTGGGGTGTTATAGAATTAAACAGTTACTCATTTTCACATATAAAAAAATGAGATTATTCACAAAACATATCTCTAACTGAAATGTTTTATTGATAATAGTTTATACTTTAATAATGAAATATATTTTTTAACAATCGTTGTAGTTAACATTGTTATATCAGCCAGCTAATTATATGAAAACGTTCATTACATATTTGTATACTACGCAAGGAGGATTACAACTTTAATTTAGAACATTACGCCATACGCGTATCTTTTAAGCTCTATGGCAATAACCCACCTTAAATCATGGTAAATGCTTCAAAATTACAGCGCTCCTTATTAAGCAAACACATTACACCGATTTTGCGCTTTAGCAAACACGGCTTCCGCGTAAGCGCTGTGTACACTGAAACTTCATCGTAGTTATATGACAGCTCTTTAATGCTATGGAGGTGCTCCCAATATGGAGAATGGATTGGAATAACGGAACTATAATAGTATAAGCCATACACTTTCCATTGCAAGGCACGAGCTTCTTACAATAAAATTGATTAAACAAAAGTCCACGAAAGCTTATAGCCTAAAAACCTAATATTATTTTTTTTATTATTCACTTCCTTTCTTCCGGAAAAATCCTTGGAAGGAAACTATATTCAGCAATAAACCTAAAATATAATAATTTTGAACTCATTCTTATTTTTCAAATCTCTTAAATAAATTGAAAATTGTCCATTTGTGCTATGAATAACTAGGAAAAGAAAGTTTTTGAAACATGTAAAAAAAGCATTAGACATACCCTCAGAGTAAGGTATATTTTAGAGACAGTTTGACGATTATATCCAGTGGACTAGATTTATAAATTTATAAAAACATTTTTGGTGTGTATGGCGCACATAGGTCCACCACGATAGCCTCATAGAAATTTATAAATCTAAATCTATCTAAAATTTGTGGTCATTTCTGGAACGCTGTATAGATGACAGACATTTGACAAGGCCCGCATACAGACCCCTGGCAAACTTTGGGGTGGCTTGTATTTTCATGCGAATAATTGAAATTCTGACGTTGACGCTGCGAACGTGATTGGCGTAGCATGATTGTGCTCTCGAACATCTATAGCTATAAAATATCAGTCACAGTTATGTGATGTATTGAAATATATACTAAACTTCTCATATTTAATAGGTAAACTAAAATTGTGATTTAATTAGTTAAACACAAACATTACTTTGAATATTATGTCTAATATATTGTTTAATCTTTAATTATACGTGTTTTTGCTGATAGATATTTTGTTTGTAAATTACTCAATATGCCAACAAAATAACAAATGGCATTTATTTGGGTTCATTGTAATAATTCTGTGATGTATTCATATTAAATTGCAAACTAGATACTACTAGTACTAGATACTACTACTAGACTACTATTACCACGAATATGCCTAGAATATTATTTCATCTTTAATTATATGCTTTTTGCAGATATGTATTTCATTTGTAAAATACTAAAATTGTGCAAATGGAGTATATTAATAAGAACCATTTCCAAATATTTTAATCAGTGTACCCAATCGTCGCATCAGTATTTTAACTATAAAATGCTTTTATTAATCTTTACTTTTCTACTATTTCCACATACTAAAATAGTTCCGAAACCAAAGTCATAGCCGCTGCATCCCAGTTTGTAAGAGACAATGCGCTAGGCAGCGCTGTAAGGTCCATCGTTGGAAGGTAAACACAGAACCAGTTTGCATGACAATGCTCTGACTTCCAATAAGGGTAGCATGCGGATCCCCAATAACGTCTTCGAACATGTTGCCATATGAAACGTCTGCGTATCTACCACTATGTGTCTTTGAATTAATAAGCCGCTTCCCAACTACCTATGTATAGATTCTATGCGTTCTCAATTATTTGGTACAGAAAGCCTAATGTATTTATGGCATTTAACCATGACTTTACGCACCAACTCACGCAGTATGAAAGGCGAATTACTATAATTGTTTTCTTTTCTTTTTTGCAGACACGACGATATTAAAAAATATATGGAATAATACTTTATCGTTTATAAATTGCTTGAACAACTACCTGGTAAGTTTTTAAATTTCTTTTATTACTAGATTTTGCATCGCTGAAGAAATAAATACTCTGCGGTATACATTGATTGCATCATAGCATTTGAATACAATACATTCTCAGGAGTTGTATCCATTTTATTTTATCTTTGAACAAACAAAAGATCAAAACACGAATGCAGTCTCCGAATGGTGAAGAATCTAGGTACGTTAATGAACGAAGTAGGTCAATATCTCATAGTCAAATCAAAATCTAGCAAGTCATGTTGTTTTTATGGAAATTTGCTTTGATCTTGTAAATGTGAAAATGCCAGCAATCTTTACAACGGAATTGTATCGACAAAATTCAGAATGTCATTTTTTATTTTATTCCCAATATCTACGATTGTAAGCACACTGTGACTTCATTATCGTATACATTAAATAATAACGGGGAAATTCTCAGGTCTTTTATTTGATACCGATTCCAATTCTTATTGGGAAGGTTAGATAAATTAGTCGTCCGTAATTGGATTTCTACAGAAAGATCGACTGATTGGAGGCAATTATTTACGACCCACCGTAGATGTTTAAATCATTAAGAGTAACTACACAATATATATTTTTGTAGCAAAATATTAAAGAAAAAACCAGTTCTTGGTGTATTTGTTTTATGTTGTTCACTTCGGGCGCCAAGCGTGATTTTATATTAAACTTGGAATGTAGAAGGAGTCTTGTATATCGAAATTAGCTTTATATTTTCGTGAACACTTATTGATGGCTTTTCCCGATAAACTCAATCCATTAGAGGTTACCACGCTTTGCCAGTCTATTAAATGTGCTGTAGCGAGAATATTTCGTTTAACCTAACCAGTTTTTTTTTTCTTATCGTAATACAAAATTTCGATACAGCTGCTATATAATTGCTAATATTTTGGATTTTTGGCGTTTTTCGAGCAGCTAAATTACAATAATAACGAAATAATTTACTACGTAGTATCTTAAATATGCAACATTTTAGGTTTATTTTTTCAAATACGTTTTAAAACACTAGTGTTTATTTTAACTACCGTAATGTAGTAGATAAAAAGTTCCAATGTCCATGCTAGACGTGTAAGTCTTAAGATATTCCACCAACAACGGAAACAGCCATCGCCTCTGTGTGTTTCAACTGTCGACAACATGTGTTCTCGGCCGTGTTGCAGAGCCAAGTATGACGTTGTCCGCAGAACAATGTAAATGAGCCATCCGCGCCTCTTACATCACCCAAATCCAAATTATGAATTTAATGCATACATTAATATTAGTTCCTTTGAAAAGTTAATTAATTTACAATAATAGGTGTACTTAAATCATGCTCTACACTCAAATGGGAACTGCATACAACAAAATAAAAAGACCTGGCCATAAAACATAAAATTGTAAAACGAAGCAAACGGATTATTTTGAACATCAAATAAATGAAATTATACTGAACTATAAAATTAACGCTTTTAATGCGTGCCTACTTACTTTATCGCAGATCGGTGTGAGAGTATTAAAATATGATATGTAAAAATATCTATGCTTATTTTTAAAGACAGACTAGACAGTTATTTTAAGTTTGGAAAATGAAATATAATTCTTGAAGGAATTTAATTAAAATAGTCGATGTACAAACAACATGGCATTCCTTTGACGAAGGGATTGTTAAAAGGAAATCGTAGAAGTTTTGTCTTGTACAATTAATTTTGATCCGTTCTCGGTCTGTATTCTTATTATCTGTGTCTGGCTGAGACTTCGCAAAGACTTATAGTGATTTTTAGAGCTGTAGGGATATCTGGCATATAAATATCCCTTGTGGGCAGTTTTCGTGTAATTTATTTTCGGGGGTGACAGCGTATGAACTCTCAACTCACGATTTGGCATTCTAGTAGTGCCTGATAGTTCAATGCTGAACTTGGCATGTTTATCGGACTAATAAAGTGGCAGAATGTTTTTAGCGTAAACAAACATACACAGAAACATTATTTTTATTTATAATTATATGTTTGATACCACTTTATTTCCTAAATAAGATCTTTTAATAAAATCTATATTGAAATACAAAAGCCACGTGGCTAAAAACGAGCATTTTTATAGAAACAAATTTTACGTCGCTATTTCGGAAACGGAGCGAGGCGTGAATCAATCAGAAATGTGGAAATCATTCCTACGAATCAGATTACACGGCGATTTCCACGAAAATAATGACTTCTTTTAGTGGATTTCCGATACCGAACAGTCAATATTGCGCCCCATATTGCTCAAACTACGTTTCACTAAAGCATGGACTTTTTCGACGCTAAATTCCTCAGCTGAATCCTCTAATGTTATGTTGTCAAAAACGATACAATATTTTTTATATTGTTACGATAACATTATTACAACGCCTCGTTAGCAAACAAAGCAATAGTTATTGCAATGCATTTAGCATTGTGGAAACTCAAAGTAGCCTATCTTCTATCCTATCTTCTCCCTTTTTTCTCATCTCGATCAATTCCGTCCCATTCCTTTCCGTCCGATCCCGTCCTGTCACTTCCCATCTCGTATCAATAAAATGCTCTATCTACAGTAATAAGGATCCTTACCCTCCATACGGCAACCCCGTGGGACACTCTGTGTATGCATTATACATATAAACCTTGTCCTTGAACCACTCTATCTATTGCTGAAAACTGCATTAAAATCCGTTGAATACTTTAAAAGATAAGAGCGCACAAACACCGAAAGCAAATTCATTTAATGCTATGTATAATAATGATAAATCTTACAAAATTTTCCATGGCAACTCATATATAGGTAGAGGCTTACCGAGATGGTTGTGGTTGTGGCGCGCGAACCGCGGGGAGGCCGGGGTGAGCGGGGCGCCGTCGCAGCGCACCTCCGCCTTGAGACGCGAGCCCGTGCGAGGGTTCACCTGCACGCCGCTCGACGCCACTGCCCCGCTTTCACCCTGACACACAATAAACATAATAGAGATTTATTTATTGCTTAATATTTCAAAACATAGACGTATAAAAAAAACATATTTATATAGGCGGACATAATGCCAGGGGCATTCTCTTACAGTCGACCTGTAGGTGATGTGGAAATGAAGTTCATTCACATTGAAAAATAATTAAACAGTTACATTATTTTAAATACACACACACGTTACATATTATATAAGACAGCATTATTTTTTCATTGATCATACATGTAAATGAGCAAGCGGCCCGCCTGCAAGTAAGCGATCAACGCCGTTCGTATAACTCTGCAATGCCAGAGGCATAGCCATGTAGTTGTCTAACGTGTGGTAACTGCTCTGTTTTAATCTCGTGTGAATCAAAAATAAATAAATCAATCAATCTTTTTTTTTATGTACCGCTCAATCTTTTGCTTCTTTCCCTGGTATTACTACGCAGTAATGCTATCTTTCAACTCACTGGGTTCCCGCGGGCCTGGTAGTGCGTAGTGCGTACGATTTGATTCGCTCATGTATGTATTACACTTGAGTAAACAGTAAATTGTTAAACACTTCCTGTGGAAGAATCAATCGTCGAGGTTTTTAAGGTAATTGCCCGGCATATGCTGCGCGTGATATTATAAATGCAGTGTCGTGGGAATATACGATTATGTAATTATGTGGTGTTTTGTCGTGTATCGCATACTTACGTCACTTAAAACACAGTAACGTATGATATAATTATTATATTGTAGACCGCTACTTTCTTTTTATCTCGAACCGAATTTGATGAGGTATTGTTTTAATGATCAAGAAATCCATTATAAATCCCCAGATGTGTACGTGTTATACCAGGGAAAGTAGACGAACTATAAACATAATTGTTAAGAATAAATAAAGAATAGATTCATTTTTCCAGTATGCCAGTTCATGAATTGCAATTATTATTCTAGTACATTAACCTTAAAACAGCTTGGACGTCAGATTTTTAACTAACTTTTAGCGATACAGATTGTAAATTAGGTAAGCAAAGCGAAAAAGTTTGCCGAATTTTTCGTACCTAAAGTTGAGAATTCATTTGCATATTTAATCTGTTAAGAGAGTAAATATTTTTTGTTAATTGATTATTTCCAAAGTTAGATGTTATAGAAAGTTATGTAACAATGTACATCAGTATCATAAAAAATATTTTGCATTTGTAATTTCGTCTAAACTTTAATAATTCAAGACAATTATGGCCGAAACAGCCTACATCGTTTCAGATAATGATACCGACTTACCCCTTTTGACCTTTCCCAAGCTACAATTAAAGAGTTTATAACTTTCTCCAGGTAAAAGAAACTATTCTCATTTTAAAACTACTTTAAAATACAATTTAAAGAAATAATTCCTTTCAAGGCAATTAATCCATAAAGTCAAATTAAAAGTATCCCACAAGCTCTCCTATAAAAGTTTTCCGAAGCCATCAATTAATTACAGCCCGTATTCGTACGTACAGCCGACAGCCGACTACGGGAAATTTAATATAAAGCAACAAAGGTTATTTTGCCTTGCAAAACCAAACATTGCGTTTGTTCCATTTTGAAATACGGGTTGTATACGTATAAAGCACACACCACATACTCAACCCGTCATAGCGCACTCCATTGGCAAACCGCTACCGTTTTTGCTGCCCCATGAGGCCTGCCGGAAACGTATGATAAATGTTTGAAAAGGATACTTTTACGCGATGCGACAGGAAGCTTTGGAATTCTCTAACTATTTGAAATAATATATTATTATTTTTTTGCATGGGTTAAATGGAAAACGTTTGAAACTCAGTGTTTGAAATTCGGTGTGACTCTTTCCCTTGCAATTTTATAAATAGGTCATCTGTAATCCGGTATTTAATTATATGTTAATAGCATAGTTTTATTCCCTGGGAGACGAGTTAAGAGATATGATGGTACACACAAGAGTCTAAACAAAATGAGCGTGCGTTGTAGCCATAACTGTACTATCTCTCTTTGTTCGTAACCCTTGTTACCTGGTTTACTTGATATCTGACCTTTTCTCGAAGAACAACTGTCATCGGAGACTTTTTTAATCATTTTCCCTCCAGCTTTTCTGTATTAGGTGAACACAATGATTTATTGCACACTCCTACTCATTTCTATTAGATTAATTCCATTACAAGTTAAAGAAGACTAACTTTCCCAAAGACTCAGCGAAGTTCTAAGTATGGTGTCATTAAAATGCATGGCAGTGTCGACACTGGCTTACAGAAGTTGCAGTGACGGTTGTGTGACCGCGCTATTAAATGACGTTTTCTCAAGATTAAAATAAATGTGTATACTTAGAAAAAAGGATTTGTAAATGTTCATTAAATAAAGATCTTATTGCCTTTAGTTTAGTTTTGAGGTAGAGCAAAAGTTTCATGATATTATTTCCTTATTCGCCTGAAGTTGAAGCAACTTCTAAAGATAGGTATCATCTTATGGCGTTTGGCGAAATTTCGAACTACAAATTTAATATAAAAAAAAATGGTATTTATCGCTTTAGTTTAAGACATGGTCTCATAATATAAGCAACAATAATTATAATCTGAATCTATTAGTATTAAATCTATTCTAATTATTTTGACAACAGAAGGCGGCAGATGAACGCAGACGACTATTAAAAGACTTATATTAATTTGACGATAAACAGCGATTGCTAGAGTGATCCGTTCAAAAAAACCTATACCAGATGTTGAAATTAGCGCGAAAATAACCCCCGTGATAATTGACCAAAATACATTCCCGCATATAATAAAAATACAGTTACATCATTGAAGCAAGGTTGAAGCCATTAATGGTTTATAGATCGGACATCACGAACAAAATTTGTACGCTAGTACCAAGCAAACGAGATACCAGTGAAGTGAGAAAGTAGATAGTGTTATTACATGTGAGTGAAAGAGACAGAAATAGAAATAGCGGTACATTTTTTTAATAGTATCTTCTCTTACAACTGTATTGGTGGTAGTATGGTTATTGCTTACCTTTTGAGCGTCAGTGTCGAAGTTGATAAAGAGAAGGCGCGCGAGGCGGTGGAGCACCAGCTCGCGGACCATCGCCGGCACCGGCTGCCCTCTCACTCCTCTACGAGCAACACCATACGTTCACACACTAAGCACTTCACTAGTTTTATTGCAATCAAATTTCTGTCTATTTACACATTCGTGGCATTCCATGGTAGACAGGGTTTATCGAATGTTATGTTCATCACGTAATTTTTATGCATATAGGATTGATTTTCATGACAGGCAGAGCTAGTGAGTCTGATAGTAAACAATCTCCGAGGTTCAGAGTTTAGCAATCACAAGAGCGCAGGTATGTTTGCAGAGGATTTATTAGCCCAGCCGCAATATCCGCAAACGTATAGCTGGAAGGCCAGTGTCACCGAAATACCTTTTTAAGCCTCCCTCTGAGGACCAGAGTATAGCTTAACAGTTTTTCTATCGTTGATAAAAGGGATAGGCACGGAAGATTCTCTATTCTCTGTGTGATATTACATCTACGAGTTACTTCAACCGATTACAACCACGAAGTAACGGGCAAGATATTTTTATTTTGCAAAGTCTAAAAATACTCTTAAAACCCCTAATATGGTAATTCATAAAAGTTGAGATATATATCAAAATATTTTACGATTTCCCTTGATAAATTTGCAACTGCTTTCAGCTTTTTAGGCCGAATATTTTTCAACAACTTCTTAGCGGCTCAGACTTTAGTGTTGCCGGGTAATGTTGTTCATTTTATATTGTCAATTTAGCAAGATTCCAATCTCGTAAAAGGCAGAGTTCGTGGAATTTAAATTATTATATTAAATAGTGGTACAACTTATATTAAGCGGAATATATATTTTTTGAATATTTATTAAATTTTTGCCTGAATTCAAATTAATTGTGATGATGTTATATTTAGCAAAAATGATAATTACTTACATAATAAAGTAATTTATTTAGAAATTATATATTTGACTTATTCTGCATGCAAAAAATATGCGTGTTCAATGCCGTGCACTTTATCTCTGAGAAAAGAATTACATTATTTTTTAAATCTTAATATATACCATAATATGATCTGTAAGCCGTGAAGACTGCGTAGCCATTAGGTATTTTTAAATTTAAAGTATCTTATATGTACATTGAATTAAAGTGATATTTATGAATGAATCGAAAACATTTTCTCATATCATAGTTTTGATTATAATAATAATTTAATTAGCTAGAAGAGCTAATACTTTCATTTCAATTGAAACACAAACAAACGGATAACATATTTTGACAGCATCAAAAATATTACTCAGCAAACAAACAGCAAATTAATCAATCTGCTATAATTTGCGTCCAATCGCAAATTGCTTTACTTATTTAATTAAAAGCATTCATTTAATTTGATAAATAGCACGGAATAAATATCACATCACTCGCCTGTAAGATATATTGAGTGTGACCACGGACAACGATGCTGAAAATGATACAAGGCATGTGCTCACTCCATAGTATAGACCTGAAAATATACCCAACATTAATCACAGGAAGTCTTATGCTAAACATAGCCCTTCCGATATTTTCACAATAAAACAAAAGAATAGCTACGCATAAGAATAAGTTGATACCACTAAAAGGAAATAAATGGCTTAGCAACTGAATTTTTGTAAATAAAATTCATATATTTGTCACTTTACACCTACCACGTATATTGCTAGAATACCGAAATATTTTTAGCTATTGTAAGCAAATTAATGAATGTGAGTGTAAATCGTAAACATCAAAATAAAATAACACTGTACCTACTTGTTATGAAACTGGGAATAAGGAAACAATTTCTGAAATGTACAAGTGACGTACAAATAGAACAACGCAATTAAAATGCGACGAAAAATATTAATGAATGTACAGTGACTCGTTAATGTATTTTTAACAAGCTGAAACGTTATTCTTTCATTTCCTGAAAAATATATCCCTAAAAAGGCATCGTAAGCTGTAGCTACAATTAATACACTGCTCATCAGAAAATGGAAGCACAAGTTTATATTTTTTAAGGATTATGAGAAGAATGTGTATATTTCGAAATAAACTCATTTGCAAAAAAAACGGGCACCTAAGCAATGAACCATTTCAAATGTTACTATTGGTTTCTTTGATAATTATAGGTAGTTTTACTTTTACAATTTTGTAAATTAATAAGCAAATAATCGTTTTCGTCAGTATTATCATAAAATTTTGATAAAATTTATGGGTTTTAATGCTAAAGTTCACAGTAGTGTATGCTCGCTAGTAGTGCATATGCTTGTGAAGTAAAAATTAACAGTTTGTTTTTTCTTTAATAAAGTAAAAGCAGATAAATGTTTAGTATCGAGTGTGACCCCCTCTAGCTGAAATCATAGCTTGAATTCGTCTGGGTATGCTAGCGAGGATATCCCGGATACTTGCTTGCGGAATACGTTCCCACTCTGCGGTAATCACATTCCTCAGCTCTGATGGTCTGCGGAGCCGGTTGTACTGATCTCATGTGTCGTTTCAGAACGTTCCAGACATGCTCTATAAGATTGAGCCTGGTTCTGGAAGAAAACCATGTACCCAACCACGGGATGATCGTTTTCTTGTGAGTCGCGCATTGAGAAATCGCAAGTCTTCGTATGTGGACCTTAAGAACAACCTCGAAGAAGTAAGAAATGTGCATATTAGTCTATGGACGGTCACGAGGAGGCTTCTCGCGGCCAATATACGTAGTCATCGCCCGGCCCGCGGCCCTAAGTTACTCCGTGAGCACAGAGTTGCCAGGCTTAGGTTTGCTCGAAATTGTGAGTCATGGACTCAAGAAGACTGGAATAGGGTATTGTTCTCCGATGAAGCCAGGATATCTCTGTTCGGTGAAGATCGACGTCGGCGAGTGCTACGAAGACGAGGAGAACGCTTTGCAGAGGCTTGTTTTGAAGCAATCACACCTTATGGTGGGGGCTCTGTTATGTTTTGGGCAGGAATAAATTCAATGGATCGTACAGAGTTAGTCTTCATTGAAAACGGCTCACTGACTGGACATCGATACATAACGGAAGTTCTAATTCCTCATGCACAACCCGCATTGGCCTGTTTAGGCGAAGACTCAATTTTTATGGACGACAACGCTCGCGCCCACCGGTCTGGCGATGTGGAAGCGTATGGTCGGCATTCGTCGTTTGGATTGGCCAGCTTGAAGTCCCGACCTCAATCCTATAGAGCATGTCTGGGACGTTCTGAAACGACGCATGAGATCAGTACAACCGGCTCCGCAGACCATCAGAGAGCTGAGGAATGTGATTACCGCAGAGTGGGAACGTATTCCGCAAGCAAGTATCCGGGATATCCTCGCTAGCATACCCAGACGAATTCAAGCTGTGATTTCAGCTAGAGGGGGTCACACTCGATACTAAACATTTATCTGCTTTTACTTTATTAAAGAAAAAACAAACAAAAATCTTTGTTAACTTTTACTTCACGAGCATATGCACTACTAGCGAGCATACACTACTAGTGAACTTTAGCATTAAAACCCATAAATTTTATCAAAATTTTATGATAATACTGACGAAAACGATTATTTGCTTATTAATTTACAAAATTGTGAAAGTAAAACTACCTATAATTATCAAACAAACAAATAGTAACATTTGAAATGGTTCATTGCATAGGTTCCCGTTTTTTTGCAAATGAGTTTATATTCCAAATCTTGTTTATTAGTGAATAATATTAAGTTTTCAAATCCTAATGTTGATGTTCTAAATTCAAAGTTAAATATTTATATGTTTCGTATTTTGTTTAACGATTCATTTTTTATCCTATATGGAGTATGAAGGATATTGATAAAACAACACAAGTAAATAAAAAAAAGGCTAAGAAACATTTATATAAAAGCTTTTATTCCCTTCCCGAACACTTATTACTACTTCAATACGGTTCTTCGTCGATCGGAAGAGAGTCACGATCAAATCAAACAAAAAAAAAACAAAGTTTAAAGATAAGCGCTAATTTTATGTTTTCAAATATGAAATGTGCTCCAACTCTAAACACATTTGTCTCAAAATAGTGAATCATTTCATTTTGGGGGAAACAAATTAAACTCAAATCTTGAATTTTGAATTTTCTCTTACCACTGTAATATCCAAACCGCCAGATACAATCACGTGTTTTATTTTTATGAAATAAAAACTCTTTTGCCTTAAATTAGGACAGAAACCATAAAAACGGAATTGTGTCGATTTTTCTGATGACAAGTATATTTTCTAATAACAAGTGGTTGTAAATACATACTTATAAGTGGCGTTTTCTCCGTCGGCGGTAATGTGTCTCGTATGGTCATTAGGAACACTGTCATAGACAACAAAGCACTTATTCCAAGCGTCACTTTTTCTCCAGACTCTGATGGCACGTAAAACACTAAAAGGGCTGTTAACAAAAATATGATGTTTTACTTAAGTTCAAGGGTTTTTATTTTTTTTCCTATAAAAAAGTTGTTTTATATCATTGTTAACATATATTTTTCATAGCAAGTATTAAAGAGTGTTCAAAGAATGCGTAAAACCTGTCGGTTTCATTTTAAAAATCTCTAAGCCATTTAAAAATATAATATCCCAAAAATCTTGTTGTATTATTTACTAAAACTGATGGCTTTAACCTTTGTATTGGTTAGTAAACTTACCAATTCCATTGATGAGGAGACACGGAAGAATAAGATTGAAGACATAGAACATCGGCCTCCTTCGAAGCTTGATGACGTAGGTGATGTCGGGGTACGGCTCCACGCAACACGAATAATACTGGTTGTGTCTTATAGCCTCGAAGCTGACCAGGTCGAACTCTCCGTTCGTCTGATAGTTGGTAGTGTCACCTTCATCAAATTGCTTCTTCAAATCCAACTGCCCAATAAAAGATATTCAAATATTTATATACCTACGGTTCAATTGTGACTTATTTTCAAAGGCGCAAACTTAATTACCAAAACCCAAAAGAATGTTGCCAGCATAAAAAATGGTTTATTTTAGTAATCGAGGCTATTGAAGCCGAATAAATCCAAAGGTTAATATTTTTGTGAAGGCAATTTCAAATCGACTCATTTGTAATTCCAAATAGGTAGTCCGATTTTGTGGAATCTTTAAATAATTACAAATATAATTTATCTGAATACGAAATTGACTATAAAAAAAGATAAAATTAAAAGTAACATTTTGACATGTCGCTTTTAATATAATATGACTCCATGAAAAATAATAAATAATGCTCATTTAAGTAAATGGTTAACATTTAATAAAATTCAAATGAAAATATTTTCTCCATCTAATCTCAGAGGAAAAGAATAGAAAAATCCTCAAAGTTCATTTAAAGTGTAGATTCTAAGCCAGCGCCTAGAGACATGAAATCGAATGCGATCAATGAATTTTGGTTGATTTCTACCGTGTGAGGTATTTAAATTGCACGGTGAATGGCAATTTATTCGTAAAAAGGCCGAGCCTTTTCAGGGCGATATTAGGGCCTCTCATATTATATTGAAAACTGACGAATACCGAAAATTACTTGTTAATTGTTGTTGAAGTGCGTGGTGGCCTGTTGGTAAACGGACTAGACGCGGCCGCCCACATGTTCACGGTGGTCGCGGATTCGAATCCCAGGGCACACCTCTGACTTTTCAGAGTCATGTGTGTATTTATAATCAATCACCACGCACTAAAACGGTGAAGGAAAATATCTTGAAGAAATCTGCATACCATAGCGATTTATAAGAATTTCTATGGTATGTAAGTCCGCCAACCCGCACTAGGCTAGCGTGGTGGACTATATGGCCTAACCACTCTCAATCGTATTCTCAATTGTAAAGTAGGCCCGTGTTCTGCAGTGGGACGTATATGGGCTGATACAGATACAGACTTGTTGACCAAGTATTAAGTGTCTACAATGTAATGTCTTAGCAGAAACCAAAGAACCACTAAAACCATCGTAAGTTTAATATAAACATACTTAGTTTCTGATCTAACATTAACACATATTACTCGTAAAATTATTCTTAAATTTCTGCGTTACGTAGTTTGACTGATTTGTACTCATTTTCATATTCACAAATATGATTACATACTCTTCTAGTATTCCATCTGTTTAAATTTGATTAATATTATTATTTTTTACACTGGCACGATATAATGACTGCACTACACCTGATGGTAAGCGCAAATGTCGTAGAAAAGGTAGAGCATTGAATTGCATCCATGCTATTCGACACAATTATATCAGCTTGCTAAGATGCTTCTTCACACCTCAGTGGAAAGACCCAGGATTATAGGAAGGAGGGGATCCTAAAGCTTAACGGTGCGACACAGAAAAGAATTTGCGAACCTTCCGGTTCGTTTCGAGAAGGTTGGGACCATCAAGCTATGGCTTCGCAAGCTAAAACACGTGGTTTAGGAATGGAAAGAAAGAAATAAACTAGAACACAATATATTATAGCTTTACTGGTGTAACCTTACTAAATGAGAAAAATAAGCTGCATTTCAATTTTTCCCAATGTTACCTCAACTGCAAATCCCTTGTTATAATCAACCACGGTTTCCACGAGTTGAATTTTAAATTAAATGCTCGATGTAATAACATTGAATCTGCTTTACGCAGTAACAGGAATTGAAAAGAAAATATAAGGCCTGTTGAAGCGTGGTAATAAATCGGCTTGCAGTGGCGAAGACTCGGCAAAGAGCTTCGAAAAACAACTTACAGCTTACAGTTTCTATCTGTAAGTAAAATTATTGATACTGTTTCCTTTTAAATAGGGATGTATATCTTTATTTATGGCATATTTTTTTTATTTCAAGCAAGGGCGTTTTCTTCAGTTTTATTATTTGTAAGCTGTCGTAAGATTATAGGTTTAAGCTTTAGACGAGCGTGGTGGACTGATATCTAACTCACTCACAAAAGTAGTTGAACCCTTGTTTATAAGTTAGATATATATGGAGTAGTATTGAAAAAAAGAACAAAACAATTTAAACCAATAAAATAATATTTGTCTAGAACTCTAGAGGTAAGGAGATTGGGGTATAAACCGAGATGCCATCGTTTTCATTCCCAAGTCAAGGACATTTCTTGTTTTGGATTTTACATTAAAAAAAAACTGAAGTGAGTTGCTCAAGCTGAAATGTTATGCCCAGCTTTGCGAATGATTCATATAATTTCTTCAAACTTGATGAACTGAATACACTTAAGGGATTGTCCAGTATCTTTACCTCACATATGTGCATATGTATGTATAATATTATCTAGAATCCTTTTAAATAATATCAGACCTAGTAATATTTCACTTTGCAAATACCCTACTCAAATATTGGTCGATCTAATTGTGAATTGCGTATCAGCAAAATCCTATAAATCAATTAAATGTAGGTGAAAACAATGTATGAAAACAATCGCACAATAAGACCTGTATTGTTCAGCGAGTTGAAACAGCTCGCAACAAACCGTAAATGAAAAGTTTCTACTCGGCTTATAACACTGTTCCCGGTCCATTCTGCACGGAAAAGAAAAATATGGGTCGCCATAAATATTCTAATGATAATATCCACGTTGGGAAATTACGCAATGTTTTAACAAAGTATTACAAAAAGACGCAATGTTTTATCCATTTAAAGTTGTTTCACTCGAACGAATCCCGAGTCATTTTACTACTAACCTTAATGCCGCTGTCAGTTTGTTGGCGATAAAAGGAATGGTAATTTTATGCGAGACTTTTTAATTTGGTGTCGCAGATTATCTCCGGCAATTAAGATGAAATGAGGTCCACGAGCGATGTACTAAATTCTTCATTAATTTGCGTGGTTAATAAAATTTGTAACGTGAAGAATATTAACATCATTTTATAATGGTTAATGGATGAATATTGATTATTTGTAATTGACAATAATTATTCAATAGTTAGATTAGTTTAGACAACAAATACGTAAGCTAGTGCTACTTCGAGGGAGTAGTAGAAATGCCGATTACGCCGCTTACAGTAAACTGGAATTATTTTATCCCAAGCAGTAGAAGCATGATGAAACTCTCTGGCTTCAGAACTTACCGTTATATTCCGTATAAGCACCCGGTTGATAACAAATTTAAGAAAAATACTAGTGGGATCATGAAACTTAATTCAATATTATATTCCTTTGTTTTTGTTCCTAACCTATCCTGACCTATTGCCTGAAAAAGGTCTCCATTTTCTTCCCCCATTCCTCTCTATCCTATGCGTACTTGCTTTTAATTATTCTCATATTTGATATTACACCCAAAAAGTATAATAAATAAATTGTTATATTTCCTCTGCTGTATCAGACAAATTCATGCACGACTTGTGAATCACTTATTTTACATTTTTAATGAAGTAATGCTATAGGATATCTTGTATTACGTATCACGCGAGGCTTGATGAAATTTTAACTGCACTCCTCCTATATTATAAAAGGAATTTAGAACAAAACTGTGCGAAGACACCTACACAATAAAACGTTGCGCGTTTAATCACAGAGGCATTGTACTGTAACAGTAAATGTGCGAGTTAATATAGGAAATAATTAAAAACTTACTTGTACAGAAATGTTAGCTGTAACGTTTTCAAATAAGTTTTTTGCCGCCGGCCGATTTCACGACATCCTTTTTAGTCTTCACGACACGGTGAACTTTATTTTTTTGTTTTTTTTTTTGTAAATTATTTGGAAATGTGTACACTTGGGAGTGGCTGAGCTAAATGAAGCTTAAATGACATAAACATTGTAACCGCTGTTTTGCTTCTATTTTTATAATACTCTGTATCTGTATCAGCCCATATGCGTACCACTGCAGGGCACGGGCCTACTCTACAATCGAGAGTACAACTGAGAGTGGTTATACCTAGTGCAGATTGGCGGACTTACATATTATCATAGAAATTCTTATAAATTGCTATGGTATGCAGATTTCCTCACGATGTTTTCCTTCACCGTTTTAGTGCATGGTGATTGACTATCACACACATGACTGCGAAAAGTCAATGTTTTATAATATTAGCCGCCCCATTATCATTTTAAAACTGGTATTACAATATACAGGATATATCAAGACTGCTACTGAAAACGAAGCCTGGTGGTAGTTAAAACGATTTCAGATACCATTCAACAGAAAAAGTTGCAAAAAAAAGTGTCAATTTCTTTTTGTTATATTTTTCCTATGACCATATTTGGGCGGTAAATACATTTTTTCCTAAAATAATAGTGTATACCCTTTTATTTATACATAATCTAAGGTATACAAGTGTTTAAATTATTATTTTAGCAAAAACTATGGATTTACCATCCAAAAATGACAATATTTAAAATATCATAAAAAATAATTGCCGCGTTTCTTTTCGAAATTTTTGGTTGCATTGTGTTTGTAGTCACTAAAACTACCACCCGGCTTCGTTTTCGGTAGCAGTCTTCAGATACCCGGTATGTTATTAAGAATAATAAGTATAAAATAAATTTTAATTTATGTTAACTTGTATTGTTGGATTAGAGTAACATAATTTATAATGAGTATAACATTGTACCAACTAAAATTCGCCAGCTATTGAGACAGGTTGACATTTGCGTGGTAAGCCACGGGAGCATCGATTGATTGGCTTCTGTTTTGGTCTACCGCATTAGTCGAAAATTTAACTTGTTAATCAGCTAAATATTTCGACACTACTAATTTAGAACATTCTTTTTGCGTAATTTATGTTAAAGCCTTTTAGTCAATTCTAATAAAGAGAACCTAAACATTATCAAGGATTGTCACAGTTTGTGATCAGACTATAAAATAAACTCTATTTTATTTAGCTGTATGATCTTACGCAAACACACGGTGTTTCTTTGTTCAAATTCACATATTATTATGATAAGATCGCGGTGACGTCACAAGTTTAGTAATATAACGCACCTATATCCAATTCCTTGCGCAATCAAGAATCATTACTGAAAGTCTCAATCTCCCATAATGTAATTTACATTTACTGAATCTAATCACATGGTACATTTCATAAGCTCATTCGTCAATGTTCGTGTGTTCGTGTGAGTTAAACTGAGAACCCATTCATGTTACAAGGGACTTTGAATACATAATCCTCCAGGCTTTGGTTGAAACTGGGCGCTTCCTTACATTTCCTCGTACATTCAGTAGATTTTTTCAAAGTAAATCTTACTACAGTTTTCTTATTTTAGGAGCTAGAGCTCTTTTGCAAATATTATACTTGTATGTATCTATGGATTTTAAAGTTTTTAACACTTTATTTTAAAAGGCAGTAAACATTTCACTTTTTTGAAGTAGAATAAATACTGGAATACTTTGCTGGAAAAATATTTGTATCCGTCTGGATATTTACCACTACGTGAAATTAAAAAAGGCCTATTAAACTGGAGCTCTAACTTTCTCTGAAGCCAAATCATAATAATAGGAACTATATATAATCGAAGAACTATTTGTTTTTTGTGTGTGGAATGCACATTTCAGACAATAACGATTCTAAAAAGACCGCTGTAGTTTTAAAAACTTTTGATGATGTCTTGAAATCGAAGACGCGGCAAATAATTGTATTTGTAACTATTAAGTTGTCTCTTAATGCCTCCCTTTACTGAAGTTATATTAAACATTCTGAAACAAGTGTTTCATAAAATTCATGCGAAAAATTCTTTACATCTACGTTTATTAAATACTTAACTGTAAATGAAATTTCATTTTTGTTAAAGTAGTGCGATAAAATTTTATCCCATCAAAAACATCCTGTAAAAAAATCCAAGTCTCGCAGCTCAGGTTTTCTACCGCAAAAAGTTGTGAGATGCATGTAATACCAAGTCGATTAATTTATTTAGTCCTTAAGGGACCTTCTATATAAAGTTATTACGTTAGTTATTACCATATCAATATTAAAAATTCTTTACGTTTTAAATAAATGGATCGACTTGGCCATCGCATGAAAACATAATGTATCGTACAATTTATACATAATGCTGCTGGCCAAGTCGATCTATTTATTTAAAACGTAAAGAATTTTTAATATTGATATGGTAATAACTAACGTAATAACTTTATACAGAAGGTCCCTTAAGGACTAAATAAATTAATAGACTTGGTATTACATGCATCTCACAACTTTTTGCGGTACCTGAGCTGCGATACTTGGATTTTTTTTACAGGATGTTTTTGATGGGATCTCAAGTCTTTTTGTAGAGTCCTACTTTTTGCCTTTTCGGTACTTCTTACTTCTAGAATATCACTAACGATTTTTCTTAAAGCCTCTGTCTTATGGATTTTTCTTATTTTTGTAGGTATCAATTTATCACAAATATAGCGGATTTGATTATTAATGTTCTTTCTTTCATTGTAATTGATATTTTCGAGCTATTTAGTCTATTTATTTGCAAGTTTTTCTTCGTCATGGTTTTCTAGAGGAATGTTGTACAGTTTCATGGGCTGAATACACCATTTCCCTCTCTATATCCCCTCCTGTTATGCCTCATATATATAGATATCTATCTACAACTATTATTCCATTATATACGGGTACAATGATTCATTAACTGCAAATGTAACTTTGTAATCCTATACATTTATATGGGACTACAAAGTTATTCACGCAGTTGGTCTATCTAGAAAACTAGACACAAATTATGAAATGTTTGAATTTTCCCTTACTTTAGACACTAAACACTAATTATATTCTAAATTTGAAGGTTCTATGTCTGCTAGAAGTGCCTTCGACTTTTGATGATCGGTCAGTCAGTCAGTGAGTGACAAAATTACGAAAGTTTGATAAGTTATAATTCTTAAACTACGAGTTCAAATTGAATGAAATTTCAAATATACCGTGTTTACACAATGCCTGCTTAGTAACTGAAAATTCAGGCTTCATGCTTTAGCCACAACGAAGTTATAGGGGGTTGAAAATGGTCTGAATTGCTTCGAGAAAAGGATGTTACGGCCATGCCACTTTTTAGCTCGACTTGGAGGGGGCTCGGCCGCGCCCCCAGATATTCCGTGCATAATTTACCGAACCGAAATATCTTATTTTCAAATAATATTTATCTGTACATAATATTATCTTGGCACTTTGTTTTATGATTCTTGGTATTGTTTTGATATTGTTTAGGGAACAGTATATCAATATTTATTAGTTTTCTATAAATGTTGCCTTTTATTGCCAATATTTTACACCTGTATTAGGCCAGAGTTGTTATTACTGGTTCCAGATGTAGCCATCAGACATGTTTTTATATGGCTATAATAGTAGATCGACATAGGAACATACCTTTTTATACTTCTTTATAATATACCGGTGATTTTAAAAACATAAGACAAAATGCAGAGTAACATACAAATAACAGTTTTATCGCACCGAGCAATCTATTACTATAAAAATAAAAAAATACGCGCAAGGACTTCAGATTCTCGCCAAATTATAATTTTTCTGTTACCTGAACTGGAAACCTTATGAATCCTACTCAATAATTTCACAGAAATATAAAAGCTACGAGACTTAAAAACGCATTTCCTTATAATTGTATCAACAATAATATCGACTGGTCAAGGCAATTATTCTACATTTTTCATTGCAGAAGCGAAATTTTCTTGAATTGCGTCGCTGTTTATATTCAGTGCAAAAATATTAATTTAAATTAGTTTAGAGCAGCCACAAATGAATATTATTGTTTCCAGATCAATACTTCACAAAGGCATTAAAACTACCGTTAATTCAATGAACACATCAAAAGAACTACAATCGAATTTCCCAATAATCACTGTGAAGCGCGCACAAAGGCAGCACTGGTTTAAATTTGAAATTAGATACTATAGGGGCAAATTGTAGCTTATATTGGATTTATTTATGGCCGTTGCTAATTATTTAATTAAGGAGATTTAGTACACTAAAATATATCGTAGTTAAATGTATTGATTTCAGAAATTACGTAAGAGTGTGGTCTGTAAATGCGCAATCAGTAAACAAATACTTGTGGGCCACGCAAACATTTGTCTCTGTGCGGGATCCCTATGGAACCCGGGGCCTCTCGTTACTGCCTAGACCGCGTTGGCTCTATATAACATGCATAACTTGTTCATATATCTGGGCGAAGCGAAAAAAAAAATATTTTCTGACTTTCGCACCCACACGGCGCGCCGTATCTGGTGCAACATATAAATATCTACATTGAAAAGATATTTGAAATGCTTTTATACGTTGGTTAGTATATCATACTTTTTCAATTATTTGTAAAATCCGAAACTAAAAGTAATATATTTTACTAAGCTGTCAGTATACAAATCGCTCTAGATTTGTACCATCTGATCCAGTTTAGCAACATCACTCGGTTTATTAATGTCGAGAGAAAAAATATAAGTTTCGCTGAAATTTATCACGATCCGGCCCCTTCATTAATCACTTTCACAACTTTTATGGAAATCTTTCTTTGGTGGAATTCTATTATTTCAAAACGAGTTAATTTTAATTTAGTTATTTATTTTCAAAGCGATTCAAAAAGCTCTAAAATATTTGAAGCAAGTTTGAGATGCAATTTTAAACAATGTAAAAGTACTGAGAAAAGAAAAGATTTGTTATGATTGAATTGTAAGTTAAAGAAAACGTGTTACATTATAAATAATGATTTATTTGTAATTTTACCTACAAGTCCTGTGTTTCTTAAGAAGGCGTAACTCTTATTGCAATGCTTAATGCTTAATAGCACCATAGCTTTTCTTTCAACACCTGAAGTTCGTTACGAAGAAATTAACCTTATAACCTATAGAAGAAAATAACCATGAAAATATTTTTATATTGTTTATTAAAATGCGTTATCTTTGCTCTTTTCCAACTCTTCTCCTTTCGACATTCAAAAATAGTATAAGAAATATGCAAATGATGAAAGAAATGGGCGTCCTATGAATATTCTTTAATACACAAGCGCACCTTGTTATAACCAAGTGCTGTAGAAACCTGACCTCAAAGCCGTTGTTTTTGCTCACCGTTCCGCCAAGTTGGATTTACATTCAGTATTTTAAAATATTTTTGTTATTTGACTCCGTTTAGTAATGAGAGAGATTGAGATTTTTGCCATTGTTGTAAATTGTTAAAAACAAATACTTTTCAACGAACATGTCTCGGTGCCTGTTGAAATTTTTAAAATACCGAATGTTTCACAAATTATATTTTTGTTCTGTAAAATACTTGTTACAATGTTGTTATGAATAACTTTTTGTTTTTGTGGTAAAACTTGGAAAGTAAACACTTGTGCAGATACTGACAAAATAAAACATAATGTTTAGACACCGACATCGGTTGACACTTGGAAAAGTGCATTAAACAGTTCTGAAAATGGGTACATTATTGTTGGCTTAAAAAACGTGCGTGAATCGAGTACTGCTTGATTTTCCATGTGTATTATTCTTAATAATTTAAGTGCAAATGAAGCAGATGGCATACTCCTTATTTTTTAGACAATAAGGAAGAAAGACCCTATGTTAAAATGGGGTTTGGTGTAAGTATAGGACATAAGTAAGGCCTACCAAAGATTCTGTAAGATTTTAAAATCACGAGGTGAACACTAAATATGTATGTTATTATAAATTGAGTAGAAAGTAATATCAAGATAAGATCAAGTCAGATTTCACTGACTAAATAGGTTTCTTCCAATTCCGTTTTATAAATATATCATATTATATTGTGGACCATTTTAGTCATATCCCGTTGTAAATATGAGAGATAAATTGCATATCTTTCAATACATCTCAGATGAACTTCTAGCGCTCGTTTTAAAAACATATTCCTCAACTACTCAACATTATTAAAAACTTTTCAGACCGAGTGCTTTTAAAAGTCAATCGTACTCTTTAACTTTGAATAGATTTTTAATAAAACTCAAAGTGGTATCACGAACTAAGTTTTGATGCACCACATACTCGCATTTGAAATAAATATTCTCCGAAACTATTTTAAATTCGCAAATTATTTTGATCCTAGGAGACGTGAAAGTTTTCACTGTAATCAATTTGTATTTAAATGTTTCAAAGAAGTTTTACGTTAGCATTCATTTGTAAGATCTATTGAGTAGTGTTAGACAAAATATACTGGCAAACACAGGCAAACATGGCAAATATACTCGGCATTTTTTTTTATATACCAAAAAGAAGAATTCCCATTTTACTATGAAACTTAGTATTGGTGCGAAGATTTTTGTGCCTCAATGGAACTTATTTTCTGTGTAGGGAAAAAATACATATTTTCAATAAATAGAAATATAATTGCCATCCAGGCCCAGAGTTCTTGGAAAAATTAACTAGAAATCCTATAAAAATATTCTTATTTTGTTATTATATTGGGTTCAGTGAACAAAATTTCCTTTATTTATAAAAATCTGTTGCCCAGGATAAAACAGGAAAACGTTGAAGGACAAACCATTAAAAATGCTTGAATGAATTTTAAACAATATCGGAATCGGGATCAACGATATTTTTCACGGATACTAAATTGGCATTCTCTTTTAAGATTTGTCGTAAGTCTAATAAAAACACCGTACAACACAATTTTAGTACACACAATAATATTTGAAAGTAATATTATACCTGAAACCCGTCGTAGGTCCAAGAGGCCCATTTCATAGTGCACAATTGCACATCAAAAGGGAACTGTTCCACGTTGATGTCACACACAGAGACGTATATCCCGTGGCTGAGCCATGTCACCTCGCCCGTGTGTTTCACGATCACATTTGTGTTAATCACTGCCGACCTGTAGTTGGGATCGGCACTGCAACAAAAGGATAAATTTAATATTTTTTTAGTTTTAGTTTTAGTTTTACGTGTGACAAGTATTGACAAGCTGAGATCTCAGGTTTGAATCCCAGGGCGGGCAAGGTGATGATTTTTTTCTATTCGTTATCGACTCGGAGTCAGGAATTTGTGCCCGATGTGATATAGATTTGCCCTCTATCACATCGTGGGATGGAAAATACAAGGCGAAATGTGGGTGTCCTGGCACCTCTGCTAGCCCCTTCTAGGAAAAAGGCGTGTGTTTATGTATGTATGTCTAATGACGAAAATTTCTTTGTAGAGTATCTCAAATCTAAGTTAGTAGTGAAAAAGAAAACAAAAGCGTGTATGTCAATCTAGATGTGAGCAATTAGTCCTTGCTCTTATAAAACTCCTCCTATTTATATAAGTTCATCTCAATCTACCTTCTTAGATGCACTTGTGTCATTATAAGAACAGCAAACAGTTCATATTACTCGTCCTAACTTATTTCTCAAATATGTCGCAGAATTACTCAAAACTTTATATGCAAACGCTTTCCTTTCCTGAGGGAGTTTCTTGCGCCGCTTCTTCTTCACAGCCACAACACGTTCCGAAGCGGTGGTAGCAGAAAAGGACGATTCAAAAGATCTTGTGAAAGACTATTTGAATAAAGAATATTTTGATTTGATTTGATTTAACCTATAGCCTGTTAGAAACTAAGTGTTGGTTGAAGAGCGACTAGCGACTTCACGGTGAGTTTCACGCGACTTCAAATGCTTCGATAAGACGCTCCTCGCCTCTTTAAGTTTCAAGTAAAATATAAATCCGTTGCTGATGAAATTTGGGTACACTTCCCGAGTGATTTTGTAATAGTTGACTTAAAATTCCGATTATATTTTCGATCCTACACTCAAACCAGAGGTTTGTTTGATAGACTTTGTTTTTGGTCCTATATTTTTGTATCCTTTGTTTTCATGAATACTTCAGTAACATGAGATCAAATCCCCAATATGTAAGGTCGCTATAACTTTTAGTTTCAGAAATGTTAATTGGTCTAACTTTTTACAGCGAAATTTTAGCATCGGTTGAACCACTGCTTGTTTGTTGTTCCTAATTTATTCTTCTCTCTAACAATCTAAATTGGAAAAGCGTGGGTTTAGCCTCTCCAGAGAATAGAGATACAGGATTTAAAAATTGCAATGGTAGTGATGGAATACACAAACTCACGCCGTTGTTCTAGAATAGGGTATGCAGAGATGCTATCAAAACATCCACGTTTTACTTTGTGTGTTCCAAACCACTATGTGATATGATAGCATATCTTCATAACAAGCACAATGTGACTCCGGGCTCATAATGAATAGAAAAATTCGTCACTTTGCCCGACCCGGGATTCAAACCCGAGACCTCAGAATCGTAACCATACTGTGTAACTACACCACCGAGACAGTCAACGAAAAGAAAAGGAAAATGTATGAAATTCAAACCTAATAATAGGTTTGTAACTTAAAAATAATACCAAGTGCAAAAGCACTCAATTGCCGAACTCCCCAAGATGTCCAAATAAGCTTGCCCTATAAATAGGTATACTAAAACTGAAAAAAAAAAACATCAACTAACAATACACTTAACCATACGAAACGAAATTAATGCATTTAAATATTTCATTTTACGTGCCAAAACAAAGCGGTAATACTGCAAACACAGATCACTCCTGTGACTGCAAATGACATCCTGTATAACATTAATTTATGCAAAATACCAGTTAAATGCACACAGCAGTAACTGTAGTAGCGTAAAGTTCATAAACAACTGTCATTCATCAGACGAGCAAAATGTCAAGTGCTCTCACTTGTTAAGTTCTTATTTTAGTACATTCTGTGAAATATGTTACTGCTCCTCTGGCACATCAAGTAAAATATGCACGCTCGTTATTCTATTCTTAGCTTATTTCTTTCGCTCATTTATTAAAATATTAAACTGTATTTTGTAATATTAAACGTCCTCTTAATTTATTTCTACTTATCAAATGAACATCACCATTTTTTATTACCATTTATATAACTTTGTGATAGTGCGTCACTTTCGATAGTCATGAAATGTCTATTAATTTGAATGAGATATAATCCATCATTTATTATTTATGATTGAGGAACATTCTTCCTTTAATTGCATTCATAAGCCTATTCATATTACCGCCGCCGTACCACGAAATTACTTCGCTTACCCATAAATAATTTAATCGGTCACATTCAAAGGCAATGCTTGGGACAAAGTTAATCCAGAGGTCATTGTTGATATAATAGGACGTACATATCTTTGAAACGTTAACGTAGATACGAGTAGTTAACGGAATAAATAGTAACAAAAACTGAGCCCTTGTTATATTATAGTGCAATTTAAGTATTCAAATATTAGACATTTTCTTCGAGTAATTGAAAATGTGGGTTTGGTTAATAAGACAAAATAAAATATACATAAATGATAAGCTTGACAAGAGTGTCACAAGAGTGATTAATGAATACTTAGTAAAGAAAATAACTTCGCCTAAGTGTTATAACATTAAGAGAATTAATTTTATATTTTATACTGAATATTATTTTCAGCAAGGCACTGTGTCAAACACTGCTGGCATCAATTTTTTTTTATTAATTTTATTTTTAAATTAGATTGAGAATAAGTATTGTACTGGAATTATATTTCAAATATTAATTCACAAACACATATGATTTTATACATACAAATACAGAGACTAAACGCATGGCATTATCGTCTGTATTCCGAAGACAAAAGACTAATCTTCAATGAATTTATGCGATAACATTCTCAAAACAGTGAACTTAAAAGAAAATATGTCTCAGATATTTCCTAAGAATTATTATGTGTAAGAACATGATACAAGGAGCATGTGGTTGAGGATAAAGTATATGGGTATAATCTTTAAGCCGTCTTTTGCCGGTATAACTAATTTTATAAGTTGGAGAAACATTTTATGTAAGGACACTCAAGATGATTGTCGACGCACCTTTACTCGCTGAAGCACCTATTAGGGCTGTATTATTTTGTACAAAACACTCTTGCAATCCAATTACACAATACATTAATTTTAATAACCTTAATTATGTTACTTATTTTTATTATATTATACAAAAATATATCTGGAATAATATTAAAAACATGTCACTAAAGGAAAAACCTAAAATTTGTTGTGAAGGCTTTCTTCGTTTCTTTTGTCTCCCACAGGTAAGATAAGATTAAACTGCTGAAATAAGTTTCAAGGTCGACAGTTAATTCAACTGTCTTTACTTCTATCAACAGTTATCCCTCGCAGGGCTCCCAAATTAGAACCTTTGTGGTCGTACCTTCGTTGCTTATTTCGTAACCTAGCACCGTGTACAATTTCTCGGTAGAGTAGGTATCCTACATTACAGTTGTCCAGACAGTCCAATTTCTTTTACAGTACGCTATACAGGGTATATCAAGACTGCTACCGAAAACGAAGCCGGGTGGTAGTTTAAGCGACTTCAGACACAATGCAACAGAAAAAGTTGAAAAAAAAAAGCGACAATTTTTTTTTTTTCCTATGGCCATATTTGGGTGGTAAATACATTTTTTTCTAAAATAATAGTGTATACCCTTTTATTTACAAATACTCTAAGGTATAAAAGAGTTTAAATTATTATTTTAGCAAAAAATATGGATTTACCACCCAAAAATGACGATATTTAAAAAATCATAAAAAATAATTGTCGCGTTTCTATACGAAATTTTTAATTGCATTGTGTTTGTAGCCACTAAAACTACCACCTGGCTTTGTTTTCGGTAGCAGTCTTGAGATACTCAGTATTTGCTTGGCAACTAAGCACAATTGCTTAATTGATTTACTTGGAAGTCCATGAGACAAAATTTAAATAATGGATGAGTTAGAAAAATCACACAAGAATGTTAGCAGCTCGCAAAAATGTGGGTTACATTCCAGAAGGGTTTTCACAATGGAGTGTGTAAAATGTTTTAATAAACCATTTTAACCGGATCTGTTTACTTTCGCTTTAATGCAGCTTAGTGCGTAATTACATATTATGTATGTACATATTTCAGAATAAAAAAGGATAAAATTCTGAATTAATTTCGAGTACGTAAACTTGATGCTATCTTTGTTTATTAGACGTTTGATGATTGCTCTCTCAAGCTACGAGTGCATATTCATAATAAATAAATATGTTTTTGTTTGTTAGGTGTTAAATTACCCTCATTAAACCAACATAACAACAGCTATTAAAACCATTCTTATAATTTGAATAATATGATACTTTCTGAAATATTAATAAGGATTAAGTAACTCCTACGCTTCCATTAAATTTTAATGCCTACAAATTAAAAAGAGACACAATCAGTTTCCACGAAACACATTCTACTGTTGCGAGGCATGATACTTAATTTAATGGCAGTTTGAAGATGTTAATTTGACGGCTTTATTAAAGATATTTCTGGCGATGATTTTAATACTTAGCTCGCTAAAGATTGGACGAAAAGATAAGGATTAAATAAGTAGGACTAGTGTCCTACTAAAAATAATGCCAGGTACACAAAAAGTTGAGACACAATCTAGAATAATGCCAGGTAGAGAGGAAAAACATGAATCCTAATGTCAGATTTATGTTAAATAAATTACAATTCACAGATCAACAGCTCAAATTCGATCTATTCCGAAGGTAATTCAATTTGTAATTCAATTTTCTTTATATTTTATAAATGAAAATACTTTGATTACTTACAAAAATCTATGGTACGAAAAGTTTACCAACCTCGTACTAGGCCAACGCGGTGGACTATATGGCCTAACCCCTCTCAATCGTACTCTTGATTGTACAGGAGGCCCGTAACCTATAGTGGGATGATATTGACACAGATACTCACTTGTTGTATAGTATGATGTCGGGCCTCCAGACCCTTTCGTAGGGTATTCTAATAACTCCGATGCCGTCGAAATCGGTCGTGTTCCATCTCAAATGGTAGTCCGTCCATATTTGCGTTATCCAACAATTTGTTGTCAGCAACTGGTCTTTCTCCTCCTACAACAAAGAAAATGTTCAGTGAAATTCATAGTTACATTGAAGGAAATGTTTGCGTGATTCACAGATGTTTGTTTCAGGTCAGCGAGTCGAGACACCGGATAGTTTTACGTAGTTTCCGATGTCTGCGGCAAAGTTAAGTATGAGTTTTGAACCGGGGTTGGCACTATATATTATGTGACTACTCCGGGTGTGATTTTAATTAATACACATATTTTACCAATAACATCGAAATACCGTCCACGTACAAGAATAGTTTTCGATATTTTTGACTATTCCAATAAATGGTTAGCTCTTACATGAAGAAGCCCACGGTTGTTATAAACACGTATTAATAACATGCCCAAAAAAAGACAGCGGAGACATTAAAATTTTAATCTTCAAATATAGGCATTCGGGCTCTATGGCGTACCTTGGGATCTTGGGCGTACCTTACCAGCAGTGGAATGCGACAGGCTGATGGTAATGATTATGATAGGCAATAAAAAGAAAAAGCCAAAGAGATCCACAATAACTTCCTGCAACCTTGGTTAGGTCATTCGTTCCCTTCACAGATAGTCAATCATAATATAAACAACTACACATATAAATAAGAAGACAAAACACACATAAAAAATAAAAAATATTTTTTCTAAACAAGTAATCCGTAATCTCAATGAAAATCAGAACAAGTCACAATTGAATAAAATCGACGCAGAATCAGGTGGCATGTTAGAATTAAATCAGTTTGAAAGAACATTAATGCACCTGTTTCGTTTGTACCGAAGCCGCGATGCTTCGAAACTGAGTAATGGTATATATTTTTCTCGACACCCGGCGGCTTGTATTAAAGCCCGGTTTACGAATTGGTGGAAATTGTAGGTGTATTTTCACGACGAATAAAAGGCCCTGTAGTTTATCAGGCGTACGTGTTGACTGTAAGATGGATTACGTTCCGTTTTGCTAATGTTAGCGTATCAAAATTGGTTACTTTTTATTTCATTGATGTAGTAGTGTCATAGAGCGACAAAAGTATTATATCATTTATAACATGTATGCAATTGTTGTTGTAGTGAATTTTAATGCTTAAAATATATTGAGGAAGAATTTCACTGTCTTAGAATTTTGCATAAACATTATAAAGATATTATATGAACAGTGAATTCCTTCAACCCGCACTGGGTCAGCTTAATGGACTAAAAACTAAACCCCTGTCATCCACAGAGTAGGCGCTTTCTCTGTAGTTATTAATGTAATTTGTAACAAGCAAATAAAGGTCTACTAAAACAGATTACAAATAATGTCCTATGTAGAAATTCCTTTGAAATTACCACACTAAAATTAATATTTTATCTGTGTGTGCTATTGTTTATTACATGAATGTCTTACAATTCAAATAAACACAACATATTAATAAATAAATAAATACTATATTAAATAGGTATTTTAGGCAATACCCACACAAATGGGTCAAGGCGATGATTTGAATAAAAGTCAGGGAATGCCTCCGGCACAGCCTACTTTCAATACAACATAGCAAAGGGTAAAAAATAAATTATTTATTATAAAAATGCGAAAGGATAAATTCTTTTACATTTTTGACTGTATAGAATTTTGTTGAAACAAATGAATGAGAGGCAGAAATTTTTGTCACGCTTAAATTAGCTGTATTTTTTAAAAATTGTTGTACCAAATATTTCTACTCTTACGGAGTTCTAACGTGCATTATAGAAACTGATTTTATAATATTATTAGTAAGCAATAAATCTCGATCGACATACAGTGCCTTAGGGTGTGGCGTGGACCAACTGACATCCCAATTAGTCAGGGATAATACTGTTTCGTGTTTTGCGGCGAACAACTAGTAGGAAGTGGCTTTAGCTTCAAATGGCTTGGGGTTATATTGAATTATCAAAATTATTCATATGATTTTGATTTCCGAATAATCATTTGTACATTTAACAAATGATATAATGACACACTTAAAAAAATAGAATATAAAAATACATGTAGCTAGAATTTAAAAAATATATATCCCTTTAAACTTGATGGCTTTAAATGGTGTTGGCTTAGCTGGGCTTGGAAACGGCTTGGAGTTTTATTGAATTAGCAAAATTATAGTATTAATTTGATTTACGAATAATCATTGGTTCTTTAGCAAATGCTATCAAAATGGAAACTAAAAAAAACGAATATTAAGAAATTAGAGTTAACTGGAATTTTCAATTTGAATTTAATTTTCAATTGAAATATTCCTATAATCTCGAATGAATAAGAATAGACGTAATTAATTACACCCTTGCTTACTACTCGTCGATTATGTAACGTCAACCTTGACACACAATCTCGAACTTGTCTCAAAGTCAAGAACGGTGTTGTATTTATTCCGTGACCTGTTTTAAGTCGGGAACAAAAGTACTGTTCTCTTATTTTTAATCAAAGATTTCTGATGACATCGTTTTGTATTGATACTAATCATAAAAGAAAATAGTTTGATTGAAAATGTAGGCAGCAATATTACGAAAATAGATTTTCACTTTTCATTTAATACATTTTTTTAATTATACTTGAAAATTAGTCAGTATTATGCGATGAATCGTTGGTTCTAATTAATGTTTTATTTCTTTTTTCTTTGACGTTATAATGTATGCAATAAGGGTCATTTTTTAAACAAATTTACAATTTGGTTAGTAACAGTAATAGTATCTTAATTAAACCTGTTAGTTGTATAATTTAAACCCTTTCGGTTGGCAAAAACTCGTTCAAAAAGGATTTGCTGCACTAAAAATCTCAAACGTAGCTTAAAAGACGACTGATATTAGGAACAATCTCGGACAACGACATACATCTTTGCAAAATACTACCTTTAAAAGTAAAAAGCTCAAAATGTGAACATTTTGCTTGACCATTAGGAATTCAAAGCAAATTTTTCAGAACACTCTTGTTATATGCCGAAGAAAATTACAAAGCTACTGAGAGATTTATATAAAAGCGTGCGTGATTCCGTCACAGCGGAAAATCTGTTAAGTGAGGATTTAGGAACTTACACGAGGGGTGAATTTTAAGCGAGTAATAATTTACCTACTGACTACAATTTCCGTTAAAAGCTTCCACATCATTAATGCGATAGAGTTTGAACCTTTGATATTTGACAGGAAGATAAAATATAATTTATATCACCATCTTCTTATCCCGAATTTATCTTCTAATCGACATTTGCGTTTTTATATCCAATAACTTTAGTCAATGCTACGTAAATTTCTCAGAGTCGGTGTTAGGATTTACGGTTGGGTGACCATATAGGGCACTAGCAATGAAGGGACGGTACAGCCTTAGTTTCACGGCATGAGTGTCGATATCGGATAGGGGGCATTGTAGAAATCATGGTCACCGTTTATGCTTACTCCTGTATAGCAAACCTCATCTATATTTCACCTTTAAACTAAACAAAAGCGTCTATATCTATCTAGCCATTGCTCTACGGATTTCCTTGGCTGCTGTGAGGTTTCTCACATCCGCTATTAATTAAATACTGGATTTTCCAATAGCTCAAGGCGAGCTCACCTGCTCATGCATTGATAACGGAATAGGCTCTAGCAACAAGAGTGACCAATAAATACTAGCCATTGCGGAATTTCATGACTATCGCTTGTTTATAAAATCTATTCTTCTTTAATATAGAATAGCAATTTCATATACAAAATAATTTTATGCACATTTTTTAGGTATTGTAATAATAAATCAAATTTAACCAAATATCTTGAAGCATCCTCCCTAAATTACCAGCAATCCGATGGTTTGTAAAATATCGTGCGAACGTGCTCAATTCGATGTACAAATTATTAATAGCGTTACACAGAATTTATTGTGAAAAACGATGGTATTAATAGCTTTTGCGAATAAATTATTTCGAACGGAACCAAATACGTAACAAAAAATAATGGTATTTCAGCCGGAGGGCGCGTGAATACCTGCATTGTGCGTCCACACACGCCATTGTACGGCTTTGTATTGAATAAGGCGATTCATAATGAGCACTGAGCAGCGAACACCGGCGTCTTCCTGTACCTATATCGCTCTATTGCTCTATTGACTAATAGATTCTAAATTCGAATTCACTAATGTATAGTTCATAAATTAATTGGCAACACAATATGTATATAACAGATAATATTTAAAAACAAATTGTTACATTTTTAGGTATGTTGCTATGGTCATATAAAATTCTACTGCAGCTGTAGGTTCATAAAAAGCTTCCAAATTCAAATTCAATACCGTTCAGGTAATTAATTTATTGGCAACAATAGATGACAGAATGAAATATTACCTGTAATACTCGGAAAAGGAAACGACTTCTTTTATTTCGACGAAAATGACGTGTTTTGTTCGTGACAAAAGAATATAATTATTCGAACATCGACGAGACAGAATGCGTGAAAAAATATTATTTTTGCCTTTCGGGAGACATTGGGTTGAAATACCCAATATGTTTCAATATTATGTTAACCCAAATATTCGACTGTATAACTAGGTTGAACTCACTTCGCATTATAAAGAAATCTGTGGGAAAATCCAAAAATTAAGTTTATATCCGCAGGGCAATTGCGGCGAAAGCAATGAGGGGTGCATGCGGAAATAATTATTTTTATATTATAAATCAGTCCCTTCCAGAAACATTTGTTCTATTCAAAAACAAATTAATACAAGGTAAATATTTTGTTCTGATCTTATATACTATTGGCGCTAATATTTTGCACAGGCTTTAACCCTTGTTCTATAAATTGTCACATTGTTTTAAAAAAACATATTTATCCATGAATCCCTTGAGAATTTATTTCTAATATTTAACAAAGTGTTGGAGCGAAAGAATTCAGTTAAGTGGCAACCCTCAATGATAAAATATGACAGCAGCTGTCAATTCTTCAACGGGTATTATCAAGAGGTATTATTATAGGTCGAATAAACAACCAACCTCTTTATTGAAAAATAAACAGAAAAGGAAAGTAAGAGGTTATATTTATGTCCGTTTTATACATGGACGTTTTATATTTCTACCAAATTTCTACAATACACGAAATACCTGCAACAGATTATTAATTTAACAGCTATATACAAATTTCATTTAATTTATTTTCATGGAAAACTAACAGTTTTAAAACAATAATGTAACAGTTGTGTAGCAATTTGAAAGTCAATTACAAGTCTTCACATATAGATACTGATTACAAATAAATTATTTCATTACAACCGTTAATACCCGCAGCCATAGTATAACAACCATAAAGGCTTATAAAATACTCAAGCTCAACAACAATAAAGCATTGTTACAAAGCTTGGCTCTCTTACTATAAATACAATGAAGTAAAAATATGTTTCTTTTGGTGATATTTACACATCTGCAATATTCACTCCATGTCTAGTAGAAAAAGTCTTAAAGATACAAATACAATAAAAATAATAATACTAATTACAGGACTTATCATTATTCCTGTTTGCGTGGATTTATTATCTATAGACAAAGATATGACGCAGAGCCAGGGGCGTTACTCTACGCAACAATACAAACTTTGAATCACAACATTATCTACGGCTGTAGTATCAAATAAGACAGCTGCGTGCAAATTACCCGCTTTAATATTTATTATCAAAAAATTTAATTTTCTTTATATTCTGGATACGATAAGGTCATTTTTTTATTATTGTATTGTCATCGGTCCTGGATAAGTATGCTTAATTTCGAGTCAATCCGACGTTTTGAATGGGGTCAAAATCATGTTCAATGATTCCGTTACATACTAACATACGTGTGAATCTAATAAAAGCGTATTAAAATAGTGTACAACCTTTAATTTTTAAAGACACTATGGTATCTAGGGTTTAAATTATTACTTTAGCAAAAACTATGGATTTATTTATTTATTTAAAACTTTATTGTACACCTAAAACTAAATTTACCACAAATATTAAAAATACACCAAAAAAATAATTTTAGCATTTCTTTGCGAAATCTAAAACTATCACCCGACCTCGTTTTCGGCAGCAGTCTTGATATACTCTGTATAGATTTTACTATTTAACACTAAATTTAAAATGTGGACATTCGGACCATATATGACGTCTTCCATGAACGAAGATTCGCTGTTTAGATGCATAAAAGTCTACCTGAATTATTAATATTTAAACAGTTCACACGTTACAGTTGCCTTTTCAGATGCCACTCACATTCGTAGCGTTTGCTATTGTGTTGAAACCGCATTGTAAACACGCGGGAAATGCTTTCAGCTTGCCACATGCTGTTTACAAATAAGTGTCCGCAAGTTGGACCCTATATCAGTGTTGCAAATACAAGAAGTGTAAGTCTGCTGTTAATTATTTTTATTTAATATTATAGTTTAGTATAAGATAAAAACAAAGGCAATCACAGATTCTTTTGAAAAGCAAATCCTTACAATAAATAATATCATTGTAATAAATTTAATAACATGTAAGCTTGGTTATATAAAATCTCGGTTTTGCCAGTTGGGGGAATCAACATAATATTTTCAATTAAATAAGGTGAAATATAATATATTTTTATTCGACATACAATAGGCTCTAAGACATTTACAAAATAAATAGTCAGTTGTTAAAATAAATAGATATAAAATATAAGGAAAATATTTTCGAAAATTTCCGATACTATTTCTTCATGGATTCTGTTTTTTTCCTAATGCCAAATTTACATGAGGATTACATAATTTTCATATTTAATATTGCACAGTGTGTAGCATAAACCGATTGACTAAAATCAGCGCTTTGTTGAAAATATTTGTACACATCGTATCTATTTTTAACAATATATGAAATGAAATGAAAATGAAATGAAAATAATTTATTGAATCCATTAAAATGTTCAACATCATTTAGATTCAGTCATTTTTTTTTTTATCTACCACCCGGTTCGGAAAGCGGTTTTCACTAGAGAAGAACGGGCAAGAAACTCTAGTGTTGCTCTTTTCAAAACCAGTTTACAATGTAGTGAATTATTACAAAATTTACAAGTTGGTTTAAATCAGAGCAGTTTAATAATAATATGTTGTAAATTTACAATAAATATTTTTGATATGAATATTATTACATCTATTCCCAAGCCTTGTTATCGTCTAAATATTCCGAAATTTTATAATATGCCTTATTGCATAATTTTTGCTTGATAGTAGCTTTGAATTTTGTAATAGATAAGGCTTTAATATGACTGGGAACTTTGTTATAAAAGTGTATACAGTAACCCTTAAAAGATTTGCTGATCTTGTGGAGTCTGGTCTTAAGAGTAGCTAGATTATTCTTATTCCTAGTATTAGATCATTCTTATTCCTAGTATTATTACATATATTATATATATTACCGCTATAAACGCTTTGTCACAGTATTTTCCTAATGAGATCTCTGTAGTTGCCTAAAATTAATAAAGAAATGAATGGTAATTGACCTCACAAAAGACAATGCTGTAGCGTACTATTCTCGTATCTTTAAGCAAATGTTAATTATACTCATTAAAATCCACTGAAACTATTAAAAAATGCGTCCAGCAGCCACATTTGCACAGTGGGGGAACATTATAAATTAATTTAAAACCACCAATGGACATAATAAATTAGACACTGTATTCAATGTTCTTTTTATTCTATTTTTCCTTGGTTTTATTCTTAGATAATCCCATCAAAAACATCCTGTAAAAAAATTCCAAGTCTCGCAGCTCAGGTTTTCTACCGCAAAAAGTTGTCCATCGCATGGAAACATAATGTATCGTACAATTTATACATAATGCTGCTGGCCAAGTCGATCTATTTATTTAAAACGTAAAGAATTTTTAATATTGATATGGTAATAACTAACGTAATAACTTTATATAGAAGGTCCCTTAAGGACTAAATAAATTAATCGACTTGGTATTACATGCATCTCACAACTTTTTGCGGTAGAAAACCTGAGCTGCGAGACTTGGAATTTTTTTACAGGATGTTTTTGATGGGATCTCACGTCTTTTTGTAGAGTCCTACTTTTTTCCTTTTCGGTACTTCTTACTTCTAGAATATCACTAACGATTTTAAAGCCTCTGTCTTATGGATTTTTCTTATTTTTGTAGGTATCAATTTATCACAAATATAGCGGATTTGATTATTAACGTTCTTTCTTTCATTGTAATTGATATTTTCGAGTTATTTAATCTATTTATTTGCAAGTTTTTCTTCGTCATGTTTTTCTAGAGGAATGTTGTACAGTTTCATGGGCTGAATACACCATTTCCCTCTCTCTATATCCCCTCCAGTTATGCCTCATGTATATAGATATCTATCTACAACTATTATTCCATTATATACGGGTACAATGATTCATTAACTGCAAATGTAACGTTGTAATCCTATACATTTATATGGGATTACAAAGTTATTCACGCAGTTGGTCTATCTAGAAAACTAGACACAAATTATGAAATGTTTGAATGTTCCCTTACTTTAGACACTAAACACTAATTATATTCTAAATTTGAAGGTTCTATGTCTGCTAGAAGTGCCTTAGACTTTTGATGATCGGTCAGTCAGTCAGTGAGTGACAAAATTAAGAAAGTTTGACATGCTACAATTCTTAAACTACTAGTTCAAATTGAATGAAATTTTAAATATACCGTGTTTACACAATGCCTGCTTAGTAACTGAAAATTCAGGCTTCATGCTTTAGCCGCACCGAAGTTATAGGGGGTTGAAAATGGTCTGAATTGCTTCGAGAAAAGGATGTTACGGCCTAGCCTAGCTCGACTTGGAGGGGGCTCGGCCGCGCCCCCAGATATGAAATGTTATATATTACGTATGCATCTAAGATCAAGATAGATTTTGAATTTATACTAGGAGACGAATATTAACGCAAAAATGGTTGATTATTAGATTCTGTATAGGTGTGGCCTATAAATTAGGCAAAATACAGATAGCAGAAGTGATATCCCTAGATCCCTAGATATACCTATCCCACTCATGGATATACGGGTATGAACTTATAACTTGACTTACTTTTTTATGCTCTTTCCTTTCCGAGCTAAAATAAATACCGAAAACTATATAAATCATTGACCAACGTTATTTATTGCCGATAATTTATATTTAAACTTATATTGAAAAAAGGTATGAAGTTCGAACGAAGAAGTTTAAAAGTGCCGTAGAAATTCTACCACGCGATCCGAAATAAAAAACGGAATGAAAGTAAAAAACAAGTGGACCTCATTAACAACATGCGGGTTCCGTTAATACTTTGGACTTTTTTTTTACATCGTAAGTCTTGATTTCCTACACTCTATACAAGGTATGCTCCTTTAGTTGTTTACGTAGATTAATGATGTTTTTATTGCATTATTTCCTAGTGGTATTTATTATTTTAGCAAACATCAATTATAATCAACATACATACATAAATATTTCAATTCTGCGGTTTGCCTATTGCCAGCTATTATTAAAGCTAAAAAAGTTTCCAAGTTTCTGATATCTGTAAGAATGAAATTTTACTGTAGGTCAGAACTAGGCTAAATTATGTTATATATTTATTAAACTTATTAAAGATTAAAGGTGGAAAAATATAATATAAATAAAAATGATTTCTAGACAAAAGGAAATAATAGCTTTAATGAAAGAAAAGATAAAATAATGAATATACAAAATCTCTGGCGTTAGTCAAAGGATAAAAAAATATATAATATTTATTATAAAACTCTGTTATAAACATTCAATCAACCGTCACAAATCAATAACATCTATTATAATATAATATACTTATAGTACGCATAAGCGAACTTAGATTCGGTACCAAATGTTGCTGTTATTAAATCAGAGGTACGCAAAGCAAATTTGTGACTTCCCCTGCTGAAAATATATTCAAATAGTAGCGCTGGCTTGGCTGGCTGCGAATGCGGAGATATTTGCTTCGGCACCTACTTCATAACACTCCGCTTGCCTGAGGGAGGTATTATGAAATAAAGCTTTCGAGAGGTGAATTTGACTCCGGTAAAAACGTTTTATTGCGTGTTGGTTGGTTTACTTTGGTACAAAATTATAGGAGTATTCATGGGAGATGATTTTCTAGTATAAAACTTGCTTGTTCGTTGGCGGTTATAACACTTTATTTAAAACAATTGGGTACTGAAAATAGTGATTATCTAGTGTTTCATTATTGTTCACGTTTAGAAATGATCGTCAGATCGTCAAGTCACGTTTTGACATTTTAGTTGAAACTATTTTTAGTGCTTTCCCTTTTGAAACTTATTACTTTATTATTTTTAAAGTAAAACCAAATACTTAAATGATAATAAAACAATACACATGTTTTGTAAAGTTTTGTTCACAATAACCTTGGTACATTATTTTCAAAAAAGATTTCATAAAACATAACAAGAAAATGTTGTTTTTTTTTTTCATTTTGTAAATCTAAGAAATCATTACATAAAAACAAAATAGCCTAAGAAACCTCGTTGTATAATCGCCGTGGGTGACACTGAAACAAACTGAAACTGACTATTTTTCTTGATTTAATTAATAGCCAGTAGCAAGGCAGTTTTAATTTTCTCCAAGACCGCAGCCATTTTATTGCCCCCGGCTCGACATATGCCCGTAGTGGAAAGAAACCTCGCCGGACTTTACCCTTAATTTCCAGCTATGTTTATGAAATATTTTACTTGTAAGTCAAATTATATCCCGCCAAATTATATGCCAACCCGCACTAGGCCAGCGTGGTGGACTATATGGCTTAACCACACTCAATCGTTCTGTCGATTGTAGAGGAGACCCGTGCCCTGCAGTATATGGGCTGATACAGATACAAATTATATCCCAAAATACTTCTGAAAAGTCTGTGTCATACGAGTACGAAGCTGAAGAGTTTGTTTGTTTCCTCTAATCTCAGTAACGTAAATACTTGGCCGAATTGTTTTTTTTTTTTTTTTTGTTCTGGATAGCTCAATTATCAAGGAATGCTATAGGCTATATAAACAGCGAGGTAAGCAATAGTGAAAAATCAAGCAAACACGAGGAAATTTTATTTGTTTTGCGTGGTCAGACTGGTCGATATTATAAATTGTTAGTCGGAATTGAAAATGTTGGCTTCCGTTTTGAAAGGTGTGTCTGCATCCGCACGCATCTGTACTCGGGTGGAGCCGGGTCTGACCGCTAGTCATTAATATTAAGTATATCATCTACTTTAAAAAAAATACCAATTTTCCAATCGTCCGTTGTTAATTTTCAACCAAATTAATTTTAACCTTGACTTCACTGTTTTTTTTTTTATTTTCATATTTTAAATATTGTATACTGTGTATATTTTAGCTTACGATTAAAATTTGCTTTCAATAACAATAATAATCGCCCATTACAGAGCAACGACGCCTCTAAACCCGAGAGAACAATTGAGAGAGATTAAGTCTTAAATTAGAAATAATAATTGATATCAAAATGTTTGAAAGACACTTCATTCATCCAACACAACGAAACAATCACCGCCATTAAAGTTATCTCATTTACAGCCGCTGCCAATAAACAATCCCAATCCAAAATTTGCCGTTTGAGATTGACAGCTCAATCTTTTTTCTGATACTACGTATATTGCTAATTAATCAATCTCAGTAGTGAAAAAACTATGGCAACATGGTAAATGACAAATCGAAAAGTAGAAAACAATCCAGATTGACTTCAATCTAATTTTTTCGATTGATTATTGGCATCGGCCGTTAACTGTTGTCAAATTGTAAACCCACTGTTACATTATCGGTAAACATCAGGGTTCGTAACTTCAATAATTTCCTACGCGCATACAAGTTCGGGAACCTAATCCATCCACCGCTTTGCTTTCCGGGTTCCGCAATTTACTTAGGACCGTTAATATGTATATAAAACTAGGGGTATTTTCATAACAACCGCCCATCGAATAGTTTTTGCCCCATTATATAATGTCTGTATAATTGTATTCTGAAAGTTTTAACGAATAATGAATAAAACATTCGGACTTGCACTATCGTTTGAAATAACTAAAACTCAGTTAAGGAACTCATTAAGAATTCCCTTATTTCTCTTTTGAGCGGGCCTTGAACTAAGTGTATTGGGTATCTTCATGTTGTTTTGTAGGTTCATGAGGACTCTTTGAAATTGAGAGTGTACAATTTAACTACTAAAATAAACTTAAGACTTTTATGGTAAACTTTTCAGTGCTAGTATTAAAGGTCAGTGGCGCAACGTAGGGCGGCAGAGTGCGCAAAATGCCACGGGCCCCCGGCCTTAGGGGCCCCCCCGCAAACCCGGCAGGGCCCTGGACTGACAGGGTCTCAGGCCCGACAGGACCCTGGCTCGATAGGGCCTCGGGTTCAAGCCCGACAGGGTGTAAGCAGAAAAGAATATAACATTAATAATGAAATTATTAATATCAAACAATTGACTAAAATATTTCGGTGTGGAAAATATTAAATCTCCATATAATGCAGATAAGTGTAATAAAACAAATATTACGGAGTAAAACGATTTGTGATTGAGAAAATGATAATGACACCCAACAGTCACATACATAGTCCTGACCCCACACTGAGTTCTAGTCTTGTATGCCCCACGGTGTCAGGAACCACGAGAGATTTGTCGATCTCACAAACACCCAGACCTGAAAGAAATATTTGTGAGCCGGACAAACATTCCTCTCGGTGCGGGAATCGAATCTGCGACCTTTCATTTCATAGGCGGCTTCCCACCGACTGCGCCACAGAGGCTGTCAACCACTGTAAACCCATTGGTCACTTCTTAAGAGACAGTGCCAATAAATAATAAAATAATAAACGTTAACGGTCTGGATTCAGCCCCACAGCGAATAGGTCTTCGACATTAACTTCGACAAAACCAAAGTAATAATCCACCACCATCTTTATCAAAAACCTGTCGCTTAATGTAGCCACCAACTAGAAGTTGTTCCCGAATATACTTAACTGGGACGGACCCTTTAGTAACAAGTCTTCTCGTCACCTAACACCTTTGCGACCTTTTTTTTTTATTATTTTTTTTTTTTATACTGGCCTGGCATAGTGGCGGCATTGCACCTGATGGAAAGTGCCAATGCCGCCCAGGCAGAGTATCTATTGGCATCGGACGGCAGTCCCATGCCAATGGAAACAATTATGCCGGCCTGCTAAGGTGCCTCTTCACACCGCGGCGGAAGGACCCAGGATTGTAGGAAGGAGGGAACACGTGCGCCGGCAAACAATTCCACAGCCTGACGGTGCGGCACAAAAACGAATTCGAGAACCGTTTGGTTCGCGCCGGGTTGGTGTGGACCGTCAAGCTATGGCTTCGTAAGCCAGGACGCGTGGTTCTGGTTAGGAATGGAGAGGAGGGGAGCAAGTTGAACAATTCTTCAGAGCACTCACCGTGATACAGGCGGTAGAACACGCTTAGAGAGGCGACATCTCTCCGGAGTTGTAGCGACTCCAAGTTGCTCGTAACGTCTGCATCATTCACAATGCGGATGGCTCGCCGCTGCAATCCATCCAAGGCATCGAGCAGGTACTGGGCGGATCCATCCCAGAGGTGCGAGCAGTACTCCATACCCGGCCGGACCTGCGCTTTATATAAGCGACAAAGCTGACCGGGCGTGAAAAACCGACGCACCCTGTTCAGGACTCCAACCCTGCGTGATGTGGCAGATATTACGCCCTCGATGTGATTCCTTGGATTGAGATCACAGCGGATATCCACACCAAGGACACTCAGGTCATTCCGCACTGAGAGGGGAGTACCCTGAAGAATGGGGAGGGGAGAGAACGGGGATTTTTTGCACGTGAACGCACACACCTGGGTTTTCTTGGCATTGAACTCAACCATATTCCTGGAACCCCATGTAGAAATGAGATCCAAGGTCCGGTTGAGCTCAATGACAAAATCTTCGCGTCCCTTCACAGTTTCGACACGGCAACCTGGAGGCCCGCAGTGGTATCGCCCATGAACCGTGCTGTCATCTGCATAGCAATGAATGTTGCCAAGCGACAACATGTCATTGATATGCAGAATAAACAAGGTGGGCGACAGCACCGAGCCCTGAGGAACTCCGGCATTTACCGACATGAGCGCCGAAGCGTGTCCGTCAACAACTACACGTATTCTACGCCCATGCAGAAAGCCGGAAATCCACGAACACAGGTTGCCGGGTAGACCGTATGCCGGAAGCTTGGACAGGAGCCCACGGTGCCAGACCCTATCAAATGCCTTGGCAATGTCGAGGCTCACAGCAAGAGCCTCGCCACGCCGGTCAATCGCCTCACCCCAGCGATGCAGGACAAACGCTAGAAGATCACCCGTCGATCGATTATGACGGAAACCATATTGCCGGTCACTGATCAACGAGTGATCCTCCAGGTAGCGGATCAATTGAGCGTTTATGATCCGCTCCATGACCTTACACATCACTGAGGTGATAGCGATAGGGCGGTAATTGGTAGGGTCCGACCGATCACCCTTTTTGGAGATCGGTTGCACATTGGCCTCCCTCCAAGAATCCGGCACAACACCTGTGCGGTAGGACGCTCGGTAGAGGCGAGTCAGTGCTGGAGACAACTCGGCTGCACAAGCCCTCAAAATCACCGCTGGTATCCCATCCGGACCACTGGCTTTCCGCACATCGAGAGACCGTAACTCACGCCGCACATCACACTGCCTGATGCGAATATCTGCCATTGAGAAACCGCAATCAGGCAGCGTAGGCAGCGACTGGGAACCACGGTCTTCGAGGCGGGAATTAGCCGCAAAGAGATTTGCCAGCAAGGCAGCCTTCTCTTGCGGCTTGTGGGCCAGCGACCCTTCTGGGTACCTCAGCGGCGGCAACGCTGGACGGCAGAAGTTAGATTGAACGGCCCTGGCCAACCTCCAATAAGCACGACTGCTAGTTGGGTGATCGGCCAACGCACGCCCAATCCTGCTAACGCACTGGGCATCCGCCCTAACGTAGGCCTTCTTGCAGGCCTTGGAGGCACGGTTATATGCTTCTTTGAGGGAACTGATACTCGGATCCTTCATGGCGCGACCCCTGATCCAAGCGCTTGAAAATGACAGTTTTCAACCAGTGAGGTCGCATTGTATTGGTTTGTGTACCAAAATGTAATACTGATTTAGAGGAATGGTGAAATAAGTCCAAAGGCCAGATAAAATACCTAAGTCCGAAAATACAAAAGAGCTAATTGCTGTTTTGGGCCTAAAACTCCATTATATTTGATACAACTCAATATTTTTCTAAAAAATACCATATATGTGAAGTTTATCGGTACAGTGTGATAGAAAGAAACGAAAATGGAATTACAATAGCACTCTTCAATCGTTATAAGAGAATACTTTATGTTCAAAATCCGATGTGAAAAATGATGCCATGTCATTAAAAAATTCTGTGCAGTACTGTACCAGCCCATATAAGTCCCATTACGGGCCTCCTCTACGATATTAAGTACGATTGAGAGTGGTTAAACCTTATAGTCCATTTACATACCATAAAAACTCTTGCAAATTGCAATGGTATGCAGGTTTCCTCACGATGTTTTCTAACATCGTTTTAGTGCATGGTGACAGACTATTAATACACATATGACTCCGAAAAGACAGATGTGTGCCTTGGGATTCAAACCCGCGATCATGAACATGAACGGGCATGTCTGGTCCGTTTACAAACAGGCTACCACGCAATTATAAAAAAAGTTAAAAACGAAACTACAATTTTATATTTACGAAGGGCCCCTTTGGTGAATTTTACCACGGGCCCCCAATGGGGTAGTTACGCCACTGTTAAAGGTATGTATATTTTCTCAAGTAGACATCAATTAAATTAACTATAATGTGACCTGCTAATTAATGAATTATCAGGGGGCTTTTTATGGAATATATTTATAAAGATATACTTAAATATGGTCAAATAAAGCACAACTATGAAAGCAACACTGACCAATCCCTAAGCTAGTTTAAAAGAGCTGATTGGAGATGCATAACGTAAATTTTATGCACCGCAAGATATGTATTTTTGGCAAGACCCTTTCTATCCTTGTGAGATAAAATAATTAATGTCATGAATTTTACCCTGCTGATGAGATTTTTCATTTTATATCATAAATTTATAAAAAAAAATTGAAGAGTTTTGACGATGTTGATCCCAGCACCACAAAATTGAAATAATTCCTTTTTCATATTCAACTATTTTAGCTTCAAGACCCTATGCGTCTTGTCTTTAAACCGCTTAAAGACGATATTAAAATCAAAAATATAATTAAAGAGGATACATACAACGTCTATAATGTGATGCAGTGAGACTCCGAATGTGACCAGGAGCGGATGTGAAGAGTTCTCGACAGGCCGGACGGATGCGTCGTACTTGTCCATCAAGTGCCGCACCAGCCGGTACTCTTCATCGCAACACAAGGACCCTGTGGACAAAAAATGAAATGATTTATAGAATAAATAGAAAATAACTACCTATATCCTCCATCGGTTTAGGTACTTAACTAAATGTAAACAAATCATAAAAAAGGTTATTTAACATTGCCATTTCTCATTTCTTAATTAATTGAAGACAAAAAAATGTTTACGTAAATGTAAAACTACATTGCATGTTCAAATTTATTATAACGATTACAATTATGAATGTGTGAGCTCGGAAATAATTAAATTATGTAAGATCATAATTAAATTATCTAAATTAAATTATCTTATTTTACATAATGCAATCTGTCTATAAAAAAGACCCAAACAGTCAGGCATTCAAAACATTTTCATAAAAGTTACAAGAAATATTATGCTACAAAATCTAGAAGTACGACTTTACCGTAATGCGACCATTTAAATGAAAGATAATGCGTTAGGTCGGATAACTAAGCATCATCATAATAATATGTTATCTATGGCAGCCAATTATTATTCATCGCGTTAATGTACTTATTGTTTTCGTGAAGTGGTGAAGTGTTTGGAAGTGTTCATCGTTGTTCTTTACTCTGTTTTAGTTATTATTTGTTATAAGCTGCTGTTAATTGTTGTTAATACTTGTTACTTGGTCGACTAAGAAAATATTCGTAAATTGGACATTGCAATAAAATGTCGAAGAACCATGCGTCACGTGTTCTGGTTTGTTTACATTTAGTTAAGTACCTAAACCGATGGAGTATAGTTCTAAAATCCAAAATAGCCACGAGTTTGAAGTACCTAACCTTATCTATACATATAAATAAAATTGAAGTGTCTGTTTGTAAAGTGAAAATAAAAAAAATATGTCCAACTACATATCATTATACATATACACGATTACCTATAACAAAAATGACCTTAGATTTTTTTTGTCTGTCTGTCTGTTTGTTCCGGCTAATCTCTGAAATAGCTGGACCGATTTTGACGGGACTTTTATTGTCAGGTAGCTGATATAATAAGGAGTAACTTAGGCTACATTTATTTTAGAAAATTTCTTTTATTTTAGAAAAATACAGTTTTTGTTAAATTCCACGCGGACGAAGTCGTGGGCACAGCTAGTACCAAATAAAGATGTCGCGGCAGGCTCATAACGAATGGATGCCTCATGCCACCTTTATTCTGCTATGCCATAGCAGCTATGGAATTGCAATGGCTGAAGTACGTAACAAATAATGTATCACCACATTAATGATTATTAGTCGCCTATTAGAAGTCCAAGAACTCATACTATTAATCTGACATAACAACATATTTTTATGCTCTCTAGCAATTTTTTCTTACGTAGAATACCAAATGAAATAAGAGCATGAAACTAACAATGAAGAATGAAAAATAACCATCATTTACTGGACGGCTCCGTACTACAAAAGAATTGTTTATGTTTTAGACAATGTACATATGTACCGCAATGTAGGAACCATCCGAAGAAAAAAAGTTTCGGGTATAATCGTATTTATACAACACTAGCAACCCGACCCAGCTTCGCTCGGGCGCAGAAAAAAATCTATACAATAATATGTATTTATTATACATATAAACCTTCCTATTCCATCACTCTATCGATTAAAGAAAACCGCATCAAAATCCGTTGTGTAGTTTTAAATTTCTAAGAATACATACAGACAGACAGTAGGAAGCGACTTTGTTTTATACTAAATCATAAATACAATTACTCACCAAAAACTATCTCAACTGTATAAAATAAAAACTTTAATTCTTACTTATTGATAATTTAAACCACTTACACCAGGTACTGCTTAATCACTCCTGAAACAACATGACCCCTTGATTTACTCGCCACTGTGAACCCTTTATAAGTAAGCTCTGAATATCCTATTTACCACTATAAGCTGCTATAATTAAAATGTCAACAAACAACGCGACTTTCACAGTCTATTAACATCGTAAATATTCATTGGAAAGCTATTCATAACATTAGAATAGCTCTTGTAATATCATTTTCACAAAACATCTACACATTGTTAATTGTAAAGCGGAGATATTTTTGTTTGAAAATATGACCTCCTTTAATAATTTTAATTCGAAAACAGGAACCTCATTATTATTTTAATGAGGTTTTCTGGATTCGGCATCAGTATATTCCCTGGTGTTGTCTTATTATGTTACATATGAATATAAATATATAATAAAATAAATATAAATACACACAACAGCCACATGCATAGTCCTGAGCAAGACTAAACCCGAGGCATCGCGTTTCGCAGCCGGCGTCTAACCAATTGCACCACGGAGGCAATGAACATTATTATCTACTTGTAACTATTCTAAGAGTTAATATAACGCCAGTCAGAATTCAACAACAAGCAACCCAACGATACAATTGCACTGATAAACCATAGTGAAAATATGAGGAAATCTCAGCCTGTTGCAATGAAAGGAGGAATAGGAGTACACTTGGTACAGCTATTTTCCTTGAAATGTCAAGCGCAGATAATTAACCTGCCGCTACTGTTTAAGAGCTCCAAGATAATTTATGAACATAATTGAATTTGTAAATAGCAAGCATCTACATATAGTCCTATAATATTATAAGGATTTTTTTATTGCGTTTAATGGCTAGGCGAGCATGCCGTTGGCTTGATGGCAAGCGATGCGACCGCTCATGAACAGTAGCAAAACCAAACAACACCTTGAATTAAAAAGCAATGCTTGGCATTCCACTGCGCTCACCATCCTGAGACACAAGATGTTAAGTCTCAATATGTCCAATAGTTACTCTGGCTACAATGTCCTTCAATCCGAAACACAACAGTTTAACATTTAAACTGTCGTTTGACGGGAGAAATAGACATTGCGGTGGTACCCACCCAGGCAGCCTCTCACATATGAGAGACCTACCAGTAAAATTTTAAATTTTTCGATTTTTTGACGATGGATAGATGTATGGATGCTTATAATCTCACGAAAAAACTTTTGAATGGATTTAGATAAGTCTTTGTATTATTATAAATTATACATGAGGACGTATAGGCAACATAAATGCCCTATAGTTTATCTATCATTAAAAGTGAAACCTTGTTGGGCTGTTATTTATTTATGAATATAATTGTTCTGATTTCGGACCTAAGAATAGACCAGTTGTAGATTTACAGATAGTATCTGTATGACCCAGCTTTGCTCGGTTTTTATGGACTTAAGAAATTGCACCCTCGAAAGAATTACTCGACTAAAAGTCTTGTACTTTTACTATTTATAATTAAAATACAGTTCAATATGGTCTTATTTTCTTTTACAAATTATTCTTAGTAATGCTCCGCGGAATATACCGTACTTTATATAATATATTCTCTCTCGATTCAATACTCGCTCAATCCGGTAGTATATCTTTAATAATCCATGATTCAAACAAATAGTCATATCCAAAATTAAACGCCAAATTACCAATTTCACTTACTATTTTTAAAGTTTTGACATTTATCCCAATAAAACCTAATATAGAGCCACAAACTTATCTGGCCCGGTGGCCAAAAGTGGAAACAAAGACGTCATTTGGAATTGTCAATCTACTTGCCAGTCGCTGACATATCTGCCATTGGTTGTTTGCTCAGTGTATTTATTTTTCCTGCATTATTTAAAACTAGTGAAAAATGCCGAAAACTTTGAAAAGTGACGCTAGGAACGTTAGACTTCAGGTATTTAATTTTACGAAGGAAGAAATGCGTCTTCAGACACCAATAATACTCTTCGAAAAATTGTATCAACGCGTAGCTGCCGCCAAAGGTTTGTGTTGTCAGCTTTACAAAATAAATTCCACGAAAACAGAATTTTGTACGTACTAGTACAATTGATGTAAGTACATATCATAAACTAAAATTTATCGTTACGTGCTTGGTGGCCTGTTGGTAAATGGACCAGACGCGACTGCCAACATGTTCACGGTGGTCACGGGTTCGAATCCTGCCCTGAGATTCGAACCCGTGACCACCGTGAACCTCTGACTTTTCGGAGTCATGCGTGTATTGATAGTCAATAAATACGCACTAAAACGGTGAAGGTAAACATCGCGAGGAAACCTGCATACCATAGCGATTTATAAGAATTTCAATGGTATGTAAGTCCACCAACCCGCATTAGGTCAGCGTGGTGGACTATATGGCCTGTGATATGGCCTAACCACACTCAATCGTACTCACGATTGTAGAGGAGGATACAGATACACTTGTTTAAGGTTTTGTTGAGCGATTTGTTAGAAATCTTTTGAAGGCAAAATAACATGCAGATGAAACTGGTCATTTTCTCGACACTATTGATCGGATTGAAAAATCTTACTTTACCCACTTTATTGCAATATCTATTTTTAATGGCAACACCAAATTCGATTACAGTGACTCTCTCACCGGGTCAGATAAGTTTGTGGGACTATAGCTAATACCACTCATTGGCTTAGCGTTGCTTAACAACGCCATCTGCTGGAATATCTTTAGTGTTATTGTATGGTTATGCAGTTAGTTGCACACAATAAAACAAATAGTATTATTATTCGCCAATAGATGTCAGCAAGAGTAATATTATCAGTTTATATTTTTATTGTTTATAACATTTTCTAAAAATGAATCCTAGCTAGATCGATTTATCCATCCGGAAACAAAATTCCATGAAAATCGTTGGAGCCGTTTTCGAGATTCAGAGAATATATATATATATATATACAAGAATTTCTCGTTTAAAGATATAAGATATTAATCGATATTTTTTGATAAAATAAGCAATTTTCTCACTTGTAATATTTCCCATTATGTGACCGCGATCACCGACCTTTTAAACATTTTGCCGATAGTATAACTTTGTTATGGTGTTCATCTTCTTTCCTCTTCAAAAGTATCAGAGATGAATCACTCTTAAAAACATGCCATAACAGTCTTAAGAACTTTCCTTACAAAAGAAACCTTTTAAGAAATAAACATTTCGTTGAGATGTATCGACACGCCACTCCAATAAAACAAAGCAAATGTTATACCAATGTGAAAAGGTATTGAAGTTCGTACACAGGCGTAATATCATAATCAATATTCAGCTCGAAAATATACCTTCACTGCGAGTGGATTTTTTCTTATAAAATTGTAAGTCCTTCAACACCAAGAAAAATATTGTAAGGAGGTTTCGTATAGAGGAATATATTCTAGCCAATATTTGGCAATTCGCGGTGTAAATATTTATAATAATATACGTGATATGAACATTTTAAATCTAAAAGCTTACACAAAACGTATTATTCGAACTGGGATTTGTACACTCATACACATGGCCACTAGCTCAATGAGACGAAAATTTCAGAATTTAATAATAAATTAATTGCCTTCTAAAATTTACTCAGATAACGTTAAAACTAATTTACTGTATTAGTTATAAAATTATATCGTAAAAATGCTAATTTACTGCCAAATTATGTTAATCTTTACATCATGTAAATTGTAATTAAGTCCTTAACTATACGTACTTTATTTTATATTTCTAAAGCTATATTTTTGTTAATGAAGAGAATACAAAGCTACGCTAATGAGTCTTAATATTACTTTGTACAAAACCTACAGATAAGTTTAAGTTGCAGAGCTATATGCTTTATAACTTCATGTTAGCTTGTAAATTACGCTTCGTGTTTCGGAAAGTAAATTTACCACAAAACTATCTTTGTTTTTGCTACAAAACAAATTACTGTAATAATTGCTTACTTAAACTTAGACTGTATATAATCATTAGTTTTCATAATCGTGTACCGAGAATATCAGAAACGGAAGAGACCTTTTGGATATTTTTTTGTACCTGAAGACATATTTATTCATATAACAACCGTTTCTTAAGACGAGGGGATCAAACTCAGAAACTCGTCGACAAAAACAGCTTATTAAAATGCAGTAACCAAAGCCTATGTGTAATACATATATGTAATCCACCAAAACATTGACCATATAAGGGAAGTTTAGACTACGCCTTTGGACTTTCAATCATGGAGGAAGCCTATACCATACCGAGCGGGAGTTGAATCCTCGGAATCTCGTTCTACAGCCAGTGTCTAACCAATTGCGCCATGAAAACCGTCAAATTTGCTCGTTATTAATTTAACAAATATCAATTAAATATAACACGAATGAATAGTCTAATAAAAACAGTCGACTAAAGAAAGCTGCACACCGTCAATATCTCTAGCATTTCACTTAAAGTGGTATTTATAAGAAGTGCAGCCACAGGTCGACATCCTTAATTGATATTAGTTACAGCACAGCGGTCCTCTGGAAACTATCTCCGCACAGTATTTGCTTCTATTATTAACGTCAATTTTACTTTAGCGTTGACAACACTATTAATCTAGGTCTTTGTCGAGGTTCCACTCGCCGCAATCGTAAGATTTATGTAGGCACATAAATAACTCTACGCCCTTATACCTAGAAATATAAGCAGTAATGCCAGTTTTGCCACCTACAGTTCGCTTAGCTTGTTTGCAACCAACAATCAGAATAAATAAATTTATCCAACTGATATCAGATTTTCCCAAGTAGTCCAGTCATTTTTTGTCAGTTTCATCTGCAGAAAATTTTCTAGTGAGCTGAATTTCTATACACCTATATTACGGCTTTGCTATGAAGATGTGAAAATTTGATATTGATATCATGCCGGCTGAAAAAGCTATAAAGGTCAAAACGTCAAGAACATCAGTTTTCTCAAATTTCTCGCCACCTATTGCTCGAATGTCAATAGAGGTAGGAGGTATAATAATTGTTATGTCGTGAAATTATCTACAAAAAAAGCCTCTTGCATTTTTATGTCCAATTAACAGTTTTTGGAGTAGAGCACTGAGAAAGCGAGTGAGAATACAATCACATACGGTATACCGTACACCAAAGCGTGAACTCTATTAACTTTTATTCAGATTGGGCTTTAAAATGCCTAAAATGACTGGAATAATGACCGAAAACTATTATTACATTGCCCGGGATTCGAGCCCAGCACTTCACACATGCTGTTATTCAACCAATACGGTTTAGAAGTATATGAAAAACTAAGAGCCCGCAATTCTAAATTTGACACTTCATTTGAATTATGTTAGTATTAACATGTACAGAGACATTTTTTTATATATTCTTTTAGATTTTTGTACAATACCCCCTATTTTTACTTAGTCATTTTTAAATATTACACTATGATGATTACAATCGATTGTATTGCTGTTTCCATAATATCTCCTATCTTCTTCTGATGTATGAAATGAAACATAAAAACATATTTTTTACACAAATCGACACTTGACAATTTAAACAAAGTACTTACGACCTATTGAAACATCTCCAAGTAAACAGTTGATTAGTTATTTCTTGATTAACGTTAATTGCCAAGTAAAAATATCTTCAGTCGATTTTACAAACAAAAAAGTATCGAGCTAAAACGTGTTGTTTAAGTAAATGACCTGAGGAATTAAATGAATAATTGTTTAAATATTACGTCAAATGTAGACGAAAGTACTTATTTACGTGTATAATAATTCTACGATAAAATGTTCCCCGCCCTGCCTCGTGCTTAAGTATAAACGTATTTTTTTCTTAAAAACTAATAACTCGGTTCAGATTTAAACATAATTTTAATCAAGTAAATACGCTAGTTGACACATGATGCGGCCACTGATTAGTGTAATTACAGGTTTAGGTTACTTAAACGTCGTGAAATGGACATGTGATGTTGCGGCTTACTTGGCGCTTTACTTGAGGGTGTAACGAGGCCCTTACATATACATATATTTATGGGTGTGTTATCCTAATTGCCGCTCCAATAACAAACATTAAACAAATCAAGGAAACGTAAGAACCAGTCATGTGTGAACCAAACTCGCGAATTCACGATTTCTTGTTCCAGTTATTTACGCTACATTCTAAACAAAGGTTTTCTTTGTTAACATAACAATATACGTTCGTTTTGGTAAGTCGCAATAATTGATTTATAACAAAGAGATTAGACAGGGGTGGGGAAAATAATTATGTGTCGTCTGCCAATGTAAAGTTTGATGATTTTTAGAAACGAGATAAATTACAATACTGGTTTGGTATCATACGTTTATGCGTGTGTCTTCGTAGAACAGGTAATAGACTGACAAAATAAAATAAAAAGTTTCATATTTCTGTATCAGCCCAAATACGTCCCACTGCAGGTCACAACAATAATATAGTCGAGGTTACGATTGAAGGTGTTTAGGTCCACTTCTAGTATAGTCCACTACTCTGGACTAGTGCGGGTTGGCGGACTTTGCATCCATCAGCCAAAGGAAGTCCACTGCTGAATATAGGCCTCCCCCAATGATTTCCACAGAGACCTGTTGGAGGCAGCCTGCATCCAGCGACGTCCCGCGACCTTTACCAGGTCGTCTGACCACCTTGTGGGTGGACGAGCACTTTCCGACCCCATCGGTCATCAGATCTCCGCGCTATGTGCCCTGCCCATTGCCACTTCAACTTGCGGTGCTTGCGTGCAATCCGGTGGGCTATGTCGGTTATTTTAGTTCTCCTACGGATATCCTCATTTCTGATTCGATCTCGTAGGGAAACCCCGAGCATAGCCCTCTTCATAGCTCGTTGAGTGACTTTGAGCTTCCTAATAAGGCCCATAGTGAGAGGCCACGTTTCGGTGCCGTAAGTCATCACTAGCAACACAACTATCGAAGACTTTCGATTTAAGGCACTGAGGTATTTTGGACGAGAAGACGTCGCGTAGTTTCCCCAACGCTGCCCAACGGAGTTGGATTCGACGATTTATTTATTTATTATGCAACACTAACATTATGCTTACAATTACTTAAAATATTTTATACTATATACATGTATTTTTACTGGTAAACATAACAATTATAAGTGTTGACAATTTCACAGAAGAGTAACAGGAAACTAACTCCTAAAACTAAAGGAAGATATAAAAATTAACTTAGGATAGTATTACAAATCAAATTAAAAATTAAAAAACATAAAAAATTGTTGTTTAAGTAATATAAACAAAAATGGAACAAAAATACAAATTAACTATGATTCCAGCATTTTTCTTTTGAGTGTTTGCAATGAATCGCTAAATATATCCAATTCTGGATGTTGAGCACACAACCCATTATACGACTTACACATTCTTACAATGGGAGAATGGATACCAACATTAGTGCGACAATGTGCTGTATGAAATATTTAAGTTATTGGTTTACGAGGGTAATTGTACGGCACTGATAGACCAATCCGTTGCAAAATATCCCTGCAATCAAATCTACCGTTTACCGTACCATGCAAAAATATAGTCTCACTAATCACGCGACGCGACACTAATTGACCTCTCTCTCGAAGTTGGACCTGCCTAACCGGACCGCTTGTCCTAAATAGTCAAGAGTCGAGCCCCCAACACCGATGGGGGTAGGCACAACATGGACATTCGATATGATCTTCGTTTTGTCCATGTTCATTTTAAGACGCACCTGTTGGGAGACTCGATTGAGGTCTTCGAGCATAGTGCTAAGGTCTTCCAGCGATTCTGCCAAGACTACAATATCGTCGGCAAACCGAAGGTGAGTGATATACTCGCCGTTGATGTTGATGCCGAATCCTTTCCATTGCAAGAGCTTGAAGGCATTTTCCAGCGCGGCAGTGAACAGTTTCAGAGATATGACATCTCCCTGTCTCACGCCTCTCTGTAGTGGAATAGCCTCCGTACTCTGATCTTGTACTCGGACCGACATGGTGGCGTTGTTGTATATACACTTCAACACATCGATGTACCGATAGTCGATATGGCACCGCTGGAGAGACTGTAGCACAGCCCAAGTCTCGATCGAATCAAAGGCTTTCTCATAGTCCACAAACGCTAAACGAACCGGCAAGTTATATTCCTCGGTTTTTTGTATAACTTGCCAAAGCGTATGGATATGGTCTATGGTACTAAAGCCTTTTCGGAAACCGGCTTGTTCGGGAGGCTGGAAGTGATCAAACCTGCGTTCGAGACGATTTGTGATGACCCTCGAAAACAACTTATAGACATGACTCAGGAGCGAGATGGGCCTGTAGTTCTTCAGCAAAGTGTTATCACCTTTTTTGAAGAACAGTACCACCACGCTCCTGCTCCATGCCTCTGGCGTTGAGCCCTCGAGGAGAACGGAATTGAAGAGCCTCTGAAGGACTTTCAGTATCGGCGTTCCGCCCGCATTCAGAAGCTCCGTGAGTGATTCCGTCCTCGCCCGGCGCCTTGTTGTTTTTAAGTTGCTTCAGGGCCATCGCAATCTCACACAAGCTGATGTCCGGGATATCATCGCTAAAGTGTCGGATCAACTCGGCTCTCGGGTCTTCGGCCGAGCTAACATCAGTTTGGGCAACCGAGGTGTGAAGCTGTCCGTAGAACCTCTAGATCTCCCTTAATACCTCTGCCCTCGTCGATACCACGCGGCCGTCGTCCGTCTTCAGCCTAGACAACTGGCTTTGCCCAATAGACAAGTCTCTTGCAAATACTTTGGAGCCTTCGTTCCGCTCAATTGTCTCCTTAATGCTCACAGTATTGTGAAATGAAATGAAATGAAATGAAATGAAATGAAATGAAATGAAATGAAATGAAATGAAATGAAATGAAAATAATTTATTGAATCCATTACAATGTTCAACATTGTTTAGATTCAGTCATATTTTTTATCTACCACCCGGTTCGGAAAGCGGTTTTCACTAGAGAAGAACGGGCAAGAAACTCTAGTGTTGCTCTTTTCAAAACCAGTTTACAATTTAGTGATTATTACATAATTTACAAGTTGGTTTAAATCAGAGCAGTTTATTAAAAATATTTTTAAACGGAATATTATTATATTATAATTACTATGGCTGAGTGAAGCGAAGTCGCCCAGAACGAAGAATCAGTATACTCTTTTTCGCCAAAACAGTGAATAATTGCGAAAGCCTTATGTAATCCATCAATGAATCCGTTACAATGTAAGCAAATCGGATAGACCAGTCTACGCAAGCAGCACCCGTTCACGAGTATGACGCATGTGAACGTGTGAGCACGGACATCGTGTCGCAAGGACTTCCAGATCTGTCTATTGAGCCGCCGATATGCTTCGGCGTCATCGGAATACTGCAGCGCTAAAGATCGAAGTTCGGCCATGAGGTCAAGAGTGTGGATCGAGAGTTTTTGTGGTCTATCTCTACGGCGAGGTCTAAAATACTTAGATCCCATCATATGGACAGCTTCTATCAAACCGCTGTTTAGCTCGTCCACTGCAAGGTTTTCTTCTAGACAATCAAAGCGATTTGTCAGCTCGAGTTGAAAGCTCTCGGGGTTTTGGAAATGGGCGCGAGTAGGTCGGAGCGTAGATTTCATCAAGCAACGCCGTTCCGATTGGACATTGATATTCAGTGTGCCCCTAACCATTCGGTGATCACTGCCGGTTTTCACCCTGTTGATCACAGGGTGAAGGGATGCTCCTATCTAGTGATCATGGCCTGTCCTAGTATAGTATATAGTAGTAGTATATAGTAGTATAGTAGTAGTATAGCTACGAGTACGCGACCTCGGGCCCCGAGCTACTGTGGTCACCTTAACTTCCCTTCCGTGACTGCAGTATTCACTCCCTCAGGCCATACTCTCCTTTCCTATAACATCTTATACCCACAAATCCTATTTCCTTTCCCCGGTTAATGACAGGCAGCAGCGTCATTAACGCCAGTCCCCTACTGCGCTCGCCAACCCGCCTGCCAAGCGTGGCGAGTATTGGCAAATACCCCCATGATGGCAGCGGGCTTTACATGCCACATAAATTCTTCTATTCTTCTTCTTTCGCTATGGTATGTACTACCCAGGTTTAGGTTCACTATGTTTTTCTTCACGGTTATAGTGCGTGGTAAATAACTATCAATATTCAGTATCATCTAAAGGCCACCACGCACTTGAATTTGAGATACTACCACATTTTATAAATAGTTGCCTCCGTCTTCAGCCTATAACCTAACTTTAGTTTTACTAACAGCTATTTCCCAAATATTATCGAGATTGCAGAATAATGAGAGAGTGGCCGCCATGAAGATCTATTAAAATCCTTTATGAGGGACAAAGGATTAACGAAAAATAGTTAAGAAGACCACGTAGGTACTTAGACTGCTTCAACGATTTAATTTATTTTAGTTTTGTTGAAATGCAATAATTTTCAAAAGAATTATTGGATTTTATAGCTACGACACTATTGAGGCTGAATCAAAAATAAGCCAAAACATTACACAGAGAACAAAATCTCGTCACAAATTTCCATACCGGCCGAACCATTTAAAGCGCAATGATTTACCAAACCAATATTTCCCAAACTCCAATTAAAACTTTCGTACGGGATGTAAAAATGTAAAATTGACACGTGAAAAATAAGCGCAGTACACGCCGAATACCTTTTTACGTTTTGTTGATTGAATTTGTGAAAATCAAGGCAAGCGGGCCATAAAAGTTGGGAGCTTGCTCACGAAAGTTAGGCAACTAGAACTCTGTTAGCGAACTCATTTGATATTCCCTTATTATGTTTGATGTTACAGTCAATCACGAAGTACACTGCGAGGTGGTGATAAACTGATGTGACTCGGATCTCCACTTTTCCGCTGAATAATACATTTTATAATTCACTTCACGAATCACTTGATGACAAGGGTCGGAATCGGATATTATTTCGCGTTAAACTCATTAAATATTCTGTCACATACAAACAACAATTTGGTTACAATGTAGACACTAAGAGCTTGGAAATGTGGTGGGTTATCTAGTAAAATATCAGACGCAATTTGCCAATACTGTGGTTGCGAGTTCAAATACCAGGGACATCAGCAACATTTTCAGAGCCATGACTATTCATAGATACATACATATAACGTTGAAGTAGTACAAAAAGAAGTATAATGCAAAACATAGTGATCTTTACAAGAATGTCATCCTACTATAAATGCGAAAGTTTATGTGTTTGCCACCATTTCACGCTCAAATCACCAATTTTAATAAAGATAAAAGCTGGATATATACATAGGCTACTTTTTATTCCAACCAAATGTAGTTCCTTTGGCATGTGCACAGACTTGAAAAATATTCGATCTCTATCAAACTCTAATAAATGGAATGGGAAGTTTATAGAAAGGCAGTAACAGTTTAAATATTTATAAGAGTTGTCACGAGAAATAGCTCCCTTGTTTCTTAAGTGGACTGGATTCAAAAAGTATCTGCACCCGGGCGAAGCCGGGGCGGAACGCTAGTATAACATAAAGTTCACCAACCTTCCTTGGGTCTAGATCAACATGGTAGATTATACCCCAAAATTTATAAAACTTTTGTTAAAAAAAACATACGCTTATTTATTAAATATTACGAGCCAATACAATAGGATCTTAGACACAATTGTCCTTAGAAATAATATGGTAGCAAAAACATTTTCATATTTTCTTACAAATCCTTAGGTACATATTATTTGGTTCTTACAATATTGTATGAGATTTACGATTGATAATCGAAGCATTCTATGTGTATGTGTGGAATAAATATACATGCTTGGAAATATTATTGATAGAGTTTCACATGGCGTTTCTGCCCACATCTGTTACCCATTTTGCGATTGTACCCTTCGACAAATCGCAATACCTTTCAAAAGAAATAATAATAGGACTTGAATTAATTCTAACACAATGAAATATCTTTCTTCGCATAAGAAATACATTTGCTTCTTTGTCCATTCACAAAATATATGTGCTTACAACTTTTGTATCAGAAAATAAGACTTTTTTACACCAAGTCACCTTTATATAAAATTTGATTTTCACATGTGTGTAAATTTTGTACTAGAGTACGTTTACAAAGCTGAGATCTCGGGTTCGAACCCCGAGTTGGGCAAAGTGATATTGGATTTTTCTATTCATTATTATCACCCTAGAGTCAGGAATTTGTGCCCAATATGGTAGACTCGCCGCCTATCACATCATGGAACGGAACATACGAGGCCAAACGCGCGTGTTCTGGCAAATCTGCCTACCCCTTCTAAGAAAAAGGCGTGAGTTTATGTATGTATTAGTATGTGACTAAACACTGCCGCTTTCCACCCTGGAAACGAAATCGTGGTCCACCAACGCAATTGCAAAATTTAAGTCTATAAATAGAACTACCGGCCACAGAGCTATGTATAAAGACGGTTCACATATTTTATTTATAAATCAGAAGTCTTTAAAACCAACAACAGCAAATCAAATCAATTAATTCATGGAAACATCGTGTGCTGGAAAAAAAAAATATTTATTTAATATTCATGTTTAAATACCAAAGCAAGCAGTTTGCATGCAGCGGATGCTTAATCAATTTTATTTAAACCTCGACTCACTCTAACTAACCTTTGTCTGAAAACTTATTACATTTTATATAACAATTTTTATTAATTTTGTCCACATGTAGATTAATATTCAAATTCTTACTGATAGCAATCAATCTTGAAATTAATTTTTGTGTCAAACTTATATTATATTATTATTGTGATATCATGTGTTGTATATTTCCAAAGTAATAAAATGTGTGGTCAGTATTTTTATAAGTATGTTATCTAATCTATCATAATACTTATATTTAACAGATACAAAATCAACAGTATTGAAAAATACATGAATTCAATCATAAGTACTTAAACACATAAAACAAAACACTTCACTTTAAAGCCACGTACTGAAACCGTAAATCTATAACGCAAGTTTATAATTCGTATTACTAAACCGTAGAGGCTATAATTGTCACCTGTTCCCTGTAACATATTAAGGGCACATAGCTTGTGTGAGATTGGTGCGTGTTCCGTCATGATTACTCGAGGCACCACATGTGCTACGATCGATGACTACCTATACAACTACAAACCTAATGTTTCTTTACATTTCGTGCTTAGTTCCAACTAAGACGTGCTTAAGCTCAATGTTTAAAGTATCCGCGTAAGCCCGAAGACATGGCCAGTCTGAACTATAAAGCTTTGTAAATAGTTTCTGGAAAAACCAGAAGTAATAAGTTTGTCAAAGATTTCGAAATAGCAGATTCTAATATTGGCCGGCCTGACTAGATTTGTACGATCTGGCAGTGAAGCGACCTGAAATAACAGCATTGCTTTCGTGTTGCGTTAGGTCAGGTCAGTGAGACTACCGAAAATAGATTTGAGTGTACCTTTTTATCATTTTATATAACCGACACATGCAAAATTCCGGATTTTGTAGGAATTCAGATTATTATCTAGCGACCGTTTCCGTGTAAAACAATCTAGATGCTATATGGATAACTTTCAAAAATTCATAATATATCCATTTCTAATTGGATTTTATATTTTTTACGTTTACATTTCCCCGACTAAAAAATGCCCACATTCCCTTATTTGATCACCTTCGTAATAGTAACGCGGTCGTTGCAAAAACTTTTCTGTACATCTAATAATGTCCATTTGATCTTCCCAAGTTAATAGCGACTCCGAAGGTTTGTTTTCTGTTTGGCTACGTGCAATCGAGTTAAAGACTTTCTGTAAGAAAAACTCTCAATGCTCGGTAAAACTGCTTCAGGATTTTTAATGAAAATGAAAATAATTTATTGTTCAGTTCAGTTCAGTTCTTATTTTTGGCCTTTGCGTTATTACCACCCCGCAATTCTGCCAGTGTCAAGTTATATAAACAGCAAATGAAAATGGAAATTGTGGAATCTATTTTCCAAGTCGACATAAACCTGCAACACACAGAGACGAACACATTTCTAACTATGGGTAAAACTGATAAATACATAGACGATTTAGTATAATCCATTAAGATGTTCTACATCATTTAGATTGACATTTTTATCTACTACCCGGTTCGAAAAGCGCTTTTCACTAAAGAAGAACGGGCAACAAACTCTAGATATAAACATAGTGATTTTTTTCCACTTTCTTAACTTCTTACGCGTAACTTATTCTACATCTGCCTTATTCATAAACAGTTTTAAAACCTATTTTATTTAACGAATGTTTTGTGTTTTTCACTCAAAATAAACTTAACAGTCGCTCGAAAAGGATACAACATTCAATAACTAAAATGGTTTTAAAAGCTGGTTATGAATAAAGCGATAATATGTCGAAAGAAGAAGACGATATTATATCGAATATCGACACTACTGGTTTAAAAACTTCTTTAATGGCAATACAAAAAAAAGAAAACATGTTAAAATCAAGAATATTCTTAAGAATGTTCATACTAAGTAGGTATTATAAATGTATTATTATACATTTTCTATATCCTTTAAGGCAACAATGGAATTACATTGCTTACAAATAAATGTCTAATAGACCGGAGAATGACACAGGTAACTTCTATTCCGCAAGAGGGTAGAGTTCGCGTGTTTGGATCGGAACAAAAAGTAAGCGAACAAAGTTTCTGGCAAATGTTTGCTTTTAATATACAATACTTTTGAATTCACGATGTCTCATTAATACGCTTTTATTAGCTTCAGAAGTATGTATGTTATTATGTAACGGAATCTTTGAACATGATTTTGACCCCCTTCAAAACGTCGGATTGACTCGAAATTTTGCATACTTATCCAGGACCGATGACAATAATAAAAAAAACAGATTTTTTGAAAAAAAAAATTGGATATTTTGCACGCCGGTAACTTCCTCTGGAAATACAGCCGTAGATGGGTGTTTTTAGGGAAAACAATTAAATAATAGTTTAAAAACTAAAAATACACGCTTTAATAAGATATCCAACTAAATAAGTAAAAATAATTGATAATGAATTTAAGATCAGAAAATGGAGTATAATACATACATTTTATTATTACAAAGCGTGGGGTGGTTTTTAGTTGGATATCTTATTAAAGCGTGTATTTTTAGTGTTTTAAACCATTATTTATTTGTTTTGACTAAAAACATCCATCTACGGCTGTATTTCCAGAGGAAGTTATTTTTCATATGAGATCGTAGATCAAATTTTTGTTATACTGCTATACTGTTTAACGTGTTTCTTATCCTTGAATGTAAGAAACTATTGTTTTTTAAATCTTTACTTTTTCCATATCCCCGAATGCAGATTAAACAAGGATTTTAGGCCCTATGATGATTTTAGGTTACATTTAGCAAACGTTCCGGCTTTGATTTCCTTCCGACTTCCTATAAAGAATCGAACAAATTGTCTTTCTGTGCAGCCATATAAAAACATTGGGCCATCGCAATCATCATTTAAACCCTTCACGTAGAGGGTGGTCTGTTGAGCCCATGTGATTGATTATATCAGTGATCCCCACTGATTTGAGTTTTTATCGGGACAAAAACTGACCTAGTGGTCGTATTTTCTGCTCAAATTCAATAGGGGTAACAGATAGTAGTAATGTTAAATTCTCTTTTAGGCTACCTCAAAATTTCGTGACAATTCAAGAATTCAATCTATCCAAGTCAAGATTCTGAAAAACTATAAAAATGGATCTCGTGAGTTTTCTAAACCTTAATACCCGTATAGCGGTATCGTGCTGCAAAAGCTTGACCTATTTCGAGCCCTCAACGAAGATTTAGCTTAGCTTTTTTTAATCACGCGATACTGCTCACTAATGTATTTTATTTGTTATACACTTGGATTTTCTTATCATTTCCTTTATGGCACACTTAAGAAATAAGAAACAGGCAACATCACTTTTTTTCTTATATTCTAGCCTGCTGGAAATCTAAAATATTTGTTCTATAACTCTTCGGAAATATTGATTGTAAATTGTAATAATACGTGCACCATAAAATATCTAGTGGTTCTCTTATAAGTTTCAAGCGATCATTTCCATTCTACTAACATTAATCAACTGCTGCGCAGCAATAATCCATCGCTCATTCACGACTTTTACATAATATGTACATGTGACGACAAGGCAAATCTGTGTGAATAATCAAAAGGGCTTGGATCTAATTAGTTAAATGCTTTAGTTAATTACATGCCACTGATGATCAATTCTGCTATTATGAAGTAAGTCCAATTGCAGTAAGAAAAAAAACACGGTGTTCTGGATGACACTTAATAAAAATAATGCAAACATAACTTATTAACAAACATCTGGATTTAAAAGATTTTAATAAAAAATGAAAGTACTTAAGACTTGAAATCGAATTAAAACACGAATGTAAATTTTACGTAACTAATGTTTTAGTCATTTGTTTTGCCCCTGAAAGTACTATTGATAGAAACATTTTGCCTGTTGAGTCTCCAGATACTACAAAAACTTCATATTGAAACAACAAAGAATCAGTTGTAAAGTATTGATAGAGTCGGTCCTATGTTAATAGCTCACAAGGAACGAAATTCTGACGAAGAAAATAAAATTATTCGCAAATATCCTGTGATAAAACATACATTACGTTTCGAAGCGCCGAGTCTTTAAATGTATAAAATAGAAACGAATTTTTCGGTACATTACCTTTAACACGGATACCTTTAACCAAATTAATTAAAATTACTCATTTCAAAGATCAAAGTTGCCTAAAATAAACCACTAATACACCTGTGTTATTAAAATAATATGAATTTATCGTTTTGAGTTGTCCCTTTCTCGTCCATTGTTATGAAGGGATAATAATAAATTATAACCGTTAAGCTTGGCTAATTTAAAACGGTTGATGAATAGCCGACTCAGGTTTCACTTGACTCAGGCTTCTTGGCGCCTGTCTTGTTTAATATATCTACATATACATTTAACACTGGTATAACAAACGTATACAAGAAACGTAAACGTAAATTTTGACGCACGTTTACATATTAATTATATTTGCATGTTTTCTTGTGATCTCATTCTCTTAATTTTATTAATTGTTTAACTTATATATTTTTATTTTTTTTTAATTTGTAGTTTAACAATATAATTTTTTTTTAACATGAACACCAATTTTAATTTAGTTTGTTGACAGCCTCCGTGGCGCAGTTGATTACACATCGACTGTCAAACGTGAGGCCTCGGGCTCACTCCCCGAACATAGACAAATATTTGTGTGATCACAAGTATTTGTTTCGGATTTGGCTGTTTGTAAGACTGAAAAGTCTCTCGTAGTTCCTGATACCCACGACAGAGAGCTTCATTGATCTCAGTGTGGGGGCAAAACACAGAGGCAAATCTATGTATGTGACTGTTGGGTGATTTATTATTTATTTAAACTGTCAACATTAATCTACAGCACTTATGCGGGTTGTATGATGATTTTTCGACCATTATATTATATTTATTATGCACCGTGGTCACCGTTCGAACGCGATTTCTATCCATCAACTGTACGAATATAGTCTGCGGTTATCCCACTCGCCAAACAAAAAGCAACAACAGCTTCATCAAAATATTTTTTTCTTTGAAATAAAACTATTATTTACGGACTCCGCTGAAGCCGAAAGCTGTAAAGTAATCGAAACGTCGCGAACTCAAAAAATGTAAAAATTAAACCAAATTCGCGATCAAATCCGTAAATAATAGTTATATTTCAATGTGGAACATTCGCGTAAATCTAAGAAACCATTATTTTTTTCTTTGTTTGTCCCGCGTGATTTGTTCTATCATTTGCCTATTTGAAAAGAAAATTAGAAAAACTGTTCTAGATAGACCCGTGGAGATTCCTAAAAGTATAATGAAGCCACAATAGGTTCCGAAGGTTTCAAAGAAATTGAAGCAAACAAAATAACTTCTTTCGCACATTAACCAGCAACTTGATATAAAATATAATTTTCATCTACAGAGTTGCAGCTAAATGTTGGTACCCGGGCAAAAACGGGCCGTAAAGATAGTGCAACTATAAAATACAGGGATTTGTGAAGATCCATTTACATAATGACGTCCTACCATTTGTATGTTCACGTCAGAATAAATTGCTAGGTACTCTCGTCCACTATAGCCAAGATTTACGCCCGCCTAAAACAAATACCGTGTTAGATTACTAGCCTATCCTTGTAATAATTCACTTGATTTTTTTAATTTTTCATATATGTTAACATGCTTAAATATAATATCTATTTTTTAGTAGAGACATTGAGAAACACTAAGGCATGTATTTATGCTATCAGAGTCGACAATAATGTTATAATTTGACCCTAAAGTAGTAATTAAAGGTTTGAGGTTAATGTCATTCTTTAAATTAATACGTAAAAGAAACTAATGGCAAAATATAATGATTAATTGTTATCATATTGTAGTTATATTAGGAGTTTGAGAATAATGCATTCAAATTTAAATTATTGCAAAAAAAAATTTGAGTGCGAAATAATTATTTATTAATTATTAATTGCTATACGAAATATAAGAATAGTTTAAGTTTTATCGCAAAATGCAATATTTCTGTAGTGTGTTGCTTGCAGTGGTGGAGGGTTATTATTATATTATTATTTAGCAAAAGGATGCCATTCATAAATTACATATTTCAATTAATTACCATAATGATCCACGCTCTGCAAATACAACTTTCAAGGTATGATTATAAGATACTATACTATCTATACGAATATTATAAAAAATAGAATGGAATAGACTCTGAAACTACTCGACTTATTTAAAATATTATCTCAGGGTTGGATATATTTTTTATTGCAATGAATAGCGAGATAAGCATTCCGTCAAAATCAAACAACACCTTCAATTACAAAGCATTGCTTGTCGTTGTTAAGGCTCAATGTGTCCAGTAGTTACACTGGCTCCACTGTACTTCAAATCAAAACAACAGAGAAATATTAGCAGAATTAAATTTAAAAAGTAAAGATTTAAATTTCTGCCTCCACATTTTCTCACTATAATGTCGTCTGCATATTACATTATAATATTTTAAACGCAAGACACTGAAAATAACTGCGCCACGCCTTCTTTCTTTTCGCTTTGCGTTCCAAATTTTTTTAAATCTTGATTTCACAAATTGTAATGCTCTCCAATTGCTTATTGTAATAGCATCTCAGAAAATGATCTCGCAAAGATTTTCGTAATAGTCCTTCAGAAATTAATCAAAACAATAAGAAAAGTGTAATTGGAAATATTCTTAGCTAGTCTCTTTAGAAATTTAGGTTAAATTTAAATAACTTATTAATCATAAGACTAGATCATTATTAAAATTATGTATTAAATATTTAGATTATAAAAAAAACAATAGCGGATCACGGTTCACTGAGTTTGCTTCCGTGTAATATGGGCGAGCTCATCACTGTATTGGGCTCAAAGCAATGATATTAAATAATAAATAATTAATTAAATAAAACTGTAGCCCAAACAACTCCGTAAAAGTAATCTCAAATTTATAATAGAAGTGAAATGTTGTTACAAACTTAACCATCGGGGATGCCCACCAATTTAACTATTTTAATTACTATTTAAATTATATTATTGTACCGAATTGAGTTGTTGTCATTTACTGAGTTATGACTTATTGACTCTACTCCACATCAGAAACATTTGTAGCGTAACTTCAATCGTTTACACAACACAGGCAACAGAAGTTGTCGAAAGAAATATTTTTTTCCGTTTTCGAAATACTTCACTACTGTCTAGTTTCTATTGGTAATAGTGTGATATTGTGGTCTATAGCATTCCTCGGTAAATTATGTATTCTATACAAAAACACATATATAGTTCTGACTCCGCATCAAGATCAATTATGTCTTGTGTCGTGGATACCACAAACTACGAGATAATTATATTATTAGTAATAGATACCATAGGTAAATATTCCAGAAAATTCCGCAAATAAACCTATTAAAAAAAGTTTCATCTTGAAGCGACAAGATAGGTGCTTGAAAAAAATCAACTATTGTTCTCAGTTTAAGCCGAGAGCAGTCCGAATAAGTGGTCGAGAGGCCTTGAACGGTCAGGCAAAATATAGACCTGCGACTTTCGTGACATCCCTGCATATGTTGTGCAAGGTAACCACAAACACTTTAACCCTCGGACACGTCTTAGGACTAATCCGTGGTTTTACACAAGAACGGTCTAGGAGATTGTGATCCTATTTTTTTTTAATTTGTTTTTGGGCATGGGTAGTAGTAGGAAAGTATTCAGCAGGTATATTTATGCCTATCAATAATCATCAAGCATGTGATCATTGTTCTACAGATAACTATTAGCACCGGTGGTAGGTCTCCCATATATGAGAGGCCGCCTGGGTAGGTAAATAACCCGCGAAACAGCAGTGTAAATGCACTGTTGTTTTTCGGTTTGAAGGATATTATAGCCAGAGTAACTATTGGACATATTGTGACTTAAAATCTTATGTCTAAAAATAACGAGTGCAGTGGAATACCACGCATTGATTTTTAATTCAAGGAGTTGTTTGGTTGCAACCGTTCATGAACAGTCGTGTCGCCATTCAGTGCAATAAAAAAAGGCTCAGGAATAATCCGTGGTTTGGACAAAAACTGAGAGATTTTGATCCTGATTTTAATAATCAGTTTATGAGCACTTGTTGTAGGAAGGTATTATAGCAGGTATATTAGCCCATTCAAGCTACTATCGGTATTTATCATCAGGCATGTGATTGTTGTTCTATAGATAAACGTAATACATAGCTGCTACAAAGGCCGCCAATTCATGTAGAACAAATTAATTCGTTTGAATTGAATTGTGTTATTGTGACCATTTTAGGTGAAGTATTTTTTTTTAAATAAAAAATAACAATATTTTGAGAACCACAAGTTATGTGTCGTTACACACGTTACACTTGTACGTTCACAACAAAGAAATCATATACACAAGTACTTAAAAAATATGAAATAATCCTCGAATGCAATTCTTAATACAAATTTATATTTATATAATCTATATATATATAAAACAAAGTCGGGTTTGTTACAACACTTATAACTCGAGATCGGCTAGACCAATTTTCATGGTTTTTGGTTCGTTGAATTTTTCCCCGCCCCAAATAGCAGAATACATCTTAAAAATAATGACTGATGATGAGAAAACTTCACGAAAACCTGATTATAAAACATGAATCATTTTCCCTAAATGTTACTTTGTTTCGTACCTGTCAAACATTTGTTGTTCATCCTGTCAAATACGTAATGGTTGACATGCGTTCAGAAATAATGACAAATGATTAACGTTTACGCGTGCGTTTATAAATTTATCTTCTTCTTCTCTATAATATAAAAATAAGTCGGGTTTTCCTTCCTGACGCTATAACGCCAGAACGCACGAACCGATTTGGCTGATTTTGGTCTTGAAATATTCGTGGAAGTCCTGGGAAGGTTTTGATATTAAAAACCTTGCGTCAACATTGCGTCCAGCCAATACAGGATGATCTTTGTTTATTTGACGGGAGACGTAAAAGACGGTCAAGCTTCAACTACCATCCAACGTAAAATGATCTATCTATCTTTCCATAGTTTTTCATTGACGGCTGACGAAATAAACAAAATTCAAAAAAATTGCACATCGTGTATATAATATTATCTAGATACGGCGTCTTGCGTGTAATTTTGTTAAATGTAAATTAAAACGATGTCCATATCTACCAAAATAGCCCATTGTTTTTTTGACATTATTGCAACAGTTTTAAACAAGGTATACTCTATCGAAGCGTTTTGCCGGAGTACACCAAAATATATCTAATTATAATTTTTCGTTTCCATAAAGGACATTGTTTTTTGAATTTTTACTTTTAGATGTGCTGGGGGACAAATTTAAATACCGCATTAGTATTGTTTTCAGACTCAAAAATAAAAAAAATATTGATACGTTGATGCCGTATCTAGACATTATAATGAAACGATATGCAGTTTTATATTTTTAAATATTGGTTTTATTACTTACGTCACCTGGTAAGGCAGTATGAAGGTTTTATTAATTTGTATATGGTAACGTACTAGACGCGACTGCCAACAAATTCACGATGGTCACGGGTTCAAATCCCAGGGCACACCTCTGACTTTTCGGATTAATTTCTACGTGAAATAAAATCCGCCAACCCGCATTAAGCCAGCAGGGTGGACTATATCTTCTTCTATAATATAAAAATGAATCGCAAAATGTGTTGGTAAGCGCATAACTCAACAGCGCCTGGACCAATTTGGCCAATTCTTTTTTTTTTAATGTTTATTATTACTTTATTACTAACAAAAAGTAATGGCGTGTAATATTATTTGGAAAAACAGCATTTTGGTGCTGAAATAAGGGAAGGAATATTGGATGGACAATAAAAAACGCTAAAGTTTTTAATGTCAAAATTTCATAAGGCAATCTTTATATGTACATGTATATGGAGACATGATATAATAGAGTGGAAGGTACGGGAGAGGGCTGAGATAGCTGACAGGGTTGATAGGACGAAATGTAAATGCACGTTATGAGGCGGGATGGATAATAAAGAGAAAGGACGGGACGGATCGGGAAGAGACTGAACAGACGGATGAGACGGGATTGAGCCGAACAGCAGGATAGCTTCAAGTTTAGGTATACAAGAGTTTATACGAAAAATAACATGTACTATTTGGTGTGGAGTGGAATGAAAAAATATATGCACCCAGGCGAAGCTGGGTCAGGCCGCTAGTTTTTATTAAAAGTATTCAATACTGTAATTTAATTTTATTTGGAACTATTCAAACCAAATTGATGTTTACGGTGCGTATAATCTATCTAACTTAAACATTAGTTTAATTATACATAATTATTCAAGGAAATTACGAATTAATTTCTCATAATTAACTATGACAATAGGATAACCATCTTACCTTTAACGCAGAACGTCACCGTCATGTAAATTAGCCTCCATATAAATAAGGAAGATTTCATATTGAATTTTAGACACGTGAGATCAATATTCAATTTAAAAATCAAGTTTACAAACTAATTTAAATAGATGAGAATACACAAGTACCATATCTAATCTGCGGCGAAACAATATTAATAACAAAATCAGAATCCGACCACAAAATACAGATATTAGTAATAAACTTTTTACAACGTTCGTAAAATGCGATTAACGACGCAAGTAAAAGTTGCGTGTGCGTGGCGTGTGCGGCGGCATCGCGTGGCGGCGGCGGCACGGACCTCGTAGCACTAACACGAAAGCTCCCGCCGAGCTACGCGCACTCTACAGCGCTACCAACTTGCTACGCGCCTGCGAGACGCTACGCACGGATTTTGTTATACACAATTTATATTTTTACTAGGATAAATACGATTGAGTTATAGTTAATTAAATTACCAAATGGAAATAAATTTTAATTAAATATTTCCGTATTCTTTACACAAATGTAGATTTTAAAATAATAACGCTAATATATGTTTTCTTAGTAACGAGACGAATTGAAATTTGAAACTATGAGTGTGCTGTGATTGATTACCTAAAGAGAGGGATGTAAAATAATTTCAGGTGGTTGCGGATAGTTACAGCTAAGAACAGAAAATACGATTATCAGTAAAATAAATTAACTTGAGTTATTGTTGTTAAAAAACTTCAATGCTATTATAACTATAGCAAGTATATAAAGTCCGTAAAACTATTGAAAAAGTACTAAAGTAAGTAGTAAAGTAAAGTTAGTTAATATTAAGGTAAGACAATCGAGACAGCTTCACTAGGTATGCGGTGGGTTGCGGTCAACCAATTGCCAAACCCTAAAACTAATCTAAGGTTGCATGAGAAATCCTCCTTCACTAACCATTTGTATTTGGTACTGATACAATTAATATAGTAAGTTATTTGCATCCAACATTTAAGTGTACACTGAACATTACGATATTTTTTTATACCTTGGTGTTTATTATGGGCCACGTCTTGTATTGAGTATCGCCTGTGTAATTCAGGCACACAGTTATTAGAAATATGAAATAAATGCAAGAATGAATTAAACATGTCCAAATGAACTGTAGACTTTTAAATGAAATTATACAGGGTATATGAAGACTGCTACCGAAAACAAAGCTGGGTGGTAGTTTTAGTGATTTCAGACAACGTAACAAAATTTTGTGCAAAAAATTTTGATGTTTTTTTTTTGTTATTTTTTGTCTATCGTCGAATCAGGGTGGTAAATACACAGTCAGGTCATAAGTATTGTCACACAGTAAAAACTTTTCTTCTAGAATACTGGCCATTTATTGAATTCGAATTTTGAATTGTTTATGAAAATAAAAATGTATACTTTTTAGAATTTTACTCATTTTTAAATATGGAGTGGACGCTTAAAGAAGACCGTGTTGCAGTTATTGCGTTGCATCGTTGCGGTTACGCACCAATTCAAATTTTTGACATACTGAAAAATTTGAATATAACCAAAAGATTCATTTATCGTACCATCAAACGATACAATGAACACTCTAGTGTAGATGACAGGTCAAGAAGTGGTCGCCCTCGGTCTGTTAGGACTCCAGCAGTGATAAAAGCTGTGAAAGCGCGAATTCAAAGAAATCCCAAACGTAAGCAGAAACTGTTGGCCCTTCAGATGGGGTTAAGCAGAACCACGGTGAAAAGGGTGAATGAAAACTTAGGGCTTCGGGCATATCGAAGAAAAACAGGACATCGTTTGAATGCTCGTCTAGTTGACCTGAGACTGAAGAGATGCCGCGCTTTGTTGAAGCGGTACGCGGGAAAAATATATCGGGTTATTCTTTTTTCAGATGAAAAAATTTTTACCGTAGAAGAGAGCTACAACAAACAAAATGATAAGGTGTACGCACACAGTAGTGAAGAAGCAAGCAACCGTATTCCGCGTGTCCAACGAGGTCATTTTCCATCCTCACTCATGGTATGGTTGGGTCATACACATACGCATGTTCAGAATGAATATTATCTTTCAATTTTAATTAATAATTTCTGGATTGATTCTCTGACTTAATTTTGGTAAATGACTTACAAGTATTACTATTAAGATATATACCAAATAATGAATTATCTTCAGCCATGATTACCTAATATAACAACAAAAATTTCCTCAAATGTCCCCTTCTGTGGACTGTTCATAAACGCACTTGGCATATTTTGATAGATATTTCTCATACTTGATATGCGTTATCTATTTAAGTTATTAATCATTTTTTAATTTCAGCGATGAAGACACTTGCTTTGTAACTATTTTTGATATGTTTGTTCTTTTGTGTAGACACAAGACCCTTCTGTGCTCGAAAAAAATTATTATAATTTCATTTTTTAGCCTAATCGAGGAAACGATGTTGTTTAATGTTTTAATTTTAATATTCTGATAATATCATAATAAATGAGACTGATTTTGTAAAAATCCCGACCATGTTTTTTTTATACAATTTTTCGCCTCGTTTTGTGTATGACCCGGTTGGGAGTTTCTTATTGGGGCTTAACAGAGGTTCATTTTTGTGAGAAAGGTGTAAAACCGAATGCAGTTGTGTATTAAAATACAGCCCTGACGAACCTTGTGGAACCTGTTTCTCATACCATGTTCAATAACAGGCACTGGGTATTCCAACAAGATTCGGCGCCAGCTCATAGAGCGAAGAGCACACAAAACTGGCTGGCGGCGCGTGAAATCGACTTCATCCGGCACGAAGACTGGCCCTCCTCCAGTCCAGATTTGAATCCGTTAGATTACAAGATATGGCAACACTTGGAGGAAAAGGCGTGCTTAAATCATCATCCCAATTTGGAGTCACTCAAAACATCCTTGATTAAGGCGCCGATATTGACATGGACCTCTTTCGTGCTGCGATAGACAACTGGCCGCGCAGATTGAAGGCCTGTATTCAAAATCACGGAGGTCATTTTGAATAAACTTTAGTGTTATAAGAATCTATGTTTTGTTAAATTCATTTTGATATATAAATGGTTACATAATGAATAAACTTGTTTCAATTATTTTATATTAAACATGACAGAATTTATGGCCTGACTAGGTACATAGTTTTTTCTTCCATAATAGTGTACACCCTTTTATTTTTAAAGACGCTATGGCAAACAAGGCTTTAAATTATTATTTTCGCAAAAACTATAGATTTACCACCCAAACTCGACGATATTTAAAAAATTATACAAAAAAAATTGTCTCATTTCTTTGCGAAATTTTTAGTTACATTGTGCTTGTAGTCGTTTAAAATGCCACCCGGCTTCGTTTTCAGTAGCACTCTTGATATACCCGGTAAAAGTTGTAATTTAGAAATACTAACATTCCTCCGGTCTATTTAAAAAAACACTAATTCGAAAATTATTTCTTTTCCTCCGAATAATGTTCATACCAATATATAAAATAAACACCACACCCAACGCTAAGATCTGTTAATCCGGCAAAGTCGTATATACCTAAAAAATCATATACAAATACACATATATTTAAACAAGTCTAGTAGAAAACTTGAAGGGAAAATAGTCGTTAGCGGAGGCATGTTCAGCGACCAATTAGCGACGGGTGCAATCAAACCATGAAATTGATCCACTCAGCGATTTGCCGGCCGTTGCACCACCATGCGGTTGTTGAGCACGCCATGACACGGCCCATTTTACCACTATGCTTCAAAACACCTGGCTTGAGAAGAAATATCGTAATTAGCCTTATGAAAATTTAAAAAATCCTGAATTTGAAGTATACAATATACAGTTAATTTTATTTTAAAACTTCGGAACACCGATTCCCATTATGATCCAAAATACCAGGCTATAAAAGAAATCATGGTAATTAGCCTCATGAAAATTCAAAAAACAACAGAATTTGAAGTATACAATATGCAGTTCATTTTATTTTAATACTTCGGAACACGGTTTCCCATTTTACCATTATGCTTCAAAATACCCGGCTTGAGAAGAAATTATGGTTAAATCTTGCAAAAATGTAAAAAACACCCAATGTAGATTTATATTACTATAAACATATTTATATTACTATATACTATAAACACAGTTAATTTTATTTTAATACTTTGGCAACAAGATTTGCGGTTGAATAATGAAATCCTTATGTTTTCAAGGATTTTCACTGTAAACTTCTTATAGTAGCCGACATACAATGACTTCCTGCAACTTTTGACATACAATAAACTCACGCAGTTATTCCCAGAAGTAGTAGGCAGAGGTGCCACCAAGACACTCACATTTCGCCTTATATTTACTCTCGCACGATGCAATAACGGGCGAGCCTAAATTTTACAAACCGTCTGTTTTGGCACATGGAAAAAATATGTTACATTAAATATGCTACGTTAACCGGTAAGCTGTTTGTACTAGTGGTCTTTTAGGCCCTATCCATCATTTTTCCAATGTATCTTATCCATATTAGTAAAAAGAGGTTTATTAACCCACGAAGCTTCACGCCTATATTCCAGAAGGAGTAGGCAGAGGTGCTAGGATACCCACATTTCGCCTTGTATGTTCCGTCCCACAATGTGATAGGTAGCGAACCTATACATAAGTATAACCATATAACTACATTTTTCATACTAGCACAAAAAAACGACGCTGCTAAAGGTTATTCCATTTGCATCTTGATCTTAACTCTAGATTATTAACTATCACGTTTGTAAAACTCCGTTATGCCGATTACTTAATCTCACTTATTAGATAATGCTCACCATTTCTATGTTATTCACAATATTTATTCATAAATGCCTGAGGCATTAATTCCATCCTATATAATGTATTTGCTGTGTGTATTTGTATGGAGTCTGAAAATATGAATTTTCCCAACACATTTTTTGGTGCTCTGAATTTTTTTTCGTCACTTTTATAAAACCACGAGTACAAATACTTTCTATGATTGACAACATGTTTATTAAACTAGAAAATCAATGGTATTCAAACCTTATGATCAAATAAGCAGGATAGATACTAATGTATTACGTATAACTGATAAAGTAAGATATTGAAAAAATACATTAAATTCCATCACAACAAACCGTCAGTTCAAGTAAAAAAATAACTGAAAACCAAACAGCAAATCCTTCTAAAATAGACAGCGGACCTGCAAACTCTGAACTCGGTAAGTCTTAAATTAACACAAGTGTTTAGACGGCGCGGCGGTCGGGAAAGAGCGCATTAGCCAACTTTTCCGATCGGTAGTTGGAAGGATTTGAGCAAACTTGTAAAAAGTTTCATCCACGCCGCGGAGTCATTTGTGACGCAAAGTAATCCAACAGTTCATGCTCTGTATAATACAGGCGTTTTAAAACTAAAATATCAACCATATCCACGTAGATTGAATAGTTTGGAACTGCACTTTTCATATTTTATTTATTTTATTTTTTTATTTTATTATATTCATAATTGAAATTATAGCTGAATATATTCTAGCAGCATTAAAGTGTTCTAAGTCGACTTACACGACTTAAACGTAGGGGGTGTTCAGAAGTGCCAGATATCCGAACTTTAACAATTATATTTTATCCACAATATTTTTAACATAAGTTACAGAAACTCCGTTTCTCGGGCCCCGAAGTATTTATATATTGACTGATTGAGATAGATGAGAGACAAATGACGGGGCAGCGACAAATCTGTCGTCCCATTTAATGACGCCGAATTTAGCCTTTGACTTTCAGATTATTACAAGTAGGTTTATATAGGTTGATATTTCCTTATTATACACTAGGTTTAGGTGTAGTTTGATATCTTAATATAGAATCCTAACTAAGTAAATAAACATCATAAAGTTGTAATTAAAGTGCAACGATCGAATACAACACTTATGATATTCCTTCCAAGAACTCATGTCAAGAAATAAGATAGTTTATAAAACTTACAAATAAACGTCTGAGCAAAACTAGCCAACTGTTTTAAAGCTGCAATGAACATTAATGTTTCTTGGTTAAGTTAGAAGTCGGCGGTAAAAACGTTTACCCGCTCCCTTTGATACAATAAAGGGACAGAGAGAAACCTATTTTATCGGGGAACATGAAGTCGAATATATTGGATGCTTATAATAAGATATACAAAATACAGTCTTTATACGTTTCGCGCGTCACTGAATCCCTCGGGATCGTAGCGTAAAATTCTTATATTATTTGGCAAATATCTTTGGTTATAAGTTGCTGGACGCAGGGTGCTCCAACACGCTGCTTTAAATTGTCTGGTGAAAGCTTATATTCAGCAGCTTACTCCGATTACTAAACATGTTGCTAAAGAATACGAAGCTGTGTGGTAATCTTAGTGATTACAGACACAATGCAAATAAAAATGTCGCAAATTACGCGTCATTTTTTTTTGTGACATTTTAATTTATCAACATGTTTGGGTGGTGGTAATTGAAACCCATGTTTTTTGCTAAAATAATAATTTAAACCCTTGCGTACCTTAGCATATTTAAAAATAAATAGGATAAGAAAAAAAAACTAAAAAAAATTGTCGCGTTTTTTGCAATTTTGTTATTGCATTATGTCTAAAATCATTAAACCTACGTTTTCCGGCGTTACGTGACGTTACGTTACGCTACGTTTTACGTCTGCCCGGCTACGTTTTCAATGCTAGTCTTGATATACCCTATATAATGTGAATATCACTCAGAAAAATAAAATTAGGACATTCCAGTTAAAATAATATTACACGAAATCTCATTTAATATTTCTGAGAAAACTAACTATTACAATAATCTCTTGAGCAAAAAGTGAAGGAATATTATTATTTATATGTTTTTTAGTTTTGAACTTCATGTATAATAACATCCATTAAATAGTGGAGAAATATTGTTATTTTTGAGGTTTCTAATGTGATGTAGTTCATTATCAATTTTTTTCCGCTTACATTGCAAACGCAGGCTGAACCCTACGAGATATTCAATGTGTACAAATATATAGTACATTATATTACCAAAATAATGTACTATATATTTGTACACATTGAAAAGGTCTACAGAAAACTCCGCGATGGTATATGTCTATCTCTTATGGATATCCCACAATAACATTTTTTTTGTCATTTACTTTTTACGACAAATAATGGCTAATTTTTGAAGCGATTTTAACCAATACAGCATTAATCCTTATCCAATTAAGTAGCTTAAATACATTGTTGATTTAATATAGATCTATATGGTCCTGTACAGCACAAGATTTAAATGAATATTTTCGAAGATATTACATATTTAAAATTGCGGGACGTAGCGCTTGCGGCGGTACTGGCCGGCCGGGGCGGCAGCAGCGTGCCTGTATAGGAAGGTTTATATGTATAATAATAATACGTACATATTATTGTACAGAAATCTATTTGAAACCGGGCGAAGCTGGGCCGGACCGCTAGTTTGGAATAAATGATTAAAAAATGTCTAATATTATTTACTATATTTTGCTCGCCACTTCGCTCTTGTGCTCAATTTTTATATCTATAGGTACCCAGGTTGGTACTTTAGGCATTATGTTGTAATGTAGTCATATGTTTAGATCGAATTATACTGGACTACTCGAATCAACAATTCTTTCTGGTTGAACGTAGCCTATGAGTTTAAAAGTATCCAATACAACATGTAAGTAATACATTTAATACAGTTAAAGGTAGAGGACTTTCTCCACAGCGTAGATCAACATTTATATTTTTTAAAAACCTACCAATAAAAATAACAATGAAAAATTGTTTTAATGTACTCATGTTACAAAAGGACATTTCACGTATAGCCTCCTCTTAATATGTGGTAGCGTAAAAAACTTACGTTAAAAGAACATAATCAATTGTAAGCACTCCAAGAGCAAAACTTGTAAACAATTATTTTGGTACTCATTACTAATTAATTAGCTTAATTAGTAATGACTACCAGTAGTAAAAAAAAAGGAAATAAAAATCACTTACTTGACAAGTGAAAACTGCGTTGCTGACATGTTGCTGATGATCAAATCGTGTTGCTAGCATTCAAGCTGGAGGCACTTTTTTTCACAGATTAACACTATAACTTATTTTATCGATAGCGATTCCATCATTTGATTTGTGTTAATTTGATTTGTGTTAAAATAACATAACAATAACACTTATGATGGCACTATTAGTGACTACTTTCAAAGAATCTGGTTTAACCGACATAGTGCGAGCCTCAACGACGACCGACGTCGCCGGAGTCTCAGTGACAACTGAACTTTATCAAACAACTGCGGGGTTTATATACCCTGAAACCAGTCGCAAAATCACAAATACCCACAATATTGAAATAAAACCTTTTTCGTGGTCAGTCAACACGATAGCTTTAAAGGATTCGAAACGTGTCGGGAAGTTAATAAATACAAACCAAATTAACGATAAAATCTGTGAAAATATTTTTTATTCCAAAATATTTACAACAATATATTACAATATGACAAAGCTGTCTAATATCTAGAACAAACTACGACAAAACGTGAACATACCCTACAGTGGGAAATACTAAATACAAAAATTCAAAATCTTTAATGATCAATGTACAATACAAATGCAAAATGCAATATTGAACAGCAAAGAGATGTTTAACATCGAAGCGAGCTCTAGCTGTAGTCCGAGTAGTATCACAAAGGGAATCCAAGTGTGAAAACTGAAACTAATCAATTAACGCCCGCCCGCGTATGTCCCACTCGCCGATATACGTTTTTAACGGGGTTTCTGCTCTTCCTCAACGTGAATACAGTTGCTACTACATTGCAATAAACGATTGTTAGACCTATAGGTTTAGGTAGAAACTATGATTTTCCACTTCTGCTTCGTCCACTATCATAATCTTCATGACTTCGTTGATTCAGGGTACTTCTGACCCTTGTCTTGTGTGCCATGGATTTGCTTGAGGAAGGTTAGTTAGATTTATACTACATAGTACATATATACTTTGTACAATATATAAGTTCACACCTATATTAGCGATGTTCGTAACCATTGCCACCCACTAATGCTGTAGGGCGATTCACGTAATATAATAAGTTCAGATGCAGTGCAGTTGCGGTTAAATTTCGATCAAAATAGCCCTTTTCGTATTCTCGTAATTCGCTCGCGTCAAGTTCGCGTTACGCGAGCGCTTTAGTTTATTCTACTGCTGCGCCTATATTTCAAATATTTCAATGTCAAACAAATTTCATACGTCTGACGTACAGTTACGCAGCTCGCGCGCAGCTCACGCGCAGCTAAACATTTACAAGAATACCATTTTGTACCAAAACGTAAACTTAATTGTAACCGCACCGCAACTTGATCGGCGCGCCAAAAAGTTACGTGAATCGCACTACTGAGCGTATTGGAAAGGGGCTGAGATTATAGAAACACAACACGCAAAAATGATTGTTAGGTCTGTGAAGCATACCTATCCTGCTGTAAAAAAATACGACATTTACACAAGTAAATGTCGTAATTTTTGATGATATAAATCATGGACTACAAACTACTTGTGCGATTTTTATGTAAGCTTACGGAATAATTGAAAGGATTGAGAAGAAGTTTTAACAAGAAGAAAATTCTGTAAAAGATTACAATGTTAATCACAATTTACCTCGTTATTATCTGAGAAAAATACGAGATCTCATTAAAAAGTATTCAGTTTCATGTCTAGATTACGTTACCTGGAAATAAATAATTTATTTGGTAAGGAATAATTTATTTTTTTATTTATTATAATTATAATTGCGTGATTAATTAGATTCAGCAGCTGATATACAACCAGATTTAGTAATTTTTATGAAATTTCTATCAATAGAACAAAAAATAATCCCTCATCTACTTTAATAACTCGAATAAAAATTACCAATGAAAATAATTTTGTATTTGAATTTTATATACCCAGTGAGGCAGAAATTATTTTAATTAACCCTCTATCGGAAAATATGTGGGTCGCTTGAATGATTATTTATTCTGAAATATTTTTTCCAACTTTCGAATAATAGTACAGGCAACGAAGCAACGGGTTACTCTTGTCCGCAATGCATAATTTGCCAGGAGTTTTCTTTTTCATGAAGAGGTGGCATATGAGCCCACTAAGTTAAAAACCCAAAATACTTACAAAAATGGCGTCCGCTAGAGCCGCCATTTTGGAAAACGCGTTTGAAGCCATATCTCCGGAACCGTCCACTTTAGGCCCATCATGCTAAGAACCTTTCTTGTAGATAATTAAATTTCCCATCTTTTTTGTTCAATAATTTTTTTGTACCATTAACCGTTCTCGATTTACAATGTTATTAATATTCGTTTCATGCCTTTTTGCCGATATCTTTGTTAATAATTGTTTAAACAAAAAATTGTTAATGACTAAACTTTTAAATCAATAAATTCTTAACAACTTTTCACCCATACTTTTTTCTCTAAAATCAATATTTTAGAAGTTATCGCGCGTTGAATTGTGTACTACCGAATCAAGGTCAATGGAAACGAAGGATGCATAGCGTAATTATGAAATCCAATGATTTCTCCATGATTAACCTCTTCATGAAAAAAAAACTCCTGGCAAATTATGCAGGAAAAAATGCTTCGTTGCCTGTACTATAAGCAGAACTTTGTAAAGGAACACAAGCTGTCAATGAATTGTTTATGTTGTTAAGCCACTGACCAGAAGTCTTTGTCGTAGAACTGAGTGGTAGAATGTCTACCGATCGCTCTGCGACCTAAACAGGATTTTTTTCCGGTGATTGTAATATTGCCATGCTCTGAAGATTTAATTTAGGTAAAACTCATTCTTCTTGAATAATCGGTCTTGTTATACTTTACAGTTTTATTACAATACGCAAAACCTGGGTTAGGTCAGTTGTAATTAGTAAAACATACCGAAATACATAAGGCTATGTAAATATTGTTTAAATACTGATTTTCAACGAATCTCTAAAATTAAAAATAATTTGCGATATAAAAGGGGCCTCTTAAACTATATTCATATAAAACTATATTCATATAAACTCTTATCTAATAACTGATGATAATAAATCACACAACATATTAACGATTATAAAAAACCCAACATGATTTCATCCTATTTCATCAATTAAATATTTGATTGAAATTCAAACGTTAATTAAACTTTTAACAGAAAAGCCAGACCCATTCTATCAAAAGTCTAGATAGGCTAATCTTTAATTAGAACAATAGAGGCGGCGTCTTAGCCTCTTAGAGCAAATCCGCATGAATTAAAAATACATTTATCTGGTGCGGCTCGGTGGGTACCTCGCTCCTTCGTTCGGAATAAATGAGCGTGAAGATGTGATTTATCAAATAGAGAATATACGTAATTGCCGGCCGGTCCCTTTCTTACACTCCCGTAGAACGAGATGACCGAGACGCTTCATTTGGAGCAAACGTATCGGAAATGTTAAAATGAAGATATATGGGACACGTTAATCATTGTAAGTGTATCAGAGGCCTTATTACCAAATATACTCGATACTAATTTCGAGGTTTTGTGATTGTTAATTATGGTCGTCTTAAAAAGTTACTTCATTATTTAAAGTCTTGGAACGTTATTGATATCATAATTGACTAATTTTCGTGCTTTGGGATTAGGTAAACTCTTAATGGAGATCTGTACATTTTCGGCAACTTTTCTCGTTGCCTGAACACGAGAAAACTTTTTAAAGAAAATTGCGTCAGATTACATCTATCGAATACCAAAATTACATTGCGTTCTGCAAATTAGCTTGAAGAAGACAACCAAAATTTCCAAATAAAACCATATAAATATACCGTACTCATTAAAATGCCAAGTTTTGAAACTGCGATCCATCATTACCATTTCCAAAAACGCAATTCTAAGGTATAATCAAAACAAGATATGAAAATTAACAACGTTTAACGCTCGAACAATGAAATATAAAACGAACTGCGGCTGGGGAGAAGTTTGCGGCGTGGATGTATCAGACAAATCTATTAAGTGAAAGGGTTTTAGAAGCTTAGGCTGAACTTCGCAGCGGCTCAAGGACCGAACATTCTCGACATTGGATTAAGTTCGGCCTTGCGTCTCAGATCGTATTTGCTCTATGCAATTCTTTAAACATTTTAAAATGGAATAGGTGTGTACGACGAATTCGTTTTATATAAGTAAATCCATTTGGGGTATTTCGAATCTATTTAGTAATTTAGTGCTGGAAATATAGATAACGAAATATGTCATTTAACATTCAAATAATAGGTAAAGCTAAGCTGCGTACCAGTCCAACCCAACCAGCGTGCCAACCCGCACTAGGCCAGCGTGGTGGACTATATGGCCTAACCACTCTCAATCGTACTCTCGATTATAGAGGAGGCCCGTGCCCTGCAGTGGGATGTATATGGGCTGATACAGAAGCTGCGTAATGATTAGCTTCCTTGTAGCATATATTGCAATATTTGGCAAAATATATATAACAAGCAAATAGATTTGTTACAAATATTGCATATACACAATACTATTTCTGAACATAATCTTCCGAAAGGAAATAAGATCCGAAATCAGATAGTGTGATAAATCTGATCTTAGATTTAGACCTCACGTTTTGCCTTATATTCATAACAGGCACTAGACCATACACTAGACCTAATAGATTTTTGTAGCACAAAATCCGTTCGATTTCACTCCAAAATACGCATTCGACTGCTTTGTATATCTTTCCAAGTTGTACGTATGTTACTAAGTTTTTATCTTTAACACACTTGACTAACTTACAACTTGTCTCTGGCGTTCCAAAACCAAGCTCCTCGGATTCGACGTAGCTCAGATGAAATCTTTTTTTAGATCGATCGAGAACAAAATTTTAAATTGCTTTTGCCGCTTGTCATCAGTCACCCTGAATAATTTAACACAAGCTGATTTTAATTTCAGTTCGTCAGACATTCAATTACGATTCAGGTAAAAGTTTTGCCGAATTTTGTATTTTATTGAGACAGGTGTCTACGATGACTTGTCCGTTCAGCTTGCTGTTTTTTCAATCACCTTTTAGCTCGCCGATGAATGATAATGCAAGAATTAAAATAGAAAAAAATCTTATGGGTCTTTTTGGGAGGGTTACTTCCGCAGTGCGAGCACGATCTGCGTGCGTAGGGTTCGAAATGTATCGTTTAATATGGGGATTTTGTTCCACGCATTCCTCTGCACGCGCAAAATGTTTCATTTTGCCATCTGGACGTGCAAAGTGTACTCAACACAGTTGAAAATTTTTACAATTGCGGAATAAACAAAACTTGATAGTTGATCTCCAGAGAAACGGAAATCACAGATGCAATTTCTGTACATCGATATTTTGATGTTAATATTTGAGACATAGTTATTAGGAGCAAAATAAAAAGTTTAAATCTGTTTCCATATCCGAATTAATGGAACAAAGTACAGCAAAATTAGTATCATCTTACCGAAAGGATTATAAGGTAATTGGTAATTCTGCATAGTTATAGCTCATACACGTCCTTCGTGGGTAGGAGCCGGCAAACCGCGGCTCGCGCACCGCATGCGGCTCCTTAGCGCCATGAGTGCGGCATAGCCACAAATCGCCTATGACCTAGCCAGTAGGAGCAAGTTATTGACGACACATAGCATCTTAGTCAATTTAAACATCGAAGGAATTCAAACACACAGCCACCAACATTCTGAAAAAATATTTTATTCAGTATAATGTAATAAAAAAGGCATTACAATACAAACCACTGTAGTTATAATGCATATATAATTCTGTCCGCTAATGAGTTTTCCGGTTACCTAATGCTCCAGGACCAGAATAACAAAATAATAAACATATTAAGTACATTTATTTCAATGGGTAAAATGCACATTGATTTGTATTTTTTTTTAATGTTACTAAGAGGAAAATTCTATATTAATCAATACTCGTCACACAGTATAAATTCCGAGGTGTATGATAATTCTGAATGGGAAATGTGGTCACGATATGCGGTAGATTTGTAAGACGTTAAACCCGTACGGTTTTCCGGCCGATGCTCAGCTCGAAGGTAAGGATTAATTGAACCGAACTACGCATTCGATCATCACTGTGCCCGTATTTCCGGGTTCCCATTCAATTCTATCTCCGAGAACTCATTACGGGAATACTTAAGCAATAAAATGACGAGTCATTTTAACTGAAGCATAAAATACTGTAGGCATAGATCTTCTACGGTTTTTAGCGTACGAATGCGTTGTTGTCGCTGTTATCAAAATATTAGGAACATTTTTTTTCTCTTCACATTATATTATATTGGATATTTTAATACTTTTACATTACGAATAAAAATGTGTATTGTTTAAAAAGTTAAAATATATCCCAAACTATGCGTTAAATAGGTATTTTTAAAATTTTAGTTACAGTTCCAAACGCCACTCTTCGTTAGTATTTAGATGAATTGAACAAAGCAGTTAAAATTATTAACATGACTTTATTTTTTAGTTTATGGTTACTAATTTATATTATAGACAATTCTAACGTTAGAATGGACAACTGAGCAGCAAATTTTACGACTCCACAACATTAAATGTATGTGTCGAATGTAAATAAAGCTGTAGGTAAGGCATGTCGAATTTGGTAAATAATACGAACAAATCCACAAATAAATAAAAGCAAATAATTACTCATTAAAAGTTCAGAATTAGCAAACGCTGATTCCAGTACAAAGGGCGTTTGTTTCACGGAAAACCAATAGGTATCTAAACATGTTTAATATTTAAATTCAATGTAACGGTTTACATACAACACGTGCTCACACTTCCACAGTAAGAGCTGTGCTCGATATACAATGTAATTCAATATTCATAAATCAAATTACGCCCAAAGCCTTTGGAAGTTTCCGTTATGGCGTGAAATTAGACGTAGCTACTTACTTGTATGTAACTTAACTAACAGCAAATCATTTAATTATATTGTTACATGCCTATAACATACAACTCACAATGTGTAAACACTGATTGTATAGGGTGCGAATCGTATGTTTGTATGTCTGATTTGAAAATTCAATTTCAAAACTATATCGCGTGAATTTTCAATTTGAAAGTTTTAAATGTCCTACATGGGACAGAAATTCAAGCCTGCCATTGTGACATAAAGGTTCTAGGCAGTCACTGAATACAGGTCGTTTCCAATAGACTGCTGTGTAAAATCTTGGTGGTAACAAGATCGTCCCCTGTCATATGCTGAGATAAAAAAAGGTCGGCAAACAACGGATGGCATTAATAGCACGTAGACTATATTCCGCACGCACAAAACTCGCGTTATTTGTGACCAAAATAGTAAATAACATAACATACATACATAAACTTATGCTTTCCTCCTTGCAGGGGAAGGAAGAGGGTGCCTGGACACCCACATATCGCCTTATATGTTCTGTCCCACGATGTGATAGGGGGCGAGCCTATCGCCCATATCGGGCATAAATTCCTGACCCCAGGCTGATAATGAATAGAAACATACAATATCACTTTGCGTGACCCAGGATTCAAACCCTACATAATTCACCTCACCTATACCTCAGCTTTGTACACGTACGGTACACGTAGTTGTACGGTACCGAGGCACCAAGTATAATAAAATAAATAATCATTAATTACGGTAATAATTTATGGTAGATAATTTTGCGGTGAACTGAGTTTCAATCAATAAAAGCACTCCTTTCCATCAAATCTTACTAATGTACCCAATTTCTCCTTGATCGAGGCTTTCTTTAATTTATCAAATCGGAAGCACGTCTCTCCGAAACTTCGTCATCAGCCAATCTCTATTACGTAGACAAGCTGAATCCTTCTAAAACCTCTTGCTAATGCATTCTAAGCTTGATTTCATTCTTATTTAACGATATGCTATCAAATACTTAATTACCTAATACTTATGGTCTAAAATATTCCTATTATATCCAGATGATTACGAAAAAAAATACACCCTACATACATTATCCCGAGTCCCGACCCTAGACTAAGACCAAGTCTTGTGTTAGTGTAGTTTCTGATACCCAAAGAAACTACGGGACTTGAATCTCACCAACATCGAAACAAATACTTGTGTAATCACACAAAATATATTTTTCACACGCAGCCTCACATTTCACAGCCGTCGTCTAACCAACCGCGCCACGGTGGATGTTGACGTAAAATGCCTAATATTTGCTATTCGCTATCATGTAAAATAATAATAATCATTAATGAAAGCCTACCTAATTAGGACGTATAAACGAAACTTTTTATTTCAAATTACACTTAATTACAATTCTTGATTACAATAAACGAAATAATACATGTTTTACGCTGGCCAGGCGCCCATACAAGATTAAAAATAACTCAGTGTAGCTGTCAAAATGTGCCAAACATTACCAAAATTATGAAATTGAGTTGGAAATAATATTTTTCTGTCATGAACAAATAACCCATTACCAAGATTACATTCAATATTTTAAAGTTATTTTAATGTTTTTATAGAAATTTATTAGTATGAATGATTTTGCAAGTTTGGAGAAAACTATTGTTCGTGAACTTTCTTGTCGTCTGTGTCTATGCACCGATGTGGTGAAACTGAAACCGCTCAGTGCTGAGGTCAAACGAAAAATCAAGAAACTTTTCGATGTTATTGTAAGTTTCTTACTGACTAGCTGTCCCCTGCGGTTTGGTTAAGATTGACGTCTATCCCATAGGAACCCTTCATTTTCTGGGATACAAGAAGCCTATGTCACTCCCCAACTCAAAGAATAAGTGTATACCTACATGAAACAATTCCTTTCTGTTGCTACATCATATAATGTAGTGCAGTTTCTCTACTTTGTTGGCAACGCTTAATACAGGCCGTTTTTAATAATTCTTGAGAGAGGCCTACGTTCAGCAGTATATATTCTATAATACACAATTCTTGTTATATTATTACATAAGTATTAAGGTATTTACTTACTTTCCCTTAACAGGTTTTAAGAATCTTCACATAAAATAGTTCAACCGAGTTTATATTTCAGATCAGATCTGATGATGCTCTTCCTAAAGCGATATGCCACGACTGTTTACACCAAGTATCTGGCTTGTATTTATACGCGATTAAGGTGGAAAGAACACAAAAATTTTTAGAATTCTATAGATTAAAATCCACAGAAGATAGACGAGAAGCACACTTATGTTGTGATCTCAAAGTACATCCCCTTATTACCGCATTATCAGCACACAATGTCACAGATAGTCTCAAAAAAAACTGTATAATAAAAACAACACCACCGTCTGAAACTAATCAAGGAGACACCAAGCAGCCGACGAAGCCCAAGAATTTATTACCTAAAAGAAAATCGCCTTCTGATTTGAGATTCATGGAAGCAATGACACTGGAGGAATTTGCCAAGTCGGAAAAAGTAGATAAGAGTCTTCTGAGTACGGCATCGTCTAACAAATCACCGGCTCTTGAAAAAAAGGAAAATGAAAGTATCAAATCGTCTGAAGTGTCGTCTGATAGTTTAGACCCCATAGTAATAATAGACGGCAGGCCAGCAAAACAAGGCGCTGCTTTAGACAAACAAATAACTCTTTTCTATAAAATGGAATGCTGCATTTGTCACGAGAAAGGTTTCCATTTCCGATCTCTGATGCGACATTATAAAGACCGACACGGAGTGCCGGGATATGTAACGTGCTGTGAGAAGAAATTTCACTACTTCTATCCCAAGAAAATCATTGAACATATGGCTTTTCATCTTCAACCAAATATATTCATGTAAGAATTGGTTTTACATACCATTTTAAACGGAACTCACCTACTATAAGTTTAAAACTAAAAAACGAGTTTCTAAAACGTGTTAAGTTTAACAGTTTGAAACGAAACTTAAAGTTTACTTTTCACTTCAAATGAAACATAATGCTAATATATTGGACTCTGTAAATTGAAATAAAACATGGCGTATCTAACATTTCAGGTGCCCAAGTTGTCACACAAACTTCCAAACATCACAAGAGCTGTCGGACCACCAAAGTAACGGTGGGCGGTCTGAAGGCAAGATAATATGTCCGCGCTGTTCAGAACGCTACCCAACGTATCATGAATTGGGTTGGCACTTAATAACGCACCGCACAGACAAAATGCAATGTGATTATTGCGGAAAACTGTAAGTTCTAAGTCCCAAGTATTATAATTCGTATTTTGTGCTCAACGAAAAGAGTATGAAGAAAGTAAAGGTATCCATGCTGGTATTTCGTGACATATAAGTCGAATGTGAATGTTAAAGCTAGATCGGAGATGATTCCTAACAAATTCTAAATCGCTGACTTGATGGTTTATACCTGTCGATGACGTCATGCGTGTGAGGGACGGTAGTATTAAATATCGTGGGGATCGAAGCGGCTTATAATCATATAAATGCCTCACATAGTTTGCCAACCACGACTTTTTCGCAATTTACCACGACCAATATAATTATTTAACTCCGTTAATTTTGTTGCAGATTAAAACACCATCATCGCAAGAAGACAATAAATCATATGGAAGATGTGATTTTGTGTTCCTTGTGTATTCGAACATTGAAAAATATAGAAAAACAAGAAAAAGACATTGTGAGTATATCCAATTCACCAGATGAAGGCATATTTAAAACGTTTTATTCGCGTTCCTTTTACAGAAAACAAATGTAATTACCATTATTTACAATATATTCAAATGTTACCCTTGACGCTCGTTTTATTTCAGAAAGAAAAAGTTAAAAGCAAAACCAGCGACGCTATAACGTTACAAAAATACCAAAAATTCAGGCAAGCTATGGGACTGTCGGGTGACGAAGACGGTTCAACAGATTGAAATAAAATTGTAACTAAAAATTGTAACACATTTAAAATTATAATGTAAAAATATTTCCACATACAATGGCATTTAATGTTTATTATAAAATAAAACAATACGGCAGAATTTCTTAGTTTATTACGATTAAAAAACATTACGTCACTTATATAGTCCAGGCATTAGAGTAGAAAACTATTACCCTAAACAAAACGAGTGTTTTTCATCACTAACTTTTCAATTTACACCGAGTTTCATTCAAGCCGCCGTTTCTTCACTAATGAGCCCAATAAGTCTGAGATTGCGGGCAAGTTGTTCGTCTGGTCATTGGCTCCCGTGTTTAAATTCGACAGAGGTATGTTCAATTGATTTGAAGAAGACTTCTGCTGGCTCTTCATGTTTCTATGTTGTGGGAAACTTGGCATAAGTTTAGGATCACAAGCTGAAACAAAACAAATATTACAGCAAGATAAGATTATATTTACAGTTTTTGTGGTGCAATTGGTTAAGAAGCCAGTTGTGTTATGAGAATTCGCAGCTTCAATCCTTGCGTCATGACAAATGATTGAACAAATATTTCTTTGGAACATGAGTGTCCGTGAGACCAAAAATCATCGGTGTTGGAATAAATAGCAATAGCAATCACAAATAGCAAGTGAAGGCGATAGTAACATTTCACAAGTTACAAAGCCGATCGGCTAATATTTTTATACGATCTCGTGTAATCTATGAAGGAGTGAGTTTTTACGAACCCATTTAAACGAGAAACTGAACAGTCAATTTCGTGTGCGTAATTTTAGAAAAACAAAAGAGAAAAATGGTAAATAATAATAATAGAAATATGGTTATAATACATGGTCGATTTTTTTGTTACAAATTCCGTGGGGCAAGAAATATAAAGCATGCTCAGGCTCGAAAAATAACAAGGTGGTAATGTTAATTCGAAATACCAATAATTCCCATTACTAATCTTGACTATTGAGTGCATAATTATGGACTTACGTAAAGGCTGTTCTTTGAAGTAGGAGCTCTGTAGACACTCGACGGCGGTGGCGCGCTTGTTCGGGTCGTACATGAACAAAAAGTTCAGTAGTCTCAAACCAGCCGCTGATAGCCAGGGAAACCGCTGTTTCAGGTTGTTGTAGGGCTGTTGTTTCAACGTGAAGTTCTGTAACGCCGGCAATGAACTGAACTCGGGCCAGATCGCGTCGGATGGTGTACCTGAAATGCATACATTATAATAATATAATGGCTAAATTAATAAATGATTCTTGTTTTTATGCTGGAATAAACCATACAATATTAAATTTGATCCATCTGTTTTTAGGAACAATACTTATATGTATAAGAACATTCGTAATCTCTCTTCGTCCGTAATATAATAATTATCATATTAATATACTTGGATAGTGTACAGCTCATTTACAATAGTGAATGATACCATAATAAAGACCCACACAACGCAAAAATCAGGTCAATGTATGAATGTGTAGTAATTGAAAACATGGCCTGATAATGAGTATGTTTATACAGGGTATATCAAGACTGCTACCGAAAACGAAGCCGGGTGGTAGTTAAAGCGACTTCAAACACAATGCAACAGAAAAAGTTGCAAAAAAAGCGACAATTTTTTTTTGTTATTTTTTTCCTATGACCATATTTGGGTGGTAAATACATTTTTTCCTAAAATAACAGTGTATATCGTTTCATTTATAAATAATCTAAGATATAAAAGTGTTTAAATTATTATTTTAGCAAAAACTATGGATTTACCACCCAAAAATGACGATATTTAAAAAATCATTGTCGCGTTTCTTTGCGAAATTTTTATTTGCATTGTGTTTGTAGTCACTAAAACTACCACCCGGCTTCGTTTTCGGTAGCAGTCTTGAGATACCCGGTATAAAAAAAAATAGCCTCTAAAACATGTAAGTCAAACTAAAAATATCAAACAACAATACACACCCAGCAGATCAACAATAAGTTCCAGCTGTTCAATCTCAGTTCTGCCTGGTAACAGGGGTTTATTAGCAAGCAGTTCTCCTAGTATGCAGCCCGCTGCCCACATGTCCAGTGCCGGTGTCTGTCGAGGGGACTGCAGCAGGAGCTCAGGAGCCCTGTACCACAGGGTGACGACGCGCGGCGTGGCGCAACGGGCAGGCGCACCCAGCCAGCGCGCGAGACCGAAGTCAGCTGAAATAGAAACATATTGAGTATTAATTATGGACATAATATAGATATAATAGGATTGTTAGTTATTAAGTGTGCATAATTATCCTATATATAAGTCATTAAAGAGAAGAACTAGCCATTTGTTCAACACTTCATCAAAAACTTAATTTGTTTTTTATTGCCTTAAATGGTAAACACTGCAAACTGCCTAGCAATCAATATTCATAGTTTAACCGTAGAGTTATTGTTGTCCTATGCTCTAATGCTATGCTAAAATTATATTTTAAAAATCCAGGCTTATACAAAGAGAGACATTTTTGGAAACCTAACTTATAAAAAAAAAGCTATGGCACTTCAGTTTCAAGGCAGACCATAAGGCATAGACTAGACATGACTAATACAAAATTAATTCCTGAAAAAATCTTACCAATTTTAACACATCCTTTGTCAGTTAACAAGAGGTTAGAGACTTTCAAATCTCTGTGCACAATAAAGTTTGAGTGTAAGTACTTGAGACCCTTCAGTACTTGAAGCATAAGGCACTTCACTTGCGACTCTGTGAATGGTGATGTCATGTTGTCTAATAAAGAGGCCAAATCCTGCTCACAATACTCCATTGAAAGAAAAATGCTGGAAAATAACATTGTATAATAGTTAAACATCCTCCGAGGTATCTTTTATATCATGGGAACAATAATAAGTCTTATAAGCAAGTTGCCGAAAAGACTAAATAAAAGACCTAAAAAATATTATGATGCCTGTTAAGCAAATAACATCATTTTGCAAAATCATTCTGAAAATATTAACATCACTCTGTCCTTTTTTATGGTCATTAGACTTGAATTTCTCTCTATTTACTTAAAGCTATGGCAGAGAAGAATCACATATAGAAATTATCAGTAAAGTAAAATGGTAGTACCTCTCAAGAGAACGACCAACTAACACTTCTTTTAGCTGTACAATATTCTCATGCCTGCATGCCATTAAAACTTGAATTTCCCTGAGCCCACTCAATGGCAAGCCATCTTTTTCAATGTCCATCCTTACTTTCTTAAGAGCAACTATATTTCCATTCAACTTGTCTTTAGCTCTATCTGCAAAAAAATGAGATTTATTAAATTTTTAAATCAATTTTGTCATTGAAATATTATAATGAAGCCAGCACTGAGATAATTGGGAATCCCCAGGATCTGAGCGGGAAATTGATATCATTGTCAAAGTGGTCCCAAAATGTTATTTAATTTTTGTTACTTTAGGTAAATTATCATTCATTTACTATAGATAAATACTATTACAATCCGTTCGTTTTATATTGGTAAAACGGTTTGGGCCTATCCAGAGCCCAAATTACAATAATAATGATTACAATGCATAACGTCAACTGTAGGGCCTGTAGTGTCTGCTTCATTGTAATACCTCAATGGTTCTTATGAATTAAAAGTATTTCGTATACTCACAAACAATACCGTATGTGCCTTCACCGATCCGATTTAATTTCTCAAATTCGCCCACAAATCGGCATCTTCCCAGCTGTAAAGTAATAAATCGTCAGCAACTCACCGCATCTTTATTTTGTTTGCATGAATAGGTTATGTTTACATACAATATCTTTCTCCGGTATGTCCATAGTTTTCCCCGTCCTGAATGATATAAGCACACCTTTCCGAGCCGCCGGGCCAGTTGGATCAGCAGCATCTTGCGTCGAAGCTTGTTTTTCGCTATCTGCAAATTTAATTTTTTTCATGGCGTTAACACCGCGTCTTTCAAGCTTATTTCTTAAAAATTAAACCAGTATTTTAAGAAAACCAAAAAGTTACTTACTTTGAGACATCCTTTTTTGTTGACACCGAATCTAATGTTTAAAACTTATTTTTACATATAATTACAATATAAAATCAATGGTTTACTTCCGCCGCCAAACAAATGTCACTTTTTGTAGATTTTTTTTTTTTTTTTTTTTTGTTCTTTTCGTTCCTTAAGGGACCGGCTAAGATCCAAGACCATGCTGCCAAGTCGAAAGTATTTCTTGTTTCTTAAGTATAGTACTTGTGGACTATTCTTGATATAATATATAAGATAAAATATGTCTTCAGTAGTAGTGCTTCAATTTCTTGACTTTAAAGTCAAAACTCAAAGGTATTCATTAATATGTCATAAGTTTTCCCATCAGTGGATATTGGACAATTCCATTGGTGATTATGTACCTCTCAAGTACATATATCAAAGAAAATTCTTAATTCTTCACGCTCAAATTGGTATTTAATATCAAATTATATAAATCCAGTCAAGGGCCAATGCCGGGTAAATTAAAATATTTACAAACGCTCTATGTTAAAATTACCTTCCTTTAAATTATTAATTGTAAACCCATTCAGAGATAAATTAATTACTATATCTAGCATTACTAGTACCTATATAAAATGTGAATACGAAAGTTCAAATCACAACTCACAAGACAGTAACCACAACAGTAACCAAGAGTGCAAATATTCAAAATTCTAACGTTACAAAGTATATACTCAGAGTGCATTAATAATATGTAATAAGTTATTAATCATCTACAGTGGTTTCTTAATTTATAAAATAATTGAGAAACAAAATAGAGAAATCAAATTAAAAACCCAAGATCTTATGTACATTAAGACGAAACTATTTACAAACCTCAATATTTACGAACAATTAAATTTGCCCAACAGTACCAACAATAAAGTCAAACAACGCTGTGTACGTTGAACCATTTTCAAGAAGAGCCTGGATGGAGCGCGGAATTAAGTCCGTTTTTTTATAAATTTTAATCAGCTCACCCATCAGCACAAGGCGCTGAATGCCAAAGGATGAGCAATGAAAGAATAAATGAGACAGAGATTGCTCAACCTGAACATTACAATGGTCACAGTAAGGACTTTGCACCAATTTCAAACGAAATAGATGATAGTTTAAACGACAGTGTCCAAAACGAAGCCGCAAAACGGTAGTGTAAAATTTTCGACTTTTATAAAAACGACTTTTGCAGAACCAAGGTGTTGAGCCAATGGCGACATTGTAAGTAGCATACCATAGACCTTTATTTTGAATCTCAACTGTTTGTTTCCAATGCCTCGTCCACAAGTCGATTGATCTTCTTTTAAGGATAGGGACCACATCTGTGTGTGGTACAAAAAAATTTAGATTTCTACTGGAGTCAGGAACAGTTGTTGAAAAATGTGTAATAGTTCTGGCCAGAAAATCAGCCTTCTCATTTCCCAACACTCCCATATGAGAAGGAACCCACATAAATACAAGCTTAATATTATTAAAGAACAAATCCATACAAGTCTCCCTGATACGGGGAATTAAATAGTTAGTGTCAGCATTGAATCTACTGTTTTTAAGATTTTCAAGAACACTCATGCTGTCACTGACTATTACCCATTCATAACAACCATCATTACTATGTTTTATATGCCTTAAAGCAGCAAGAATAGCTACAGCCTCAGCAGTGAATATGCTTGCATGAGGGTCTATTTTATGACCAATGCCAGAATTCAAATATCCATCATAAATAGCAATTGATACAGCAGACTCTGTTTTGGACCCATCAGAATAAACAAATCTATAATTGGTAAATTTAGAAAATTTACAGTATACATCTTCTTTAGAGAATAAATTGTGATCAATAATGATGTCAATTTCAGGAAATTTACTATTAAAATCTCCCTGATAACATGGAAGAGAGGAAGATTTATGGATATGCAGATTTTCAAGAAAATTTACATATTGTGAGAAGCCTTGGAGAATATATAGGGAGCTACAAGCAGAAGATTGAGCAGTATGTTTCAAATTTAAAAATAGGTGATTATTTGTTTTGCTGTATAATTTTAATAAAAACTTTTCTTTCAAATAACCAAATCTTATACTTAATGGGGCAAGATTGCACTCAACTTGCATTACGTTAATAGGGGTGCTTTTAAATGCTCCAGTTATTAACCTCAAGCCTTTGTTTTGTATATTATCTAAGATGTCTACCAATCTCTTATCACCAGCAAAAGACAGGAACCCATGCTCAAAGTGGCTACGAATTAGAGATTTATAAAGCAACAACAATATTTTGGGATCAGCACCCCAAGATGTTCTGCATAAAGTTTTCATAATATTAAAGGCTCTATTAGCTCTAGCACTTATTAACTCAATATACCTTCTCCAGGAAAGATTATGGGTAAATGTCACACCCAAAAACTTTGCATCATAGGAAACTGGAATAGAGACATTATTAAAATATACAGAGGGACTTACAGATCTACTTTTACCAAAAACAACCAATTTTGATTTAGATGGATTTATGTCCAGATTTAAATAAGAGAAATATGCACACAGAGATGCCAAAGACTTGTTGAGAATGTTTGTAACATTATCCAAATTGTTCCCAGTGGTGTAAACAACTAAATCATCAGCAAATTGAAGATTTTTTACTTCAGTGCCCAAAACAAGATTCAAACGACGTATATACAAGATAAAAATTAGTGGAGAGAGTATTCCCCCCTGACATACTCCAACAGATGAAAGTCTTGGTCCATAATATTTACCATTGTACTTTGCATAGACTTCTCTTTCTGTTAAAAAAATCTTAATCCAGTGAACTATTTTGTTTGGCATTCCAATTGAAAGTAATTCGGAACAAAGTACATTAATATTAACACTATTAAAAGCTCCAGCAACATCAAAAAACACTGACAACAATAACTCCTTATTAACAAGACTATTATGAACATCCAATTGAAGCAGTCCTATGCTTTCACGGGCCGACACTCCCTTTCGGAACCCAAATTGATTAGCTGGAAGAATATTATTATGCTCAACAAAATATTCAAGCCTTTGTTTGAGTAATTGCTCAAATACCTTGCCTACACATGATGTAAGAGCAATGGGTCTATATGAGTCAGGACTCATTCGAGGTTTATCTGGTTTTAAAATTGGTACTAAGCAATCAGATTTCCATGACTGAGGTATGTCATTGTTTAACCAAAGGTTATTGAATATTTGAAGTAAAATGCAGAGAGCTTTGCGACTTAGTCGTTTCAACATTATATAAGAAACTCCATCCAAACCAAAAGCACTATCCTTTCTAGAATAAATGGAAGATATTAGCTCTTGTATTGAAAAAGGTTTGATTAAAAAACTATTTACAGAATTTGTTGCAGAATCAGAAGATAAATTAGGATGATTATTTACATAATCTGGAGTAAACTTTCGTAAGAAATCATTAACCCAACTATCATCATTAGTATTACAAGAAAATGTTTTGTTAAATTGCCGCATATATTTCCAGATCTTTGAAAGAGGAGTACACCGATTAAAAGAACTGCATAATTGGACCCAACTATTTGATCTTTCTGTTTTCAAAATAAGTTTTTTTTGAGCTTGTAACCTTTTAAACTCAACATAGCTTTCATCTGAGGGATTATTTTTAAAATTGAGATAAGCATATCTTGAATTTTAAACTGCTTCAGAACATTTTTTATTCCACCAAGGAAGAGGAGGATGTTTAATAAATTTCCTGCTCGGGGAGTTAATATTAGGTGTATTTGTAGGAGATATCATGTGTTGATTACAATATGGAAGGGATTTATTGATCGCAGAATGCAACAATTCACAAAATAATGTGTACATTTTCAATGGAGTTTCAATGCAACTTTGAGTTTGGAAATTTGACAATTCCGAATCTACATTTAGTATATACATTTTCCAATCCACCATTTTATAATTGGGGTAGATGGGCAAATGCACACTACCATTATTATTTGCAGCACAACTATGTATATTATTATTTACTAAAACTTTAATAATTACAGGAAGATGATAACTACCGAGAGGATCATTATGTACAGACCAGTCCGAAGAAAGAGCAAGTGATGGAGAGACCAAAGTTAAATCTAGAGCATTTGGACGCCACGTCAAAGAACCAACTGTAGTTACTTCACCAGAATTTAACAAAATCAAGTTATTGCCGTCAATGACATCCAAAATATCTCTACCTCGTGTTAACAGAGTTACAACCCCACAGGGTGTGATGGGCATTAAAATCGCCAGCAAATATCATAGGTTCCGGGACAGACTTTATTAAAGAGTCAAATTTATTTTTATCAAAAGATGGAGAACAATTTGTAGGACAATAAAAGCTAACGATACTAATTTCTCTATTATTTAGATTAATTCTTATACAAATATTTTGCAATGAATTATCACAATAAGTATTAATTCTTTTGTAATCAATATTATTACGAATTAAAATAGCTACGCCATTATGTTCATTGCCAACATCATTTCTTTCTACATTGTAACCTCTTATTGCAAATGTTTTTTTGGGTGTCAACCAAGTTTCCGATATGATTGCCAAGTGGATTTGCTTCTCATATAAAAATTGAGTTAGTAAGATCTTATTACTTAAAATACTCTGAGCATTCCACTGCATGACATTAAGGTCCATTTTTCAATAAGGAACTGTTTCGGAGCGTTTGATGTAGTATATCTTTTATCGATGCTGAATTTATAGGATTGTCCTTCTGATTGATGATTATTTTAGTTAGTGCTTGAGTCAATAAGTTCATGAAAAAATCTGATTTTGTTAAATTTTGAAGTTGAGTTTCTATGTTAGATGCAGTTAATTGTGGGAATGATTTTTCATTAAATAGCCCTGCGTATTGAGTATTTCTTGTTTTTATTTTATTTTCTTCTAATTTAAGTTTTTTTTGAGGGCAGGAGTTGGATATCGCTATGTGGTTGCCACCACAGTTAGCGCATTTCGCGTTTTTACTATCTACAGTGCATTTTTTAAAACTATGTTCCTGACTACAGATAGAACACACTTCTCCATTTTTGCAGAATTTTGCAATATGTCCGAATTTCATGCAGCGGAGGCATTGCTTAACCGGAGGGATGTACGTTTTAACCTCATGCCTCCAGGAGTCCAAGTAAACATATTCAGGTAGTTCTGTGGAGGCAAAAGTTACCGCCACAGTCTGCGTAGGCTGGTATTTTATTTGACCACTATCATCCCGTACTCTTCGCATGAAGCGCCTCACTTGAATAACATTACGGGAACTACCAATAAGAGAGAATATTCTTTTATTCGACATCTCTAGAGGGACAGAAGTAAGTACGCCAGTCGCCTCTGTGTCACCAGCAGGTATAGATGCTTTTAGCTCGAGTTCCTCCAGTAATTTTTTATTTTGTAAAAATACATTTGCGTTATTGGACAAATCAAATGTTATTCCTATTTTAAATCTATTAATAGATTTAAGATGTAGTACACCTGTGACGCAATATCTGCGTAAAGCGCGGGAAATAGACAGTCTGTCTTTATCGGTGAACATCTTTTGCTCTTTATGGTTTAAAAATACTACAAATTCTTTTTTATTGCTATTTTCGGGATACTTCCTAAAGTATCCCGGTACCTTATAGATTTCAAATTTGCTCGTGGAGTCATCATCGAAGTCCGATGAAGTCGATGAAGGCAGCCCATCGGGAGGAACTTTTTTCCGCCTTTTCGTGCCTCCCATCTTCTTCAAACAATATTGTCACTTTGCGAAATTACAAATAATTAGTTATGTTATAAGAAATACTATTAAAATACAAAGAAAATTGCAAGTAGCTTAAGGCAATTTTGGTTTTGGCGCCTTTCACTTCGAAGGTTCCCGCGCGAAATCTCACTTTTTGTAGATATTAGCGTGGAGTGTGGACCCTGGGTTGTCGAAAACACAAGTCGATAATTATTGCCGATGAATCGATAAAGAATATCTAAATACATTGGGTCCTAAAAATATCATGTGGCAAATGCTGATATACAGCAAATCAAACAAAATATTTGATTAGCTTTTATCCTGTAATACATTCATACTTATTGAAAGCACCGATCAATTTTGTTTTTAAATTGAATAAAATGAAATAAATTCGAAACAAGTAAAGAATCCTTGATAGGATCCTATAATAATTTAAAATAGCTACTCCTACCTAATATTTTCTATCATATGTAATTTGCTTACATCGATTCAATAGTAGTAACTTTCAAAAGTATCGAGACACAAAAAAATTGAACACTGAACAGCACTACTAAGTACTAACATCTTGACGTTGTCACTTGTCGCTTGTCACTTTCCCCGGCCTTATTTTTACAAGTTTTTTTATATTTATCTTATTTGCTCATGAAATTATACCAAAATTGTTAATATGACACTATCAATTAATAAAATAGGTCAACTTTGGAGGAGCAGTGTGTAAGAGGAATTACCGTAGCACTATATAGTTTTGATACTAATCTATCTTCTATTTTCATTTCATTTCTTAACCAATATTTGCATCGCTAAATCTAGTTTTGTAGACATTTTTAGAGCTATTTGACGAGTGCATGACTTCATTAGAGCACCCAGTATCGAGTAACAGAGATGCGAGTTCCTAGAGCCCTTAATCCACGGATCAAGAAGCGATTGTTGTAAGTTCCACAAAATTTGATAAATATTAGCCTAATCAACCTGTTTGATCCACTGATGGACACAGGTCTGGAAATCCGGAAAATATGAATAACTGTCGCAAGAAGTTGCCCTAATAAGTATTTACCCTGTCAGCTAGCTGTCTGTAGAATAATGACCAGTAATTAGCCTATATAAGAGTATTTTTATATGATTGAGTGTAATACTTATGCTTAAGTAGAGTAAATATAGTAGCCACAATATATAGAATAGCATGGAGTGATTTTAATATGACAAGTTACTTGAGTGAGTTCTGTCAGCATATTAAGTATTTACTTAAAAATAATATATTCACAAATCCACAACACTTGCATAATTATGAACTAGATGAGAATTCATACACTCACACTGATGCTATTGAACTATCACACTATCAAGCTTCATTCACTCTTGCAGATCAGTAAGAAGTTTAAAAATATTTGATAGATTGACACAAAACTTGCAATTGAATGAAGACTAGAGTAAATAAGAAAATATATCATCTAGATTCTCTGAAGAGAAAAGTAATTAATATTGTAATAAGCTCTAAACTCTTTCGTGTACTTGTTCCTAGAATAAGTGTCCATAACTAACAAAAACAATGAGCACATTTGTAATAACAAGCTTTAATCACCATTGGATATGAAAAGGTAGCACATTAAAAGTAATGAAGAATATGGGAATGATACTAAAAACAGATTCACATACAGATTCAAATATCATGATATGAAATCTAAAATTTCATGATCCTTCGAGCATCTTATTCAATCTATTCTAACCTTCGCCATATATTTTATACATTGCATATATATCAATTTGCTATTAATATTAATATCAATTTCAAATCACTTGTAGGAAAAAATTTGGAATCTATGAGAAGGTTGTTCCAGTAGAAACAACTCCATGTAGAACAGTGTCAAAACATATTGTTAGACCAAATTATTTATCGAGGGGTAAACCAATAACAGCACCATCAGCGCCAGAGGTAAAAGATGCCATTCAAGTTGAAGGGATGAGAACCAGTTGTAAACTTGCTTCAAGTATTCTTAAACAGCTTCATGCTTTTATACAGGTAATTAAAACAGACAAAAGCTGTGATATTGCACAGATTTTTATAGAGTTGTAGTATATAAATTATGATAATATTTTAAACTGTAACTACATTCAGGAAAGGATAAATAATTTTTAAAAAAACGGCAATATAAAAATACAATGAATTTGTAGTTATAGCACAAGATGATATTCAGGGCCTTATTTGTACAATTTAAAAACCTATTTCAGTTATTGAATTTTTTATCCCTTTCAGTTTGAGTGAAGAAGACAATATCAGGCGCAATGCGGCCACTATGCCGGGCCAGTATAAAAAAAAAAAAAACAAAACATCAAATACCACAAATTGGCTTTAAAACTTTTTATATATAAGGTTATTAGTAACTGTGTAACATTTTTGAAATGATTTGTATTTATTTACAGCCAGGAGTAACAACTGACGCCATAGATGAATTTATTCACAATTTAGTGATAAAAGCTGATGCATATCCATCACCACTCCATTACAAAGGGTTTAAAAAGAGTATTTGTACTTCAGTGAACAATGTGGTTGTTCATGGTATACCAGACTTGAGGCCTTTAGCAAACAGTGACATAGTAAATGTGGACATAACAGTAAGTACTTAATATTATATCAGTTATGGATTTGGACAGTAAATTATTTATTCAATCACTCAAATTTTGTTGTATTGTTGTCTCGTTGGGCTTAAAACTGCTTATTTGTGTTGTAAATGCGCATATCGACTATGAACGCACACGGTTTCAATTTCCAGATCAAATACTTAAATTTTGATGAATATTTTGAAATCTCAACCAAGTCGCCAAGTACTCGAATTTGTGACCAGTATAGCGCTAACGCTATACTGGCTATAAGGTCGAGACTAATCTTGACCTTACCCACCTTAGAAAGGAAATCAGATCGGCGAACTGTGGAAGACACTACACTGTGCCACGTCTGCCTATCCTTTCCGGGATACAGGCGCGAGCTTATATCTGTAAACATACTTCATATTTTTTACTACACTTTTACTTTACTGGTGGTAGGTCTCTCATATGTGATAGGCCGCCTGGGTAGGTACCACCGCAATGCCTATTTCTACCGCCAAACAGCAGTTTAAATGCACTGTTGTGTTTCGAATCAAGGACATTCAAGGTTTGTTTGGTTTTGCCATTGTTAATGAGCGGTCGTAACGCTTACCATCAGGCGAACGGCATGGTCGCCTCGCAATCAACTACTATAAAAAAACGATTGCTGTAAGACTTTTCAGTTTTATGAATACCCAGACAGACGAATATTTGTATCAGTACGGGGAGCGAACCCGCAGCCTCAAGTTTCCCAGCTGGCGTCTAACCAACTACGCGACGGTAGCTTTCAAATTATATCATCTATTTATTATTTTAGGTATTTTACAAAGGATTTCATGGAGATTGCTCAAAGACGTTTCTAGTAGGTGATGTTGATGAGAGAGGAAAAGAACTCGTTGGAATTACAGAAGATTGTCTTCATCTTGTAAGTAGTGAGTTATCAGGATAACTTTGCCTAGTAACACTCAGGGAGTGGTACTAGGCAAAGTGAAAACCGTTTGCACGTATTGAGGTATTTTACCAGAGCGGACATCGGGAAAAAATCTCTGCGCATTGTGCTGGTAAAAGATTCCCCGCGTGTGTGCACACGGGATCCCAGTGAGAGAGCAAAGACGATGTTATTGCGTTAGCGTAACAAAGACAGACACAGGACTGATACAGTTACAGTAATGGGGCCCTATTCTGAAAATCCGAAACGAAATTCGAATATTCGGATGATCGAAGTTTACGACGATACGAATGTACCTACAGACTTATGGTTACGATATACGTTATACGAATCCAAACATTTACAGAGTAGGTACACACGTATCGTCATAAACTTCGATCGTCCGAACATTCGAACTTCGTTTTTAGTACGAGAGATGACAACCAAAATGTTTGTCTCATAGCAATACGGCCACAACCGCATCAAATTGATAGATTTGATTATTTCGAACTCGAAAATACCAATTTCAGACATTTTTCGCGTAGCGTTTGACCGAACTGAATTTTCAAAAATATCAACAAATTTTACCGGACTGTATCATAGCAATCTGTCTGATTTTCTGACTGTAGTTATATAATAGCTATAAGATACCGAAAACATATTTTTCAGAAGTTAATAGTGTAGCGCGAACCCAAAAAATAATTTAGAAAAAATAAAAATAAGACAAAAAATATGATGATGCAATCCGTCTGAAAATGTTCTTTACGGGTAAATTAGGATTAGTTAATAAGAAAAAAATAATTTTTCAGAAGGAAATTTGGATGCATCAAATTTTGAGACCATTCTAAATATGTTAAGGAATTTTACCGATCGGTATCATAGCAATGTGGCTGAAAATTTTTGAACTTGATGAAATGAATTAACCAGATGTAAAAAAATTATATCAGAAGAATTCAGTGTAGCACCTCCTTTATCAGACAACTTTTCGATATCGACCGTGTTGAAGCGTGACTGTTTACAAGTCGGGAAATCACCTTGCTTTTGTCTTGCCAAAAAGAGCGCGGACAACGTATCTATGCTATAAAAACGTCTATTAGAGCGGGGGCACACGATGCGTTGCGGCGCCGCACCGCAAAGATTTCACCGTGTCAGTGGGCACACGAGCGGTGCGGCGCCGTAACGTTGTTATGTCGCAGCGGCGCCGTAGCAGCGTTGGACAGTCTGTTAATGACTAATGTAATTAGGTAGTCTATATCAATAACATCTAGGATGGTACTCATTTTTTAAAACCTCAATCACAATAAACAAAAATGCTTAGAAAAAAAAATCGAAACTAGCGAGCGTGTGTCCTTCCTTGTGACGCAAAACAACTGAGCGGTGCCGCTCCGACGTCGCAACGCATTAGAGATGTGTAACACTGCGCTACGCCGCGCAATTGCGCCAACTCAGTTCACTGCGCCGGATGTGTTAACTCACTTGTTCAAAATGTGTTGGCGCAAAAAGGAGTTATACAACAGTCAACTCGATTTCGGATTTACTAACTTGAATTAAATTCTTTCTAACTCGAGTTTGAAAATCGCGGTAGGTGAACACAAGTTGGTACGAAAGAGTAGCAAATAAGCATATTTATGGGAACATTACATTTTCGGGATACATAGTATCCTAAGCAATATATCAGGGTATCAGCTACGTACGATATTTCATCATTTTGCTTTAAATTTTAAAGTAACAGACTCATCGCGGCCTCTTACATATGAGACACACATAACAGTAAGTCAGTAAACAGTACAGTCTCATACCAGTAAAAACTATAAAAACCTATCTAATTCAATACTACCTACAAAGTTCAACACTCAGTTTCTTCCTTCCAAATCGAATTCTGTAACTCGAGTCGGGTTTATCCCGAGTTGGCACATCACTGCCACAAACTAATAAACAGACTTGTGAGCGTGGCATGCTCCGTGCGCCGCGCAGATTACGCGCACAACGCATTTCGTTGCTCACTCGGCGACAAGCGTTTTCATTTTGTTGCGCCATGGCGCAATTTTGAGTTAACTCAGTGAGCCAGCGCAGTTAATTGCGCCTGAGTTACTGAGTTAACGCAAGGATTTTCGCTGAGTTACCCATGTCTACAACGCATTCACCCCTCCCCACTTCGTCTTGGTGGTTGCAAGTCCGGTGCGGCGCCGGAGCGCATCGTGTGACATGCCACAGATATTTCTATGTAATGAGACGCAGCGACACCGCTCCGGCGCCGCACCGCCGCCGCAACGCATCGTGTGCACCCGCTCTTAGAATTGATAATTTTGAATTCTTAAAAACCTACTCTTCCATCCCCGAAAACTTCGTCAATAGCAGATGAGCAAACCATGCCTTATTATTGGGAATAGAAGAAAAAAAACGTCCGCGAGCCCTCGGACAACCAGCGACACACCCACGTCCGCCTGAGCAACTTATAGTTTGTTATCACTTTAAGTGAGCATCATTTCAACGGTTAGGACAGCTGGTGAGTGACTATATATAGACTGAGAGTTGCCAGATCTCATTATAAAGCCGCCGTCCAAAAATCGAAAGGAAATTTGTTACGAAAAATTGTGGCTAGGTTAGATAGTGAAGGTCCGTGGTCTCCTTTATACCATGAATTTAAAGCAAATAGGTCGATCAATTTGGCTTATATTGAAAATTTTAAAATTGACAACAACTTCATCACTGGTATTGAGGAGACAACGGAAGCTCTGTTACAATCATTAATTCCGGATGATAATGTTGAAAATGACACAGAATACCACAGGCAGATTAGGATGTGGGCCGTAGAACTGCCGAACTCTTCAGATTCAAATCTCTCGTCCTTTGATGAATTTAGTGAAATCGTACGATCTTTGCCCCTAAACAAGGCTTCCGGTGACGACAAAATATCCAATAAAATGATAAAAGAAGCGTGTAAATCTACCGGCGATGCATAACTTACTGTTTATAATAGATGTATTGCTGAAGGGGTGTTTCCGCGAGTATGGCGTACCGGTTTCATTCGGATAATACCCAAGAGTGGCGATAAATCCCCGCATGATCCGAAGTCGTATAGACCTATTACACTCTTGCCGTCGCTAGGGAAACTTTTAGAACGTCTTATCGTCCCTCGATTGCTACCGGGTGGACCAAAATTTCACGAAAATCAGTTCGGATTTACTACGGGTAAGTCAACCATCGACGCGGCAGTTTCGGTTATTAGAGCGGTAAGTACATCGGTGCGCAAATATGTACTTGGTATTTTCCTGGACATCTCCGATGCTTTCGATAACGCTTGGTGGCCAATGCTGCTTCTTAAGTTGAAATTACGAGGTTGCTTTAAAAATATATATTCACTTATTTACTCGTATTTCTCGCACGGAACAACCAAACTTAAACTTGGACACTATGCTGTGTCGAAACCACTGACGATGGGTTGTCCACAAGGCTCAGTCTTAGGTCCTTATTTGTGGAATTTAGGCTTCGACGATTTTCTTACGATTCCCTTACCGTCAGGGTGTTCTTTGACCGGATATGCGGACGATGGCCTCTTGCTCATAGAATCAAACAGTAGGTCGGGACTAGAAAATAGTGCAGACGCGTGTTTAAAATTAATATGTGATTGGGGCCATCGAAATCGCTTAAAGTTTGCACCACATAAAACGTTCCAATTACTTTTAAAAGGAAGTTTACAATCACCGCCGCGATTTAAATTTAATAATATCACTGTTAAGAAAAAAGAATCGGTTTGTTATCTTGGTTTAATTTTGGAAAGGAATTTTTCATTTCTTGAACATATTAAAAACGTCGGGGAAAAGTCGAAAAGGAACTTTTTTGCTTTGACAAGAATATCAAAATCAACATGGGGGCTATCTTTCAATACACTAAAAATCATCTATGGAGCAACTTACTTAGGATGTATTTGTTACGGATCTCCCGTATGGGCTGATAGGGCTACTATCGGCGCTGTGCGAAGAAAACTGCTCCAGAGCCAACGCTTGGCCTTGATATTCTTGTGTAAGGCATATAGAACTGTTAGTACCGAAGCTTTGTCTGTCCTGGCGGGTGTACTTCCAGTCGACCTGGAGGTGCAACGTCGCGCCACCATGTTACTATGGCGGCGCGACGCCTACTCTACTAGGGAGAATATGGATAAAAGTTTTTTAACCGCACGTGAACTTTTAAAAATTGCTAGATTATTTAAACCGCTTTCAGTGGTATATAGCGAACTATTAGATGAATGGCAAAATAGATGGGAGGTATCTTTGAAGGGACGACATCTATATCAATATTTTCCTTGCGTTAGTGACCGTTTGACAAAGACTTGGTTGGATGTCGATTATTGCGTATCACAGTTTCTCATGGGCCTTGGTAATTTTAGGTCTAAACTTTACTCTTTTAAGCTTGTTGAATCGCCTGCGTGCCCATGTTCAACACCTAATTGCGAGTATGAGCAGTCCGCGCATCATATACTTTGGGAGTGTAGTCTTTGGCAGAATGAGCGTAAAACTATGCTGGATAGTATGCAGATATCATCTGGAGTCGTATACTACATGGACCTTGTAGAGACTAGGAAGAACTTCCGTGCTTTGCCATACTTATTATTGGAATCAAGTCTAAAAGCTCACATAATAAGGTCCCATTTAAATGTAGTGATGATGTGATCCGTGGTGCTTTACAGCTGGCTTCTCCGGCTGTTAAAGTCTTTTTACGAGGTTATTTACCTGATTAGTTCATTGTTTTGTCGCCCGCTTTGCACGGGAGGAAGTGGACAATAATTTATTTCCAACTCCTCCTATTAATTTCACTTTCTGATTAATTTCGTTGCGGGTTAAAGACAAGTTAGACATTCCCGGAGACTCGCCGAGCTTCAATGCTCGGTGTCATTACATTGCGTGCCACTGTTGATCCTGGCTCACAGGAGTTACAGTGGTGGGTGTGAGGGTGGGAAAGTCTCCTATGGTGAGTGACTATGTATATAGAAGAGAGTGGCAGGAGCATAATATGCAAAAAGCCATTTCCACCGCAGCAGGAACGTAAGAAGCGCTCAGGCATCGGCCAAGCGACTCCAAAACGTTCTTTTCTCTTTTGGGAGTACATGCGACATCTAAAATGTCTGAAAACATTTTTTTTGCAATCTTGCCTTATTTACGAACAGTAGAAAAAAACATCATTCGGATTGCTATAATACAGGTCGGCTAAATTTGTTGACATTTTCAAAAATTCGCTTCAGCTATATACTACGCGCAAAATGTCTGAAAACCAACTTATTCGTCATAAAATTATAAAATCTATGTACATTTCCAATATCAGACGTATTGCTATGATACCGACTGCCTTTTTTTTTGGACACAGCAGAAATAGCCTCACATGCAATTGCTACACTTTTTACCGTTACTACCTACCTAGTCGGGTTCAGAATCACATAATCTATTATATCATATTTTCATGATCGTAGCCAGCCGTGGGATCAGGGTGGGGCAGCTGTCTAAAATCATATTTAATTAACTAACTATAATAATAATAATAACACCCAACAGTCACATACATAGTCCTGACCCCACACTAAGATCGAGTCTTGTGTCGTGGGTATCAGGAACTACGAGAGACTTTTCCGGTCTCACGAACACCCAGACCCGGAAGAAATATTTGTGGGCCGCACAAACATTTCTCTCGGTGCGGGGATTGAACCCGCGGCCTCTCGTTTCACAGGCGGCGTCTAACCAACTGCGCCACGGAGGCCGTCATTAACTGTACCCACGGTCTGACCCCAGTATTATTTTCCTATAAAAAGATTGCACCCTATAACACCCTGTATCTGTATTTATAATACTTTACCTAGATAATTTACTTTTTTAAAGTTGGTTAGGTACCTTACAGGTGAAAGTCAGGGTGGGGCAAGCGCCCCACTCTGCCCCACCGTGGCTACGCCCATGCATATTTTATACAGTTTCGACCGTATTGCTATGATACATGGTTTTGGTCGTTATCTCTGGGACTATTCGGATTTTCAGAGTAGGGCCCCAGTCCTGGATTATTGTTTTCATTTTCGTTACATGTTGTTTCCAGTGTCCCCTGATATTTAGGTAGTAGTATAATATTAGGTAGTAGTAATGTTTTCACGAAATTAATTAACTTTGAAATTTACGTGACATGGTTTATAAATTATTTCATGATTATAGGCAATTAACAAATGTGGGCCAGAAGTACCATTTTGCGAAGTTGGAGCAACGATTGAAAGGCACGCTAAAAGTAAAGGCCTGACAGTAATACCTGCTGTAATTGGTCACGGCATTGGCGAATACTTCCACGGTCCGCCCGACATTTATCATATGAGTAAGTCCTTAGTTTTATACTTACGTCGTCATAGACAAAATAACTTATTTTACCTATCGAATATTTTGTCTTTTTCGCTTAAACTATATTCAAAAGTCGTTCGAAACTGAAAAAATCATTCGACTAAAATAGGTTTTAAACTGTCTATGAATAAGGTCGTTAGTCCATTGCTTAACATATACCTACTTCTTCCAAGAATTCCAAAAATCTCTACATCGTGTTAATGGAAGATTTACATCCAGTCATTTACTACAACCTGAATGATGACTGACGCGACACGACACGCACTTGTCAGCATGTTACCTTCCTTCGAGGACTTTTTAGCCCCATTCACTGTCAGTTTTATGGGCTATAAGTCCTGTGCACTATAAATGCAACTTCGAAGAACCTAATGAAAAGCAATAAAATTAAAATAAAGTATCTAGTGGCATGAGACGGTAAACCTAAAATTTATCATTTATCTCATCACACTGACAAAACAGTCAATTCCGCTTTACAATGTTAATCGTTATTAATATTGCGAGTATATACATAGTTATACGTCATAATTCACAGGGAATAAGTATCCGGGCGTGATGAAGCCTGGTATGACGTTTACTATAGAACCAGTGCTGACGCATGGCAGCGAGAATGTGATGGTTCTCGAAGACGCATGGACTGTTGTTACCGAGGATGGATCGAGAGCTGCTCAAGTAGAACATACTATACTAATAACTGATGATGGGGCAGATATACTCACACAATGAAGTTCGTTTAAATTAGTAATATTTTGTGATAATAAATTAATAAGTATACGAAACGTAGTCGACGCAGCTGCTTGAATGTACATATTTATTTATACTCCACTATTTATTTACCATGGTTGCATTGTAACTCAGGTCCAAAGAAATAAAATATCAAAATAGCGTGTAGTGTTTTATTTTATGCTTGATAAATCTTAAATAAAAACATGTAACTTGGTACATTTAAAGCACAAGCACAATAATTTATCACTCATAGTCATCAGTCAATAGATAGAATTACAAAGGCGTAGAAGGAAGGTATCGATTCGAAACTGTAACGTGTGGATTAAAACATTTAGGACAAAGGCGTAACCACGGGACGTTTACACACTCCCAGTATTCAATATTTGCATTCTACGCTCTGGATTCAACACATCCACGTGCAATATTTGGTCCCATCAACTATATAGCTACGCCTCGAACGTTATTCTAGTGATTAGTGATTATCAGTAAGAGAAATACATAATGACTAGATCTTATTTTAATAGCAATATTATACTAGAAGCTGTAACCTACTAAACAAAAATAAACATTTGAAGTCCTGTCAAAATATCTTGATTTATTTTAAAAGATTTGTTGACTAGTAAAATCATTAAAGTTATGAACACAGATCATCAACCCTGCAAAAAGTATGAAATATAAATCAAATGCATTTTGCTGATACAATGATGAAACTATGTTATAAATTACTTATTGTTTTTATAATTTTTTGCTGTTACAACCTTAACCTAAATGTATGAATTTTGGATAATTAAACATACGCAAGTAGGTTAAAAATACAATTTGAAAGTGTAAATAATTTGTAGATATATTTTTTTCAAATTTTAATAACTCGCTTTACTTATCATATTATATTCAAACAATTTTATCAGCATGCTTTTTGGAGGATAGATAGTTTAACATATTATAATGAAAGTTATATTATTTGCAAACATACTATATACTTAATTATATTTATTCATTCTAAGGGTGCTAGGGAAGAATAAAAAGAGTGTATAAAAGTTGTTACAAAATTATTAAATAGATTTAACAACATACAAAAGCTACGGTAAATTACACTATAATAAAGTTACTTAAACTTTAATTTATTACTCAAGATAACATACAATCCATAAACAAGGATCACCTCACTCAAAATGAGAATAAATATGATATACATATTGTATTATAATCTTTTTTCACTATAAAGGTCTTTGTCTACTACATTGAACAATACCATGAGTCATGATCATGCTATTAAAACTTCAGGCTAATATATTTATTGGAATTTTGGTAGGCATTAAATATGGAACACTACCTACTAGACATTTCGTCGCCAATATTAACATGTGGCAGCGTTCCATAGTAATTTATTCAAATATTTTTTGTCTCATAAATTCACAGGTGTTCATGAAATGGTTTTGTGTAGTGGACAGAGATCTTAATAATAAATGGATAAACATTGAAGAATTCCCGAACACAATGTCCTTAAAAGACATTTTAAAATTGAAACTTCAGCACTAGCCTCTCAATAGCTTACTTTTATAATTTACTATCTACTCTGGCTTTAGCTAATCAGAAAGTAGTAAGAAATATCTAGTATGAGTTATATCTACGTAAAGAAGTAAGACAGTATCACTAAACACACAAATAAAAGGATACAATTGAAATTCTACACAAAAATTAAATATATCCGCGTAAAGTATGCTTATAAATAAAGAATTTATGAAAATTCTTAAAATACTTGTAATATACACGATTAATATAGATTATACCATAAACTTTAACGGTTTTTAAACTTTCGTACTGTGAATATAAGTACATATTGTGCAGAACCACCTCAATGTGTTGTTGTGTAAAGATAAAAATTCATTTGTGCATTTAATTGCAGGACTTTTTTAAAGTACTGAAGTCATGAAATACGATGAAAATATTAATTGAAGTTTTAAGAACACAAATTTATCATTATGATCTTTAATTAAAATATTTTTTGAAATAACAAGATCCCAGATTAAATAAATTACGAATTATTATCAAATGATATTCCATAAAAATATGGCTAAATGTCACCATATCTTGTGTAGCTACTATTACAATGTAAGAATACCAGCAATTCCTCTTACCGCTATACAATGGCATCAGAATCACAGATTGGGAGATAACTAATAAAACAAACAAACACAACTACAACAAAGATTATTAAAACATAATCAACCTAATACATAATCCTTTTGGGTCATGAAAAAAAAAAATAACATTCGACTATCTAACAACATCTCTTCCATACTACTTATTTATTTTATAGAATCTCTGAACAAAATCTGTCAAATTAAATACTTGGCCAGGACCCAAACCGAAATCCATATTGATGTATTCATCTAAGTTGTTGGTTGATGCTGAAAATGTAATAAAGACATTTAACACCATAAATATCTAGGTCAAGAGGACAAAAATATTGATTTGCTCAATTGTACTGCCAAGCAATGTAGTATGTTTGCAGCACATTTAGAATATAATTTTTTTTCATAATTCCTTAAAAATAATTTTGTTTTTAAATTTTGTAGATAAATTGCATGCATGTATCCAATTCATACTGTATAATGAATTCATAAGCATCTACAATTAACTTTGTCAATATAAAAAAGTTATAATGTAATGCAGTGAGTTGCTAATGATTAGTAATTGGTTTCCATGGCAATCAAAATAACAACATTCCAGCCAACCTTCATTTTAATGAGGCTCTCTCACACAATATAAAAGTTTGTATAATCACCTGGAGTGCAAATTGCTGGATATGGTGGCGGTGGTTTTATCCATGATCCATCAGGTCTTTTCATATGGCGACGATCAGATGCAAAATGCTGTAGAAAGGATTTCACAGGCACTACTCGAAAGAATCTGAAAAAATGCATTAAATTAATCAATCTTTAAAAATAACATAGGACAGTAGGCATGATATTTCATTTCTTAAAAACATATTCAATACCAATATTTTCAATACACATTTCATTTATTGGTCATTGGTTTAAATATATTGATTCATTTAAATTAGGATGGAAAGTGAACATCACATTGCGAAAAATGAAAAATAAATAAATAAAGATGTTTCCATAACATAAATTACTTCTTACCCAAAATTTAAACATGCTTAAAACTGTTATATTGATACCTATTTGTATTATTAAATTAATTGTAAAATAATTGTATAAGAATTACCTGTGAAAATCTGATTTTAAAACTTGATCTGTACGAAATGTTTCTGTTACATATTTGTGAAAGAATGTTGGGAAAGGTAACTCCGAGTCCAAGTCATACACAAGACAAGTCTTGCTATCCCATGAATATAAGAATATCACATGATAATCCTGGAAATATACTTCATATGAAACACTATACTAAAAATATATGCATTATAATATTTTCTTTAACATGCAAATACATGTATGTATTTATAGAAAATATAAGGCTTAAATTACCTAAAATCAACAAGATTTAACTAACAAATATCTTATTCTTGAGTAGTAAATATTTCACATTAAAACACCAAACAACAAAAACATAACATCAGATTGTTAGTATGATATATGCTCTTGAACAAAACTATATAACGTGGCATAATAAATAAAGCACATTTACACATTCCATGTACTAATAGCGTGACATATTTTTCCGTACACACCCATATGACGAGGCGGTCTTCCTCACGCCCAGCTCTTTGTTTCCATAGAGGCACCGTGCGGCAGGGGTTCGATATAAACACCACGAAACATCTATCCAATTCCTCCGGGACCCTCAGAGATACGTCCTGACATAGCTTCCATACGTTTTCTTCACTACAAACAGGAGTAACACAAAGGGCTACGAACCACACAATGATCCCGGTTTACACATAAATTAAGTGCAAATAAAGAATACTTACCAGTAACACGAAACATGCGAACATTCCTCTCGTTTAGGGAATAAAGGTTTTAATTGTTTATCACTTTTTTTATTATTTTCATTACTATTCAAGTGAACCTGTGCATTGACCGACATTTTGACAGCAACTTGCTTGAACTTGCTTTGATTGTGATTGTCACAGACTATTAAAGTGATTGTGGTATTTTTTCGACATGCAAATTTCAATGTTACCCACAAATAAAACGTATTTTGTCTAGTGATTTTTTTATATACACCACACCGAGCAAAGGGTTTTCCACTCTTTTTTTTAATTATATACCTTAAAGACAAAACTTATCGGATAAGTCCTCGGATGCGGCTGACCGAAGAATAAGCCTAGAAGCCTTTTTTTTAATTATAAGAAGAATAAGCTAGGGTTGACGGTTTTTTCTTATCCGATTTTGACAAAGGGTCCTTTTGCTAAGTACACACCAGTACACACTATCAGTCCTAAGTTGCTGACGAGAACTTGATTTGTGATGTTTTAAAGCAAAAAACAAGTTATCGAATGCGACTCTTGGAAGACTTTTCTTTTGTTTCGGTTAAAAAGTAAAATGTCAAATTTTACACATGGCTAACGTGCCAAAACAATTTAGTTATATTTCTGCGTGCGCTTATCAACATTTTCGGCCAACTTATGAAATATTTTTTGATCATTTTAATTATTTATTGTAGGAAGCCCAAGAACTATCTGTAAGATCGACTGGTCTCTTCTGCCTCACGTGCTGCTAGAAGGGGTTGTGGTCCCGTTTAGCGACACTGTGAAGAATCTTGGTGTTATTTTCGATCGCAGTTTAACTTGGGGCCCTCAAATAATGGCAGTTAGTCGTAAATTGTTTGCCTCTGCTGGTTCGTTGCGTAGATTGCGTAATTTTCTTCCGACTACCACTAAGATTGCGCTTGCACAAGCTCTCTTGCTCCCTATTCTCGACTATGCCGATACCAGCTATCTCGATCTTACTGAGGCCCAGCTATTTAAGCTTGAGCGCCTTCAAAATTTTTGTATCAGGTTTATATATGGTTTGCGCAAATATGACCATGTTTCTGAATATCGTAACAGGCTCAAGTGGCTCCCTATACGTCGTCGCCGAAATGCTCATATCCTGTCTCTTCTCTACAGTGTTCTGTTTAATCCCTCTTCTCCGCGCTACCTTCAGGAACGTTTTAATTTCCTACATACTGCTAATTCACATTCTCTTAGGTCATCAGAGAATCTGATGTTGCAGTTTCCAGCACATAGGACGTCATTTTATGACCGTTCATTTACTGTTGAGGCAGTGCGGCTGTGGAACGCTTTGCCTCTTACAATTAAGCGATCGTCCTCGCTGGAAATATTTAAATCAAGGGTGAAAGCTTTCTACCTTTCGCAATAGATTTATCACCATTCACTATTATTGTTATGTATATATGTATGTATATGTATTATATTGTATTTAAGTGTATCATATCTTGCATTTATTCGTTTTATATCAGTATTTATATATTTATATTGCATGTAAGTTTATTGTTAATAATAAGCACCGTCCATAACCATTGGATCTTTCCTTTACCAACCGGTTGTCTGGAAGAGATCGCTTAAAGCGATAAGACCGCCAGTTATATCACCAACGTTATGTTTCTATAATTATTGTTTTCTTCTTTTTTCTTTTGTTTTTGTCTTTTGTTTATCCTTTGTATATGGTGTTATAATAAAGAGTTATTATTATTATTATTATTACACATATAGAGCTTGTGAGCCAGCAAACAATGTCTTGCATTATTTAAGTATATAACTAATAACTATATGTTTTAATACATTTTTTTTACCACGCCCAAACTTCGATCAAATATACACTAGATACCACATGAGCGCTTAGAAAATGGCACCAAAAAAGAGTGCTTTAAGCACTCTTTCGCCTTCAGTCACGCACCGACCATTGCTTCCAAAACGTCGCAGAACTTTAGACAATATTATGTGAAAAGCCACTTTAAGCTCCAGGAATAAGATGGAATTTGTGTTAATATATTTGGAATATGTGATCTTTTTGTTTATTTTTTTTCATGTCATGCATCGGTGCCACTTTTTAACAGAACTTTTACAGAGAACTGTGTATCTAGTGTATATTTGATCGAAGCGCCCAAATATTAACTATCGATATCGATAAACTGTCAGAAGGTATGACAGCATAATTTATTGTCACATTTTGTTCTTGTCTTTGAAAAGTACGCTCAAATGTAATAGCGCTACTTTTATGCTTTAATTAGTGTTTTGAGGTGTACACATAGTTAGAATTCAGCCTAACATGTGTCCGTTAGCTGCTTTTGTCAGCCGTTTGACGTATCCAAAGGCTTGTTCTATAGTTTGTTTCAGCATTACGTCCGATAGCTATAGTGCGTGTATTATTACTTTAAAAAACCTTTGATCGAACTGAAACTTTGTTCGCTTTTTTTCCTTTATACTGGGTGGAATCGCTTATCGTCCGTAAAATTTAATAGTGTATTGTGTATGTGAAATTAACGTTATATACGAAATTTATCATTAAAAACTACAAACTACCCCATAAACAACATCAGTACAAGATATCCCCAAAACGCATATTATCTAAATCACCCTACACTTAAAAGTGCAACGAAATGTCAATACTCAGGCGCGCGAGTGTATGAGTCACGCCACACAACAGCTGACTGTCGCGCATCGACCTTGAACTTACTTTGCGCCTATTTATCGGTATTATTACTCTAAATATTACCATATAACATTTTGATTTATTTAGAATTTTAGTGTGTTAGGATCATTTAAGTAAATTTAGTTGTTGGTAAGTTGTTAAGATTTACATTATTATTTTCATAACGTACCTACTATCTTAGAAAAAGCTGCATATGTTTTATTTAAACGTTTTAATAAAGTCGAGAATAGACGACTTCGCTGTCGTAGGTCACGGATTCTTGCATGATTAGGAAGTCTGAACTTACCATGATCGAGTAGCCTCGGATAAGTCGTTAAAATAGTTCTTGTGCTGGGAACTCGTGGATTCATCATTCATGATACCATTCCTACGCAAAGACTGCAGATGTTCTGGATCTGCATACATCCTTCTTGCATGACCCACGTTTTCATTGGATCGAACATAGCATGTCATTATTGTCACATACTCACTGTTCGTTTAATCACTCATTTTGACCGCAAGAAACTAACCAATAACCAAAATAATTTCGTACAACGTCACTCGGCACCGAATTTCGCACGACTGAGGAAGTGGCAAGATCCCTGGAAGGTGTCGGCGGCGCGGGAGCGGGCGGCGCGGCGCGGCGGCACGCTTCGTACTTGCGCTTGCGGCGGCGCGGCGGTGAGGGCGGCGCGATCAAAGGATTTTATTACTTAGAATTTAGGAGTGAGGCGTATTTATCGTAACAGTTCAAAAGAACAGGTAGAAGGCAAATAACAGAAAACAGTTGTTCTCACGGTTAACATATATCTGTTCCACAGACCTAATCTGTTCTTTAAAATATAACAGTTGTTATTAACATAACTGTTCTCATCACCCCTCTCTTTTTAATGTACACACGAATGTCACTTGTTAAAACGAGACACACCTAGTATTTATGCGAAAAAAAGCAGTTGGCAGTCATGTACGTAGAAATCGTCTTTGAACAATGCTTCTTGAATTAGGTCGTGTTACCTGTTATAACGTTGACGTACATATTACGTACTACGTAGTTGGTCTCCCTCATACCATCTGAATAGGCCTTTGCTAGAACGAGAAGCACCTAGTATTTTAACCATAAATAATAACAACGCGTATCCAATCATACTGGCAAACCGAACTTGAAAAATAACAGGCTGTTATTTAAGAACAGTTATTAGGAACTGTTATTTGGAAGGAACAGTAACAGGAAGAACAGGTATTGAGTTTGACCTGTTATCACACAACTCTAACTTAGATTTAGAAGTTTCTACTCGAATTCATATTGTATAAAGTAGGGTAACAATAATGTGTATTTATGAAGATTTTTTTCATTTATGTCATCTTTCTCTAAACAACGTTGTTTTATGAATAACTTATTCTAAATTAGTAACTAATAGTGGTAAATTAATTTTACACTACATAAACAAAAACATAAAAAAATTAAAATAAGTATGCCAAAGTGTTCTAAATCATGTACTTGCCATGCACAATTTTTTTCGTGACGATAAGCGATTCCACCCAGTATAAATAACACCCAACAGTCACATACATAGTCCTGACCCCACACTAAGATCGAGTCTTGTGTCGTGGATATCAGGAACTACGAGAGACTTTTCGGTCTCACAAACACCCAGACCCGGCAGAAATATTTGTGGGCAGTACAAACATTTCTCTCGGTGCGGGGATCGAACCCGCGGCCTCTCTTTTCAAAGGCGGCGTTTAACCTACTGCGCCACGGAGGCTGTCAAAGTATATAAAGAGAATATCATCCCACATAGTCCATAGACAACAATTTGATGGTTTTGCAAATTGTTTGTAGCTATGGCCAGCTGGTCATAAGAGGCATTTGTGTACGCAAATTATTTCTCTTTATTTGTTTCTAAAGATTTTCTCATATTGGCAAAAAGGAGGGCGGTGCGTTGTCCTAGGTTTCGGCCGGACTAGCGTATCGTCCGGACCTTAAACACGTTTAATTTAAGTAGAATACCTTCAATTGATAATTAATTTTAGTTTAACCTTCTACGCGTTGTGAAATTAACAATTTGAGATGACCCGTAAGTTAACAGTTTCTTTATTACAGTAAAAAATATATTGTTTACCATTAGAAACACCTCACCAGTTGTTGTTAATCATCCGCAATATCGATGTTATCCTTCAAGGATCAAATTCCATGGAACGTTCTCGAATGTGGCGTGTGTGCGTAATATATCAGCGACACCACATAATACTATCGACACCATAATTTAAAATTACAATTAGTGCTACATACTTGTGTAAACAGTGAATTGTTTTGATGGTCATACTTATTACATAAAATTCTTGAATATCACCGTTTGTTTATTTTCATTGCAGGTGGAAATCAAAGAGATTTGGCTCGCGCCAAAAACCAAAAGAAACAACAGGAAATGCAGAAAAAGAAAAACGCCAGCGAAAAGACTGGGTTGTCTCTCTCTGAAAGGAAACATAGGTAATACAATAATTTATCCAAAGTAACCTACAATTTCAATTAAAAAAATTAGATGACTGATGAATTATTACTAATTACATTAAATATCATTAGTTTTTCTTGAATTTCTTTTTATAACTTAGTAGATTTATATTGGTATACTTTTGTTTCTTGATTCTTCTAATGCACACTGGTGCACTTTCTCAAAATCACCAATCACCCTATTTCTACTGATATTAAAACAGAGATTTGTTATATAAATGATTGATGATATGATGGTACATTTGCAGAGATGCCGAATTAATGAGAGAAAAACAACGAAAAAAAGAGGAACAAGTAGCATCGAAACCTCAGAAACAGGCTGCAAATTAATATAAATCACACAAGTTAAGTGACTATTCCATATAAATGCAATGGCATAACACAAAACTTGTGTTGAGAGCGGAAATCATTGAATTGATAAAAGCAACCCTATAATATAAATTTTCAGTTATAATAAAGCCTAATATCATCTTATGGCAAGTTTTCTTTAGTATTATCTGTGTCGTAAGCTGGAGCCCAGAATTGAGCATAAATGATCTGAATAGTGCCGATTGTGAGAATAAGATTTGTCACAATATCTTAGCATTTATGCAAATCTTACTGTTAATTTTGACTGAATAGGTTTGTATGTATACTACTCAATCTGAAACATTTTGTAAAATAAAATATTAAAAGTACAAAAACGAATTTGATGTTTTTATTTTTTAAATCATTGTCACTAAAAGGGTGTGTTATAAACACAGTTATAAATCAGCCCATTGTATCTTTGATCTATATTCTATGTTGTAGTGTACTATTTAGGTTAAGTAATCAAGCAAAAATGAAAATTATTCTTAAAACTCGGAAGTTTCTCGCTGCCAAGATACGATTATCATAAGGTCTGTGTTGCGTATAAAAGTTGCATTGTGTAAACATTTACCAGAATACGATAGTCTTATAGTTATCGCATGCGATAATGCCATACGATTCTCCGTCTGAAAACAGGCGAGGAACGATTTTCGTGTAAATGGGGCTTAATAAATCATTGAGACGATTTTCAAACGCAACCTTAGAATGTCACCAATACAAATAGCTGATCTCATTAGTGATATCCAGCTAAATGTTATTGGTGACGATTGGTATGTTTGTAATAAATTCTCTAATGTTATGTATTAGATAATTTATTACATTTATAGTTAAATTATATAGGGAATCATACTATTATGGGGTAGCAATTGCAGTTGGTTTGGTGCCGCGCCGCCAGTGACACGAGCAGCCACGGGTTCGATTCACGCACCTTTATATGATCCTTAGGTATTTGATTGGGGTCTGTGAGACGTACAAATTAAATAGATTCGTTTATTTTATGTTGCGTTAATATTTAAGTACCTAATTATTAATTCAAAGTAATTACATATACCGATTAACTGCTATAGAAAACTGGCTACTATGGTGGTAGTAGCAAAACAGCTATGTACATTAGGGCCTGGATATAAGTGTCATTGTCCTACGTCGTCTTTTAAATTGAAGCTTCGCTGCGCGTCGAAAGCTCTTAAGAGCGTTTATACCCTTTGCGCGCTTTTTGGCTAAAAAACAGGACTTTTCAAATGAGTTAATAGCCACCAATAAACAATTTCAAGGAAAAATAATTAGTACTCATTTTAGAAAAGGTTGTCATCTAGGGATTTTGGTGGAAAACATTATAGATTGATGGATAATTTGTGAGTACTATAAGGATTACTGAACACTAGTTTCGTTATTTAGGCTTTAAGTGGCAATTTAGAAGCTTAAGATATCCGAAATCACTAAATATAAGATGAAAATAAAAATATTATCCGACTAATAAGACCCTTATGGAGGGATTTTGCTGAGAAAAATAATCTTTTTATGTTTAGTTCCTGAAAAATAAAAATTTAAACAATGCGAAATTATTCAGAAACTCTCGTCAAGAACATATTTTTTTTCAGCAACTTATCGTACATAATTTTTTATAGCAATTGCATATTATAATAGAAGAACATCTTATCAATAAATTGCCATTTTTATATTTCAATAAAATTAGTTTTCATGTTTTCTACATATATTTTAAAAACCACTATAAAACACGCTGTCCGCCGTGCAGCAAATCAGACAGCCGCAAGGCCTTCTAGAGGGAGGATGTATCGCTCGTCGCTCCGGCCTGGCTGCAGTTGATTTTTGCCGTGCGTCGTAAAAATAGCCACCCGCGGACTGCGATTGCCACATCTTAGTGCTTTGGTAGTAAAACATATTTTTTCTTTTTATTACCTACAATGATTTTGTAGTGAGTATAAATTATGTTTCAGATAATATAATGGGATGTAATTCCGAGGCTAAATTATGTTATGTATTGTAATATAAAATTAAATATATTTCGTTATTGTAAGGGGTTGTAAGGCCCCCAACTCTTTTCATGTGTTCGAACACGAAATGATTAATAAACGTCCGTAGTGTCTACTGATTGAACACTGATTTGCATGCAACTTAACAATGTAATAATAATGAAAATATGATTAGTATCTAAATTTGTATTGTTCATTGCTTGCACAGTAATATTTGTCTACTTATAATGCAAATAAAATATTTTTATGATATAATATTACCAATATATAAATCATAAGTTACATTTCAATTCAATATTAGAATTTTGAAGCGCACGGATCAAAGTTGGTTGCGCTGACTGTATAGCGAGCCGACGCGGCAGCTCTACGCACACAGCTTTGGTCGCTTATGTGTGCGTGAAATTAACGAAGAAGTACCTATAGTTGACTTTGCGCGCAAGGTGTAAACGCTCTTAATTCTGTGGTATAAATCGACCTACATTTGTTTGGGATCGATTCCAGCTTGAGTCAATATTACATTCATAAAATAGACTTCTCGAGGTTGTCTGTTTGATTTGATGGTATTATTGTGCAATGATCGTTCACGGAATAGAACCCGCGTTCCTTCGTTGCACCGACGCCGTCTGCATTAATATAATTTTAAATATTATTAGAAGTTGATATCTAAAAAGTGCATTAGCATTAGGCGGATATAAAACGATTGCAACCCTTTTAGTTTATTTAAGTTTACATCAGTTTCTTTTTAATAAACATGGATTTTCATTATCAGGGCGACATATTCACTTAATGAAAAAGCCCTAAATTTAGAATAAAAAAATACCTTAATATGATTAGGTATTTATAAATCTATCTCTCCCTTCACTCGAATCCATTGACCTCAGGTTTCCAGCTCAACTAATGACGGGCGTAGTAACCCAGCTATAATGCTGACCGTAGAACCTCTCGATGCCCTTTAAAATCTCTGGCTTGGTCGACACTACTTTACGGCCATCCCATCCTTTGCTATCACTTTGGAGCCCTTATTTCGCTGAATCGTCATTTGTATCTTTAATGTTCAGTTTTATGAGCACGGTCCGTTGACGTTGTGTTGCAAGCATTTGGACATTTGCCTATTAAATCACCGGCATGCCAGTCATCTGAAGATACTGTAGCGCAATAGATCGACGTTTAGCAATAAGATTGAGAGTTTGAAGTTTGAACCGAGTGTTTTTACGGTCTATCTATACAGGCTGGTTTAAAGCATGCCACATTTACACTCAGCCCTTGCCTCTGCTCCTGCCGCTGTCGGAAATATTTCCCTAGATACTTCTGTTGCAATATCGACGCGAGTGAGTGTTCACACTCAGCCCCGCTACTCTTTCATCGAACAACTCGCGATTGTAGATGACGACGAGGCTGTTGCGGTGACAGCATTATGTCTGCTCCGCATAGTCTGCTCAGTATATAAATTATTTGAATATTTTAATAAGACAACAAAGAAGCAGAAAACCCTGCCGTTAAGGAAGACATTATTTTCTCATTTCTCAACTCCGGTGGCAGCGTTAGCTTAGGCGGGGGCTTAGGCTATTATTTTTAAATAAATACGGTAAATACTGAAAACGCAGCGCAGAATAAAACTAGTAGATAGTATCCGTAGTCGGGAAATGACGAAACACAAAACTACGACGACTGAGCAAGATGGCTGAATGTAAATGCGCACTCGCGCTGCTTGTCCTTTGACTTCCACACGAAAAACCGACACTTGAGGGAGTGCCGGGCAATGGCAGCGCCATGAGCAGTGGCAGCGCGAGTGATCTATTTCCATACTCGCGCTGCCCACTTCCCTGTCCTACAGGGCTGAGTGTAAATTTGGCATATGGTTTAAAGAGTTAAAATCCTACCGTATGGACAGCTTCCAGCAATCCACCATCAACCTTGTGGACTGTAAGCGATACTATTTACCAACTCAGGTTGGTTCAGGTTTTATACTCGGTGTCTCAAGACTGCTACCGAAAACGAAGCCGGGTGGTAGTTTAAGTGACTACAAACACCATGCAACTAAAATTTCTCAAAGAAATGCGACAATTATTTTTTATGATTTTTTAAATATCGTCATTTTTGGGTGGTAAATCCATGGTTTTTGCTAAAATAATAATTTAAACTCTTTTATATCTTAGATTATTTATAAATAAAAGGGTATACACTATTATTTTAGGAAAAAAAATTACCACCCAAGTATGGTCATAGGAAAAAAATAACAAAAAAAAATATGTCGCTTTTTTTTACAACTTTTTCTATTGCATTGTGTTCCGGCTTCGTTTTCGTTAGCAGTCTTGATATACCCTGTATATGGGCATGAGGTGGACGGAGCGTAGACTTCATCAAGCTGATTATGATGATGATGATGACCTCTTGCAAGTCGGTGATCACTGCTGGTTTTCACCGCGTTGATCACAAAGGTAGCAATGCATATCTGTCTTTTGTCTTTAATATACCTACATATAAGTTAACTTAATTAACTAATTATTTTTTGTATTTTTCGCGATGCAAGGTGCTGAAAAGGGGCGGCGTTATCAGTACAGTTTCGATAAAAAATAACCAATATTTTTATTTTGTAATATCAGTGGTTGATAACGGTACTTTTGCGGAATAGATAAACATGTCTTGGTGGCTATTTTAGGATGGTATGATGACAATGATGAGGTCACGGCTTCGAAGAAAAAAGTACCTACCCAATATTGGGTTTTCCTGTTCATTACCAGCCCGAACTCAGGAGTTTGTGCCCGATACGGCGATAGGCTCGCCACCTATCGCATCTCGAGACGGACCACACAAGAAGAAACGTGGATGTCCTGGTAGCATCTCTGCTTACTTTTTTTTTTTATTGCAGTGAGTGGTGAGAAGAGCAAGCCGTTCGCCTGATGGTAAGCGATACGACCGCTCATAAACAGTAGCAACATTCCACTGCGCTCGCCATCCTGAGACATAAGATGTTAAGTCTCAATATGTCCAGTAGTTGCTCTGGCTACAATGTCCTTCAATCCGAAACACAACAGTGCATTTAAGCACTGTTGTTTCACGGGAGAAATAGACATTGCGGTGGTACCTACCCAGATGGCCTCTCACAAATGAGAGACCTACCACCAGTAACTTCTTTCTTTCTTTATCAGCCCATATACATACGTCCCACTGCAGTGCATGGGCCTCCTCTACAATCGAGAGTACGATTGAGAGTGGTTAGGGATTGGTAGACTTACATACCATAGAAATTCTTATGATTCGCTACGGTATGCAGGTTTCCTCACGATGTTTTCCTTCACTGTTTTAGTGCGTGATGATTGACTATCAATACCATAGATGTAGTATAGTATACTAAATCTATGATCAATACACACATGACTCCAAAATGTCAGAGGTGGTCCCTGGGATTCGAACCTGTGAGTTGTGACCACCGTGAACATGTTGGCAGCCGCGACTGGTCCGATTACCAACAGGCCACCACGAACTACGCACTTAAGACTTTTAAAAAAATAAAAAAAAGACGTGTGTTTATGTATACAGGGTATATCAAGACTGCTACCGAAAACGAAGCCGGGTGGTAGTTTAAGCGACTTCAGACACAATGCAACAGAAAAAGTTGCAAAAAAAAGCGACATTTTTTTTTTTGTATTTTTTTTACTATTGCTATATTTTGGTGGTAAATACATTTTTTCCTAAAATAATAGTGTATACCCTTTAATTTATAAATACTCTAAGATATAGAGAGTTTAAATTATTATTTTAGCAAAAACTATGGATTTACCACCCAAAATGACGATATTTAAAAAATCATAAAAAATAATTGTCGCGTTTCTATGCGAAATTTTTAATTGCATTGTGTTTGTAGCCACTAAAACTACCACCCGGCTTCGTTTTCGGTAGCAGTCTTGAGATACCCGGTATAGTATAGATAAAGCTAATTCTTGTAGTGGGTTAAACATAATTGTGGACAATGTATCACACTCATATCTGTGACAGTAACACTTATTGTTTTTAGTGCCAAGAACAAGTCTTTAGGTTCACAAAAGAACGATTGAGTTTGTATCTACTATGGACAAGTTTGCGGTGAACAAATTAACTGTACACAATTGTATCATAGTTATTTTTATTGCGGAAACAAAACATCAACATTAGCATCATTTATGCATTCTAAGGAAACATTCAAATTATCATATGAAACTTAGGATAGGAACACAAATTCACGTAAATTATTTATCGCAGACGCAATCACTTATTATAAAAATATTAAAAACATAAGTCACGACTACTCAAAATATACTTAAAATAGATTTTTATAAATCTTAAATAATTTACTTTATAAGTAGGTATAGCTGATTTATATTTGTTTGAATTGAATATTTTGAATTAAGTATCTACACATTTCACATGTCCAAGTAAACTAGGTTTGCTGGTTCAATCGTAAAGAATTACACTTATGCTTAACGTGACCATTTCTTTTTTGTGCCAGAGCGGGACATCTGTGGAATGAAATAATAATAATAATAAAGTTTTTACAAGTTTTTATATGAGTGTGAAATTTAAAATTTTCTGAAAATCTGAATTTTCGTAATCAAAATAGCTTTCATTACTGCGGCACTAACTGTTTTTTATCACTTCTCCATATTTTATTAATGTGAGAAAAAACTCTTTCGATAGGTGCTTTACTTCTAGGCTGACAAATAACGTACTCAATAATTGTTGAGAAGTTTTATAAATCAAGATTGTATTTACGAAAGTGCTGGAATAATTCGACCCCACTGTTTTTAGCAGTTCGGTAAAGTATTTCGGGCGGGAAATACATTTTAAATTATCGTTTGGTCTGTTTGCAAGAGCGGGACTATGTCGGCCTTGCGGGGGACAGCGGGACACATTTCCTGAAAGCGGGACTGTCCCACCCAAAGCGGGACGTATGGTCACGTTACTTATGCTATATCTGGTAGAATGGTAATGAGTTATGTTAACGAGAATAATACCAAAAATATTAGTTTCATGTGTTCTGCGACAGTTAAAAATTATATATTTTTCCAGGAAATGAATTTATGAGCTATTATTATTACTCATCAATTGAATGTTATAATAGAATGTTAATAGCCAAGACAGCGTTTTAAAACCTTGTTATGTTTTCGTATGTTTTGTCTTGTTCGCTCAAACAGAATTCAAAAGTCGCTCGAAAGGGACAAAACATTCGCTGACTAATAAGAGGTTTATAAATTGTCAATAAATAAGGCGTCACGAATGTATGTACTTATGTTTATATGTACGTGTTATATCGTGATAACGTGACCAACAAATAAATCAATTTATTTCCTTCTTTTATAAATTGCACAAGCAAAAAGATAACACCATGCAATTGAATTGTAACAAATGACGCTTTAGATAGTTCTGTACTGTATCAGCCCATATACGTCCCACTGCAGGGCACGGGCCTACTCTACAATCGAGAATACGATTGAGAGTGGTTAGGCCATATAGTCCATATATGGCCATATAGGCCATATAGTAGTATAGTATAGTTTAGATAGTAAATAAAAATATTTTATTTAACAAAAATACTTATTCGTTTGACTATGAACATAATATTACATTATACTGGAACATTATATTGGAAACTTTTTATGAAATACACAATATTTGTTAATACTGAACTCCGGGCGTCTAGCATGCCAGGCTGACTCGTGAGACAATTCGGGAGCCAGTCTCGCGGTGTCAATCTGAAAATCGCCTCAATACTGCTCAACTGAGCAAACTCACGAGCAGCCTAGCGATCGGCCTCGTGATGTCGATACGCGGGTTTAGAAGTCCCAAGACTTCGAAAACCAAAATATTTTACTGACTATAATACAGGGTATATCAAGACTGCTACCGAAAACGAAGCCGGGTGGTAGTTTAAGTGACTTCAGACACAATGCAACAGAAAATGTTGGAAAAAAGCAACAATTTTTTTCTTGTTATTTTTTTATATGGTCGTATTTGGGTGGTAAATACATTTTTTCGTAAAATAATAGTGTATACCCTTTTATTTATAAAGACTCTAAGGTATAAAAGAGTTTAAATTATTATTTTAGCAAAAACTATGGATTTACCACCCAAAAATGACGATATTTAAAAAATGGTAAAAAAAAATTCGCGTTTCTTAGCAAAATTTTTACTTGCATTGTGTTTGTAGTCACTAAAACTACCACCCGGCTTCGTTTTCGGTAGCAGTCTTGAGATACCCGGTATATGTGCTGAATTAGTGATGTATAATATACATATATGAAAAACTAAAAACGGTTCAACATTACACATTAAAGAAAGACTACATTTTTACTATACTGTTTTATAACATTAATAATAAGCAGAGTAATTTCCAAATACTGTCAACTTTTGCAGGAATGACAAAATTTTCCCTAAAGCTAGAGTTCATATTATAGTTGATACATTTGTTATTAATTTAAAAGTAATTCCATTACCATTGCAACTTAAAATCAATTAAACTAACAAAATATGACAAATAATGTTCTAGAATCACAACATAATTAGACCCTATAGGTACTTGACTTCAGAATGAAAATATATTTAATTGTAATAATATTATGCACTGCGGTCATTCAATAAACTCAGATCACTATTAATATTTATGAGATTAATATGTTTAAAAACCTATTTTATAATACACTTACTATTAGAATCAGCGGCGTGCACAGGATTATGACACTGGGTATGCGGCGGAGTACTCGGTCATAAAAACTTTTATAGTTTTTTAGCATAGCCACAGCCACGCGACGGATCTCTAAGTCGGAAACCATGCCAACATAACAAGTCTTAGATGTACTACTATTCATGTCTATCTTCTACGGCAACGCAGACAAAACAGCGATCGATCGTCGCGGCGGAAGAAATTCTAATAAGTAAAATAAAAAAAAACTCACCTAGTCAGCTTTCAATTTTCACATATTCAAGGTTCCGGTTAGTTGAGATTACTATACTTATCCCGATGTAAATAAACGCAAGATTTCGGCCACCTCATTCATTCATTTGATAAACATACATTTTTAATACAAACCTCGCAATCAAATAACATTTAAAAAAAATAAACAAACACACTAGTAAAAGCAAATGACTACAATTAATATCGAAACTTAGTAATAAACTGTTAAATGTACACACTTTCAAATGTTAAAATGAAAAATCCGTTAAGAAATCTATTTTTTTTTACAAACATACTAGTATAAAATAGTAAACAATGCAAAAACTCATAAAAAAAGCTAAATGGCCCCGCGAAATACAAAACATTTCTATTTAAACAAATAAAACCTTACTAACCAAAAATGCATAATGTGCATAGGTGATTTATTAGATTCCAGCCTATTAATTTTACTCGGATTATAGGCAACGAACATTAACGATTACTCCCGACAACTGCCGAACTCCCGAGGCCTGCCGCAGGAGTCGCGGCTTGCAATATTCATGGGTGTGTGCGTTTGCGACTGCGCACGGACACCAAAATTACTACACACATGCAAACAAATGTAATGCGGGACGCGGCGGCATGACTTGGTTGATTAGACCTACATTATTTTGCTTTGCAGCGCCTCTTGCCTCTCGCGTGGCAACCATAATGTTTGCGTGATTGCAAATAGGTGCTATTTATAAAATATTAGGCGTTTTTAAGTTATTATATTTTGTTTATTCATTTATTTACTATAAATTAAAGTCATCTAAAACGTACGAACGTTATAATAAAATAACTGTGAATGGCAAGTAAAGCACTGCATTTCTGCCTACAAGGAGTGCACGCCCCTGATTACAATATTGGCAGTTTGGAATATAATGGAAGCTTCATAATATTTAACCACATTGCACTGTTATGTATTAAAAGTAGTTATATTTATACTAAAATTTAAAAAAAGCTACTTGTCTGTTATTTAACCTTGTACTATTTTATTTGGAACAAACTAAAAAATGACATTTTTTAAAACATTGACTATATAGAATCTCATTTCTTAAAGGAATGAGAAATGTGTAATAACAAACCTAGCCTCGCTAGATCTATGTAATGCATTCACAATGCTAACAATAACAAAACGTGATTCATATGAGTATTATGCATGACCATTAACAATAGACTTCTTTTCGAATTCTTCTCTTTGTTTGTACAATTCTTTAACTAGATCTTGTATGAAAGGATGGTTGAACTTCCCCTCAGTTGCCGTAAAGAATTCCTGAAGTTTTTTTCGGCGCGTTTTCACGTCTTTCATACTCAAAAGCTTGAAGGATCATGTCATAGCGATCTAAATCTTTGGTGAATTTGGCTTCTGGGGTGCTTTGGTCTTCATATTCCTGTGAAAAGGAGAAAATTTCAATTCTATATAAAAAAATTATATTAAAATATAAAATAAACACCAGCATGGAGGTTTTACTGGTGGTGGGTATGATACTATTATGTATGAGGCCACCTGGATACCACCACAATCTCTATTTCTTCCGCCCAACAGCAGTATAATACATTGTTGTGTTCCAGTTTGAGTTACATTGTAACCCAAGTGACTACTGTACATATTGTGATTTAACATCTCACAAATATGTCTCAAGATGGCAAGCATAGTTAAATTCCAGGAATTGCTATGTAATTAATGGTGGTGGTTGGTTTACCACTGTTTATAAACATCCTTGGCATGCTTGCCACCATTCATTGCAATAAAATAATAAAAAAATAGAGAGAAATGCTTATGTGTATTGGTCTAATTACAATCCAGATAAGAGGCTGAAATTTAAACACATTTAGTTTGGTTGTGAGGTATTGGTACTATTCAGGTTGAGCTGACCTATTTACAATGTGGTTATAATAACAAAGTTCTGCAACTAATAAATTCATGCACTTCAATCAGATTCATAAAAATATTGTTGCACAGACTCCTTATAATATGTATGTGTGTGTTAGAACGAGGAATATAACTGCTAATAAAATATACTTACTTTAAACAGCTCATACATTCTATCGCCAGCGATACCAGTGAGCTCAGCAATCTTCTTCATAGCATCATCTTCTCTCCTGTGCTTTTCTTCAGGTGTTACACCACAGTGGGGTGTGAGATCACCAACTATGCTTTCAGCTAAGTCATGCACAAGAGCTGAAATAAAAAAAATGCCTTATTAATATATTTATAGAGATTTTAACCCCAACAGTAACAGTTTACCTGTGAATAAAAGGGATATGTAAGGAGAAAAAGATACATCTAAGATAAATATATTAATAAAATCCGATTGTAAAAAATATTGTAATATTGATTGAAATACCACAGTGAATATATTAAACATATGTCATCTCACTGCGTGCTCACTGAGTTCACAGAGGCCGCTACTGTACTGATTAGTATTAATTAGTTGTATTATTATATAAGAATGTAATATGTGGTACTTTACTGTATTGGGTGAGACCTGTAAATAGTAGTAAGTATATGGAATAAATAATATTAAAAAAAAATCTTTAATCAACATTATAGTTATTAACAAAGTTTTCCAAAGTTTTCAGCAATGAACTTCTTGTGGTATTAACATTAAGGTCCTTAGACATAAACAGTTTTAAACTACTATTACTATTTAAGATATGAATTGTTTTGTCTTCTTCACTCAAACTGAATGCGATTAGTCATAAGAAAGGGATTAAACATTTGATAAATAAAATAGTTTATAAACGGTCTATGAATGAGGCTGCAAAAAATGTCATGAATAAAATTTTATACCCTAACAAAGTAAATAAATATTATATGGTTTAATAACTGGAATTTGGCAAACATACCACATTAGCTGTCTATATCAGCAGTTAAAACCCCTTCTTTATCATTATTTCTATGAAATGCATGAAAGCAAGTGTATAATCTGATAACTGCATACAAGATTAGATGCATTATTATATTTCGAAAGTAATATCTACTTACCTGATGCATTATATTTCAATTTAAACAAACATATAATAAATATGAACCAGTCAACTTATTCCAAGAATATATTTGCAATTTATTTGTTTTTAATTAAGCAATAAAATATATGTTAATATCTTTTAATGGAATTCATTGATACAAATTGCAATCACGATATAATGCATAGGAAGTATAAATATATGATATCATCGTTTTGGAAAAATAATGATATGTCATTGTGAATCTTATTATTTGCATAGTATGGTATATTTGTGTTAAACTTAATATATATAATCTGATCATACAACTATGATATGTAATTTAAACTATACAATCTTGACAATGTTGTTATAATTCACATACAATGGTACATCAATTTTCCAACTTGTTCACTCTGAATAAGTTTAAGAGTCCATTATGATCATCCTTTCTGTGGAGGACAAGTTTTCAATTTATTGCAGTCTAAGCATTACCGTGCCAGTACAATTATAACCACAACATTAAATGAGTACCTATGCAGAAGGGAATAGTTTCAATCAATGGTAAAAATACTAAGTAATTCTGAAAACTAATTCTGAAAAATAATTTGCTAAATACATAAAATCAATCAATAATAATACAAAAGAGTGTCATAACAAGCGACTTATATGATTTATGTTTCAATTATAATTTAAAAATACACATCGACATGCCTACACGCAAGTCGTCTTGTATCGATCACATTTTAAGTAACATTGGTAATGCAACTGCAACTATAATTACCTCTACATCTCTCAGATCATGATACCGCCCAAATGTTGAAGTTTCCCATTATAAAGAAACCACAGAATCAACTACCATTTTATATATATAAAAGAGATTTTAACTTGAATAATTTACAGAAATATAAAAAATGTTTGCAAAGTTTGTCTTGGTCTGATATATACTTGAGAACTGACGCAAATTCCGCTTTTAATGATTTTCACAATGAATTATGTCTATTCTACAATCTTTGTTTTCCAAAGGTACGAGTTAAGATAAATTTAAATAATAAGAATAAACAAAATTGGATAAGTGAGGGACTTAAGCGTAGCTGCAAGACTAAACGGATACTTCGCTTTAATTACTACAAACAAAAAATATTGCCAGTAAAATTAAGTATATTACGTATTCTAAACTTCTTAAAAAATGCATTTATAACTCAAAAAAAAATGCAAATATTAAATATATCAATATAAATTCTAACAAATGCAAGGCAACTTGGACGGTCATAAAAAATGAAATAAGTAAAATGAACTCTAAAAATAATATAGAAGTAATAAAATAAATGACAATAAAATCATAAATCCTATAGAAATAGCCTCCTTATTTAATAAACACTATACAAATTTAAAAGACACAGCTTATCAAAACACTAATTATCAAAATACCTTAACAAATATGTCAGTAAATTCAATGTTTCTTAAACCCATGCATGAAAGTGAGATGCAGAAAGTGATTAAGTCATTACGCAACACTAGAGCAGAGGGATATGATGAAATCAACACAAAAGTCATCAAGTCCTGTTGTAATGAACTAAGTGGCATTTTAACTTACTTAATTAACTTCTCATTTTTGCAAGGAACATTTCCTGATGCGTTAAAACGGTCTATAGTAAAACCATTATTTAAAAAAGGAGATAGATGTAATATTAGTAATTACCGACCTATAACGTTAATACCTATTATGTCCAAAGTATATGAAAAATGTATGTATATGAGATTGATTAACTTCTGTAACAAATTCGAGATTATAAAAAAAGAACAATTTGGATTTCAAAAAAATAAATCGACAAGTTTAGCTATATTCTCTCTAATAAAAATTATACTTTCAAATCTTAACAACAATCAACTGACTACAAGTCTCTTCCTTGATCTATCAAAAGCCTTTGATCTAGTATCGCATGATATCCTACTGGCAAAGTTAGAAGCAATCGGAATAAGGGGACCCGTAAAACAATGGATAGCGTCGTATTTAAATAACAGACAACAATGTGTTACAATAAACAAACTAAATGAAAATAGAGACATGTTACACTATTCCTCGGGCTACAGACATAATACGAGTGGTGTACCCCAGGGAAGTGTGCTAGGCCCATTATTATTTCTTCTTTACATTAATGACATCATAAATATAACAAACCATAAATGCATATTATTTGCCGATGACATATCTATTATAATTACAACGAATAAAAAACTTTATACAATTGAAGATCATGAAATTGACATTAATAATACAATAAATAAACTACTAAATTGGTTAGAAAATAATAAATTAAAAATGAATATGGACAAATCTGTTTATATTCATTTTAATAGATCAAATATTAAAACGAACATAAAATTAAAAATAAATAAAATTAAACAGGTAACAGAAACAAATTTTTAGGAATTACATTAGATGGAAATATAAACTGGAAAACACACGTAAACAATGTCTCACAAAATATAAATAAATTCGTATATGCATTAAAACAAATGAAGAAGGTAACGAACATAAAAACGGCAAAAATATCTTATCACGCTTATGTCGAATCAATACTACGCTATGGTCTCATAATGTGGGGCAACAGCACAGACATGAATAGAGCCTTCATTGCACAAAAAAAATGCATACGGTCAATGTGCGGAGTTCTACCTGGGGACTCGTGTAAACCCTTGTTCAAGGAGCTCGGACTTTTACCACTACCATCCCTCTATATTTACGAAGTCTGTGCTTTCGTCTATAAAAATGAGTATCTTTTTAAGACAGCGGCTAATATCTTCCCTCGAAATATAAGAAATCCGAATAGATTAGTACTTGATGAAGTGCCAAGGTTAACTAAATATAATAAAAGTTGCCTAGCTATGTGTGTGCGTATTTACAATAAGATACCCAGCCACTTAAGAAATTTGACATTCCGGCTGTTTAAGGCAAAAATGTATGAATGGCTTGCAAATTGCAACTATGACAGCTTGCAAGAATATTTAAATAAATAGATACATATAATTATAATTATTTAGATTAAGACATATTATAATATTGCATGCTATACCTTCTAGCAGAACATGTATGTTACGACACGAATATTATAACATCTTTATACCCATGTTTTATGCATTATAAATAAATAAATAAATAATATTTTTTTTTGTTATGAAATACATACCAATTTGTAGACACTTGAATCTGTCCAAATTCGTTGGATTATTTTTTTCGGTGAGTAAGAAGGTCATCATACCCATACGATACATGTGTCCTGCTATGGATTCACAATCGTTTATGTCGCACAGGACCCAGCCTGTCCTTTTAACATGCTAAACAAAACGAAAATAGGGCAGAAATATTAATAATTTTACATACATTTCTAATATGGGCAATTTAACGCTGTGCAATATTTTAATAATGTAACAAGGGAAACGATTTCATGGTTACGATTTCAATAACAATAATTCCACAAAGTTACTTTTTCCAATTGGAATTTTCAGCAAGTTTATGTAAGTAAAGCTTTAAGGATATGTTATTGAAAATCATAAGCTTACCTTAAGGCGCCCTACTAATTCTAAAAATTCCAAAATCTTAGCGTTTTCATTGATCAAAGCCATTTTCCTGAATTGCAATCACTGAATTTACTTCGAAGCCAAGTGTAATTAATTTACTAGGTAGTGGAACAACTGTGTTTATTAATTTATATTTGAATATATAATATTTATGCAGACAAAGTCTCGAAACGCATTTATCAGGAACGAGCAAACGACAACTAAATTTAAAGAATTATTTGGAAAGCTTTTATTGACTATTGACAGCTGACGCCTGACACTTGGCGCCTGGCGGTTTTGCTGGCGGTTGGCACTTGGTGCCAGTGTTGCCAGATGAGAAATGATAAACTATTACCGCTTACTAATAGTACTTTAGCAGGTCACAATTATCGCGTTTTAGAAAATATTGTAGATTTTTAACCGACTTTAAAAAATAATGATGTTCTCAATTCGATTGTATGTTTTTTTGTAATATAATATAATCGTGTCATTTAGTTACCTACTTTTTTGTACGCCTTTTTATTAGCTAACCACTCATTATTGAACATTTGTTGATAATGTTCAGGCTTTCGCCTAGTTCTTGCTGTTTTGTTGCAGGCGGTTTTAATATCTGGCTTGTAATTACCACAGTCACTTTCATATAATAGTAATATATAATATACGTAAGTTAAAAATCAATATTAAAAATCCATTACGTTTTAAATAAATTGGCCATTGCATGAAAACACAATGTTTCGTACAATTTCAGCGCCGGATCTAGGTATTTTTTGAGGCGGGGCAAAACCTGTAGAACGCCGCCCCCCCGCCTGCCAGAATTACGTTTTTTTTTTCCTCTCTCTGGTGGACGGTAGTCCCATGTCAACAGACACAATATAGACACAATTATGCCGGCCTGCTAAGATGCTCTTCACACTACGGCTATACTACTTTACAATTCCACAGCCTGACGGTGCGGCACACAGAAAAAGACCGTCAAGCTATGGCTTTGCCAGCACGGACTTGTTGGGATTATAATTAGGAAAACACGGGATAGGGTACGAAATAAAAGGTACAATGAAAATAAAAGTTATATTAATATATGGTACATGTAAATTACAAGTTAACCCTTCGAGCCTTTTGTTCTGCGAACAAATCTATGGCTTTTTCATAATAAATTTCATGGGCAACTCGATTTTCAATCGCTATGATTGCGAGACTCGTTAAACGTTCCTGACTCATCGACGTACGCAAATAATTTTTTATAAGTTTTAGCTTGCTTAAACTACGCTCACAGCTTGCGGATGTAGTTGGGAGGATGGAGTAAATCCGTAAAGCAATACAAATATTAGGAAATGCATCCTGTAAATCATGCTCATAAATCTGTTTCAATAAATTAAAACCGTTAGCCTTTTTTATGTTAATTAATAAAAGTGGAGCTTGCTCTTTGAAAACGGAGAGTTCCTGGCAGAATTCAGTAATATTTAAATCTCGCTCATATTTTTGAGCCAGATTTGCTCCATGCTTTTGCAATTCTTCATTTGACATTTTTAAGATTTCAGCACCATTATAATCCGGCCGCTCAGAGAATGCGTTCCTGAAAGGTTGTAATCGAACGGACGACGTAACTTTGAAGTGTCGTTGCAAATGCAACGACAGCAAATGTAAATACATTATCGAACAATTTTATTTATTTACCCTACTTACGAAATAAAACATCATAAAAAATTAAATAATATGTAAATTTAGGTTAAATTTTATCACTTTGGACTAAATTTGACGGTTAATAAAAATAAAAATATTATATTTATAAGTTCATACCACGCCGTTACAAGGTTATGTCAACTGTTCATTTCTGGAGTGATGTGGCCAAAAAAATAGCAGATTATTATAACGTTATTTTCTGTTATAATATAAAATAATACATTTGTGTTTTTAATAATGTATAACGTAATAATTAAACGGATCTAACTCTTTACCTGGCAGCAATATAATATCTTTCAAATTTGTGAATTTTATTTAAATATGGCATTGAAGTTTACGTTTTTATTAAAATATTTTAAATAAGAACATTTAATATTAACTTATATTATTCACTTATAATTGATTTAATAATAATAAGAATCAAAATTAAAATCCGATCTATAATGTGATACTATTTAAGCGGCTCAGTGGCGCCTCCTTTTCTCATTATTTTTTATTGCCAAGCTATATCTCCACTAACTAGCGTTCCTGGTATTAAAAACGTACAAAGCGCGCGCGTAGTAAAATAAATACTCGTATACTTTCGTATATCCCAAGAGAAGTATATTTTCAAAAATAATATTCATGGTTTTAAAAAATATATATTATGGATTAATAAAATACAATATTGGAAAGAAATGGCAACCCCAAACAACATTTTGAGTCGCCATTTCGTGAAGTTACAACTTACAACAGTCGTCTCTTGTCGTTTCGTGCGCAAAGACTACGTTCTCCATCGTTTCTCCAGTGTTTCTCGTTGTGTTTTTCTTGTGACCCGGCTTTCGTTTAATTGACTGTTCCTGCTTTCTATACCGACTTTGGCGCTAATTTGAACTTCGATCTTGTTTGCTGGACTTACGTTTAGTGCAACAATGCCGAAACGTGGACAAACAATAAAAAGTGAAATACGCGAACTTATAGTCAAGCTACAAGATTACTTTGAGCGTGAAAGGCAAAAAGGTGGACCCTTGATTCCTGTCGAACGTGTTCAAGACCGTATTTCTCAGGCACTTGGCATTAGCAAGAGAACTGTTACAAATATTAATAAAGAGAAGTTCGGCCCAACTGGCACTGAAGACAATAAGTTACGAACACCAAAGAAGAAACGCAGAGTAAAACCTGTCACAAACATTGATAGCTTCGACGCCGATGCAATAAGAAATCATATATACGGATACTATTAGAGAAATGAGTACGTTAATAGAAATAGACTTTTGACATCTCTACAAAACGCTGATTTATTTAAGGGAGGTAAAACTTTTCTATCGAGAATCTTAAATAATATCGGGTTTCGGTATAAAAAACTGATAAAAGGAAAATTCTCCTGGAACGATATGATATTATTTTGAAAAGAATATCATTTTTAAGGGAAGCTAAAAAAATTGAAGAGTGGAATAACGTCGTATTCGTTGATGAGACATGGTTGAACGCCAATCACACTATTTCTCAGGCATGGACCGATGACACACAAGCATCCACATCTAAAGTACCCATGGGTAAAGGGTCACGGCTAATAATATGCCATGCCGGTTCGGCAAAATACGGTTTTGTCGAGAACGGCTTACTGGCGTTTGAGTCAAAAACCACCACATAATATCACGAAGAAATGAATGCTGATACTTTTAAACAGTGGTTTAAAAACGTACTGTTACCTTGGTTGCCAGAACCTTCAGTCATTTTGATGGATAATGCCTCGTATCATTCGGTGCAAATAAATAAAGCTCCCAATCAAGCTTACAGAAAAGAAGAAATAATTAATTGGCTACAAACAAACGGAATTGAATCAAATATGGGGATGTTAAAAGCAGAGCTATTGAAATTAGTGGCTGACAATAAATCTACGAAAGTGCGATATGAAATCGACGAATTGGCACTAGAGTATGGTCATAGGGTGCTAAGAATCCCGCCTTATCATTGCCAATACAATGCAATCGAACTAATTTGGGCTCAAATAAAAGGTTATTCAGCCCGCTACAATACTTCGCCGCCATTTAGCACAAAAAAAATATGAATTTATTAAAAGAAGCTTGCGCAAAAGTCACAAGAGATTGGGCCAAGGTAGTGGACAAAACTAAAAAACTAATTTTGGAAGACTTTGACCGAGACATACGGGTCGATAATTTAATCGACGAAACATTTATTATAAACCTAGGAGATAATGACGAAGACAGCACCTCCTCAAGCGAATCGGAATCTGAATAATGGGATAGAAAATTAATTGTTTGTAAATACGTTGCCATATTTTATAATAAATATAATTATCACCTTGTTATTTTGTTTATTATTTTAACGACATGAAAATGTAGAATGCAGACAATTGGATATTTGACGGTTGTGGCAATAAAATATAAAATGTGTTGCATTATTATGATAAGTTAGTAAAATACAATAATATTTGGTATTTTTATTTACATTTATATAAATTGTAAATATTATAATGATCTGAAAGAAGTTTGTGAGTTTTTATTTATTGATTAAATGTAACAAAACAGGATCGGCTGTCCTTGTGCAGCATGTGACGTCACAATGTACAATTTTATTAATTTTTTCTGCCACTAAGATCATTCACCAATTGTAAAGTGTGACGTAAATTTTAAAAAGTCACGTGACCAACCGTTTTGGTGACAATATTTTTAGTAATAAAGAAAAACATGTTTATTCGTTATAAAGATCTCTTTAAAAATATATTAACGGTTGGAAGATTTAAAGAATGATTATACCTAGATTTTAAAACACTTTATAGAAAATAGTCAAGTATCCAATTATTCTAACTTGCTACTTTTACTGGGAATAATTCAAAAGTTTAGCAAAATGGTAATTATTTCCCATCACTACTCATGATCAACTGACATGTGTCAGGAACGCATTATCAGAGCGGCCGGATTATAAGAAAGGAAAAATTTAAATTCAACTTGGTAGCGCAATCAAACCTCTTTTTAATCTCTGTAATGATTCGATCAAATACAATCATTATTTCTTTGGAAAAAAGTTGAATAGGTTGAAGTGTTCGTGATTCGTCAAGACACCTCTCATCAAATTGTTTTTTGATTTTTGGAATTCGTTTACTAGGCAAAATAGGCTCAACCACTATTTTTTCAGCTACTTGTCTGGCATCATTTATCCAATATTCAATTGAATTTTCTCTCATCTTTTGCAATGTTTTAAGCAAACCCTCCATTAAAGCGACGGAACGTGCAAGGATTATATCTTCCTTTTGAATTTCGATATTCACTCGATTGATTTCGCGGAGAATATTTGCCCAAATCGTCAAATTAAGGATAAATTTAAAATTTAATAATGCGATTAAAAGGTGATCTGCCTCGTACTTTACTTCTGGAGCATGAAAAGTTTGCTTAACTTCTTCCAAGGCGTGCACTACTTCTGGCAAATTAGTTAATAGGGCGTTCACAGCTACATGTTTCGCCGACCATCTCGTCTGACTGCTTCCTTTTAAATTGGTTTTCACACATTTTTTCATAATATCCCAACGAGTAGTGGAGCCGACAAAACAACAATATACTTTTTGAATAAGTCCAAATAGGTTTATTGCTTCCTGGCATGATGAGGCAGAATGGACACCTACAAGATTTAATGATTGAGCCAAGCATGGTACGTATTCAGCCAGCTTATTTCTTTCTGCAATCCTGGCTTGTACTCCTTTATAAGTTCCAGCCATATTGGACCCATTATCATAAGATTGGCCACGACATTGTCCAATATCTAAACCATCAACTGTCAATTTTTGTATGATCTGTTGAGAAATGTAATCTCCTGTCTTTCCAGCAACTTCTATGAAATCAATGAAGCTCTCTTTTACTTCGCGCACGTCACCAGTTTTTTTGACATAACGAATGGCTTGACTCATTTGTTTCGTATGAGACGCGTCTGCAGTGCAATCGAACATAATAGTAAAGTATTTGGCTTCTTTAACATCATTTAAAATGCTATTTTTTACTGTATTGGCCACTATTTCAATAATTTCATTTTGAGTTGTTTTAGACAAATATGAAACTTGTTCCTTTTTTAAGTTTTCTAACTGAAACTTAAGAGTAGCATTATGTTTGGCAAGCAGGGATATTAAATTCAGGAAGTTTCCTTGCGAAGGGTCGGGACATTGTGTGATGAGGTCTCTAGGGTTTTCGTGAGACCCACGAAAAGAAAGACAGTTGGTGGATAAATACAATACAGCATCGATAATAATGCGGAGAATCTGTCTCCATTTTTCTTTTTCGGTTTGAATTACTCTTTCAACTTCTTCATCAATACCTTGGCATAATTTCATCTGTTGTATTCGAGTTTTCCACTTGATTTCACACACACTCTTTGTGCATTTGAGCTGCTTCGTGTTCAGTTAATCTTTCTGAAGCTTTTTTCCAATTAATGAACCCTGTGGAGCACAACGCAGATGTGGCATAGGACGATTTCTGAAAAATCTTGCAGCACGCACAAAAAATGCATTTTTTGTCTGAGAATATATAAGCCAGGATCTTTTTATCTTTTCGAAATTAGATAACGTTTTGTACCACATTAAAGATGTTAAATTTCTGCCACCCCGTTCAGTTGATCTAAATTCAATATTCTCAGGATGATTTTCTGCTAATATCACTGCCTGACTGCAAAAGAAAGATAGTTGCTGGTCGCAAATTTTTTCCATGTCTGGCCAATTGCCTGGGTCCATCAAATCGAGACCCGTTGTTGGCAGTTCATCCGAGTGAGTCGATTTAGATTCTTCGTATTATGGCTCAATTTTTTTATGTTGTTCTTTGCAGATCAACGAAGATGATGAAGATTGCACATTCAAATTAGGACTAATAGTTAGTTTGGCGACTGTAGATAAAAAATCATGATCTTCTTGTTCAGCCAAAGTACTGGAAATATCCTTTAACTCAATACCTTTAGAAGGTCCGGCAGATACTGACGGGCCACTTCCCCCGCCAAGCCAATTTTTGATCTTGTCCGCAATTTTTTTTTTCTGCAACACCTTATGTTTGGCTTTTTTCCTATATTCCGCTCCCGATAGTCTCTTTCTAGGTGCACTCATAATTTCTGAAAACATAAGAGAAAATCACTATTGACATGCTTTTATTGGTTTCGCTTGTATGAATTTTATATATTTAAAGGATTTTTTTGAAGTCGATTTTGAGCACTTCTAAATATCGCGTTAGTTCAGTTTGAATTTTGCATACTCATAAAGGACTGATAACAGTGCGATAATTTAACATAATAAAAGTAAAAAATATTAACAGGGGATAATTTTCGTTGATTATCTGTTGATTTTTTGGACGTGTTTTTACTAATAAGTAGCAAATACTTAATTGTAAAGGGCGTTTATACCTTGCGTGCGCTTTTTGGCTTAAAAACAGTGCTTTTCGAATAATTTTTTATCCACCAAAACATTATTTAGAAGAAAAAATAATTAGTACTAATTTTAGAAAATGTTGTCATCTAGGGATTTAGTTGGAGAACATTTAAGATTTATGCATAATTTGTGAATACTGTAAGTATTCTGGAACAGAGATTTCCTTATTTGGGCTTCGAATGGAAATTTAGAATCTCTAAATATCTGAAATAATTAAATATAAAAATGTTATCTGACTAAAAAGATCCTAACGAAGGGATTTTGTTGAGAAAATAATTTCTTTTGTGTTTCGTCTCGAGAAATAAAATTTTAAATAATGTGAAATTATTCGGAAACTCTCGTCAAGAACATATTTTTTTTACCAACTTATCTTAGATAATTTAATATAGTAATGGCTTACTATAATAGAAGAATATCTTGGTAATAAATTAACATTTTTATTTTTCTATAAAATAAGTTTTACTCTTTTCTACAAATATTTTAAAACCTACTATAAAAGACGACACGACGACAATGTCCGACACGTCTTAAATCAGAGTGTGATTCGTTTTTATATGGGGTTTCAAAGTATTTGCAGAACACAGTCAAACAAATTTGTGAAAAATAAAAATGGTAATTAATTAATAGGATGTTTTCCCATTATAGTAAGCCATTACTATATTAAATTGTCTAATATAGGTTGGTAAAAAAAAATATGTTCTTGACGAGAGATTCAGAAAAATTCCGATTTTTTTAAATATTATTTTTCGAGAACGAAACACAAAAATGATTATTTTCTCAACAAAATCCCTTTAAAAGTGTCTTTTTAGTTAGGTATCATTTTTATTTTCGTCTTATATTTAATTATTTCATATATTAAGAGCTTCTAAATTGTCATTCGAAGCCTAAATAAGGAAACCTCTGTTCAGAATCCTTATAGTATTCACAAATTATTTATAAATGTAACATGTTCTCCACCAAAATTCCTAGATGACAACATTTTCTAAATACTAAGTATTTTTTCCTCTTAATAATGTTTTTTTGGATAAAATTGAATCGAAAAGCCTCTATTCTTAAACCAAAAAGCGCACGGAAGGTACAAGAAACCCTCTTAATGAGTTGACGATTAGAAAATGAAGTCAATCACAATTATTTTATTGTTAGGCACGTTATTTTTTAATGTTATCTGTATTTATTATCTTCATTGTTTTTTAATTTCGAAAAACAGACACGACTGCGTAATTTTGACCCTTACGTCAGTGCGTCAATAACACGCGACGTCGAACGGCGAACGACTTGAGAGCCGCCGGTTGTAAGTATTACATTAAAATAAATGCATCTAGTAAATGCCAATCATTACTTTGTAATTCAAGATGTTGATTGAATTTGCTATTGTTCATGAACAGTCGTATCGCTTACCATTAGGCGGATGGCATACTCGTCTCGCCATACATTATAAATAAAAAAAAATAGATAAAAATGAAAGAGTATATTAAATTAAAATACTTACCCAGTAAAGGCGATCGGTGAGCTGGGACAGATTTTTTGATGCGACACTAACAGTCAGTATTTACGTAGACTTCGTTCGTTAAATCTATCTAAAATTAACTAGTAACACAAAATATAAACAAAAGTAAAGCTATGCACAGCCCGCGAAATCAACGCACACATAGACAGCGTTCACCGACACGGTATTCGAAACCAGTTGAGACCATTGCGAGCGCGAGTGTTACCCGTTTCGGATACGCATCTACTAATATCCTTGTGCAAAGATGAAACAAATAAATAAGATTTATTACACTATGTTTATCACTCAAAATTATAATAATTGAATATAAATTGCTTAAAATTAAACACAACATATTATACAAAAACAGTCACTTTTATACCGATAGTTAACATGGATTAGCCAAATGACAGGTTGAAGCATTTTGGCGGGAATTTTGAAAACTATTTTTTTAATGTATTTTTTAATTACTTAATATTTACGCCCCGCGAAAAAAAAAGTTCAGCAGTGGCCGTGTAAGTGGTGTTACGTTATTGATGAGTTGTGTAGTTGTCTCCCAAGATTCAATATGCCGCCCCCTGAACTTGCCGCCCGGCATACGCATCTACTGATATCCTTGTGCAAACATAGAACAAATAAATAAAAGTTATTACACAGTGTTTATTACTCCAAATTATAATAATTGAACATAAATTTGTTAAACTAAAACACCATATTATATAAGAACAGTCAAAATATATTCAATCAATCAAACGATACGAGTGCTATTACTACGATATTTCTTTTCTCATAAGCCAGATTTAACAACCTTAGCGCGAACGCCGAGTGTAGTGGGAGTGCAGCAAAACAGTGAAGAATTAAATAAAAATATTTTAAAATGTGTGTTTTATTCAATATCCATTATCACGTGACTGTAAACGGCGATCGGAGCGCGCTGACGTCACAGAATGGGCGGCAAGAAGATAAACTCAGTTAACTTTGATATATCGCGAGACTTTGGTAGCGATAGTTAACATGGATTATAGCCAAATGACAGGTTGGAGCATTTTAGCGGGAATTTTGAAAACTATTTTTTTAACGTATTTTTTATTTAATAATATTTGCGCCCCGCGAAAAAAAAAAACAAGTTCAGCAGTGGCCGTGTAAGTGGTGTAACGTTATTGATTACTTGTATAGTTGTCTCCCAAGATTCAATATGCCGCCCCCTGAACTTGCCGCCCGAGGCACGCACCCCGACTTGCCCCCCCCCTAGATCCGGGCCTGTACAATTTATACATAATGCTGCTGGCCAAGTTGATTTATTTATTTAAAACGTAAAGGAGTTTTAATATTGATATGATAATAACTTACGTAATAACTTATGGCAGACAGTCTCTTAAGCAGGGACTAAAAAAAATAACCGACTTAGTATTACATAGATCTTACAACTTTTTACAGTAGAAAAACTGAGCTGTGAGACTTGGAACTTTTTTACAGGATGTTTTTGATGAGATCTCACTTTTTTGTTTAATACTATTTTTTTTCCTTTTCGGCTCCTTTTACTTCTAGAATATCAATAACGATTTTTCTTAAAACCTATGTCATGATTTTTTTCTTAGTTTTGTAGGTATCCAACTTAGAGTATATACATATAGAGGGAGCGCTGGTACTTGAAAAAAACGTAGATAAAAATGGTGGTGCCGGGGCCACATTTTTTTCCCGCCAATCAGTATGGATTCAGACAGCGTGGGGTACACATGAAATCTTCTAGAAAGAAAAATCTTAAAATGCCATTTTGCTTCATTCAATTGTGCCCAAATTCTACCAAACGCATAATTAATAAGTATATAATTAGCTACCATAGGTAACATTGCATATTTATTAATATATCGGGAGATATAATCGACGGTATTATACTAAAAAAAAAATTAGAATTAGCGCGCTTTCTATAGACATATAGACATATTTTTCAGTGTTGCAAATTTATAAAAAAATTATTAACTCGATATCCTGGTAAAATGTTTAAACTGTTTTTTAATATAAATAAATTTATATGAAAAGAAAAAAAAAAATTAGAGCCTTAGCGCGACTTCTGGTAGGAGGTATATATTTAATATATAACGGCTATCCCCGTGTACCGGTAACATCAATTCATACACGGAATTGAATATTTTGGCCGCCATTTTGAACTTTTTTGTTATCAACCCGATTGCTCTCAAAATTAATATCTGGCAGTCCCTGGGTACGGATAACATAAATTTATAGTCAGAATTGCATATTTTGGCCACCATTTTGAACTATTTTGTTTGTAACTCGATTGCTCTCAAAATCAATATCTATCTGTTAAATATATGTAAATAACCAAATCTATATAATAATTTTTTAGGATACCCTGGATCGAGAAATAAGACGCCGAAGCGTTAATATTATAAGAAGGAGTCGTTTAGAAGACTGTTGGATACCTACAAAATATTTTTATTATAATTATATGATGAGAATACATTTTTAATTTTTAAATCGTAGTGAACCAACATTGTAGACGGTCGACCTGGTTAAGGAATCAGGAAGTCGCTGGATGCAGGCCACTTCCAACAGGTCAATGTGGAGATACTTGGGGAGGCCTATGTTCAGCAGTGGACTTCCTATGGCTTTTTATGTCTGAAGAGAGAGAGAGAGAGAGAGAGAGGGAGAGGGAGACAGAGAGAGAACCTTAGATTTTGATTCTGAGAGCAATGGCAGCCACAATACTTTACCTATAAATTTGGCTTATTGGTACCGAGAAACCCTCAGATATTAATTTTGAGAGCAATCGGTTTAATAAATAAAAGTTCAAAATGGCGACTACAGTTTTTTAATCTACTTATAAATTTGGTTTATTGGTGCCGACTGCCGAGATACCCTCAGATGTTGATTTTGAGAGCAATCGATTCAATGACTAAAAAGTTGAAAATGGCGGCCAGTTTTTTTTAAAATCTGGCTATGTACTTGGCTTATTGGTGTTGACATAACGTCAGCTATTGATTTTGAAAGCAATTGGTTCATTATATAAAAAGTTTGAACTGGCTTCCACAGTTTTTTTAAACCTTACTATGAATTTGGTATATTGGTGCCGAGATACCCTCAGATACTGATTCTGAGATAAATCGGTACAATAAGTAAAAACTTCAAAATGGCGGCCACGATTTTCAATACCGAATACGAACGAAGCTCGGCTATCGAAGCATAAGGACTAAAACATTTACCATTTCACCATCAAACATTTCCAATATTGCAATGCTATTGAGACTAAAAAACGTAATTAAATTTTGATACAGTTGGGGAAAATATATTAACCGGCAACCCTAATGCAGCAATGCTACCAACATTACGACCAAGAAATTATCAATAAAATATCTACGTTTTTGAAAACACAAATGTATGACAGCGCTCCCTCTATATGTATATACTCTAAGGTATCCAAAATATAGCGGATTTGATTATTACTGTTCTAGCTTTCACGGTAATTGATAATTTCGAGCTATTTAGTATTTTGAAGTTTTTGTTCGTCATATTTTTCTAGAGGAATGTTGAACAGTCTCATTTTTTTTATCATTGAATTGCGGGACGATCAAGCCGTTCGCCTGATGGTAAGCGATACGACCGCTCATAAACAGTAGCAACATTCCACTGCGCTCGCCATCCTGAGACATAAGATGTTAAGTCTCAATATGTCCAGTAGTTGCTCTGGCTACAATGCCCTTCAATCCGAAACACAACAGTGCATTTAAGCAATGTTGTTTCACGGGAGAAATAGACATTGCGGTGGTACCTACCCAGATGGCCTCTCACATATGAGAGACCTACCACCAGTAAATGGGTTTCATTCATTCACAAGTTCATGGGCTGAATACACCCTTTCCCTCTCTATATCCCCTCCTGTTATGGCCCATATATATATATATATATATATACCTATCTACAACTATTATTCTATTAAATACGGGTACAATGATTCATTAACTGCGAATGTTACTTTGTAATCCTATACATTTATATGGGATTACAAAGTTATTCTCGCAGTTAGTGTATCTAGAAAACTGGGAAGAAGTATTGAAATGTTTAAGTTTTCCCTTGATTTAGACACCACACAACAATTATATTCTAAATTTAAAGGTTCTATGTCTGCTAGAAGCCCCTTAGACTTTAGATGATCAGTCAGTCAGTCAGTCAGTCAGTGAGTGACAGTGAAAGTTTGACAAGTTACAATTCTCAAACTACTTGTTCAAATGGAATGAAATTTTAAATATACCGTGGTTACACAATGTCTGCTTAGTAACTGAAAATTTAGGGTTCTTGTTTTATCCACAACGAAGTTATAGGGGGTCGAAAAGTGTCTGGGGTACGGCCGTGCCCCCAGATAGATTATTTCTTGATAAATAATAAGAAATTGGTTCAATTGTGAGTGGTTATCAAATACTACATTTAATTCTTACCTACTAAAACTAATTTGGGTGGAATTTGATAGCGCTAAACTACATTTAATTATTCTTTTTATTTCATGTAATTCGTGCATGTTTCAAGCTGTCACAATTCATACTGCATGTAGGGAAGAAAAAGGTGGCCCGGCACCACCGTTTTCACCTACGTTTTTGAAGTATTAGCGATCTAACCTTTAAGATTTGATTTGATTGTTTTGTAAGTACATTGCCCTTTAATGCCTGGGGAAAATCAATGTTTAAAAAATACACTGGTCGGCAAAAAATGTTTTTTATTTATTATTTTTAACTTTGTGAAGGTTTGATGTTTTTGAATTACTATGTGATAGTCGTTGGCGTAGAATCAAATGGTAGGTAATAAAAAAATCCCACAGGTCGATGTGGAGATCCTTGGAGGAGGCTTAATTTCAGCATTTCCTGTGGCTGAAGGGGTAGGGGTAATAAAAATATGCAACGTAACGTTTAAAACCATTGCCAGTAAAGGATTTTTTGTTATGTTAAAACTTAAAAGTAATTAAACAGTAACATAGCTGCAACATTTAAAAATGAAAAAATGTCGACCTCTGCTGTATTGTCATGTATTTTTTCATATATCTCTTTGTCCATATTATCCTTTTTAACTGAGGAGTAATTGTTGTATGTATTATCACTATTGCAATGTAATATAGTCGTAATATTGCAAGAAGAATTAGTGATCACTGTCGTCCATAAAAATAACGCTTGGATCATAGATGTGTTGCCGGACTATCAAATTGGGAGAGGCGCAGGAAGGAATAAAGAATGCGAAGAGGAAAGGGGTATGGAGAGTCCCGAAATGATGCTAAGTTATTTCGCACTAGAACCCCTGAGGAGCATCGCTTATGATACCTAGTCTCGGATTTACCACTACCAAAAGACCGGTGTCTTGCGAGGTTTTACTAGAGTGTTCCTATCGAGATGTCTACATCTTCACATAATATAAGCCTCGAAACCCATGCAAATAGCAGCAAGCAACTAGATGTCCGATTTTACACGTAACTAGTATCTTAGTATTATTCTATTTCTGGTCTTTATATGCTGGTGAAGATGGAACTATGTAAACGAAATTGCCTCACAACATTATTATGAATTGCACGCATATCCATTCATAAATATGTACCTACGTGATAAAATTAATACATACCCAGCTAATTGTCAATTCATCTAGAATTTCGTTTAGGGTGTAGTTATAAAATCAATGTCATATTTAGCTAGAATTCCTTTTACAATTTCTAGGCCAAGAGTGTTTTACGTGATGTAGGAAATGGTATTAGGGCACAATATAATTAATATGATCGATGGACATGGGGACAAGCCGCTGCATGAATCCTAATGCTCGCCGATATACCGCTACGTAAATTTAAATTCAATCTTTGCTTCGTGCGACCAGTGAAAATGTGGGAGTCCTCGCTGACGGTCCTACAATTAGATTTAGCTTCAAAATGAGCGTTCTAACCCGTTTAAAGTTTAATAAAGTTTCATTCGATGTGTGGAAAGTTGGTTTTGCGCGCAGTGAGTTTGGTGTTTGCTGCTAGGAATCGGAGCCGGTATGATTCTGTGGCTGTTTGCCCTTTGTGCAGGTTCGTTTGTGGCGGTTCACTAAGTTATTGCGCTGAGCTCTACAATTAATTATTTTATCTGAAATTCTCCAAAGTGTAATGGTTCCTTTGATTTCAAAGTATATATGTATCAGTTTTTTAACTAACACCAATTTTTTATCGTGATGAATTTGCCACAATTTCGAATGAAATTTCTAAATAACATTTTTATAAAAAAAAAACTTTATACTTCAAGACAAGTGTTAATTAAGGTTTGTTCTTCAATTTCCTTAGTTTTTTCTTTGATTAATTTAACCTAGAGTCAATGTGGCCTTATACTTAGGTCGAGTCAAGGTGTAAATCCCGTTATTTATATCATACATCAATGCCAAGCATGAGTAAACATACATTTGAGAACAATTGATTTTGCACGGTAAATCGTGACGTCACGCGTCAGACTATTCACTACACAATCAATACTGTAATAAAGATTACTATCTGTATCGTCACTTCCAAATGAGACATCCGTACCTTGTAGGAAGACGGGCAGCAATCAGTAGAATTTAAATTATCACAACTTTTACTTACCGCATTTTTAAATGGAGTGCTGGACGCATCATTTCTAAATCATGATATATAAGTTGTACTTATTAAAATAAATATATGGCATAGAGCCAAAGAGACACTGCATTTTTTTTCCTTTTTGGCTCTATGTGTTGATGTGAATAACTTTGTAATTCACCACTTATTGTAAGACACCAAATATTAATCCGTGTAGTTATTTATATAAACATTTTACTATTAAATCTTTGATAAGGTACTGTTAATTTATTAAATGTTAAAAAAAATGTACTATCTGGTTGCATATTAATTAACCTTCAATGTAGAAATGGTTAACATTTTTAATAATGAATAATATGGGGATATTGAAATATATATTCATATATTATAACTTGGCATAAAATAGTATAGGAAAAACATTGGAATTAAAGAAAAAAAATGCAAATATTTTACGTCGTAGTATTTTAGGTTGCCGTATCAAAATAAATTAGATGTAATCATTAAATCCGTAGCTTTTTTGCAAATCTATAGATATCTACCCCTTTAAGGTCGCATATCTTTATCATTAGGGCGTAAAGTCTCAGTGCTAATTCTGATGGTAAGCACTGTGCCATCCAAAGAGAATATCTATCCCAAGAGACTAGAGAGATGATTATAACTTGTCTCTAGAAGGGTTTATGTCGGTCTATATGTCCAAGGTAAATGCGGGGTAGTGCGTGGTGGCCTGTTGGTAAACGGACTAGACGCGACTGCCATTATGTTCACGGTGGTCGCGGGTTCGAATCCCAGGGCACACCTCTGACTTTTCGGAGTCATGTGTGTATTGATAGTCAATCACCACGCACTAAAACGGTGAAGGAAAACATCGTGAGGAAACCTGCATACCATAGCGAATTATAAAAATTTCTATGGTATGTAAGTCCGCCAACCCGCACTAGGCCAGCGTGGTGGACTATATGGCCTAACCACTCTCAATCGTACTCGATTGTAGAGGAGGCCCGTGCCCTGCAGTGGGACGTATATGGGCTGATACAGAAATGCGGGGTGGCCTGTTGGTAACAGAACTATTGCGGCGCTGAGAAGGCAGTCGCGAGAATCCCAGAGAACACCTCCTGCTTTTCGAAGTCATGTGTGCTTTTTGGGAAATTCCCACGCACTATAGCGGTGAAGGATAAAGAGATGAACAAACTTTCATAGCATAGATTACTATTTCATAGTAGTAAAGCCCGCCAATACGCATAAGGCTTTGGCGGTGGACTATGGCTTAATAGTTAAGTCTTCTCAATCGAATTCTTGGTTAGAGAAGAGCCCCATGCTGAGTAGTGGCCGATCCCGAATCCCGGGTCGGGCAGAGTGGTATTGGGTCATTTTATCCATAAAAGCATCCTGGAGTCAGGAATTTGTGCCCGATATGGCGATAGGCTCGCAGCCTGTTACATCATGGGAACACATATGAGGCGAAACGTGGGTGTCCTGGTCACACCTCTGTCTATCTTTTCTGGGAAAGAAGGCGTAAGTTTATGTATGCATGTATTTTTATTTAATTTCCAGTAGTGTCGGCGATAGAGTGGGATGCGCCGACGCCGTACGATCCGGTGTGGTTGGCGAGTGTTCAGAAGTTCCCGCAGGCAGCGGCTGTCAACGAAACGAGGTTTTGGAACTGGGGATGGGTGTACCAGCAAGATGTTGAGTTCAGATTATTTACAAGGTACATACATATTTTAAAACATAACATTTTAAAAGAAATAATTGTTCTTCAGATTTTTTATTTGCTTAATAAATCCGTTTTATAGTAATCCTAACGAGAAAAAAGAATGATTGAAAATGATAATATATGGAACTTTGATTAAAATCAGTAAATGTATGTAGGATTTTTAAAATACAAATACGCGAAGTTACGATTGTATTGTAGAATATACGTTGAAACTTGAAAAGGTAAAAAAATTACGAACCAACGCCCGATAGGTGGCTTTTGGACTATTTGAACGGACATTTTGAATTATATGTATTTTCAATATTTGTACTTACTTTTTATTTTAAACTTATATTTTTATCACAAAATTCGAGGCACGAGAAAATCATAACTTAATTATTGTATATCTTGCAATAAAAACATGAAACTTTAATACAAAAAACGAGTCTAAGAAATAAATGACAAGTTTGCTGTAGTCAATGTGAAGGTGCACTAGGATATCATAATTTCTACATTTTTTTTATTTACCCGTATTAACGTAATATCTGGCGAAAACTTCTTGGCGATTGAGTTAATGGATACCGCTGTTGCATAGATAACAATAAATGTACATTGCTGTTGAGGCTATAGGTTTATATTATATACATGATTGCTTAGTTATCGAATTTGTCCTTCGTACTTATAAAGGATGGACAGTATTATTTTTACATCAATATCTAAAAACTAATAAAGGGTGTAGAAAGGTTTACATAGGTAAGAATATGTCGTTAACCTTAAAGTATCGGGGCGATGTAATTTCCATATTCTGATTAGTGCGAATTGTCACAATAGGCGTTTTTAGAAAGGCAAGCTCGCTGGCCAGACCACTACGCTTTTAAGCGACATAAGACGTGACTATATTCTTTACACGCCTATTATTCTTATTGTAGCATTTTATCATCATTTTTATGCGAACTTATCGAAGGAAACTATCTTAATGTTTTCGGTCAGTCGAGTTTTTCTCAGAACACAGTTAACTGTTTATGTCATCACAGATTCTAAAATCTAGGTACATTCATATAAAATAAATAACACCCAACAGTCACATACATAGTCCTGACCCCACACTAAGATCGAGTCTTGTGTCGTGGGTATCAGGAACTACGAGAGACTTTTCGGTCTCACAAACACCCAGACCCGAAAGAAATATTTGTGGGCCACACAAACATTTCTCTCGGTGCGGGGATCGAACCCGCGGCCTCTCGTTTCACAGGCGGTGTCTAACCTATATGTACCTAGCTAGTAGATAGACTGACAGAATAGCAGAAACTGCTGGTGGTAACCAATTATATAATCTTTATTTAAATACACAAATACTGGATAGCTATTGTGGCACGTTTATGCATAGTTCAAGTGTTTTAAAACCAATAATTTTAGTAGATCTATAATAAGTTCTTACTTGTGGTAGATCGTCATATATGTGAGAGGTTCCTTGGGTAGTTAAAGACTAAAGAGTAAACAGCAATGTAAATGTGCTTTTGTGTTCTGATTTAAAGGACATTGTAGCCTGAGTAACTACTGGGCATATGGAGACTTAAAATGATAGGTCTCAGGATGGCGAGTGGTGTTGTTTAGTTTTGTTACTGTTAGTGATGTGCCGGATCATCAAAACTGTATATCCACGGCAGCGTTGCCAAATATATTTTTTGCCAAGGATTTTGGAACTATTTGAGTGAAAAAAGCGGGATTCTTTCGTTGAAAGCGGGACATAGTAAAAAAACGTATATAATCAGAAGTTTTTAAATATTTATCTTTTTATTTTAGTCTAAATTACGTTTACATGACAATAGATAGCAAGAATAGCCATAGAAAATGTATTTTAATAAAAATATGGTATTTTCAATCAGATTTACCTTATCGTTAAATAGTTGAATCTTATACTCGGTATCTCAAGACTTCTACCGAAAACGAAGTCGGGTGGTAGTTTTAGTGACTATAAACACAATGCAACTAAAAATTTCGCTAAGAAACGCGACAATTATTTTTTATGTGTTTTTAAATATCGTCATTTTTGGGTGGTAAATCCATAGTTTTTGCTAAAATAATAATTTAAACTCTTTTATACCTTAGAGTATTTATAAGTAAAAGAGTATACACTATTATTTTAGGAAAAAAATGTATTTACCACCCAAATATGGCCATAGCAAAAAAAAAATTACAAAAAAAAAATTGTCGCTTTTTTTCTGCAACTTTTTCTGTTGCATGGTGTCTGAAGTAACTTAAACTACCAACCGGCTTCGTTTTCGGTAGCAGTCTTGATATACCCTGTATATAACTGCCTCCGTGGTCGTACGGTTATCATGCCGGACTACCACGCAAGAGTTCCCGGGTTCGATTCATTTATATACTCTAAGCATTTACTATTCATTAGAAAAATATGGCGTTTCAAACAATAGACTGAGGAGTGAGTGTTACAAATTGCAACTTACAATAAGAGAATAATAATTATAATTAAATAAGTAAACCTTATAAATAATTATTATTTACTAGCGGTCCATCCCGGCTCCGCCCGGGTGCAGATACATGTTTCAAAATGGCGGTCAAAATGCTCAATTCCTACTTTCAATTTAGAGTATCGACCAATCGGACCATCAAAAGCGAATAAAATTTCCTTGTATTTGCCAGAAATATCACTACTGCTTTCCTCCTATAGGTCATAACGTGATGATATATAGCCTATAGCATTCCTCGATAAATGTACTATACAACACTGAAATAATTTTTCAAATCAGAGCAGCGGTTCCTGAGTTTAGCGCGTTTAAACAAACAAACTCTTCAGGTTTATTGTATTAGTATAGATAAGAATTACTTATTTAATTATAATATTTCTGTGAAGATTTAACTTCTTTTAATGTTTCCTTTTTCTCTTTAATAAAAATGAAGAACTCTTCACAGGATAGCTGTAGATTAAACTGGACGAGTGATCCTGCTTTCATTAAATTTACGGAGCATTTATTTCTGGCACCCGCGCTACCTCCGCACGCTGCACGCACAGTCGAGTTATCGCCGAAAAGCGGGACTGAGGCTGTCCCGCGCGGGACATTTAATTTTAATTAAAAAATCGGGACGTCCCGTCAAAATCCGGACGTCTGGCAACGCTGATCCGCGGACACGGATCCGGATACCGATCTTCATTTTCTCACTCAATCGGTGTCGGTGCATGGCCTTGAGACGATAGTCGACGTCCCGCCCGAAACCCAAAAATCAAATACTAAATACCATAGCTACTTTGCTCATAGAATATATGTCAGAAAAAAGATTATCAAGATATCAAGACCAGTTAAAGATTTGACAGATTAACAGTAAAAGGTTTGCAGGTCTCAATCACATTGCTCGCACATATTACCAACACCTGCACAAAAGCGTCCCAAGGAAGCAATTATTCAGTGTAGCAGGAATTGTTTATGATCCTCAGATCAACTTGCTACAAACTCGTCCCCCAAAAAGTTACTCTTTAACTCTTTTTGAAATAAAATTTAACATTACTTATTTTCTTTTTTTAATGCAATGGTGAGACGAGCAATCCGTTCGCCTGATGGTACCACTGCGCTCGCCACCCTGAGACATAAGATGTTAAGTCTCAATATGTCCACTAGTTACTCTGGCTACAATGTCCTTCAATCCGAAATACAACAGTGCATTTACACTGCTGTTTCACGGGAGAAATAGACATTGCGGTAGTACCTACCCAGATGGCCTCTCACATATGAGAGACCAATAAATTTGTGTACTTAATTTCAATTAAGTAAAATGTACAACCTACACCATCACGACTCGCATCCGTATATAAAATTGTGGAAAGTTTTGGATCAAAAATTGATAATACAGCGTTATGTAATAATTCTTGCTTTAACTTATTGATAGCTGTACTTTGTTCAATCCCCCATTCCCATTGCGCATCTTTCTTTAACATTTTTACTAATGGTTTCGATATAACGGCACAATTTTTTATAAATTTTCTAAAATAATTCACAAGTCCCAAAAACTGCCTGACCTGATGGACATTCTTGGGTTCGGAATAATTTTCGATAGCCTTAAGTTTATTTTTACCAGGCCGAATACCTTCTTCCGAAACATCATAACCAAGAAACTGTACAGAATTTTGGAAAAAGTAGCACTTACTTAGATTTATTGTTAGACCATTGTCTTGCAATACTTTTAGTACATCTTCCAACCTTTTAATATTTTCATGAATTGAATCTGTAGCTATCAATAAGTCATCCATATAACAAATAATTCTATCAAATCGTAATTTTCCCAATACAATATTCATAAGTCTTTGAAAAACCGCTGGCCCATTACAAAGGCCAAATGGCATCCTTTTAAATTCATAGTGGCCGTCAGGGGTAATGAATGCAGTTTTAGGTATAGAATTCTCCTTGACCTTAATTTGGTAATACCCGCTTTTTAGGTCTAAAGATGTATAAAACTTGCAGCCCTTTAATTTATCCATTAAATCTTCGACAATAGGCATCGGATATTTTTCTTTTATTGTTATTTTATTTAGAGATCTATAATCGATACACATACGTTTATCTCCAGATGCTTTATCCACTAATAAAATTGGACTTGCGTAAACAGAATTGCTTTCTTGTATAATCATCATCATCATCATCATCATATCAGCCACAGGAAGTCCACTGCTGAACATAGGCCTCCCCCAATGATCTCCACAATGACCTGTTGGAAGCGGCCTGCATCCAGCGACTTCCTGCGACCTTAGTCAGATCGTCCGTCCACCTTGTAGGCGGGCGTCCAACACTTCGCTTGCCTGTACGTGGCCTCCACTCGAGAACCTTTCGGCCCCAACGGCCATCGGTTCTACGAGCTATGTGCCCGGCCCACTGCCACTTCAACTTGCCAATCCTATGGGCTATGTTGGTAACCTTGGTTCTCCTACGGATCTCCTCATTTCTGATTCGATCTCGTAGGGAAACACCGAGCATAGCCCGCTCCATGGCTCGTTGAGTGACTTTGAGCCTTTTAATGAGGCCCACAGTGAGAGGCCACGTCTCGGTGCCGTATGTCATCACTGGTAACACACAACTATCGAAGACTTTCGATTTTAGGCACTGAGGTATTTTGGACGAGAAGACGTCGCGAAGTTTCCCGAACGCTGCCCAACCGAGTTGGATTCGCCGATTGACCTCTCTCTCGAAGTTGGACCTGCCTAACCGGACCACTTGTCCTAAATAGACATATTCGTCTACAACTTCGAGAGTCGAGCCCCCAACTCCAATGGGGGTGGGCACAACATGGATATTCGACATGATCTTCGTTTTATCCATGTTCATTTTAAGACCCACCTGTTGGGAAACTCGATTAAGGTCTTCGAGCATAGTGCTAAGGTCTTCCAGCGATTCTGCCAAGACTACAATATCGTCGGCAAATCGAAGGTGAGTAATATACTCGCCGTTGATGTTGATGCCGAATCCTTTCCACTGCAAGAGCTTGAAGGCATTTTCCAGCGCGGCAGTGAACAGTTTCGGAGATATGACATCTCCCTGTCTCACGCCTCTCTGTAGTGGAATAGCCTTCGTGCTCTGATCCTGTACTCGGACCGACATGGTGGCGTTGTTGTATATACACCTCAACTCTTCGATGTACCGATAGTCTATGTGGCACCGCTGAAGAGACTGTAGCACAGCCCAGGTCTCGATCGAATCAAAGGCTTTCTCATAGTCCACAAACGCTAAACAAAGCGGCAAGTTATACTCCTCGGTTTTTTGTATAACCTGCCGTAGCGTATGAATATGGTCTATGGTACTAAAGCCTTTTCGGAAACCGGCTTGTTCGGGAGGCTGGAAGTCATCAAACCTGCCTTCGAGACGATTTGTGATGACCCTTGAAAACAACTTATAGACATGGCTCAGGAGCGAGATGGGCCTGTAGTTCTTCAGCAAAGTGTTATCACCTTTTTTGAAGAACAGTACCACCAAGCTCCTGCTCCATGCCTCCGGCGTTGTAGCCCTCGAGGAGAACGGAATTGAAGAGCCTCTGAAGGACTTTCAGTACCGGCGTTCCGCCCGCTTTCAGAAGCTCTGAAGTGATTCCGTCCTCACCCGGCGCCTTGTTGTTTTTAAGTTGTTTGAGGGCCATCTCAATCTCAAACAGGCTGATGTCCGGGATATCATCGCTAAAGTGTCGGATTAACACGGCTCTCGGGTCTTCGGCCGAGCTAACAGTAGGTTTGGCAACCGAGGTGTAAAGCTGTCCGTAGAACCTCTCGATCTCCCTTAATACCTCTGCCCTCGTCGATACCACGTGGGCGTCTTCCGTCTTCAGCCTAGACAACTGGCTTTGCCCAATAGACAAGTCTCTTGCAAACACTTTGGAGCCTCCGTTCCGCTCAATTGTCTCCTTAATGCTCACAGTATTGTGAGCACGGACATCGTGTCGCAAGGACTTCCAGATCCGTCTATTGAGCCGCCGATATGCTTCGGCGTCAACGGAAGACTGCAGCGTCAAAGATCGACGTTCGGCCATGAGGTCAAGAGTGTGGATCGAGAGTTTTTGTGGTCTATCTCTACGGCGAGGTCTAAAATACTTAGATCCCACCGTATGGACAGCTTCTACCAAACCGCTGTTTAACTCGTCCACTGCAAGGTTTTCTTTTAGACAATCAAAGCGATTTGTCAACTCGAGTTGAAAGCTCTCGGGGTTTTGGATATGGGCGCGAGTAGGTCGGAGCGTAGACTTCATCAAGCGGCGCCTTTCTAATTGGACGTTGATATTCAATGTGCCCCTAACCATTCGGTGATCACTACCGGTTTTCACCCTGTTGATCACAGAGACATCACTGAACATCCGTCTATTCGTCGTCAAGATGAAATCTATCTCATTTCTCGTAGAACCATCAGGACTCAACCAGGTCCATTTCCTGTGAGGCGGCTTCTGGAAAAAAGAGTTCATCGCGAAGAGTCCCTCTTTTTCCAAAAAGTCGGCCAGCCTCTGACCCCTGAGGTTCCGTTGCCCATGTCCAAATTGCCCCACTTTCAACTCTGCATCGCTTCTCTTGCCCAACTTTGCGTTGAAGTCCCCCATAACAACATTGAAGTAGGTTTTGGAAGTATGTATAGCCCGACTAATGTCCTCATACATCTCCTCTACTTCTTCATCTGGGTGTGTCGAGGTCGGCGCGTATACCTGTATGACCTTCAACGAATATCTTTTGGATATTCTGAGTATAAGGTATACTACCCTGCTCGACACACTTTCGATGGATACGATGTTGTTGATGAGAGACCTGTGGACGAGAAATCCGACACCTCCTCGGGACTGTTGGTCGTCCCCCCGGTAGAAGAGCAGGTTACCAGACTTCAGGGTTATCGTATCCTCCCCGATTCTTCGGACTTCCGATAACCCCAGAATATCCCAGTGTAACCCGCTCAATTCTTCTTCCAGTTCGACAATCTTCTCGTCTGTCCTCAAAGTGCGTATGTTCTGTGTTACCAGGGCCAGTCGTCGTCGGGGGTGGTAGCCGGGGCCAACCCGGGGATTCTTAGCACCCCCTGCCCTACCGTAACCATGGCTGCTACCATCGCCAGGAATAGTGGGGCTGCCGGGGACTGGGGGCCTGGTCAATTTTTGTGTCGCCATTGAGGGGTATTTGCCAATACTCGCCACGCTTGGCAGGCGGGTTGGCGAGCGCAGGAGGGGACTCGCGCTGACGACGCTGCTGCCCATCATCAGCGGGGGAAAGGAAATAGGGTTTGTGAGTAGAGGATATAATGGGAAAGGAGAGTATGGCCTATAGGAGTGGATACTGCAGTCATGGAAGGGAATGTTTGTAGTGACTGCAGTAGCTCGGGGGGCCGAGGTCGCGTACTCGTAGCACCTATTCTAGGACAAGCCATGACCACTAGATAGGAGCACCCCTGACCTTACTAGATAGGAGCACCCCTGACCTTACTAGATAGGAGCACCCCTGACCTTGTATAATGCCATTTGTTAAAAGTTCATCAACGATTTCACGAGTAATTACTTTTTCGGATTCGGACATTCGATAAGGTCGGTAACAGACTGGCTTAGAAGTAGTTAGCTCAATTTCAAGTTCCACACAAGATGTTTCACCCAAAGAATGAAAACTTTCCGATATTACACGTGGGTATTTAGAAAATATCTTGTTTAACAAGGGACCGTAAGCTGTAGAGTCAGCATTAAATATTGGTAAATCTACCAAAGCTGTGTGTTCATTATTTACAGGGTGGAAAGACAATTTATCGCCTATACGCGTATACATAATTCTTTTATCTTCAGTGAAATTCCTTCCGATTAATATTTGACAACCAGATAACTCATTGAAAATATAAAATAGAATGTCAAGGTTCGTGTTATCTACCTTAAGATTCGCATTTACTCCTTGTGTAACGTAAGAACAAGAATTAACTTTAAAGCCGGTTAATAAGATAGGTGTTTCTAGCGTAAATGTAGTAAGTTTTAATTTACTTGCCATAGTGCTTGATATAAGTGAACAACTACTACCCATGTCAATGAAAGCTTGTTGTTTACATCCATTTAATTCGACATCCTTGTAAAACTTATCCTTAGGGTTAGATTCCATAACTATCTTAACTTCACTATCTTTTTCCGCCTTAGTTTTGGATTTTAATCTACAAGCAAGTTCTAGATGGCCAAAGTTATTACAAACATTACATTTCACATTATCTTTATGACTGCAATTTGTCTTTTTGTGACCTGTTTCACCACAACGAAAGCATGTTATATTCGCAAGAGTAGTTGTAGAATAATTACTAGTAGATGCACCGAAATTTGAACTATCTGATCTTTTGTCAATATTAATACTAGAGTTGTAGGGTAAACGTGGTAAATTTCTATTGGGAAAATTGTTTGTGTGAAAATAGTTGTTGCCTTGTTTCTGAAATGTTTTATGTTCAGTTTCATAATATTTGCCGTGCAAAAAGGAAGCCAAGTCATCACTATATTTAAAATTACCAGCTTCAGCTGCTGTACTTATATTTTTATCACCAATAGACCCCACAACTATAGAAATAATATCTTGTTCCGAAAATTTTAGTCTCATTTTATCAATTTTACCTCGTTGTATAAAGTAATATTCATATAATGATTGACCATCTGAAGGCTTAGACTGTACTAAATCCTTTAATAGATTAAACATATTACGCTTAATTTGAAAGGTGTCTAAAAGAGTATTTCGCCAGTCCTTCCATATCCAGGTAGTCCACTCTGTTTTATTCTTTTGAAGGGAGTCGTACCATGTTTTTGCAGTATTACGTAGTTTTTGCAAAGCTTGATATTGCAAGACACGATCAGACCAGCCAAAAGCTCGGGCATTAGCTTCCACAACGTTAATCCACATATCAACATCATCAATAATAGGATCAAACTCGGGTATCACTGATGACAAAATAATATTTTGGCTTACTGTGGGACACGCAGCTCTTGTGCGTCTCGATTTTCTCCTTGTGCGCTTACATGAGCTGCTGCTACTTGATGACGGCGATCGTGAGCTGGATGACACTGATTTAGAGGAAGATTTCCTGCGTCTGCTCCTCTTTCCTCGGGTTCTTTTACGACTTCGTGGCATTTGGCGTGGTTACGAAAACACTTCTGATGTTAGATCACTATTTATTTCTCAGTAATACAGTGGTTACAGTTTGCACTTAACTAAACTATATTTCACAATGCACGCTCTTATATAATAACCACCCCACTTCCAATTGACACATATTGAATGGTAAACATGTTTTTATAATTGAACTACCCTTCACAAATTACAATTAATTGTATCACAAAGAATATTATGTGTGTTTTAATCATATCTTGTTGTGGCGACAACACATCAATGTTTCAGTTCAGTGAGAAAGGTAATAAACTTTGACAAGTTTTTTGAATGATGATAGTGATCGTGCCCGTCTTACCACAACTGGTAATGCGTTCAATAATCGAACAGCCTTAACAGTAAACGATTTGTCCATGAAAGTGGTGGTGTGCACGGGCATTCTCAACTCCAAACTCTCTGACGACCGCAGGGATCTAGTATGTGAGTCGTGGAGAAATACAAATCGATCATTGAGGTAAGAGGGTTAAATAATATATTGTAAAGAAGAAAAAGAATATGAGCATTCCGACGAAGCCGTATGGGCAACCACTTGAGCTTAGCACGGAACTCTGAAACATGATCATATTTGCGTAAACCAAATATGAATCTAATACAAAAGTTTTGAAGGCGCTCAAGTTTATTAAGTTGGTCCTCGGTGAGATCTGGATAGCTGACATCGGCATAATCAAGGATAGGGAGAAGGAGGGTTTGCGCTAATGAAATCTTCGTGGCAACAGATAGAAGGTTATGTAATCTACGCAAGGACCTTGCCGAGGCGAACAATTTGCGGCTGAGTTCCTTAAGCTGCGGACCCCAGGTAAAGGACTTGTCCAGAAATAGACCAAGGTTTTTTACTATGTCACTATAAGGGAAAGTAGTACCGTCACAGATAGACCGAGAAGTGGTAGTTGGTCCCTATCAAGTTTTGAAGTCGTTCTGGGGCTACCGATAATAATAGCCAAAAAGTTGTATGTTTTATACAACATAAAACTTTTTTTGGTTAAATTGTTTCGTCCACGTGGTTTACGTCGTGGCAGCGGTTTTGATATCTACGTAATGACTTTTTCATCTGTTCGGGCTATTATATCAAACTAGCGGCCCGACCCAGCTTCGCCTGGGTGCATATATTTTTTGATTCCACTCCACACCAAATACATGTTATTTTTCGTATTAATCTCTTGTATACCTAAACTTGACATAGCTATCCTACTGTCTGGCTCAATCCCGTCTCATACGTCTGTTCAGTCTCTTCCCGATCCGTCCCATCCTTTCTCTTTTATTATCCATCCCATCTTATAACGTGCATTTACATTACGTCCTATCAAATCTGTCAGCTATCCCAGCCCTCTCCCGTACCTTCCACTCTATTATATCCCGTCTCTCCCTATACATGTACATACAGGGTATATCAAGACTGCTACCGAAAACGAAGCCGGGTGGTAGTTTAAACGACTTCAGACACAATGCAACAGAAAAAGTTGCAAAAAAAAGCGACAATTTTTTTTTTGTTATTTTTTTCCTATGGCCATATTTGGGTGGTAAATACATTTTTTCCTAAAATAATAGTATATACCCTTTTATTTATAAATACTCTAAGGTATAAAAGAGTTTAAATTATTATTTTAGCAAAAACTATGGATTTACCACCCAAAAATGACGATATTTAAAAAATCATAAAAAAAAATTGACGCGTTTCTAGGCGAAATTTTTAATTGCATTGTGTTTGTAGCCACTAAAACTACCACCCGGCTTCGTTTTCGGTAGCAGTCTTGAGATACCCGGTATAAAGATTGTCTTATGAAATTTTGACATTAAAAACTTTAGCGTTTTTTAATGTCCATCCAATATTCCGTCCCTTATTTCAGCACCAAAATGCTTTTCCTAATAATATTGCACGCCATTACTTTTTGTTAGTAATAAAGTAATAATAACCATTTAAAAAAAGAATTGGCCAAATTGGTCCAGGCGTTGTTAAGTTATGCGCTTACCAACACATTTTGTGATTCATTTTTATATTATAGAAGAAGATATTATAGTCCACCCTGCTGGCTTAGTGCGGGTTGGCGGATTTTATTTCACGTAGAAATTAATCCGAAAAGTCCATCGTTAACTTGTTGGCAGTCGCGTCTAGTACGTTACCATATACAAATTAATAAAATCTTCATACTGCCTTACCAGGTGACGTAAGTAATAGAACAAATATTTAAAAATATAAAACTGCATATCGTTTCATTATAATGTCTAGATACGGCATCAACGTACCAATATTTTTTTATTCTTGAGTCTGAAAACAATACTAATGCGAAATTTAAATATGTCCCCCAGCGCATCTAAAAGTATCAATTCAAAAAACAATGTCGTTTATGAAAACGAAAAATTAAAATTAGATATATTTTGGTGTACTCCGGCAAAACGCTTCGATAGAGTATACCTTGTTTAAAACTGTTGCAATAATCTCAAAAAACAATGGGCGATTTTGGTAGATATGGACATCGTTTTAATTTACATTTAACAAAATTATGCGCAAGACGCCGTATCTAGATAATATTATATACACGATGTACACATTTTTGAATGTTGTTCTATTTCGTCAGCCGTCAATGAAAGACAATGGAAAGATAGATCATTTTACGTTGGATGGTAGTTGAAGCTGGACCGTCTTTTACGTCTCCCGTCAAATAAACAAAAATCACCCTATATTGGCTGGTCGCATCACGCTTGAACGATACCCAAAAAAAAGGTATTTAGTATCTTCCTCAGAAATTTTCCTATTTTTCTCACCCCTAAAACCTTCCTAGGACTTCCACGAATATTTCAAGACCAAAATCAGCCAAATCAGTCCAGCCGTTCACGCGTGATGCCGTGACAACGCGAAACGGGTTTCATTTTTATATATATAGATTTAATTATACATTATTAAATGAATAAAATCAAGTATGTAATTGAATTATTACAATTAAATACATTCCCCGTAAAGGATAATTTAAGTTAATATCTTTAAGCAATGTTAATAGTATACGCTCGATACTGAAATTATTGGTAATTCATGATTGGTTAAAAATTATTTTAAGTAGTGACCGTATTATACAAAAAGGATTAATAGTATTTATTTATTTGATTGCAGGAGGAACGCGTTCGAATATCAAGTTTTAAAAATCAACGATTCGGCGTCTCTATGGAATTCCAATTTCAACTTTAATAAAAAAGTAAAAGTGCTCACTCATGGCTGGCTGAACCATGGTGATGGGCCCATGCCAGAATCCATTAAGGAAGGTTGGTCGCTACTCGCTACATTGTTTTGAATTACGTAAGGTGAAAAATGTCATGACAATGGATTTAATTTTTAAATGTTTTATTTTCTCTTATAAACCTGTTTCAGGTAATGTAAATCTTTAATATGCAATTACTATTTGTTAGCGTGAATGGCACTGATTAATGATACCTATCTTATTTTATAATTTAAAGGGTTTCTTTAAAAATTGCAAATCCCTGAATTGAAATATACATACCGGGGATATCAAGACTGCTACCAAAAACGAAGCCGGGTGGTAGTTTTAATGACTACAAACACAATGTGACTAAAAATTTCGTAAAGAAACGCGACATTTATTTAAATTATTTTTTAAATACCGTCGAGGTTGGGTGGTAAATCCATAGTTTTTGCTAAAATAATAATTTAAGACCTCGTGGACCATAGCGTCCTTAAAAATAAAAGGGTGTATAATATTATTAAAGAAAAGACTATGCATTTACCACCCTATTACGACGATAGAAAAAAATAACAAAAGAAATTCGTCACAATTTTTTGCACAAAAGGAGATCGGTCGATTTCCTAAGGAAATTGGGCCTAGTAGTGAAAAGTTGACAGACACAAATGAGACCTAGAATTAAATAATAAAGATTCAATATCCTTTAAATAAAATATAGTCTTTTTGAGCTACCATATGGGGTATTTAAGATATATCCTCTGAAAGTTTTACAAAAACTACCATATTCTACTATCTTCACATATATCTTATTTGGACAATATTTTATATTTTCTGTAACTATGTAAATAATTTCGTTTAATAATATTGTTAAATGTATTTCATAATTATAAACACGTTAAATACTTTTCGAAATAAAGTTGACAAAGAAAGCATTTCTGGGGGTAGAAATATCCGTTTGAAAAGAAGGTGAGTCATTTTAAAAAGGGAATGATGACGGTATTAATGTTGGTATTGATAATAAGAAACACATTTTTATAATGTTGTGTTATTGCATTGTAGCCATTTTGAGAGCTGTCGATCTGAATATAAATAAAACATATTTTTGTTCTGTCCTAACCAATAACGCACTAAGTGGTCTGGCATGCTATTAATTTCATTAAAATCGATTGATGTTTTAGAATGTTTGTTTGATGAATTAGAATGTTGGAACCATTGAGGTATTACAACTGGAGCGGACACGTAGAAGAAAAATTGTGCTCATTTCAATATGACAGCGAAGTATAGATAAAGTCGGCATTGTAGCAGATGCGACACTTCAGAAATTTCTACCTACATCTATATACGCCTGATAGAGCCTATAAATTCTTATATTGAATTTAAAGTTTAATTTTATTTTCTTTATTTCGGAAAAAAACACATTATAACAATAAATATACAATTAACCAATTAATTAAATATATAAAGTTAACGGAAACTATAATTAAAATGCCAAATGTGCCACATTTTTGATAATTATTGAAAATAAATTAGAATTTTTAAAAATATATATCCCATCATCACATACAATATCCACTATCCCTATTCGAAAACTTCAATTTTTACCTATCTGTCACTACATTAATATTAGTCTATAATTTCACTCAAAAATGGCGGTTGTCAAAACGACTCCGGTAAATAATTTCTTAAATTTAATTTCGTGCTTCTTTATTTAAATTATGGTTGATTTACCTATGGAATGAAACTCCATCTTTTCTGCCTATTGTTCTGGAATGGTTTTTGCACGTTTTTAGCACGCAATATGGCATTTATGGACCAATTATATTTACACCTAATTAGGTCCGTCTTCGCTGAAACGTCAAGGACGACTGACAGCCTAACGGTACATGTACTCTTGCGAATGTTCCAAACTATTTGGTCTTGATGTCCCCTCCAGTTGTGTAACTCAATGGTTGGAACCATTGAGGTATTACAACTGGAGCGGACACGTAGAAGAAAAATTGTGCTCATTTCAATATGACAGCGAAGTATAGATAAAGTCGGCATTGTAGCAGATGCGACACTTCAGAAATTTCTACCTACATCTATTTACGCCTGATAGAGCCTATAAATTCTTATATTGAATTTAAAGTTTAATTTTATTTTCTTTATTTCGGAAAAAAAACACATTATAACAATAAATATACAATTAACCAATTAATTAAATATATAAAGTTAACGGAAACTATAATTAAAATGCCAAATGTGCCACATTTTTGATAATTATTGAAAATAAATTAGAATTTTTAAAAATATATATCCCATCATCACATACAATATCCACTATCCCTATACGAAAACTTCAATTTTTACCTATCTGTCACTACATTAATATTAGTCTATAATTTCACTCAAAAATGGCGGTTGTCAAAACGACTCCGGTAAATAATTTCTTAAATTTAATTTCGTGCTTCTTTATTTAAATTATGGTTGATTTACCTATGGAATGAAACTCCATCTTTTCTGCCTATTGTTCTGGAATGGTTTTTGCACGTTTTTAGCACGCAATATGGCATTTATGGACCAATTATATTTACACCTAATTAGGTCCGTCTTCGCTGAAACGTCAAGGACGACTGACAGCCTAACGGTACATGTACTCTTGCGAATGTTCCAAACTATTTGGTCTTGATGTCCCCTCCAGTTGTGTAACTCAATGGTTGGAACTAAAATAATATGATTAATATCATCGAGCCTTTCCCTCATAAAATCCAATGAGGTATTGCGTAGACGCACTGAGCAAGCTCTGCTATTTGTGGGAATATAATAATTATAATCTTTTTTAGAGTAGCCAAGAGTTTTTGTAAAAAGCACATTCCTTTCGCGACCAAGCACAAAGAATAGAATTTGACCATCACTAATTATAAGACAGATGTCAATTCTGATAATATTGTAAACAATGCAAAAAGTATTAGAATATTTTGTGATATCCTTTTTTTTTACAAAATCTGATTCCGACGGTGTAGGATAAAAATAAATAGAGAAATGAATCTAAAAAAATACGCCTGATTTTTTAGTCATACTTAATTTCTTGTCCGTAGTTGGACCAAATCGACTGATCTCCTTTAGTTGTATTGTGTCTGAAATCACAAAAACTATCAACCGGCTTCGTATTCGGTAGCAATCTTGATATACCCGGTATACATAACATGTATCAACTGTAGAAGATTCTTAACAAAACTTAGTCCAAAAGGAGATACAATCTTTCGTTATATAATTTATTTTGGTAAACTTCTGGTTGGATAATGCAAGATAGAGCTACGTCTATGGCTTTATTACTTTTTTTGTGTATCTCGTGGTAGATTATCACAATAACACATATTTTATTTTTCATTTTTTTAATAACGATATTTATAACCTTAAAATTACGCGTATATTCTGTTTCAGCGTACCTAAACGTAAGCGATTTGAACATCATTGTAGTGGACTGGGGCAACGCGGCAAACGTAAATTACATTTTAGCAAGTTACAACGTGGCGGGAGTTGGTCGGATCCTAACGGAGTTTCTAAACTTTCTGATTGGTGAGGGAGTGTCTATGGACGACGTTCATCTCATCGGACATAGTCTTGGTGCGCACGTTGTGGGCATTGCAGGAGCCTACGTCAGCAAAGGACCTATCGACACTATTACAGGTTTGTTTGTTTATCCGTAAATTATTTTAATTTAGTTGGTTAATAATTGAATTATGTCGGTAATTTCATTAATTCTTCTAGTTTTCCCGTTATGTATTGATTATTACTTGTGAAATTTATTTTACTAACAAACGCAACGCAAAAAGAATGGCTGTTCATAATTAAATGGTTTCGAGGAGTTCCACCGTATTTCCGAAGTTTTCTGACAGGAAGCAATAAAATTGGGAACACAATCAATAATAATCGCGATGATACATAAAACTACATAAACAAATGAATCAAAAATCTGTTCCTTTTTATAATTTTTTGTTGTCGTAGTGTAGATTATAGAGGATATACAGACATTTTAATATAACCTGAAAGCCTTATTCATAGACAGTTTTAAATCCTTTTTTAGTTATCGAATGTTGCTTATTGTTCGCTCTGATTGAATTTAGAAGTCGTTCAAAAGGGACAAAACATATTTTATATGAATATTATCTATGAATAACGTCTTAAGGATCTACGTTATAGTCCCTTACAATTGTTAGATATATATTTTTTACGTCAAAATCAATCGTATTAGCAAGAAGTTCAGTCGATGAAAATGATCAGTACCGCCCATGAACACCTAAAATCCTTAGAGAATAGTTTCCGTATTTCCGAACTTTGATAATGGAGGTTGGAGTATCAATCTTCCAAGGTGCTAGGAAAGGGAAGGAAAAAGGTACCGATTATTGATCCACTGCCCATTCTTATGTACGAAAATAATGAAAAATATGTTTATCTGGATTGCGACCGAACACGAAGCCGAGTGGTAGATTTAGTGACTTCAGACACAACGCAAATAAAAATGTTTTAAAAAACGTTTGTCCCGTGTAAGTAAGGAATTGAAATAAACATACATACTCCTATTTACTATTATTTCAAACTCAAACGGATGGCATGGGACAGGAGAGGACAGTATTGCATGGTTTACGTCATTGGACAGAATGAGACGGGATGGGACGGGAAAAGCAATATAGTTCACGATATTACATTGATTTTATATGTATAAAACAGTTGGTTCGCGAATTAATATATTGTTGAAGCTAGGCTGGGTCGCTAGGCGGTTATATTATAGACTCATTACCTATGTATGCATGTGAATTCCATATTTTTAGTATGTCGTTCTGTTACACAAGAAAGGCGATACCAGTGAGCTATCAAATTATAGGCCCATTTCATTACTCAGTCACATATATAAACTATTCACCAAGGTGATCACCCTTAGAGTGGCTAACAAATTAAATTCAGCCCAACCAGCAGAACAGACAGGCTTTAGATCTGGCTTCTCGACTATCGATCACATACATACCGTACGACAAGTGATAGAAAAGTGTACTGAATACAATAAGCCCCTAGTAGTAGCCTTTATAGACTACGAAAAGGCGTTTGATTCGGTGGAACATTGGGCTGTAGTACACTCTCTACAAAGATGTCAAGTGGATTCTAGATATATCGAGGCTATTAAAGCAATCTACAACAATGCTACTCTACAAATCAAGCTGCACGAACTGACAGATCCGATACCTGTGAAAAGGGGAGTGAGACAAGGAGACACAATTTCACCCAAACTATTCACCTCATGTTTAGAGGATATATTTAAACTTCTCGACTGGTCTAATAGAGGTCTCAACATCAATGGGAAATACCTGTCTCACTTACGATTCGCGGATGACATTGTACTCTTTGCTGAAAACTTGGAGGACCTAACAACTATGACCGAAGAGCTCTATGACGTGTCTGTAATGGAGGGTTTAAAAATGAACATGAGCAAGACTAAAATTATGTGCAAAAACAGCGATGCCAACCACATTATTTTACACGGTCACTCTCTAGCAGTAGAGGAATATGTCTACTTGGGGCAAATAGTGAGTCTAGATAAGAACGGTCAGGAGAAAGAAATCCAACGCTGAATTCGGTTAGGATGGGGCGCGTTCAGCAAGCTTTCTGACGTCTTCGAAGGAGACATACCTATGAACCTAAAACGAAGAGCATTCAACCAATGTGTCCTCCCGGTAATGGTATATGGGGCCGAGACCCGGACGCTCACACAACAACTGTTCCACAAATTGCAAGTAACTCAGAGAGTCATGGAGCGGGCTATGTTAGGTGTTTGTCTCCGAGACAGAGTCCGTAACACGGAAATACGGAGTCGAACCGGAATCATAGACATTAGCCTAACTATAGCTCGACGAAAGTGGAAATGGGCGGGCCACATATGCCGCAGGAATGATGGCAGATGGAGTACATCAGTACTTGAATGGAGACCAAGAACCGGTTATAGAAACAGGGGCAGACCTTTGACGAGGTGGACCGACGAACTGGTTCACGTGGCGGGAAGAAACTGGATGAGGACTGCCCTGGAAAGACCATCCTGGTGTGCATTACAAGAGGCCTACACTCAGCATTGGGTGGATATATAGGCTGGAGAGAGAGAGAAGAAGAGTATGTTTTATTGTATATATGTATATACAATAAAACATACTAAAAATATGTATATATATATATATATATATAAATCACTGAATGGATGGATTATAAACGTTTGTAACGTATTAAAGCAGGTGTGATAGTCCCAATTTTCCACTTGGATGAATTCACAGAAGTGACAAAACTCTTGTAGATTCAATGTGTTCACAGTTCTGAAAACTTTCTGAAGTATTAATCGGTTTAAGTATATGATGGATAGCCCTAATACAGCACAAGCGGCGTAAATTAGAATTTAGCGTACGCCATACAGCCGACGAACTAGCGAACAACTTTTTCGCGATTTAAAGATCCCGATATCACTCGACGAAGAATAATGGCGTGCATCCGTTGAATCGATAAAATCGGCAAATGGTGCGGGATATTTTCAACTTACCACTGTGTAAGTTGGAGCACTACTCCATTATAAACTTAGCAAAATTCACCGATTTTAGTACTTAGCTGCCTTTTAAGTTAGCAATAGTTGCTTCGGTCAAATATGAATAGTCTCTTTTGTTACCTGTTCTATGTACGTTTATATGATGATCAGTTATGATGCATCTACATATGTATTTAACATGGCTGTTATACCTGTGTGTATGAAATATTATTTTATTATTTATGATCCTAATATGAATCATCTTCAATTACTTCTAAGATTGTAACACAGCTGCAATATATTATGCGACCGAAGTAAATTATTCTAGTTAAATTCAAAGGTTTTGCAAATTGCTCATATGATTACATGTATAGTAATTAATAGTAGCTGTGAATTTGGCTGGAAAATTAACGTTTTCCATTATTGATTTATAATTAAAGACAGTAAAATAAATGTTTAAGCATTTAAACCCTAACATTAAAGTAATCCAACGCTCAATACGTCCCAAAGTGACTTTGTAGGATACGAAATGAATATAAATAGCTTCAAATTCAATGTTTTCATCAGCGACCTTGAACTACGATCTAGTCAAAATTTAAAATGGATTCGTAAACTTTACGAGTTAAATAATTGAGCCATCAATTCATTAAACTACACTAAACAACTTAATGGTGGACCGTAAACAAAAGTTAGTATGTTTGCGAGGTGATTAAGAGCAGCAGTTGAAAAGGGTCGTGGAGTATTCGTCATTGTTCGTACTTATTTTGTTTATAATAAAGTATTTTGTGGGTTTTCATAATCATTTTACAACTAATTTTAATTTAATTTAAATCTCGTGAGTTTCAGATGAGTATTAAAAGTACGCAGTGTTGTTTTTTAAATCAAGCTTACATCATTTTCTTTCCCTCGAGTTAGTGTTTAGTTAACAGTCGTTGGGAAATGGAATATAGGTTAACCTTTCTCAGAATATTCGATTTTGTATTATATATTTTTTTATACTTATCGTAAACATCCTCTTTAGTATATAACTAATTGAGATAGGCAATGGTGAACATGGAGGAAAATGTAACGAAAATAATTTAATTACATATTTCTGTTGTGCGATTAAATCCTCCAACAAAAGTTAAAGAAAAGTTCACCAGTTTATAAAGTGCCTTCTTTTAGCTCATAAAATGTTCAATACTCCAAGTTGTATTGTACAAAAAGCGAATGCATGGCGATAATTCTCAAAAGTTTTGTGCAGATTGTTATGCAACTGACCTTGTAGGGAGCCACAGAACTTTTATTAAAAAGCGTGTTTGCTTGGGTATATATTCAATATGAAGATTATTCATCGAAAATAAGATTAGTGTAGATATATTTATACTATAACAAAAAAAAACAATATATAATAAATAAAAAAAGGCTTGGTGTTTAACGTAAAGGATGGCAATTGGTGGACCCTACTCCTTTACTACTATTGCTGAGCGTACCTCCACAGGTAAGCTCCTTGTTTTTAATATGTAGCCGCCGCGCCGGTATAACTTTTTGTTTTGTCTTTTTCTGCTACTGTGACTGTCTCGGTGGCGCAGTTGCTCTACGGAACTGTAGACACATGGATGTATTCCTTATGGGAAAAGGCCTGTGTTTATGTACGTATGTATGTATGTATTTTTAACCACCAAACAGTAATGTCGAAGCATTGTTACACTGTTTGACAAGTAGACTCCGAATTTCTCGGAGTTACAAGCGCAGTGCTTGACATTAGTAAGTTCGGAGTGGTGTTAAATCTAATTATGTACTTACTTACAGACCGGCAACAAGTATAATCCAATTATAAAAAAAGATTGCTTTGTTATTTTTGACCTTAAACACTTATTCGTATTTAGTTGTTTATTTCTAAATTGACCGGTTCACAATATTACCTGTTAATTCATTTATTATTTCTTATAGAAGTTGTTCCGAAAAATTTTCGGACATCAATGAACGTGCTCTCCCAATTATAAGTCGAATATTTCGTTTATATCTCGAGTTATCTTCAGATGTCAAGGTTGCTGGTTAGCTTTGAAAGTCGGTCAGGCGTCTGATGAAAGTTATTAGATATGCCACTTGCCCGCTCGTGTTGTATGTAGGTATTTACCCACTTTATCCACTGGCTACACGGTTAACCACTAATTAAGTAAACAAGACCGTGCTTAGATTAGCTATTGAATCGATATTCTATTTCGATGATTGATAAATTCTCGGGAACTTTCCGTTCTATTAATTAAAGGAAATAAATTGTTAACTGTTGCCAGTGATTTCATTATAGTATCGATACTGTAAAGGATAGCATCAAAATTATTTTAGATGAACGTCGAATATCTTGGTAATATAATAACGATGTACTTAGTTGTCATTTAATTTACAAAGGCATCCAAATGTAATGAGATTTTAGTGAAAGTTTTTTAAGACTTTCTGTATCATTAACCAGTATTTTAAGCATAGATTGTTTCGGCTGGTGTAGTCCTTTACTACATGAAGGCAATCAATTTTTCGCTCGAATATCCTATTCCATATAAAATGGTTTTATGTTTTATGTTTTATGTAAGTAGGTAGGAGTGCAGTGGACTGTGGAATGCCAAGCATTGCTTTGTAATTCATGGTGTTATTTAGTTTTGTCCATTAGCACTCATATCACTTACCATCAGCCGAAAGGTATGCTCGTCTGGTCGTTCATTGGTAAAAAAAAACACCTAGATTTAACTATTTCTGTGTAGTGAATCTCAAAAAAATTATCGGGAAATAGAAAACGCGGCCACTCGTTTCACAGCCGGAACTTCATGACTTTCTTTATTATTAGCAAACATTATACAATCGAGGCATCCATGTAGGTCCATCAGATAAAAGTATATGACGAAAATGGATTTCCTAATAACGAAAATATTATAAGCATGCTTATCAAAACCATAATTTAATTATTATAAGAATGTAGTGCGGTGGAGCGCGACATTCACATTTCTGCAGAATAAATCACGTGAATGCGCCGGGATAGCATTTAAAGTAAAAATCTACGTAATATTGCAAAGATTGATGACGAACTGCGGAGCGTATTTTTCATCGGATCAAAATGAAATTTCTGCATACGTTTATTTTAACTTAAATATGAACAGTAACTAATGTGTAGAACAAAAGTGGAGCCTTTTGTTGAATTAAAAACACATTCCTCAATGCTTTATAAAACATAAACTTTGCCATTAATAAATGATAATTAATGTATTCAACATTCATCAATACGCATTATTTGTTTGTGAGTGGAGAACACTTAGCCTGGGCAATGAATAAGGATTAAGACATATTAAATAATTTTTCCATTGAAATTATTCGATTGTTTGTCAAAATTTAACATAAAAACAGGGGAGTACAAGCTTAATTTTAATGAAGTTTCAAGAAATTGATTCTCTACTTTGTATTTTTTTATTGTTTTGAATGGCGAGACGAGCATGATGTTCGCCTGATGGTAGGCGATACGTCCGCTCATAAACAGTAGCAAAACCACACAACACCTTGAATTACAAAGCGCCATCCTAAGATATAGACCCAGACCATATAGATATAGACATAGACCCAGGAATACAATCAGCCTCTGTGTCTGATTTTTGTGGACTATGAGAAGGCCTTTGACTCCGTTGAGACCTGGTCTGTTCTGGACTCCCTGCAGCGCTGCCAAGTTGATTTTCGATACATCGAAGTACTGAGAAGCCTGTATGACGCCGCAACTATGTCCGTCCAAGTACAGAATAGTCAAACAAGACCGATTCCATTGCATCGAGGAGTAAGACAGGGGGATGTGATATCCCCGAAACTGTTTACAAATGCCTTGGAAGATGTTTTCAAGACTCTAAACTGGAACGGGCGAGGCATCAATGTAAATGGCGAATACATCTCCCACTTAAGGTTTGCCGATGATATCGTAGTCATGGCAGAATCGTTGCAGGAAGCTCAAGCAATGCTGCACAGCCTAAATGAAGCCTCTAAACGAATTGGTCTCCGGATGAACCTTGACAAGACGAAAGTCATGTCTAATGACTTTGTCGCTCCGAGACCAGTTATCATAGATGGCACACCTCTCGAAGTTGTCAAGGAGTATGTCTACCTCGGGCAACTAATGCAATTGGGTAGAAATAACTTTGAAAAGGAAGCCGATAGGAGGATTCAGTTGGGCTGGGTAGCATTTAGGAAGTTGTACCATATATTTTCGTCGGATATACCACAGAGCCTAAAGAGTAAAGTGTTCAACCAGTGCGTCCTCCCTGTAATGACGTACGGAGCCGAGACGTGGACACTGACTGTGGGGCTAATCCACAAGTTAAAGGTCGCTCAACGTGCGATGGAAAGAGCTATGCTCGGAGTCTCTCTAAAGGACAAAATTCGAAACGAAGTGATCCGTCAGAGAACCAAGGTAACCGACATAGCTCTGAAAGTTAGTAGGTTAAAGTGGCAATGGGCTGGCCACATATGTCGCAGAACGGATAACCGCTGGAGTAAGCGTGTTCTGGAGTGGAGACCGCATCTTGGCAAACGTAGCGTGGGACGTCCTCTGGCCAGATGGCGGGATGACTTGCAGAAGAGGGCCGGCAAGAACTGGATGCGTGAAGCTACAGACCGGGCTCTGTGGTGTACCTTGGGAGAGGCCTATGTCCAGCAGTGGACTGCAACGGGCTGATGATGATGATGATCCTAAGATATAAGATGTTAAGTCTCAATATGTCCAGTAGTTATGCAGGCATCAATGTCCTTCAATCTGAAACAAAACAGTGCATTGGTGTATGGCGCGAGAAATAGACATTGCGGTGGTACCTACCTAAGCTGCCTCTCACATTTAAGGGACCTACCACCAGTAAAATTCAGTTGTATTTCGCTGGTTTGGTTCTGGGACGAGTAAATATTTTACAACCTATTTTGTGGGGTTACTCTATCCTTCGACACGACGGTCCAATGATCAGATGTTCAACGTCCACGTATATATTACTAATAAGTTTTTTACTCCTAAAAATCAAATCTATTCTGTATGACACTTATTATTCACTCTGAACCTAGTCTATGGTTACGAGGCACGATAGATGATTCGAATATTTTGTAGAGTAGGTACATTTGTATCCTCATAGACTTCGATCTTTCGAACATTCGATCGGTGTAACAGAGCATAGAGTGACCCCTCTGCATATTTTGATTAAATAATAGTAATATGATTTTTTTATGAAATGGTCCGACGATCACGACAGGAATAATTTTATTGGTAGCCTATATATCATAAAAATAATAAACAGAACAAATAAAGTACACGCCGAAGTTAAGCCTTTTTATTAAACAAAATAATTGCTTATAAACTTGGATCAATTAGAGAGCTTGGGAATTTCGTCGTTATTTTTAGGACACCAAAAGCTGTATTTGCATATCAAATAATATTGGGCCAAAGCCGTATATCATGGCTTAATGGTTTAAACCCTTTGCCATAATGTGGGAAAAGGTGTGAGTTCTGCAGGGACGAGTTATAAAAATATTTTTAAAACAAATCCACAAACATTTGTACTAAGCAAACACTTGTAATGTCGACTGATTATTGTAGTGTTTCCATTTTCCATTACCAATGTTTACAAAATAGTTATTTTCTATTCCTTCAGTTATAGGCAAGGGCTGGAATATATCACAAAACTTTTGCGATAAGTTAAAATACTTGTGTTCACATAAAAAGGAGGTTTGTATGGAAACATACATACATACACTCACGCCTTTTCCCCAGAAGGGGTAGGCAGAGGTGGCAGGGCACCCACGTTTCGCATTGTATGTTCTGTCGTACGATGTGATAGGGGGCGAGCCTTTCGCCTCATCGGGCACAAATTCCTAACTCCGGACTAAGATTAAATAGAAGAAAAATTCCCGAACCTAGATTCGGACCCAAGACCTCAGCTTTGTAACCGTACGGTTGTACAACTAGGCCACCTGTCGGTTAAAAAAAAACAAATACTCATAAAGAATCAGCATAATTATCAAGTACGCTATATATTCACGTTGGATTTAGTTTATTCTACCAAAATATTAGTTATGGGGTTAGGACTCAGGAGTCACTGGGAGCAAAATTGTTGTAACAAAGTAAAGCGGTACAGTACCGCATGTATGTATCTATTTCTGTCACTCCGCTGATTTTCTGCTGTATCTAGTACACGCGTACAGAATTTCTTCGCAATGACCGCTCTACCACAATGATGATTTTTATTTTGGTACTCATGCTCGCACACTTGATTGAGAGCTGTAAAATGAAAAACCCCAGGCTTGCTCCCTCGATTCATAAATAACGAGGTTTACTGGTGGTAGGTCTCTCATATGTGAGAGGCCACCTGGGTAGGTACCACCGCAATGTCTATTTCTCCCGTAAAACAACACTGCGTAAATGCACTGTTGTGTTTCGGATTAAAGGACATTGTAGCCAGAGTAACTACTGGACATATTGAGACATAACATCTTATGTCTCAGGATGGCGAGCGCAGTGGAATGTTGCTATTGTTTATGAGCGGTCGTATCGCTTACCATCAGGCGAACGGCATGCTCGTCTCGTCATTCAATACCAAAAAAAAAAACGAGGATATTTTGAGACAGACAGTACAATTCTAGTAATTTCTCTTTCCCATGACATAACATTACTGCCAGAGTTCAGGGTATGTCTATGTACTCCACATACGTCTCACTTCAGGGTACAGGCCTCTTTTTCAATCGAGTGTACGATTGAGAGGGTATATGCTGTATAGTCCACAACGATTGTATCCTTTGGGTTAGCGGACTTTACATAGAAGTTGTTACAAACCACTATGGTATACAGGTTTCCTCATTTTTTATTGGTGTGAATGACGAGCATGCCATTTGCATTAGTATTATGCATTCTGATGGCAAGCGATACGATCGCTCATGACCAGTAGCAAAACCAAACAGCATCTTGAATTACAAAGCAATGCTTGGCATTCCACGGCGCTGGCCATCCTGAGACACAAGGTGTTAAGTCGCAATATGTCCAACAGTTGCTCTGGTTACAATATTTTTCAAACCGAAACACAACAGTGCATGAACACTGATGTTTGACGGGAGAAACAGACATTGCGGTAGCACCCACCTCGCATATGATACACCTACCACCAGTGTATTCATTACATTTCCTTTACCGTTATGTTTTTATTTCATTTTTTATTGCAGGTCTAGACCCAGCCTTGCCCCTCTTTACTTTAGGCAATAAAGACGCCCGTCTGGACAAGCACGATGCGCGTCATGTGGAAGTGATCCACACTTGCGGCGGCTACCTCGGCTTCTCGTCTCCCCTGGGACATATCGACTTCTACCCTAATGGAGGCACGCGGCAGCCCGGCTGTGGGTTCGATTACCGCGGTGAGTGCTTAATGGCTTTAAAATGAACTTGTTGATATAAATTATGTGTGTGTTTTTAGCGGCTTTTTGATCTCGAGGATATTGTATGTTTCTGTGACAAGGTAATTTGTAGTTGTGTTGGTAATGTTGATGTTTCGTTTGTCGGTTTAGTGGCTTGCTGATGCAAGTGCGAGCTATGACGATCTCTGTTCGATTTTTAAGATAATATAATTTGAGTTTCCGATCAGAAATACCTATATGGTTTGATTCGCATTTGATAACATACATGCTCTAAATCATTTCACGTCCATGATCTCAATCATATGTTCTATGTTTTGTCTTCTTCACTCAAATTGAATTCAAAAAGGACAAAACGTTCGATAGATAAAATAGGTTTTAACACTGTCTATGAATAAAGCCGTAAGAGTATACATTAATGAATAAAGTTATGGTTATATTTAAAGAGTGTTATGAATTGTCTTCATTGTTACTGTCTGCTTTTCGTTAACTTCTTTTTAACGAAACGCATAATAGTACGAGAGATGACAACCAAAATTTTTGTCTCATAGCAATACGGCCACAACCGCATCAAATTGATAGGTTTGATTATTTCGAACTCGAAAATACCAATTTCAGACATTTTTCGCGTAGCGTTTGACCGCACTGAATTTTCAAAAATGTCAACAAATTTTACCGGACTGTATCATAGCAATCTGTCTGATTTTCTGACTGTAGTTATACCGGGTATCTCAAGACTGCTACCGAAAACGAAGCTGGGTGGTAGTTTTAGTGACTTCAGACACAATGCAACTAAATTTTGTGCAAAAAATGGTGACAATTTTTTTTTGTTACTTTTTTTCTATCATTGTATTAGGGTGGTAAATACATAGATTTTTCTTAAGTAATAGTGTACATCCCTTTATTTTAAAAGAAACTTAGGTACGCAAAGGCTTAATTTATTATTTTAGCAAAAACTATGCATTTACCACCAAAAATGATGATATTTAAAAAATCATAAAAAAAATTGTCGCGTTTCTTTGCTAAATTTTTAGTTGCATTGTGGTTGTACTCACTAAAACTACCACTCGGCTTCGTTTTCGGTAGCACTCTTGATATACCCAGTATAATAGCCATAAGATACCAAACCATATTTTTCAGAAGTTAATAGTGTAGCGCGAACCCAAAAAATAATTTAGAAAAATTAAAAATGAGACAAAAAAATATGATGATAGCAATCCGTCTGAAAATATTCTTTACGGGTAAATTAGGATTAGTTAATACGAAAAAATATATTTTCAGAAGAAAATTCGGATGCAACAAATTTTGAGACCATTCTAAATATGTTAAGGAATTTTACCGATCGGTATCATAGCAATCTGTCTGAAAATTGTTGAAATTGATGAAATGAATTAACCAGATTTAAAAAAAAATATCAGAAAAATTCAGTGTAGGTCCTCCCTTATCAGACAACTTTTCGATATCGACCGTATTGAAGCGTGACTGATTGCAAGTTGGGCAATCACCTTGCTTTTGTCTTGCCAAAATAGAGCGCGGAAAACGTATCTATGCTATAAAAACGTCTATTATAATTGATAATTTTGAATTCTCGAAAAAACTTCGTCAATGGGAGATGAGCAAACTATGCCTTATCATTGGGAATAGAAGAAATAAAACGTCCGTGAGCCCTCGGACAAACAGCGACACACCCACGTCCGCCTGAGCTACTTATAGTTTGTTGTCACTTTAAGTGAGCGTTATTTCAACGGTTAGGACAGCTGGTGAGTGACTATGTATAGAGAGTGGCAGGAGTATAATATGCGAAAAAACAATTCCCACCGCAGCAGAAACGTAAGAAGCGCTCAGGCATCGGCCAAACGACTCCAAAACGTTCTTTTCTCTTTTGGGAGTACATGCGACATCTAAAATGTCTGAAAACATTTTTTTTGCAATCTTGCCTTATTTACGAACGGTAGAAAAAAATTTCATTCGGATTGCTATGATACAGGTCGGCTAAATTTGTTGAAATTTTCAAAAATTCGCTTCAGCTATATACTACGCGCAAAATGTCTGAAAACCAACTTATTCGTCATAAAATTATAAAATCTATGTACATTTCCAATATCGTATTGCTATGATACCGACTGCCTTTTTTTTTGGACACAGCAGAAATAGTCTCACATGCAATTGCTACACTTTTGACCGTTACTACTTACCTAGTCGGGTTTAGAATTACATAATCTAACGATTTTATACAGTTTCGACCGTATTGCTATGATACATGGTTTTGGTCGTCATCTCTGGGACTATAATAACATAGACCATTATTACAATATACGCATGGGTATAATTAATTCGTTTCATGTGTGTTACATTTACAATCAAAAGCTATTGTAGTGTATTTGTAATGTAGAAATTGAAGCTGATCAAATAACGAGAGTATTAACGTCAAATTACTGGAAATACTCAAAATGTCTGAGTATTTTAATTAATATTAAATTCTGGAGTCTGAAGAGGGCAACTTTCTCTAATAGTACGCTTGAGTCAATACCCTAAAGTTTTCATTATTTATGATTTTAATATTAAATAAAGTTTGGATTACTCGTAAGGGTTGGAATGGCGATGTAACTTTAAAATAGTACTTAATTTATTGCTGTATCAATACAGCGGGAAAATGTTTTATAAGTAACTTGCAAAATTATATTTAATATAGGCAATAGTACGTTATATACATATACTATATATATATATATATATATAATCAGTATATTATATACAAGGTCTACGAATCTATCTAATACGATTATAATTTATTTTAATCATCTAAGTAAATAATAGGCAAACGTAGTACTGATTAAACAATGTCTTATTTAATACTTTGAATATAAACATTGGCAAAGGAAGGTATAAAATTATACAGCCTTGTGTTTTATTAGGTTTGTGTGCCCACAACCGCGCGCACATGTTCTTCTCGGAATCCATAGTGTCAAACGTCCCGTTCACCGCAGTGAGGTGCGAAAGCTACGACGAGCTCTATTACCAAGGATCGTGTAAAGGAACAGGAGAGAAGCTCATTATGGGAGGATTTGATATTCATTACGGGTAAATATATTTTTTATATTTTGCAGCTCCGGCATTTACTAAATGGAACTTATGGAGGCATCGAAATGAAGTAATTTTGTTATTATAATATTTGGCTATTTAATCCATTAAAAGTGTTTATAATCAGAAATGGGATTCTGATGACTTCATTTTATAGACAAATATAGATATGATTTTGTTACTTTTGTTTACGACCTACATTTGGCAGCTTTGCGGACGATCCGTTCAGTAACATGACATCTTAAGATCGTGCCTTAATACCTGAATTATCATTGAATAAAATTTTCTCAACTTGCACAATTTGATGAATAAATTTAAATGGCGAGACCGATTGAAACTTTGATGCAATTAGGTGCACAGCCGCTCGATGTGCTGGGGATTCAATTTCTGCTTCAGTAGACAATGATTCCTAATAGCCTTATCGCTTGTAACAGTTTGGATAACTTTTGTTTTTCACTGTCACGTTTTACTATCGGGTTACGTGAAAAAATCTATTCGTTTGATTTACGTATTTTTTTTCTTAAATTTTTGAATTGAAGTAATTATTTGACTAGGCCAGTGTGGTGGACTATAATATAGTCTATCTCTCGATCGTTCTCTCGATTGTAGAGGTGACCCGTACCCTGCAGTGGGACTAGAGGGCTGATACAATAATTACTTGACGAGTTTTGACATCTCACGGTATGTAAGTGATATCAACTTAGTTAAATTTTCTGTTATGTAACATCTAATCTGAGGAGTTGCATATCAGACTATCTCGACTGCTATTTACGGTTTGTAGTTTATTGATGAATATTTATATTGATCTATATCAATCAATATGAAATGTCTCATGATGGGCGTCGTTCCATTCCATTCGAGGGTGCTATAATAATAATAGATATTTTAATGAAGATATCTTCATATGGTGCCATGTAATTTATTCCTCTAAAGTACCCATCCCCGAGTATGGTTAACTAAGTCGAGTTCAATGTTTAATTAAACAGAGAACACTCGTTTGTTAAAGTGTAACAACATTAGCCTAAATCTGGGAGATGAACGTTCATTGTTTCTGTACAGGAAGGATGGAATTTACTACCTCAGGACAAACGCCGACAAACCCTACGCCTTGGGGGACCCAGACCCGACGTGAATTACATTTAAATATTAACACTTTTGCTTTGCCAACTTCGCCTATAAATTAAATTTTCAAAGAAATTATTACGGTGTCGACTGTGGACCGTTTTTATTTGGGCCCGTCGTCGCTGCGTCAGTTCACTTCAGTTATTTATATTTGCTCGTTCCGTTTGTTCTTCATCGCCTGTTATAAAATTGTTTTATTTTAATTCGGCTCTAGTTAAGTAGAAAATGACATTTTTCAGATATTTTTTTAGGATTATGCTCGCATTATAAAAAAAAAATGATTTTTGTTAAGATCTAAAAAGTGTCATGAGGCAATATAAACTTACGGTTATCTGCGCATCACACTGCGCATCATTACTCCCGCACTAATACAAATTGTTTTTTTATCATATATAAAATTAAAATAACTGATGTACCTACTCACATTGTTCTGCAAATTATTTTTTGATAAATTGTTTTACAATGACACAACGAAAATTTTTACAAGTTGGCCCATAGCGAAATCTTTAATATTGTACACTATTAGAATAAAATAATATACAATTTAATGTTAAGTAAGATTGTCTATATTTATTGAAATTCTCATAAAATAATTATTTTAGTACCTTATACTATAAGATAAATGTGCATTTTTAGATGTTTATTATGGGTTGTAACACAGGTTGTGTTAGTAATTTATTTTTTATAATAAAACCTTGATATAATGAGTGTTTGTGTTTTATTTGATACCCATAGATTGACGTCCTTATGCAGTATCTCCTTCATAAAACATAACATTTTTAAAACATAAATAGTATCATTTATCATTTCGCAAAAAGCAGAACCTATAAAAGTATTGGAAAGCAGACACCCATTTCTAAACGTCAAATATTTCAAACGATCAATACGTCGGCGGAACCTTTCAAAAGTATTCATAAATATGAAAATGTTGGAAGCATGTTAACGACACGCTCGTTTATCCATCGGCCACTCGGAGTAGTACCGAGACGTTTGCCAAGCGTTTCATGGTTAGTCTAGAATTTGTATTCCCGCTGGTGCTGTTCTGCTACATCGGCGGAATATTAACTGAAGCCCACGAGAAATAATGTAGCATAAACCGCCGCAGAGGGACGTGCATGAAGCATGCACGTACCAGGTTATGCACTCGATTGTTACACGCAGTACAGAAGGCTTGGTTTCATTTGCCATTTATATTTTCTATGCTAGTGTTCTCGAAAGAATTATTGTAAATATTTTTGACACTTATGGTGATGTGGCACGAGTCTGTCGCCATAAGCCGTTTACATTCAATGTCATTATTTGTGTTAATAAAACTCTTTTTTGTTTGAGTTAAGAAATAGATATGTTTAATTATATATGCCATGTCATGTATTTTAAATAATGTAATTTTATGAATTTGCAATATCCAAACTCGTAATTTTGTGGCAACTGATCACTACTCGGCAAATAACAGTTTCTGAACAATTGAACATTTTCGAATTTTTTTCTTTTTACATATAAAAACATTCAATCCAGCCAATACAAAACAGAAGTCACGTAAATTCAAAGCTTATTTTTACAATATGATGATGTCGAAGAACTTAAACTGCATAATTATAGCTTTTTTTTATCACTAAATATAAGAAAACCGATTTACAATAATAGAGTTTCGAGGAGTGAGGTATCTGAAGATGCACTTGGCTATTGTTGTCTATTTTATTTTGGCATATACTCGCGCCGTGGGAAAAAAACTTAAACCGTATGTTATCCGCCGCTGCAGCAACATTAATGCGAATGTTGTGTCGTATTTACTATTATACGGTTATTACTCTTACACTAAATTAATCATTCATTTGTTACCTCCGCTGAATTATTCACCGCATTATTATTCAAACATTATTACCTGCCATTATTAGACTTGTCTAACATTATTTGACTGCATCGGTTACGCAGTTGTGCTGCGGCATGAATGCAAAGCTGCGGTCTTGGGTTGGAATTCCGAGTCGGGCAAAGAGATATAGTTTTTTTTTATTAATTATTATCAGCCCGGAGTTAAAAATTAGTGCCCGATATAGCGATTAGTCCGCCCATCACATCATGGGGCGGAAAATACACGACGAAATGTGATTGCACCTCTGCCTACTCCTTCTGGAAAAAAGGCGTGAGTTTATGTATGGATGCATTATTACCTAAGTAGTAAACTTTATTAATAAATCATTTTAACAACCAAATGTGTTTGGGTTTAAATAATTACTTTTAAGGTACAATTAAAATTTTATCAGATTCGTTGAGTCAGTTTAATGTTTTGTACAGCAGTAACATTTGTTTACTCCTATTTATTTAAGGATCAACTTAAGTAATATCGTTTACAAAGGTGTCTCTAACACCTGCGTTATAAGTTAGTTAAAGAAAATTATAGTTAGTGGCTTTTGTAAAATTACTTTCATTTGGATTATGTTTGCTTATTTAAATAATTGCTCTTAAAACTGAGTCTTTAACTAACTTACTCAAGAATGTAGAGTCTAATTTATAGCTCCAACAGTGTCTAGTGTTAATAGCATTTTGGGAGATTAATGCACTTGCTAATATGACTATATTTTGTGTCAAGGTTACGTTATCTGCAATATGAAATAAAAACAAAAATATCAATTTCTAATGGTAAACATAGGTAACATGTCAGTCCCTCAATGATCCTTGAACTAGTCTCTTTGAACTGCTACGGCTGAAGATATTTATTTTTGAAGTGTTTAATACTGGTTCACTTTAAGCTGTCCCTAAACTTATCGCGAAATTTCTCCTAACTTAGTTTCAGTTCCAGTAGGGTACGATGATATACTCTTTTGTGTTATATAAAGGTTGTGTCTTATTTAGTGAAGAACGAGTCACAAGTGTTGCCAAGGCTTAGTTATTTGTGTCTTCTGCCATATTAATAAAAGACGTTGAACACTCTACTGCGATTGTTAAAATATGTCAAGGCTTACAGTTGCAGAGAGCTCTCATTGTTGTAATATCTTCGCTATAAAAAACCACTTTCTCGGTAAATCATAGAAGACGCAAAACTCAGACACATGTAGAAATTGTGGCGAAACAACTATCTGGTCCATTAAATAAATTGCACTCCTCTGCGAGAGTTGTGCAAAAAGCACAATAAGGCAAGATGTTTTCGCAGACGCCAAGTTATGAACTGAGAATTCTGATGTTTCACCTAGTACGCAACTCTGGCTTATTATCTCTGTAACTAGGGAACATTTTCCGCTTTTATTACTCTGTTGCTGTGACGTAAAAAGTAAATATGCCGAGGTAGGGAGTGCAAAACTACTTTTCTATATTTTTATATGATACCGACGTTTTTATGACGATATATCCATTTCTATATTAGTGTCAGTTATGTGCGGTATACTCGAATTGGTGTTACTATTTTATGTAACGCTGGATAGTCTAATAATATCCCAAGCCATCTCCGTCCTCGATTTTTTTTTGCTTTGAGCGGCGGGACCAACATGACATGCCTGATGGTAAGCGATACGACCGCTTATGGACAGTAGCAATGCTTGGCATTCCACTGCGCGCGCCATCCTGAGACATAAGTTGTTAAGTCTCAATACGTCCAGTAATTACGCTGGTTACAATGTCCTACAAACCGGAACACAATAGTGCTATTTTGCTGGAAAAATAGGCCAGGTGGTCTCTCTGATATGCACATAAATATATTTGATATAGATACTACTTTCTATTTTCTTTACAGTGCAGCGTTGACAGTTGTTACCGAATAACATGATAGCTTTTTTATGGTTATGTTGCTTGACTATGTTCGCAATTACAATTAGCGAATTAATTGCTAATTAGGTACATTGAACTTTTTCGTAGAAATCAATATCACGTTGTTTAAAAACTAATTATTAATTAATGTAATTTTAAAATTGATATTGAATCGTCTTTTATCAATGTCAAAAATTGAACGGCTACGAACACTCTATGAATTTTTCATTTTTGGGTTAAATAGCAGGCCTGTTCTCGTTTATATGGACAATGCAATGGTGTGAACGCGTCGGCGACCGAACTCATTAAGTCCACATTTTTCGGATTTTATGGCCCGTATTTTACTGTGTACACGTTTATGTGCCAAGAAATAATGAATTACATTATGTACTACACGTTGCAGGAAGTGTTGAAAGGTTTTTGCAGAGATAGAATTTATTTCATGGTGATTTCGGCGCATCTTTTTAAACGCACTTATGTTATGATGTGAGCGACAGTCGTTTTAAGGGTCGGAATTCTTGTGGAGATGGAATAACAGACAAAAGTCTTTATAGGTATTTGTTTTCTTAACTTTTTATTTCACTATAAATTCGACACTAAACATTTTTAATTATGCTGATGAAACGCATCATAATTTCAAAAAATATAACCTAAATTTTGTTACCGCTCGTCAGTCTGATATCAACTTGATCGGATGATCTTCTGTAAACTTCTTTACACTCAAATATTTGCGATATTTTTGAGGTAATCGAACGTGCCAACTCTTACCAAGTCTTATGTACGACGTATCTCACTCGTGCTGTAAAAGGAACAAAGCCATTGTTCAGCAAAGGTTTGTGTTGAAGAAATGAGTATTGTTTGTGATAGAAACTTTAGCTTTTAACAGAAAGCGCGGTATTGGGAGAGCTAACGTGAACAACTTGTAATTTCGTTGTGGAGAAATGTCGCTCTTTGACATTCCTATTTAAGCCCACTTCGTATATATGAAGAAATGTTGTGATGGAAAAACCATTTTGAAAGAATCTCGTACGATTAAAGATATTAACCCCTTAGGGTTAATACCCTTAACTGATATATGATACAAACTTATCTATAAGGCTTTAATAAAGCAATGAATTCATTTAAGCATAATATATTTTTCCAGACAGATTAATCCCCCGTCGATCACACGGAAACCAATAAACCAGTTTTCATATCGTTGACAGCGCTAATGGATTACCTATCCAACTAAAAAAATTATACTTATCATTGTAATGAATAACCCACATAACCCGTAGCTTCGTGAAGTACTTGTAAAGGTTTTTGTGAACATAAAACCCAATTTCATAATTAAGTCTACAATTGTTATCCCGTAAACATCCGGCGCACACTCAAAGTTCCGTCGTCGTTCCCAGTGATGGCTGAGTATGAAGTTTTATTAAATTCTCTTTACAAAATTATTTAAATCATAACCGTTTTGCATGCGATAACGCGTGAGTTTACATTAAAGTTTCACGTGAGGTAGAGCCGCTGTTTGTTAAACATTTGAACACGTAGAAGCCACCGCCAGGCGCGAAGTTAACGGATTTCCATGAGGTGCTGATCCCCTCGAAGTTAGCGCTAACTCGTAACTGATTAACTGCGAAACCAAATTCTTGTAATCGCGAGATTATGATTTGGTTGCGCCGCTCTCGATGTAATCAGACGTGATGTAATCAAGTTTACGAGCACGGATAATTGCAAATACAAACAAAGCTATTATTTATTTTTTTATTTTTATTTATTAAGCTTCATATACAAATGTATATAAGGCGGACTTAATGCCTGTGGCATTTTCTTCCAGTCGACCTTTAGGTGATGCAGAGATGAGCTGTAGTAGGTGTACGAATAGTTAATTAAAAGATAAAGAGAAAAAATACAATTAATTAAAAATTATATTACATATATTATTATTCGATTTACAAAATAAATATATATATATACATATAAATATACACATACACATATACACTATATAAAATAAATATTATATCAAAGCTATTATAACAAACATGGAGGAAAGATTAATTAATTTAATTTTGTGGCAAAACTATTTTAAATATTGTTCTTGATTATGGGTTCGCCAAAAAGTATTTCATACGCAAAAATAATGGAAGTACATGTAGGTAATTGTACCCATAAGCTGGCTTAACCATTATTACATCCCTGGGATCAACAACTTTCGCTGTGCATACTTACGTGTGGTTTTGTTCTTAGACGCGAACTACCACATACTCATTTCTCATTTGAATTTCGGCGCTGGATAGCGAAAAGTTAGTAGAAAACATCCTTCCTAAGCTAAAATTTTCCGCTCGCTCGTTGAAGTATCAAAACGTAGATCAGGTTTTTAAAACTTTTTCATGTTTTCGTCTATGAGTGTTTCAAACGATTTGCTTTTATGAGAGCCGAACTTCAACTTGCTGAATTGAAGCTGTTATGTTTAAAAAATCAAATTACGTAACGCCATGTTTTTTCAAAAATGAAAGCGGCTAATGAAAGAACTCATTAACCTTAATGCGATTCCTTTTATTTAAGTGAACATTTTAATGTAACTTCTCCATTTCTCAACTCCTTATGACTTCTTTAAAGAATTATACTATTTTGTATACAATTTGAGTGACCACACAGTCCAAATATTGTAAACACTTACAATGTTCAAAATTATACAAGTTACTATGAAATATGAATCCTTATTCCAGTTCTAGTCTTGGTGTATTTTAAATCTAGTACATAGATTAATGAAATAATCATTCAAGGGCAAGTTTATTGGAGATAGGATAAATATAGGGTATATCAAGACTGCTACCGAAAACGAAGCCGGGTGGTAGTTTAAGCGACTTCAGACACAATGCAACAGAAAAAGTTGCAAAAAAAAGCGTAATTTTTTTTTATTTTTTCCTATGCCCATTTTTGGGTGGTAAATACATTTTTTCCTAAAATAATAGTATATACCCTTTTATTTATAAATACTCTAAGGTATAAAAGAGTTTAAATTATTATTTTAGCAAAAACTATGGATTTACCACCCAAAAATGACGATATTTAAAAAATCATAAAAAAAATTGTCGCGTTTCTAGGCGAAATTTTTAATTGCATTGTGTTTGTAGTCACTAAAACTACCACCCGGCTTCGTTTTCGGTAGCAGTCTTGAGATACCCGGTATAGGATTTTGAATAGATTTAAATATATATTATATTGTATTTTCTTCCCATATGGAAACAAATAGAACCGTTTTTTATTGATACCTAATCTTAGTACCTAATTCGTCATATTACATTCAGCATTTATTTTAATAAATTACGTTTTACTGAGTCATTAAAATATTTATTTAGACTATAATTATCTATATAACAGGTCTCTCATATGTGAGAGGCCGCCTAGGTAGGTACCACCACAATGTCTATTTCTCCCACCAAACATCAGTTTATATGGACTGTTGTATTTCGGATTGATCGACATTGTAGCCAGCGTAACTACAGGATATATTGAGACTTAACATCTCATACCTCAACATGGAGAGCGCAGTAGAATGCCAAGCATTGCTTTGTAATTCAAGGTGTTATTTGGTTTTTCTACTGTTTACGAGCTACCATCAGGCGAACGGCATGATCGTCTAGCGATTCATTGCAATAAAAAAAAAATTTAGTATATCATAGTATCCCTCAACAACATAGGCCTCCCCCAATGATTGTGGAGATCATTGGGGGAGGCCTATGTTCAGCAGTGGACTTCCTGTGGTTGATATGATGATGATGATGATGATATCATAGTATACCTAAACACAAAGCTTTACAAGATTAAACAAGCTATTTATGTTTTAACCTCTACATTTTATAAAGGTATATTTACCAAGCTGATTGTTAATATTTAGTATGCGTCTATAAAATATTTTTTCCTAATATAAGGGGAAAAATTTCAGCGCCGGTGATGGTTGGGCTGTAAAAAAGTAATATTCGGTAGGTGACTGAGTTACCTCGTAAAAAATTATAGGTAGGCTGCACGGATTAAAATATGATGATTAAAGGATTTTGTGTACCAAATTAAATTCTATATTTTTTCGCTGTGACGCGACGTGATTAGCAGTCAGAATTTAATAAAGATTTATTTGTCATTTTCATCTATCTATATATCTAAAATGAATTGCCAAATATTTGAACGTGCACCACTCGAGAACGGCTCGATTGATTTTTCTGATGTTGGTCTTGAAATATTTGTAAAAGTCCAAAGATCTACCTTTCCATTGTCCTATACTCACAATTAAACATTTTGATTGGAAAGGAATGCAACCAAACAACTAAACTCAATTAAAATTTGTGGTATTTTTAATGCTTTAAGCAGTGCTAATACGCACTGGTTTTCTGTACAAAAACAATCAAAACCTCAAGTATTTGCTCTGGAGTTTGTAACTCGTTATTTTACAATACTAATAACCTTTTCAATTTTATTAACGATATTGCGAAACTTTTAATTATTTCGGCGTGGGTGTCTCGAAGCACTTGGCTATAACATACAATTTGTACAATCAACCACTCAAGTACTTACATACGCTTACCGTTATTAGAATTTAAAGTTTCAACATGCGCGGAGAACAGTTCGTGCCAGGAGGCAAAAACCACCGCTCATTGTATATTTAACGCTTTAGGGATTTTCATAGGCTTTTGGTTTTCCTTTGGCTCGGCCGCGGTTGCTCTAAAAGTCTAAACCGTGACTTTTAAAAAATGCATCATAAACTTTTGCTTCATTTTGTGTATAAATTCAAATTATCTCGCTTTCCAAACGTTAATTTTTAATCAATTTCAAATAGCTGGCCTTATGTAATATTACTGAATAAGGTATCTACTTTGAGTTAGAAATTTAATATTTAGTAATTTTTTGTCATTTGGCAACATTACGTTCTTACTGTACAACTATTTCCGAGTTAAAGCCTTATGCACACAACACCTTATGTTTCCAAATAATTATTTGTAACATTATATTATCCACTTGTGTTAACCACTAATCAATACCGTCTCTTTTATTACGTATTTCGGCTTAACCATTAGCAAATTCAAAAATCAAGACGTTTAAAACAAGCCCACAAGAGCTCTAAATAAATTGTTACCCGTCATCCTTTAATTCAACATCCGAAGTTAGGACGTTTCGTATGAGCAAAGTTAAAGTGCTTAGAAGGGATACAATAAATAACGGTCGCAAACAGGATTTAATCAATTTGCCTAATTAAGGGTATGCTGGTGAGTTAACAGGAGGTGTAGCATGAAGGCAATCGATCGGCGAGCCAGCCCGGGCCCAACTTTGATTCATTTAGGCTTAATCCCGCATCCCGCTTCCCAACTATCTCATTAACCGGCCAATTTGTTCCGGGATCGGGTAAAGACTTTAATCTTGTGGCTAGCGGTTCATTGAAATGATTAAGTAATAAAAAACAGCACTGAAAGCCGCTAAACCTATGCCGCATTAGTCCTGTAATTAATGTTATTTCGTTCATGTTTGTGTTTACTGCGGTCATTTGCTAAACCTAATTTGTTTGCTTTTATTTTATAATTCGTTTAGTTTTGTGCATGTTTATTCAGTGTTCATGTATTTTTAGCAATAATTAATAAGCTTTAAAATATTTGTATGATAGTGATAATCCGTAATTAAAGTGTAGTTGATATGATTTTATTATATTGATATATTGGAATGATATTTTTTATAAAGTGAATGTTGGAATAAGATACCTTTTAAATATACATTAAATGATTGTAATACCGAAGGTAAAACTATTAAAGTTTGCATTAGCCACTTGCGCAATGATTGGTGTGAAACACCAGCAATAATTTCAACTGCATTTTACAAGAATCGAAGTGATTTTGTTCATTGCGATAGCAGCATCATTGAGACGGAATAATTACAGGCGTTCCGAGCAATCTACTACGCTGGGTACAAGTGTTAGCACATTGGCATGTACAGCACGCGCACAAAGAACAAGGTGGAGCCCCGTGTCGTGGAATATAAGTGGAGCAGTAGTTGGCACGGGCGGCGGCAGGCCCGTACAATGTCGAGAGTCCCCGTCGTGAGGCCGCACCGTGCCGCGCAGCGCCGGGAGCCTCCGTGAAAGCGGCTTGCAAGACATGTGCAAACTACGTGCCTTTATTAGCCCGCCTTAAATTCTTGCGAATATAATTGGACTCACGGCTTGTTTGATCAAAATATTCAAGCATTTCACCCATATTTGATGGAACTGATTGCTTGTGGAGTCTATAGCTGTTTATTTGCTCATTTCGCTCAACACTGAAATTTTATCATTGCAACAAAATGGTTTAATTAAATATTTTATCGAAATGAATAAATATTAAATGCAGATAAAACGAAATATTCGTTAGTAAAGGCAAGCACACAAATATCGATGGAGCGAAGTTCAAATTGAGTAGCAGTATTTAAAAGCGTGATATGTAACAAAAAATACGCACTACGTAATTGCGAAAACGCACGAATACAGCGTCATAATAAATATTTTTTTAGCATCCGCAAAGAGCGTTGCGACAGGTATTAAGTTCATTATTATAGAATTAATGTGTCAGATCAATACCAAGTGTCGGTGGCGGCAATTTGCATGCAAAAGCCTCTGAGGCTTTGAAAATTTCCCCCACGTTGTGGCGGCGGGAGGGGCGGCGGGCGGCGGGGCCGGGCGGCGGTTGGTAGACAAGCGGACGTCGCATGAGCATTAATTAAAACTGTAATTTATCTCACTTAGCCCGCCTTCATGCTACTTGCTCTCACGAAACACTTATTAGTGGCATGTCCACTGACAGAAACATGTCCCGTTTACTTACACGCCGGCTTGCAACCCATTCAATTCGAAATGTTTAAATACGTTTGGTAATTAGCATTTTTTATGTTTGTGCACTATGATTACTTTCGCTACGCTTTGACGGATCTACGTTAAGAACCTAAAGTGTTCCCCGTGCGACACCTATATTTAAAACATGCATGGTATTTGTGTAATAAAAGTATTTCAACGGTACAGTAAGGCACTATTCCAACATTAAAAGCGTATTTTAAAATAAAACCCGCCCCCAGTGTAGTTACACGGTTCGCGAAATTCTGCATGGATCATTAAATTTCATGTAACATCTCTGGATTTTGTAAATGAAGCCAGCCGTTCCTATATAGACCTTCGGAGTGATGTTTACCAATACAAGCAAGTATTACGAGACAAACTTGGCTGAACAATATTTCAACGAACAAAAACAACGTGTGTTCTCATGCAGCGAGAGTTATTTCTGTTTCTCCCAAATGGTGGTACTGCGTTAGAGCCATGTTTCTTCTAAATAGAAAAGTTTTAATTCGTTGTGGCGCGGAGCAGTGCAAGACTACAAATACGTGCACAATCGTGTTATATAACCGAACTTATAGTGTATATGGCAATTGGCAAATGTAGAATGAGAGTCAGACTATGGGAAAGTTCTTGTTTGGCAACTTGGCAACTTTGCACTCGAAATAATTCAATTATTGGTCCACAGTGCGATGATATGGAGGCGAACTAGTTAGCTTGAGCTACGGGTGCATTGTTAAAAACAATTTCGAAAACCCAACGTTAGCGTTTAATTAGACAAGTTGAATACAGTTTCACAAGGCTTAGTTGCAAACTGTTGTTGACGTGGAAATGCAGGTATGAAGGTGGGACAGCTTCAGCTTTTAATTAAAGTGTCGCATGGATTTACTATAAACACGATTCGTACTCCAAAGTTGTGATGAATGTTTTAAAAGTATTTTTATCATATGACACGTCATGGTGTTCAAGTATTTTAGTTTTACAAATGAGGACAACTCACTTTACCTGATGCACAACTATTGCATGGATGAGCTGTTGACGCTAAAAGCAATTTAATCATAAATCTTATACCTTTAAACGAGAAGTTCTTGTACATATATATATATATATACATATAATCTGAATCTCGGAAACGGCTCGAACGATTTTCATGACATTAGTTTACAGGGGGTTTACAGTATTGCATTGTTAAGTAAGTGAAGTGCGTGGTGGACTGTTGGTTAACGGACTAGACGCGGCTGCCTTCATGTTCACGGTGGTCGCGGGTTCGAATCCCAGGGCACACCTCTGACTTTTCGGAGTCATGTGTGTATTGATAATCAATCACCACGCACTAGAACGGTGAAGGAAAACATCGTGAGGAAACCTGCATACCATAGCGATTTATAAAAAAATCTATGGTATGTAAGTCCGCCAACCCGCACTAGGCCAGCGTGGTGGACTATATGGCCTAACCACTCTCAATAGTATTCTCGATTGTAGAGTAGGCACGTGCCCTGCAGTGGGACGTATATGGGGTGATACAGAATACAGAATTGTTAAGTAACACTAAGCCAATGGGTGTTTGATTTGAGGTAAGACCAATAAAATCGATTGTTTATTAGCTCTTAGGTTTATATTGGGATATATGTCAAAACTTTAAAAAATAAATTATTAAAAGTACAATAAGACTTTCAGTGGAGTAATTTCTTCAAGTGAAACCAATATAGTCCAGTATAGACCACAAAAAAAATAAGCATAGCTCGGCCATCCGGGAACTGTTTTATTAGAGTCTTAGGGATATTTGACAAGACTGAAGGATACAACTCCGTCAGATTTAACACAGGCATTGGCCTGTGACTTGACTTGACTTGACAAACTCTTCATACCATTGGGTATGAAGAGTTTGTCAAGCTACATACATACATAAATTCACGCTTTTTCCTCAGAATGAGTAGGCAGTGGTCCTTCCAGGACAGCAACATTTCGTTATGTGTTTTCCTTCCCATATCTAATAGGGAGCGGTCCTATCGCCATATCGGGCACACATTTCTAATGCCGGGCTGATAATGAATAAGGAAATCTGAATGTGACTGCCCACTCGGGATTCCACCCTGAGACTTCAGCCCTGTAATCGTATCGTAGAACAATTACGCCACTGAAGGCAGTCAAGTTTCAGTTTCAAGGAAGTTATGGTGTAGAACAATTAGCATTATGGACTCAAATTACCTTAAAAATTCCACACGTATCACCCCAGTGTAGCGAGCAATAATATTTCATGTACCAAATAGGTTACGAACAGCTCATAACAGTTAGTTTGGCGCAATTTGTTATCAACATAATGTACAGCGAACAGAAAATTGCTAGCTCATAGCTCATTAAAAGCTAAAATAAAAAGCTAAAATGTTCGTCCATTAAGACGGTGTTTTCTTGCCGACTGCCACCTGCCCTCGTTTATTAGTTCAAATATGCTTAAATTATATTTCATGCTCCTTTGAAATTTGACAAAACGGATTTAGGAAAAAAACTACGTACTTTTTATGCTCAGAAAATTTACATTACATTACCCTTTGATATTTGCGATCTGATTTTTATTTTTGAATTACAGAAAATTAGCGATTTTTTTTCTAATAAAGTCTTTAGGTATTACGTTAAGTTTAAGTCTGTATTTAGGTAGGTACTACATTTTGGATCATTATTTAAATAAATAAATAATGATAATATAGACAGGCGCCCACATCCAAGCACAAAGATTCACAATATAAATTTATATTAATTTGAAAATTAATTCAAAGAAATTATTTCTTATACGAAAACAGAGCGAGTATCTGCGTGCCTAGTCTGGGTCGACTAGCATGTTTTCAATTAAGGGTTAATTCCGAACTTGGCTGCTAGCTCCAATTCATTTGCGAGTCAATAACTGTATTCAATATGCTAGGATTGTCCATTCAGGATTAATGCACGGGATTAATTTGGATGTTGAACTAATGTGGGGGATTTTGCATATTTCCTTATTAAATATAATTATTTACAGCTGCCTTGGTTATTTGAATTATTAGTAATTGAAATTAATAAGCCTTCGTGATCTCTGCCTAAAGATCATTCTTGAAAATGGATCGATTTAATGGTAGATTTATCGGTACGCCCACAAATTACTTATTTTATTTCTTACATTTTCAGGATTCATATTAAATGTTGATTAAGATTGCTTATTAGTTTCGGTCCTCATAGGAATTGTATGTATTTCAGTAGATGGTAGGCATCACGCTACATAAGGGCAAATACTAATTAACAGTTCAACTAGATTAGTCTTCAGCTGCCAGCGGTAACGTTGACGGAACTCTTGAGCTTAGGAAATTATTTACTTTAGCTCTAAAATAAATAGACGGCCCAAGTTGCGAAAACTCCAAAGCAAACGGCAACGCGTTAAGTTTCCGGAGGGCTAACTCCGCTTAATAGCCCCTTAATGATATTAAGAAAACGTTGTAACAAGTCTGTCCCACGCTTACTCAGGCCACTCATGATGTTATTCCTTACATTCGAAAAACACCGGCTATTGTATGAAACGTTGCAATAATTTATTTCAAAATCAAATCGTCAGTGACCATTACAAGCGTCGCATCTTTCTATGAACAGTGTGCTCATACCAATAAAGTTCGATTTCGTAAATTGCTGTGTTTACAAAACCGATAAATGTTTACAACTTGCATAAACAACATGGTTAGTTAATTAACACGTAATGCACATATTTTAAGTATCGAGTACGTTCGGTAACGCCCTCTGTTAGGCAGGGAACGCTCATAATTAAGTTTTCAATGGACCAGAAATGTGGTTGAAGGGCAAACAACGGGAACAAGCTAGCCTGCAACAGTCCCTAAGTTGCTCACCTGCGGGCCTCCTGATCTAATATTCAAAAGTTGGAGCGTTGTGTCCTGTACATGGCTAATTTAATTGTTGCGCTTCGCAAATGTTATATAAGAATTTTACCTGCAGAATTTTGCCGTCCGGCTTTCGACGTAGTTTGTAAGGTAGATTAGACTTAGCGTAGCTTTAGTTTAGATATTAAATCATATTAGCGTGTAATTTAACAAAAAATATAGATTTTATTTAGAAATAACTACCTAACTGTATTGCACGTAACCATAAAAGCTGACTCACATAACGACTGTAGATTATGACTAAGTGCACTACTAGAAAAATAAATAGCAATATAAAAGTTCAATATTTCAAAAGGACATTTATCCGATGCAGTATAACGGGGCATAAAAAGATCGTTGAAGGCACTCGGCTCGCGCGATCACTGAGTTTACGCCCCATACACTCGGAACTGTCGGGTTAACAGCATGTGGATTGTGAGTACAAGGGGGCTACTTACAGACGCTATCGTGATGGGATGTTGCCCGCCGCTTTACAAATATGCTCTTTTACTGACTATTTAAAACGGTTTACAATGCACAATTTTTGCTTAATTAACAAAGAAGTATTGAGCACATTTATGGATGTCATGTTTTGAAGAATTTGAACAGATACTGATAAACTTTAACATTTAAATTTGATATTTACCTACATAATAAGGCTCACATGTTTTATAGAAATATTTGTATATTTCATAGAAGTTATTCTGTCCCCGCAATATGTTTACTGAAAGAGTAAGTTGAAGATTCGTTATCTATTGGGAATATGTTTGTGTTCTTGGAAGTCTGGAGATATTTTTGCTATTATTATAGTATAGAGTAAAATCCAGGGTATGTGAGAGGCTGTGTTTAAAAGTATTAACGTTCCAAAATTATGTATACCTGATTAACAGAAACGCCTAAATAACAATACAATGCATATATGTTGAGACAAAACAGAACATGGATCTCGTAAACACATAGGTACCCACATAACCTAATAGAATTTTCACTAACAACAAACATGAATAGTTTGATGCCGGTTCGTTTGGAGCAAATGAAACTCTGAGAAGAGCCGTATATTTTACTAATTGTCGGTACTGTCAGCTCTAAAATTTGGGTGCGCGGTAACAATAACATTTAGTTGTAACACGACAGTTTTAGACTAATGTGACGTTACATCGTGAAGTGCACCTGCAACTCCAAGGCGCGGTTTGGGAAAGCCATCTCTTTGTTGTTACATTGTTACCTTTGAAATTGTATTTCTGTACCTATATTCCTAACTTTGTAATGCGCCGCATTGATTTGCATTCTGACACTATGTAACCGTGTTTTGATGTTACTGCTAACTTTGTTGTTTTGGTAGTTTTTGAATAGTGTTATATTCTGTATTTACATTTTAATTTAGTTAGCAAGACAGTTCCCCGAATGTGTTATTAAATTATTGCTCTCTTTTTAGATAGCTGATATCGTTGCTATATTTCTAAGAAACGGCTCTAACTTTTTTAGTGATATTTACTATCTTGTTTTCGGTGTATTTAGCAGGGCTAATATTTTTTTTTGGAAGGGTGGACATTATCAGGAAATTGAATTTATACAGGGTATATCAAGACTGCTACCGAAAACGAAGCCGGGTGGTAGTTTAAGTGACTTCAGACACAATGCAACAGAAATAGTTGCAAAAAAAAAGCGACAATTTTTTTTTTGTTATTTTTTCCTATGGCCATATTTGGGTGGTAAATACATTTTTTTCCTAAAATAATAGTGTATACCCTTTTTTTATTAATACTTTAAGGTATAAAAGAGTTTAAATATTATTTTAGCAAAAACTATGGATTTACCACCCAAAAATGACGATATTTAAAAAATCATAAGAAATGATTGTCGCGTTTCTTTGCGAAATTTTTAGTTTCATTGTGTTTGTAATCACTAAAACTACCACCGGGCTTCGTTTTCGGTAGCAGTCTTGAGATACCCGGTATTTCTAAGAATTGAAGATTGAAAATATGTGTTATTTCTAAGAAACAACTCTAATGTCTTAGTGATATTTACTTTTTTTGTTTGGTGTGATAAGTAGGGCATATAAGGCATAAAGTTTTTTTGTGGAAGAGTGGACTTTAACCAGGGATTTATATGGTTATAAATTAACTCAAACTGATTCCGAATCATCTAAATTCCGAGACTTCATTTATCTCAATGTGGTCTGCCTTAGATTAAAACGATAGAACATTGTCATGATGTTGTGCAGTTGGCAATAAGTGTGTACAAACAAAAAATAAACACCTTGGAAGAACTCCAAACGAAATCTTCTTCAAATTATTTTAAGTGCAATTCAACTTTCCCATAGCGGCTATTTATTTTTTCTCTATTATTTAAATTGAAGTTTTTCTAATTTAGAAGGCGAACATGTTTGATATATAGATAAAATGACCGAAACCCTCATTAAATCAATCTACTTCTAAGAAAGTGATATGTAAATATCACTTTCTATAATAATGCAGGAGAAGCCATAGCCAAGGTAAAAGGCGATGAAACATCAAAGCCGGCGGAAGCGGGTATGGGGATCGCTATCCTATTACGCATAAACTCTTTGATGTACAGGTGACGTGCGTTTAGTATCGAATGAAAAGTGATAACAAACCTGAGAGTTGATTCCGGGACGTAACACAGCTCTGCGCCATCATAACTTGTTATAACTTTAATTATAGTTACTAAGCCCGTTAACTAGTTTTGGCAACTCGTTTGTACATTCGAGACTTAAATTAAGTTGGTTAAGAACGTATCAGGTGATGTGTTGTGAGACCTAATTATAACTAGTCTAGGTTAATTATATATACCGGGTATCTCAAGACTGCTACCGAAAACGAAGCCGGGTGGTAGTTTTAGTGACTACAAACACAAAGCAACTAAAAATTTCGCAAAGAAACGCGACAGTTATTTTTTATGATTTTTTAAACATCGTCATTTTTTGGTGGTAAATCCCTAGTTTTAGCTAAAATAATAATTTAAACTCTTTTATACCTTAGATTATTTATAAATAAAAGGGTATACACTGTTGTTTTAGGAAAAAATGCATTTACCACCCAAATATGGTCAAAGGAAAAAAATAACCAAAAAAAAATTGTCGCTTTTTTTGCCACTTTTTCTGTTGCATTGTGTCTGAAGTCGCTTAAACTACCACCCGGCTTCGTTTTCGGTAGCAGTCTTGATATACCCTGTATTTTTTTACAAATTATTCACGTCATGTTCATTCGTGGTATAGACAGCTGTCTACGGGCAAATGTTCATAAAATTAACGTAAAACTGATGTAGGATGTAGATAACAAAATCTTTAATAGTAATAATCAACACAACCAACAGTCACATACTTAGTCCTGACTCCAAACTAAGATCGAGTCTTGTGTGGTGGGCATCGAGAACTATGAGAGACTTCGGTCTCCCGGACACCCAGACTCGAAACAAATGGTTGTGCTCAAAACAATAAATAAATCCGGATCTAAACATACACAGGTTTTAATAAAATGATTCGTCTGATTAGATATTTATATTTGTAGAAATTGTCGGTAATGACGAATTTTGAAAATCACGTTAGCGTCTATTGTATTTCGTTTCTTGCGTATAATGTAAATACGAAAGATGGAATAGAAATTACAAGCTATACGCAAACAAATGGGCATTTAAGGCTAGATTGTGATCTTAATTAAATTCTCCGTTAATGAAATCTTTGGAATACTAACGCACCGCGACAAAGTAAGTTTGTTAATGATCTTACGAATGTTTAAATCAATCTTAATCAAATCAGAAAATTACTCTCAATGAGGGAATCCAATTATTTTGTAAATGAGATCCGGAGTGATGATGCTTGTGGAGCTCGTATAAATTATCTGATAATTGTGAGAATTATTCATTTTTCATTATAGATATCCGGATTTAACTTTTGATGCAATTTCTGTAATGGTTTAAATTTTGAATGATTTTAATAAGTTTTTTAATTACTAAAGCTTTCGTATGAGAGAAATTATTACTCGTAATTAGAACTAGATGTCGTTGTAATAAAAGTTTGCTAAGAATAGAAATTATTTATTTCTACGATTACTGCCAATCTATATGCATTCAGTTGATAGAACATAAACTAGCTGATCTAGATTAGCAGACTCAAATTTGGTATTAAAATGTTAACATCTCACTCTAAAAAGCTTTAAATCAATTATATCTGCCTTCGACTCTTTTCAAGGCCTCCTAGGTCATGGCTTGAAATTTTGACACCAGACGACACACAAGACTAATAAACATACATATATTCGCTCGCCATGCCAACTCTCACTATTTCACTAAGCTGTATGGTAGACACACAGAACTAATGCATAAATCTTTAACAATAATTTTGGAGTAAGCTTAAGCTGAACTATAAATAATAATGAATAAATAACACCCAGTACATAGACTTAACCCCACACTAATATCGAGTCTTGTGTCGTGGGTATCAGGAACTACTCGTATTTAAGATATTACCTCTTATTTTTAACTCATAAAATTCGCATTTAAAATATTAACTCAACCCCGAAAAAAGAATTTTATCCCATCAAGTAATATCTTTTGCGAGTTACCGCAAAATATATGCAATGACAACTAAGAGGCGACGTCCTTAGCCCTTCGTCGGCTGAGGCGGCCATACCTATGCCTGGTAGCTGTTGATAAAGGCTTACAACGTATTAAATTCAGCTTATTGAGTATTTTACAGACAATTTACATAAGTCAACAAATAATGAACCCGCGTTTTAGCCGAAATTTAATTCTGGTATTGATCTTTTTCTCGATGGGGGAAAGTGTGTATTGCATTTGTACGTTCTTGAATTTTGATTGTAAAGAAAGGGAGTAAGTCTTAATGTAATATAGAAAGTTTTGGAAACTACTAATCTACTAAATGCATTTAAAAAAGTCAGCATACTTTTTCATAAATATACCTATATTTATCATAATCTTTTCTTTTTTATTTGTATTTCAGTATTTTAAGTTTTTACGAATGTATTTATTGTCGATGCATTAGTAAATACATATTTGAATACATTAAAAGTAGGATTTTAATAGGATAACATCAATAACATTTACAAGCATCAGTTAATAGTATCGGAATGTATTGCGAAGGGACGGCGATATAGCGACGTGATTGCAATCTTACTTGGTAATAAGTTAGACGGTCATTATCTTTCCTTCAGATCTATTATGATCAAGGAACTCATATAGATTGTATACTACTAGCCTTACACATTATATATTATACATTCGTTAAATGGGCTCTGTCTATCATTATTAAAATTGTAGGATTGGTGGGCAGATTTTCCGAAACTCTATTTTATGCAAATTAAAGCATATTATGTTAGTATAATTCTTACTCGCCCATACGTTTACAACCACTCAGAAAAACATCCCAATCTTTATCATATTGTATCTACACTGCGCATTTTCATTAGTATGATTTCACAAAAATATGTACACATATTCTATTGCAATGTATGGCGAGACGCGCAGGTCATTTGCCTGATGGTAAACGAGAAGATGGCTCATGGACAGTAGCAAAACTAAACAACACCATAAATAACAAAGCAATGCTTGGCATTCCACTACGCTCGCCATCGTGAGACATGAGAGGAGGTACTGGGGCCACAACAGTGCATTTACACTTTTGTTTGACAGGAGACAGAGATTGCAGTGGGCGCCCACCCAGGTGGCCTCTCACATAAGAGATAACTATCAGTAAAATGTGTGTATATTTGGATATGTCGAATTTATTTCGTAACTAAAAGCAATTTAGCATTTTATAATGAACGAATACAAGGAATTTGAATTTGACGAAAGGAATTTAAAGTATCTTAACCGATTAGTCAGTACGTATCGATCATAAATAATTGAAGAAGGGAATCCGCAATATTTTTGTAATTTAAAAATCAACGCTGTAAAGAGTATATTAGTAAGTACAAACATCAAAGACTATAAATAAAAACCAAAAAAATTCGACAGCAAAATAAATAAAATAGCAGAGATACGTGAACACGGAAGCGCGATAAACGATTGAGACTCAAGCATTTTCCGTTGAACATAAATTAGGCGCATTGAACGCACGGCATGCGATGCCTACGGGAGCCTGTTGCTCGATCCAATTACCGACTGGTCAAGTCAGAGCTGGCCGGGCTTAATTAACATTGTTCGAACGCATTACATTCACCAATATCACAAATACTTGCCGCGCTATCACTACGCTTGGGTAGTGATTTTCTATTTGAGATTTGTATGGGGTTTCGATGGGATTGGTTTCCAAAGTCGGGTGTAGTGGACCCGACAACAGTTTATTTTTATTTATTGTACGCTGTATTTAAGAAATAATGTATTCTCAATAATCCTAAAGTTAAATCCTAAGAATATTGCCTAAGATTTGATAGTGAATAAGTATGTAGCACAAAGTTCACTATTAATCGAAAAGGTAGTAGCAAATAGTAGTCAATACATCTGATATTATGTAAGTAGTTAAATAAATACATCTCGCAGTAACTAACATAGGTTTAGACCTTTTTTTCATAAATTACGACACCTTTATCATAAACTACGAGTGACTTTTCGGTCTCACAAATACTCAGACCCGAAAAACTTATCTCGATTTGGGGCTCGAACCCGTGGCTTCTTATTTCACAGCCAACGCCTAAAAAACTGGAGCACGGAGGCTGTTTAGTTCATAAATAAAATAAATAAATAAAATATTTATCTATAACTGCTATTAAATACACAAGTACTAACGTAAACCATACGTAGTAACTATATTACTAGAGAAACAACGTTTACTTCCGTCAAAACATTATATCAATGGGTACAACTATTTGTTTTGTACCGAAATCAATATTGAATTGAGATCACGTAGAATCAAGGAGATTCAACTCAAACATCCCGCTGTTTAGGAAAAACAATTTGCCGGCTTCGCAGGAGAAAGAGGTCTTGCGACACACAAACAAAAGGCAGTCGATTACATTCCCTCTGTGGGGCCGCCACTGTTTCTACTACTTAAAATATGCTTTTGTGAAGAAAATAATAGTTTTGTTCACTTATTTCTTTCAACCGTGAAAAGAACGGATAATTGTGTCATTTAAAGAGACGAGTGTATTGTGTGTTGTTATTTCATCATTTTTGGGTAAGGGAAATTTCGACATGTGTTTAGCAAGGATCTATCGTAGAAAATGGAAGTCTAGATATCTTATTTTAGGTTATCCTTAGCTCCAGCGAAGGTATTGTGCGGGCTTGATGTTATGTTTTGTAATAAAGTTCCGGCTTATCGGCTCTTCCAATACTGCCACCTGACATAAATTTTCCTTTGAGGTAATGAAATCTATGCCTCAAGTAGAATTTATATATGAAATTGGGTTACCTCAGGTCGTTCTAATATCAGGAATAGTGCAGGCTTGTGTTTTTCATATTTTACCTATTTTCGAAATTATAATGGAATACCAAGAGTTAGTTATTTACTCGATTATTTTTTACTGATAAAGTAAGTTTTATTGAACTACAAGTAGGACATGCGATCACACATTAAACTAGAATTTTTATGGTAAATATTTGGAGTACACAAACCCGTAATAGGCAGATTATTAAATGACGACCGGACCTTGTATCTACAACCACTATATCATAAAATATATCATAAACTTTATTTATTTATTTATTATTTTTTGTACACCAAATAATACTTAAACTAAAACTTATATCGTATTTAACATAAGAGTACAAATGGCAGTTGAATCGCTCAAGGCAATCATTTACCGACTACCATGGGATGGACATAAGTGAAGGAAAATGAATATAGGGCAGAATAAGTGTCCTTTTAGAATATAGCTTGAATTATAAAAAATAGGAAATAATGAAAATATTTAGCTTGATAGATAAAAAGATACAAATATATGAAATTAAACAACATACCTACATGAATTTACTTAAAAATAAACATACACATAAAGATATAAAAACCAAATATTTATAATAAGTACACACATACGTGCACATTGCTCGCCAATATTTGAGATACATAAGCAATCAACCATTAGTTTTTAAAGAGACAAGTAGTGTTCTTTTACCATTATTTTGAAGGACAACAGTGTTCTTTATAGCTCTCTTATAGATTCAGATAAAAACCATAAACATACAGAAGCAAAGAATACATACATATAAATACATATAAAGCGGTATATAAATACATATAGCATACATATAAAGCGGTATAAAGGAAAAACATACTACATATTAGAATTACAAAGGTCCGTAGTTACAAATAGCTGAGAACGGTTCGATCTCGTCGCCTTTGACACGTTCGTTCATGTGAACAAATTTAGTAACAGCTAACAGCAGTACAATTGAGAATTCTTTCCGTGGGCTTGCTGCGGATGTTCGTTCCGTAGTGTTGTGTGCTTCTTTTACAAGTGAGAAACTTTTCAATTGTTGAACACAATACAGTAATAGTACTTATACAGGGTATATCAAGACTGCTACCGAAAACGAAGCCGGGTGGTAGTTTAAGCGACTTCAGACACAATGCAACAGAAAAAGTTGCAAAAAAAAAGCGACAATTTTTTTTTGTTTTTTTTTTCCTATGGCCATATTTGGGTGGTAAATACATTTTTTCCTAAAATAATAGTATATACCCTTTTATTTATAAATACTCTAAGGTATAAAAGAGTTTAAATTATTATTTTAGCAAAAACTATGGATTTACCACCCAAAAATGACGATATTTAAAAAATCATAAAAAAAAATTGTCGCGTTTCTAGGCGAAATTTTTAATTGCATTGTGTTTGTAGCCACTAAAACTACCACCCGGCTTTGTTTTCGGTAGCAGTCTTGAGATACCCGGTATAACTACTTATATGCATTAGACCCTTATGTTTTGTAGTTTCTCTTCTCTTAATTTTTTTGGTGTTTCACTTGTCCTTGGTGATTTGCCTAATATCGAGTTTGGTGATGACTTGAAACAAATATACTGTTGCTTACAAATCTAGATATTTTAATTTCGGAAAGTTTCAGCTTTACTTTTAAGAGTATGTTAATATTAAAAGAAAAATATTTAGTTAGGATACTGAACGAAAACAATATAAGTTTTCACTATTTTGCAAAAATAAAACAATTTGTTGTATTTATATTCGGTCTACGGCACAAAAGTCCCACGAATTCCACTATAACATTTTACGAAACAAACTCCCACATAAAGCAGAATTCCTCAGTAACAAAACGCTTACGCAAATACACGAAAAGATAGTTATTGTAGAAACCTTTGTCCTTATCTGTGGCATAAATTATTCGAAGTGGGGCGTCGGGCCCCACTTGAGACGTGTTAAATATAGGCCATAACGTAAACGCTTCGAGTAATTTAAAATAAAAACAATGAAAATGATTTGCTTGCCGTAAATGGAGTTCCTTTGTGCAAGGAAGGAAACGAGCCCAGCGAATGTTTGTTTGTGGCAAACAATGAGTCTCCAATTTGCGGCCAACGACGTTCGCTTTGTTGACGCGAATCAAAACCTTAACAAAATAGAGCTTACAGCTCGTTTGAAACAAATTTAATTATTTCATCGTATCCACATAGATTGTAACCCGCCACGATCCAAACTAGTGCCTTTGTCGTCTTTCAGATAACTTTATTTGCGGCATTGCTGGACATAATGTTGATAACAACTTAAATATTATCACGCTAGTATAGAGAGGTTGATAGGTTGGTAATGATTATGTGTTATAGTATCGATAATAATGTTCCATTGTGAAATAAAGGTCTCGCCATCTCGGATACAAATCTTTGACAAATTAGAATTCTTTAATTGATCTACAATTAAGTCAAAATGCATTAATACGTATAGGTACAGTTATTTGAACTTAGAAGTTTCTAATAATCAGTTTATTATTTAAATAATACATTTTACCATCAACGACCTTATGTACATGATAGTTTTAAAAGTTAAATTAGTTCTCGAATATTCTGACTTCTTCAACCAAACTAAATTCAAATGTCATTCGAAAGGGACAAAAATTTCGATAACTAAAATCGGTTTTAATATTGTTCATGAAAAAAGCCGTCAGTCTAATATTACTTCATAATATGCTCATAAAAAGTTATTTTTTGTTGAAATTAGCTAGATGTCCATGAATGTTTTTGGAAGTATATCTTACAAACAAATTCAATTAAAACGTCAATAAAACAAAATAAGTTACCTCTAATTTATTGGCACAATTCCTGGATTGCACAGATTCTACGCAACACGAAACAATATCGTCACCGTTTGATTGATTTACAACTAAACTGTCGAGACGCCCATTTAATTTCTGAATTATCCGGTATATTTAAGTTTATATATCAGTAAATCTTTAAGACCTTAGTGGGTAGGATTTTGTGGACTTTTTCCAGTCGCAGTGTAGAGTATAGTAAATTATTTGGGTCGAGGTAAGCCAAAAAATATATTTGAAACTTTTGTAATTGTATTTTGTAATAATATTTAATAGCAAGTAATATCATTAAATGCTTCATATTTCAAATTGGATCTCACCTCTTTGAATCATAAAGGTGTGAACTTAATATCATTCACATTTCACTTCAAATTAAAGAGCGAAATCTCAGAAGCGTATATTAAATTCCACAGAGTAAAATTCCTTGGAAAATCTACGTCTAGTGATAACAGTAATCAGAATCCCCGCTGTAAAAGTGACAGCACATTAAACTTGTGCATATTAAGTAAACGCAAACAAAATGATTCAAACGATCCCGCAATTTATGTAATAATGGATGGCATTTATAGCTCCAAGTGTGCCGCTGCGTATATTGATTTTGGCGCTGTTCACACGTGTCTCTGTGAGCCCATAAAAAGAGCGCTTCGAAAAATCGCCAATTTAGCAAATGGCGAGTTTTATCGGTGTCATGTCCTTAGTTTCGTGAAAAGCTTGTGTATGACCTACGCTACAATGTCGAAAACTGGCAGAACGGATATTTTCCCTCAAACAACGCCGCAGACAATCCAACTTTAGTTTATAAACATGGTACCGTTCGATTTCGATATTTGGCTTTTATATTTCAGTCACGAATTCGGCGCCAATTTATTTCAAATTGTGTGCAAAATATGCGTATAGGTGCAAATTTTACAGCGTCAAATTACCTATTATAGTAATTTTAATGGAATATTGAAATTATTGATATTTTTGTATGACAACATGTAAAGTTTGCATAAAATTGTATTAAATCAAAAATCAACATAACGTAAATCTCTGCGGTATGTGGTGTAGCATCCATTACTCTATACATTGAAGGTGAAAAATCTCTTGATCTACAAACCACGCAACTTATATTTATCACCTGGAGTGACGAAGGAAAACCTGGGGCTCATCACTTAAGATTAACGAGAGCACATGTACGAGCTATCAATCTGTGCGGGAAGAATCGGATTATGAGATGAATCCTCTTCCCAACGCATATAAATCCCGCAGTATACATAAATAAAGTGGACATGTTAGGACTCGGCGTCTTAACATATCACTGGACACGGAATTAGGATGTTAGCGTTTGAGTGTTGCAAGAGTTTGTGCTTTTATTTTAATTACGATAATTACTGAGGTCGTTTTAGAAAGGTTTGCTTGGTAAAGGGTAGATTTGCTTAGATTTGCTTTTAAGGTTTTACACCTTATAGGATCATCAAACTGGATTATAAAATCAATTGATTATATTAGAGACACTGTTTGCTTAATGTTTTTTTTATACTTTGCTATGTGTCGTCAACTTCATAGAAATAAATTACCATTAACTCCACAAAATGACAATAAAAGAAAAACAAAGATATTCATTGCACTACAAAATTATCGCTTGTGTGATGTTATGTTTTTTATCAGTCAACTTTGTATGTAATGAGGACTGACTTTTTCAAGCGAGGAACGCACAACTGTCCAAAATTAGCCGATTACAGCATGCATTCAACGCCTATTCTTTGCCAAATGAACCTAGTGTTGAGCCTTGGGTTTGAAAATCTTGCTTTTGTATGGTGTACATACAAACGTCGAACGTCAAAAGTCGTGGTCTATGTGATCATACGCCTTCGAAATATTTAATTTAGCCGAGTATTGTAACGTTCTGTTGGCGTCGGCAGCTTGTGTAGTATTAGTTGAAGTTTATACGATTTCCGGCAGCTAGGAAACCCAATTAGCAATATCATCCGGTCTGAGAGTGTAACGAGAGGGGAGTAGCAATAAGCGCCGCTGCTACAGTAACAGTTAACATACTGCAAATTGCTGTTAAATTTACTTAATATCCCCTTGTTTCTCGTATGGAAGACAAACGCTGATGCCACAAATTGTATAAAATCCCCTGCGTCCTTGCTTTCGGTTATGTCTCGTATTTTCAATTTGTTCGCGTGAAATTCATGAATTAAACTTAATTAGTGGTATCGCGTTGTTTGTTCAAATCGAATAAGACGTACCTATTCTTCTGGTCTCTTTAAGTTGTTAGAATATTATATATAGGGTCTAGTAGTTATTTTACTTAACACAATTTAAATAAATAACACCCAACAGTCACATGTATAGTCCCGAGCGCTGACTTTTCGGTCTCCCGAACACCCAGGGGCCCGAAAGAAATATTTGTGGGCGGTACAAACATTTCTCTCGGTGCGAGGATCGAACACGCGGCCTCCCGTTTCACAGGCAGTATCTGATCACCTGCGCCATGGAGGCTGTCAAATTTGTTTAACAATGATATGATATTTACGGCAATTGTATGTTATTATTTTCGAGACTTTCATTTTTAACTTCCATTTTTAAGACGGTTTGAATATATAAAACAATGAAAATATTTCACTAACTAAAATTAATTAAAAAAAAGAATTGCTGTCTCTAAGGTGTGAAATCATAAGTTTTAAAAACAAAACTCTTACATAGGAGATATGATGTTACAAAAGCATTCCTCGTACGTTTTATCTTTGTTACGAGAGCACAACAAAGTAATTGGTTTTGATTTAATTTACTTCGTCTAAAGCAATTAAGCGAGCAAGTAGCACATTTGCAATTTAGCCATTTACCACAAAGTGATTCATGTGTGCGATTCATTATTTAGTTCATTTTAGATCTTTTAAGTACCTACATAGGTTTTATACAAAACATTCCTATTTCTTCATATAAATCCGTTTTACGGATCATCTCGTTTCGTAGATTTTATAGAGAAATTCCAGGTATGTCGCGTGGGATGAGTTTCTCAAATGTCACGAAAACCACTGGTGTACTTGCTTTAGATATTGTTAAGTCAGATATAGTGGAGCTGAGATACTGAAGTCGGACAAAAAATATTTATTTATGTAACAAAAGGCACTATGAAAGAAATTTGTATGTATCGAATTTATTGTAGGTACTGTACTGAACTGCATCAGCATTATACATTCCACTGCAGGGCAGAGCCTCCTCTACAATCGAGACCACGATCGAGAGGGTTTAGGGTATATAGTCCACCACGTCGTGCTAGTCTAATGCAGGTTGGCTAATGCTCGGAAACCAAAGAAAAAAAAACTACCTGGTAAAAGGTAATATACATCTTATAATTGCGTAAGAAAGCTGATTTTGGTACTCAACAGAAAAGAAGAATAAAATACCTCGAGCACCGCGTTTAAAATATACACAAACCATTTTATTCCGCAAACAAATATTACAGCATGCTTTGCGACAACATTATTTCACCCGACGAATTTTATGAAATAAATACTCTGAGAGCTTTCGTGCACTTGTACCAGTAAATACATTAGCTTCGTAACAATATTTCTTTGTTTCACGTATTCCTAAATACAATGAGGAGTATTGAAGTGGATTTGTTATCTGATTTAAGTCGGAAAGCACTCTCAACTCTTTGAGATAGGAGTGTCTTGTACAGCGTCTCAACATTGTCGAATTACATTTGTAATATAATTGTGGAACGAGATTAAGGATACGATGTTACTCGGATGAAGTTTCCGAATATAAGTATGTAAAGTGTTGTTGTTTACGTTGCATCGTCGGTAAACTTAGCGTATTGTTGGTCGAGTGGATAATTGCTCTCTGGCGAGGGTTATTGTTTAAATAGTTGACGTGATTAATACACACTGCAGCTCGCAACGCTTACCGGGAACACGCCGCGTTGGTTTGCACTTCACGTTTATTCAATAAGGTGTTTCTGTTATCGGGGTAATATTTATGTTGTTGTTTATAGCTTGCTCTTAGTCTACGTTTTTGTATATGTTTTTTAAAGTCAAAGAGTTTTTTTTTTAATTCGATGAATTGCGACAAGCGTGCCTTTCGTCTGATTGTAAGCGATACGACTGCTCATGGACAGTAGCAAAAGCAAACAATACCATGAATTACAAAGCAATGCTTGGTATTCCACTGGGCATTTGTCATCAAAAGATGTTTAGCCTCAATATATCCAGTAGAAACGCTATTTATTTTGTATAAAATAGTGAATATACTTGGAATTTATATTACACCGTGTACACAATGCTAGTAAGACGTCCATAGATACTGATACGAATCATTGACATACCTGACGGCTACCGGATGTCGTGCGCGCTCCGGCGAATTTTATATCTACCAACTATCTCTATTTACTCGCATTCCTTAGTTACCATATACAAGAAACATAATGTATCGACATATCGACAGCCTCGGTGGCGCAGGCGATTAGACGCCGCCTGTGAAACGAAAGGTCGCGGGTTCGATTCACCAAAAAAATGTGCGGCCTACAAATATTTCTTTCCGGTCTGGGTGTTTATCAGACTGAAAAGTCTCTTGTAATTTCTTATACTCACGAAACAAGATTCGATTTTAGTGTTCGGTCAGGACTACGTATGTGTGTGACTGTTAATTATTATTTATTGATACGTGTGCTATAAGACATCATAAAACAATATATATACAGATTCCAAAAATATATTTAGATCATGATATGTGCTAAGTTTTTTAATAACAAAGGCGCGGAGTGACTTGTTGTTTAGGATATATAACTTCATTTGGTTCCACTAAACATACAAAAAGTTTACACATAGTACTAGACCCCAAATTAGTATTCTCTGCGTTGTGGAATATAATATTTAAACGTAAGGATTAGTCCTGTGTCCTGTCCTATTTGTTAAACTGAAAACGTAATAATACCAATGTTAAATCCATTAATCGCGTTTTAAATCTACTATACATAATTTAATCACTCAATATTTAGATCGTGAATTAATTATAGTTCGGAATATAAACCAAACACAATATATTGAATAATAAAATCACATTGATCTGAATCCCCACTAAAAATAGTTATTGATGGATCAGAAACTACAAAACGTTGCAATCTTGAGTGAGAGTAAACTCCAGACTCAAACAAATTTCCGTGGATTCTACGAATATTAACCGCATTAAACCCATGGCCTCCCCTTTACATTCAGCATTACCACAGATGCTGGATATTGTAAATGACTAGACGATTATGGTAAATCTATATACGGCCTTCTCACCACTTGCCTTGTGCGTTGTGGATAGCCCGAGTCACGAATGCGGTTTTGTGAGCCTCTATGTATTTCGCTTCGACTAATTGAAGGATCTTACCGTGGACTATGCAGCTATTTTCAGGTTTGTTTTTATTTATAACATCATTTGTTTTATTTGCTTTGAAGTGTGTGGATTAATCTCGTCATTGTGTGGCAGCCTCCGTGGGGTAGTTGGTAAGATGGTTGCGAAAAGAGTGGCCGGGGGTTCGATATCCGCTCAAAGACAAATGATTGTTTGTGGGACCAGTCTCTCGTAGTTCCTAATACCTAAGACACAAGACTCGATCTTAGTGTGGGGTCAGGGTTATGTGACTGTTGGGTGTATTTATTATTTAATCTTTGCGTACGCTCCATTGTTCTCTGTATCCCTTATAGGGTCAGTCCCCGGACACTCACGTGAGAAATCTTTTAAAGAAAATCTCTCCAATTTTAAAGTGCCACTAAGAACCAAATCCAGGACGTCTCAGTCACCAGCCTAAACAATTTGCCATGGGTGACTTAATCAATGAAGCAACCCTGCTCACAATAAATATACTAACTAACTAACAAAAAACAATAAGTAATCTAAAGCTGCCAACAATTAATTGGATCGATTCAAACACTTGAAAGTACATGGGACAATTAGTGATTCCGCCCGAAAAAAAAACAAAAAGAGAAAACGGCAAAATCTATTGGAATCCGATAATTATCGGCTATCGTAAATCAAACATAAATGATTTTATTTTCGTTTTCCCGAATAGTAGGTTTGGGGGAACACTGAAAGGCCCGCGTGGCCTCACTAAATGAAGATTTGTGGTCGGTAATAAAATACTTGTGTGCTCTCTCTGTATTGATATAATGAACAGAATACAGTACAACAGTTTAATTGTTATATTAAGCTGGGCATTTTTTTAGCCGACGTCAAAAAAGGAGATTATGTATTCGATGTGTGTGTATGTAATTTTGTCAAATTGTACAGTTTTTGGATATGTCTATACCAGATGTATGTATGCATGTGTGTATCGCTGATGAACAGAAGAAAAACCAAACAACACTTGAATTACAAAGCAATGTTTGTACCTACGCATGCGGCATGTTACATAATAGAGACCTACCACCAGTATTTCAATAGTTTGGTATTTTGGTACTCGATAACATTATATTTTTTAACATTACATTTGTCTGAGAAGTAACGTCATGGAAAATGGTGGCGGTACCTACCCAGGCGGCCTCTCATATGTTAGACCTACCTGCAGGAAATTGATTTTCCTAAGTGTGCCTTGTTTATGTGTTGTATAGTACTGGATGGCTTAAGTTGTTGCGATCACTCTTAGATATGGCATAGCAAGGTGCTCATTAGATAGTGGTCTCACTGTCGCGGAATATTATGTACATTGCCTTGACTCTACATTAATAGACAAGTCTTCTATCGACTACAAGGTTTTACGATCTTACACCCAGCCCCGAAAAAAATATTTGTGATGCAATCGAACTTTCATGGTACAGCGATTGAACCCGTGGCTTTTCGCTTCATAGCCTGTATCTTAACCAACTGCGCCCAAGAGGCTTTTAAAAATATACGCGTTTATTCGGCTTCATAACGACATCAGTTTATAGAAACATCTATACAAAAAGTGTATAACTCTAATATGTTCAATCACAGATTTTATGAAAGGATATTGATCCTATATTTTCTGATATTTACTCGTGCCAGTCTGATTCCCTCTCAGGTAGAGTACGCTTGTCTATGATGTCCCCTCTGTGACAAGTACAGAATAGCTTTTGAGAAAACAATATCGATTTCATCGTGCTCCAATACGTATGAGACTGTAAGTAGTAATCAAAACTGTTATTAGAACGAGACGAATACTTATATCGATAATAATTTAATATAGTGATTCCAATGGTTGCTACTACTTGACAATAATAGTAGTGGGATATTGTAAAAGTGATAGTACTCGCGAATCGATTGTACGGTTATTTATACAATATTCATCAGTATCAAATAGAAAAACAAATCAGAGAGGGGCCGGCATAATTGAAGTGATTGTGACGAATCATGTCTAGTCCTCAGTGGCATTGTTATATCAGTACGTATATGTTAAATAAACTATTGGACACACTAGTCAATAAGCACTTATTGTTAATTTTCTACAACATGAGAAAATTTCATTGGAAACTCTGACTTCTTGGTAAATATAAAGTTTATGGTTACCCTACTGTTCTCCGTATCTAGCGCCATTGATTATTGTCATATGCTAACAAAACAGGATATTGCGAGATAAAATCATTCGCTCTACTCGAAATACATAGTGTATTGAACCGGTTTAATCACGCTTTCCATGGAAATGAATAAAAACAAATTTATCACTGTTCTTGTTCGCCTCGTATTCATTCAGATTTACTATTTTACCTATAAAAGGCTTATATGTGGGTTTTTAATATGCACTACGTGTTATATCATGAATACCTAATGATTGTTTACCGATATGTCCGAATGGGTGGTTGTGTTGTTTTTGTCAAAATATTAGCAACAGTTTTTCCCTCGTTATATTTTATTAAATTGGACATGTTAATACTCTTAATACTATAAGGTTATGAGCATAAATGCTTGCTGTTTGAATAATTAAAACATAATATATCAAACAATGTGCTAAAAGTTTTTTTTGTTTATTTTTAGGTCATTTTTCGCCTTACGGTCCGGTATTGACACCGGATAGACGACATATACACTGAATTGAAAAAAAATACACGGTTTTAAATATTGTTTATTGTTTATTGGTTTTAATTATTGTTTTAAATATTGCAGGAAGTCGCTGGATGCAGGCCGCTTCCAACAGGTCATTGTGGAGATCATTGGGGGAGGCCTATGTTCAGCAGTGGACTTCCTGTGGCTGATATGATGATGATGATGATGAAATATTGTTTCACTTCGCCTTTCTTGGACTATAGTCCAATGACAAAAACTACTAAGGTTTTGTGTTTAATCGGGCTGCACACTATTTTTCTCACAATTGAAATGAATCACATATCTTTTACGTCTACCAAACCAACTGTTTGATATTATCTTTAGTCTCATCTGCTAATGTGAAAGTAGAAAAAACTTGATATATTTATTTATCACACAGACGCCTTGGGATCTATTTTTCAATGTTACGTAAACAAAAGTGCAACACAAAACTTTGAATACACCACGAAACAGTGTTGGCAGCAAGTAGCGCTAACGATGTTGATTTAACATTATACACAACCATTTATTATTGCTAAGCGACTTAGCCAGATCTATTCACTTTAATGGTGACCTTTTGGCTACTTACAATGAAAATGTATTCAACAGGAACGTCTAATTTATTTGTTAATTGTCTAAAAGCGGAGTAATTATTACAGATGAAAAGGAAACTCTTCCATCTGCTTCACGGTTAATTAAGTTTCATTAAAAACTGATTTGTTTGGTTAATTATACACTTTTATATTTGTTTCCATTTATAAACTAAATAAATACTTTATTTATTGTAATTTTTTATAAGATTTAAGACAAATAATTTAAAAATTTTGAGGCAGTTTTATTGTGTTTATAATGAGGATAATAATTCAAGATTTAAGTATATTGATTGCAGTCCTTACTTCGTAAACGAAACTCAGCCACAAAACAGTAGTATAGTTATTAAACTAGAAGTTGACGAGGCGAGTTTTCATTAACCAGTTGTCAAGTGCACGTATTGCAAATTGCGAACATGATTGCTTTTTAAGTTGCAACATCAGAGCGCGGACAAACGAGCCGTCGACAATCAAAAAGCTGATGTCATCCTTGTTTGAGCCAACAAGGGAGGGCGGAGTGCCGATGCAGCCACTCTGTCAGAGCCAGGACAGTCCTGGCACAGATAGCCCATATAGTGAATGTTTGCGCTTTTAGCTGCAACAACACTGGAAAACGCACGGTTAAATCAGATGGTGCATTTCTTTCACTCGTATTTTAAATTCTGGAGGCTTATTTGTGCTTCAAAGCTACAAGTATTTTAGTTATTATAGTATAAGTGAAAAATAACTGGCTGGTTCAATATCTATCAGTTAATTTATAGCCCATTTACGTCATATGTTATTGGGGGCAGGGTGGTGAGTGGCTTCGGTGGACTTAGGTCTGCTACGTTTAATGCGGGTTGTCGATATTTTCATACCTTCTATACATTCCAATACTGTTACGAATGCTGCCACTGTAAAATGGGAAAAACCCGTTAAACATTTTCTTCTAGGCTTTAAGCTATTTATTTTTGTCGGATAATATAATTAATTTACTTGTGAAACTATATATTTAGCGCAGTAGCATTGTGAAAATAAATTCAATGAATAAAGCTGTGTAGTAATCTTGATAAACTTCCGGATCAGATTGATGAATTTAAACGATCCTAGATATGCTAAGTCACTAGCGATCTATCTATTTTCGCAGTTAGTAGTTTAAATCGTTTGAGATAGGTTTTATGTTTAATCTACATTGTGTGTCAATATTTCTATGTGTCAAAAAACTTGTGGTGACTGGTGGTAGGTCTCTCATATTTGAGAGGCCATCTGGGTAGGTACCACCGCAATGTCTATTTCTCCCGTGAAACAACACTGCTTAAATGCACTGTTGTGTTTCGGATTGAAGGACATTGTAGCCAGAGCAACTACTGGACATATTGAGACTTAACATCTTATGTCTCAGGATGGCGAGCGCAGTGGAATGTTGCTACTGTTCATGAGCGTTCGTATCGCTTACCATCAGGCGAACGGCTTGCTCGTCTCGTCATTCAATGCAATAAAAAAAAAATAAGCAAACTGCATCTTGGAAAGTATGAAGCTTTTTTATATTATATGTATTTCGTGGGTATCTTATGATGATACTTGGGTGGGCATTGGGCTAACGATATACTAAGTAAGTTTCCCTTATTATAAGGTTCCAGTTATTAATATATATGTAATGAGAATTTCTCAAGTTTTTTTAATTCTGGCTAAAAATGTCTCTTTTTGTTCCATTAGGACAGATTTTCAAGAGATTTAATGTTTAATTGTTGATCATATAGCCCGTCTCAATCATACTCTCGATTGTAGAGGAGGCCCGTGCCTAGTGGGACGTATTTAGGTTGATACAAATATATAGGTGATTCGCAAAAAAAATGTTTTCTTTTCATCTGATAAAGATACAGAAATATTAATGTAAAAAAAAACTCACATATACGCGTATATTCATATATTCCTGTATAGAGCTTGTTGCGCCTTCTGCATATTGTTTCTCGTTTGTGGCTTCACTTTCATAGATTTATCGAGGCAGGTGAGCCGTGCCCGTGATACACGCGGCGTGCACATACTATTGTCGCAAGCCGTTCGTATACATTTCCCGTCTTTATTGCCTCGGAAATTGACACGTCACTAACCAGTAGTTGTTTTATGTTGAACATGTTGAATGTACATTAGTTTAAAGTTAAATAATAGAGGGAATAATGACAGCCTTTGTGCCTCAGTGGTTTTAAAAGTTACCGGCGAATAGGTATCGTAGTTTTGATCCTTGCGCCGTGACAACTGTTCGTAAACGCACAAATATTTGGCTTGGTTAAGAGTGGTTGTGAAACCTCTCTTTGTTTCTGAGACGCGGCGTAAGACTGTGTATGTCTGTTAGGTGTGTATTATTAACACACTAATGTTAAATTAAAGTATTCACTTCTTCATTAAATTTTAGTAACAATATCGAGTTGTTAAGGAACATATTTATCTAGCTTGCAAATTCAATAATGTATCAATAGCAAGTTTTTAAAGAGAATCTACAATATCACACAGAATACAAGTTATTACCTTTTATTAATCCCTGTTTCTTTTATCGAACCGAAACAAAAGAACACCTACGCTCGCCGCCGCGCCTTCAATTGGAATCCTATAAAAGTACATTCCAACAGGATGTATGACCAAAAAAGGTCACTGCTCACTATTATCCGTCGGACAACAGAAGGTAGCTAATCCTGGCATCGAGAACTAAAGACTTCTCTCCGCACTCGGCGCGCACGTGGTCGACGGGAACTCACAAACAAAGCCTGTTTGAAACTTTTAATTGCCATTCCGCTAGCTGTTGTCTGCAATGTAATACCGAACTGAATAAAGGAAAGTGAAATTTATTGTTCATCAATCTTCCGCGGCGCCATTATCTGTTGTTGGTTGACGATGACTACTGATATTTTTGATGCCGCCGTGCGTAATGATGTATACTCCATGCGTGTATTGTTTTAGTGATGTGGGGGTTTTAAAGAAGAATTAATTATTTTTCATCATTAGCTTAACTAGAAAGAATAAATGAAATTTTACTGATGTGTATGGATGTTAAGTGAGCAGTTTATTTCGATCGTTTTTTGTTTTTAGTAGCCCAAATGAAGAGAGAATCAGAACGTTTGCATGATATTATGCGTGGACATAAAAAGGATACACAATTTATGATGGCTTCTACATGGCTCATCAATGAGCTCGTCAACTCGAGGCGTTAGATGGTAAGTTTCATAATGAATATCATTGTCACAACAATAACTTTTATGTATAATTTCTTGTAAAAATTATGATTGAAAATACGATTTTCACAGTCAAGTGTAACAAGTGTGGAGCAATAAATGAAAAGGCAAAACCATTTCTTTCTATTTTTCCACAGTCCCCAAATGATACGCAATTACTTCACTGACGTATTGAATAGACAGTTTTATTTGTCCGTAATCACGACGATATTAAGTTAGGATTTTGTTGAGGTAAAAGAATTTTTGTATGAACCAAAACAACAATAACGCTGACGGCACGTGTTCAGAATAACCGTTGGGATGACAATAAAAATGTGTGCAAACAAAATTTATGACTAACATTGTTTGAAAACAATTAATTAGTTTCGTTTGATATTTTTTTCGTTTCAATTTAGGACAAAGGAATTACAAATGAGTGTAACTTGGCTTGCATAGGACATTTGGTGATTATGATGAGTATATTGTTTTAATTCTTACGTACTGTTACGTGTGTTCCAGTTTTAAGTTCTTTTAATACTTTTGTGAAAGTAAATTTTCATTCAATGCAAGTATTTGTGTAGGATAAAGTTAAATAGATTAGCTATTTGATCTTACATTTTGGTAAGTTCGAATGATTGTCGGAAGAGATTGCTTAGCTGAGCAATAAGTCCGCCTATTGATTCATCAAATCTGTAAATGTCTTTTTATTTTTGTTCTATATTTAGCAGTATTTGGTGTTTTAATAATTATTATTTTGTTATTCCTATTCTATCCTATCCTATCTATAGTATGACAAGTTGATCGGTCCCAAAACTTCAACAGGGTTTTTTTGTAATGAATAGCGAGATGAGCATGCCGTTCGCCTGATGGTAAGCGATACAACCGCTCACGAACAGTAGCAAACCAATGCAATGTAATACCGAACTGAATAAGAAAAAACCTTAAATTACAAAGCAATGCTTGGCATTCCACCGCGTTCGCCATCCTGAGACATAAGATGTTAAGTCACAATATGTCCAGTAGTTACTCTAACTATAATATCTGAAGGATATATATCGAAATACTACAGTGCCTTTAAACTGCTGTGTGGCGGGAAAAATAGACATTATGGTACCTACCCAGGCAGCCTCAAACATAAGAGAGACCACCAGTATTGCAATGGTTTGCATTTTTTGGGATTTCTTAGAGATGATATTTTTTTAATTCTTTTACATTTGCCTGTGAAATAAATAACGCCATGGAAACTCTCATAGAGCTTATCAAATACAAATTACGAGTGAAGGTAAAATCATTATATAATTAAAAGCCGTAACCATTGACCTAAAATGAAAATATTCGTTGTTGAAGTCTGTCACAAAAAGTATTATAGATATGGGCGGGTGGCCAGTGAGTTAAGATAAACTTTTTGTTTATATTTTTTTATTTTTTATTTGTATTTGGCATTAGACAGGTATTAGAATTTGTATTTGGACTGTCTATGATTTGCGGATGTATTTTATTGTTGATGTGGATGTAACTTATAAATCAATCTCTTCAACATCTAATGTAAGACAATTTTTATTTTTAACCGACTTCAAAAAAAGGAGGAGGTTCTCAATTCGACTGTATGTTGCTTTTTTTTGACAATACAGTTCCTTTGTATGATTCTAACATTGGATTCATTACATTATGGCTTCATTTTACGGCTATTACTAACTCAACGCGAATAAAAAAAAAGATCATTTTTATGGAAAAAGAGTAAGTAATACAAGTTATCATCATTATCATCATCATCATCTCAGCCATAGGTGTCCACTGCTGAATATAGGTCTCCCCCAAGGATAGGATATCCACGTCAATCTGTTGGAAACGGCCTGCATCCAGCGACTTCTTGCAACCTCAGCCAAGTCATGTGTCCACTATATAGGCGGGCGTCCGACATTTCGCTTGCCTGTACATCCACTCTAGAACCAACATTTCGACCCAACGGCCGTCAGTTCTACGCGCTATGTGCCCGGCCTACTGCCACTTCAACTTGCTAATTCTATAAATATAAGTATCACATAGATTTTTGTCACGTTAAAATCAAATGCACTACCAATTGTATGACCTGTCAAAGCCTACTTTACTACTAAAATCTATAGAATTACTAACATATTCACTGAGTACGTATGAACAAATTAATGCAACAAACGCTGCATATTAATTTGCCTCTATGATTAACTTGCAAAAGTGAGAATTAACGCTCACTATCGGCGGTCAAAACATTTCATTTACAATTAAGTTGCGGCATTATTACTGTGTTTAGCGGAGCCCGGGCAGCTTTTAATTGAGTTACAGATTCATTTAATCAGAACGGTTACAGTATAATTATTTTGCCGGGAGACAATAAACAACGTCGTGATGGCCTATAAAACTTCTTTTGTTCGTCTAACACGAGTTAAGAGAGATGTAATTGAATCGAACCACTCAGGGGCCGCGTGCCTACTAAATCAATTACCTACCGCATTTACTGATGTTGTTACATGCTTTGACGGGCCGGCAGTCGGCAGGTATGCACTAGGAGCCGAGTGCGACGAAAGCCACCTCGCGGAGCGCACCTAACGTAATTTAATCGAAGGCAGCTTTGTCCCTTTTCAGCGGAATGAAGGTAATTTGACTGCTACGTGTACTTACGGTTAAAATGTGATTGCTTCATTGAGTGGCGTGTTTGATGTTTCCGTGTCAGTATTGGCGCGACGGGATTTGCATTAATAGTTTTCATATTTGTATGGGTTTGCAATTGGAAGTGAGTATTGTGTTTTAATGCAAGTTCTTTTTTAGAGCTATTGATTTCGTTTCATCGCTGATGTTATGTTTTTAGGAAATCGAATAGAGGACCGACCTACTGTACTGATGAAATTAGAATTATAAGGAATTGGCTAGCTGTAGCTAATCCAATAATTTCACCTCATTTAGCCATCAGAGCTAGATACAAATTATTAAACCAACATTATCCAAGGAAAACTCTTAGTTCAATATTTGACATACAATATCAGTGCAATTTGGCTGTCGCAATCAGAATAACAATATACGTGTGATAAATTGTAAGCGTTCGCAAGGAACATCAATAAAATTGAGCGCGGCGAGTGGCGGAAGTCTCTGTCGGCTACAAATTCTTTGCCGGTCTGAACTTCAACGTGTTCGTACAAACTGATATTTTGCACATTTCAAAGTAAATCGATGGGAAATTTAGGTCAATATTTATATTTTCTCGGTGTTGTGTTTGGGTCTAACTTTGAGCGTTTATTTTGTAATTGATTCTTTTGAACAGAGTTACAGTGACCGAGATTCTTTTTGTAAGTGACACTTCTTTGATTTTTAATAATAGTTTAAAGATCATTAGGTCTTTTGTATAAAGTTTTTACTTTGATTTATACTACGTTGAAAAGATCAGAATTCAATATCAAAGTAGCAAAGGATAATAACATTTTTTATCCAACTTTACTAAAAGTTCCACTCTTAATAAAATCCTTCTTTGTAGGAAAATTAAGTGTGCATTTTATCTCCTGGAACGTATTCAAGTGCCCTCTATCGATATCCTTTCGTATTAGATCCTTAAAGTTTTCTTACTTAAGCATAATATTTTTTGTTAAATAAAAGGTTTAATCATCACGGGTTTCACCGGTAAAAAGTGGTTTATACTACCATCCGATATGAATAGATACAAGCCCCTTCTAACAGGTCGATGAAGAGATCTTCGGAGGAGGCCTAAGTTCAACAGAGGTATTTCTATGGCTGAAAAGAGAGAGGCAGAGAAAGATGGTAGAGTCTGCTGGAATCATTTTTAGGGTTACATTTGCTCTTCAGTATAAAAGGATAGTGTTCACAAATACATTAACAACGGGACAATTTTCATACTGCACAATACTAATCATAAACGCATTACGAGTATACTGTCATCCAAGCCACCAAATCTAAACTTAGGACATAAGTTTTATAATAAAAGGACGTATTTTATGTAAGCCTGAATGCGACTACAATTCATGTGACGGTAAGTGAAATGCAAACTAAGTAGAGTATAGGTAACTCTCTAAAACTATTATCTCAGCTTGATCGAAATTAATGGTAGGTCTCTCATATGTGAGAAGCCGCCTGGGTAGGTACGACCGCAATGTATGTTCCTCCCGCCAAACAGCAGGGTAAATCCACTGTTGTGTTTCGGATTAAAGCACATTGTAACCAGAGTACTACTGGACATATTGAGACTTAGCATCTTCTGTCTCAGGATGGCGAGCGCATTGGAATGCCAAGCATAGCTTTGTAATTATAGGTTTTGTTAGTCAATCACCACGCATTAAAACGGTGAAGGAAAACATCGTGAGGAAACCTGCATAGCATAGCGATTTATAAGAATTTCTATGGTATGTAAGTCCACCAACCCGCACTAGGCCAGCGTGGTGGACTATATGGCCTAACCACTCTCAATCGCACTGTCGATTGTGGAGGAGGCCCGTGCCCTGCAGTGGGACGTATATGGGCTGATACAGATCTTCTGTCTCAGGATGGCGAGCGCATTGGAATGCCAGGCATAGCTTTGTAATTATAGGTTTTGTTTAGTATTACTACTGTTTATGAGTGGTCGTATCGCTTACCATCATTCAGACAGCATGCTCATCTCGCAATCAAAGCAATAAAAAAAATGGAAATCCACAAGATGATACCACCGAACAACAAACTTGTATGTGTCACACATAACAGTTTTCCTATGTACTGCTCGGTGGTCACTATTCCAGCGGTTACGACTTGCGAATAACCCGTCACTAGCGTTTGGGTCTCTATCTAACTTATCGAAAGAAATGTAACCGTAAAACTGTTGCTTCACGTTGGTCAAAAGACACTAGTGGTAGATTCGACCCCGATGTTTATTATTCAAGTTATAGTGAGTGGTTATCTAGATATGTATAACGATATTATGTGCTATTTTATGACATTTCTATGTGCACAATAGTTATATGAGTGCCATAAGTCTTGACGTTACGTCGAAATGAGCTATAAAGTGGAAATGGAGGGTGGTTTGATAGCTATCTCTGCAGAAGCCACCTGTTAGGTTAGTTTTCTGTCGTGCGTCGGCACTTAGGCTATCCACTACAGTAATAAAATTGTAATTAGGAACAGATGTTTTCTGAATCAATCTTATGATTCGTGATTTTTTTTAGTTTTCTTTATGTCGATTGCTTTAGGTGTTGAAAAAGGCAATAGATATTTAAATTGCTACAAGTAATATCTTATTCACCATTTGAATTATTTTTTTTAAGCTGAAATGAACTCTGTATTCTAATTTAAATTAGTGAATATTATTAACATGTTTTCAGCAAAGTTCATTCATTTGAAATAATTCACAATAAATACTGAACATAATTGTTCAGATTAAAGGATAATTCCTTTCATAACATTTTATTCATTTGCCGATAGCTTATATCACATAGACTTATGTTTGAACACAATTCCAGCTAGCTTTTCTGGAAGTGATAGAGCCACGCTGTTGTCAGGCTTGACTCAGCATGAATTGGTAGGCTCGTCCGGGGCGGTATCGGGGGACTTTGCCGGATGACCAATATATTTCAAATGTATTTATTACAAGTTAAATGCAAGTTTACATTATTTTAACCAAAACACTTACATTATAATGAATAAGAAATGGAAATAAACATTATTACTATTATTTCTAAAATTGATGAAATACAATACCCATTTCCACTTCCCAATCTTTTTCCTTTCCGGTCTCCTCCCAATTTGATGGGCCGGCAATATATTATTCTGAATGTTCTGTTCTGAAAATTCTGAATTATTTTCATGGGCGGCAGTGATGACTTACCATCAGGTGACCTGTTTGCTCGTTTGCCGGACCAATGCCAAATATATATTGTTGTGAAATATATATCAAAATAGTATTTAAAAACTTATATAAATTCTAAGGCTGCAATAGATTATTCTCATTCATTATGTCAATATATGTGTGCGTGGTGGCCTGTTGGTAAACGGACTAGACGCGGCTGCCAACATGTTCACGGTGGTCGAGGGCTCGAATCCCAGGGCACACCTCTGACTTTTCGGAGTCATGTGTGTATTGATGACTATCAATCATCATCGTTTTAGTGCGTGGTGATTGACTAATCACCACGCACTAAAACGGCGAAGGAAAACATCGTAAGGAAACCTGCATACCATAGGGATTCATAAGAATTTCTATGGTATGTAAGTCCGCCAACCCGCACTAGGCCAGCGTGGTGGACTATATGGCCTAACCACTCTCAATCGTATTCTCGATTGTAGAGTAGGCCCGTGCCCTGCAGTGGGACGTATATGGGCTGATACAGATTAAGTCAATATATAAGTAAGTACATTACCAGTGTAATATTATTACACCATCACTATTTGACATATAAACTGAGCAATTCCTCTATATTTTTTCGACTCTAATGAAATATATCTTCAAAGAAAAATTTAAATCTTCTCGAGCCAACCTTTAACCTTGTTGGAGCTTAAGAGCTTGCCTCGCATTATGGCCAATCCCGGCCGGCTTCGCTTATAAACAATATCGGCTAATTTGTATTACGGATATAAAGGATTCACATATATTAGTTGCAGTATTTTGTAGAATTTTGTATTGTTCTAGTTAATTATGCTTCTATGTTGTAAAAATTCGCCATCCTGAGACATAAGATGTTAAGTCTCAATATGTTTAGTAGTTACTCTGCCTACAATATCCTTCTAACTGGAACACAACAGTGCCTTTACACTGCTGTTTGGCGTAAGACATAGATAATTGGAGTGGTACCTACCCAGGCGACCTCTTACATATGAGAGATCTACCACCAGTTGCTAAAAAGTAAGTAATTAGTGAGTAAATAAGTTATGCCTTATTCAAATGTTCACTCATTATGATATATGCGTCGCATATTCCTGTATCAGCCCATATATGTCCCACTGCAGGGCACGGGCCTCCTCTACAATCGAGAGTACGATTGAGAGTGGTTAGGCCATATAGTCCACCACGCTGGCCTAGTGCGGGTTGGCGGACTCACATACCATAGAAATTCTTATAAATCGCTATGGTATGCAGGTTTCCTCACGATGTTTTCCTTCACCGTTTTAGTGCGTGGTGATTGATTATCAATACACACATGACTCTGAAAAGTCAGAGGTGTGCCCTGGGATTCGAACCCGCGACCACCGTGAACATGTGGGCAGCCGCGTCTAGTCCGTTTACCAACAGGCCACCACGCACTATACACGCATATTCCTAGTCTCACAAAAACAAACTTTATTGTTATGTGATCGAAACTTCTTAGAGCAATATATTTACCGGTCGTAGAATCTCCTCAATGCTTTTCTAATATCCAATCCGGAAGTAGTAGCTCGTCTAAAGCTGCGCAGCGTTTAAGATATTAAAATAAAGTTATGAAACCGAATCCACTTTAATTTTACTTTGCTTCACCGGAATTCTATTATACTGCCAAAGACATTAGACGATGAGTACTCCACTTTCATACTTCCTGCTGTTACGTTCACAGGGGCTTTGATTATTAACGTTATATTATGAAATTCATGGAATTTATATTGATTACATATTTTATTTAAAATGTGAATAAGTTTTTTCTTTATTGTAATGAATGGCGAGACGAGCGCTTCGCCTGATGGTAAACAATACCTTGAATTTCAAAGTAATGTAGCATTGCAATTATACCACTGATTTTAAAAGATATAACATACAAAGGTAGTATGTCTAACCTGGACAATAGTCAATAACCACTCACTTCAAAGTAGCAAGCAGGTAAACGCTATACGTATGGGAAGGGCAAATGTCACGTGACATCAATCGATCACTCAATAGGCAACGTAGCTTATATATAGTGCAGTCTGTCGACTCACAAACGAGACATTGATGACTGATTGATATCACCGGAGGCGGAACAAAGCAAGCATATAGCTGATGACAGTTCACAGCGATGTAATGTACTAATGTGTCTTCAATCGACGTGAGCAGAATATCAATGGCAACAGATATGGTTCAATTTGAAGTTATTTAATAATAGATATTGTGTTCGTAGGTGTGCATATAATACGCTATTAGGCTAAACTATAAAAGACAATTAATAACGACAGTTGGTAAGCAATAATTTTTGCTGTCATGTGTAGAATGAACCGAGCGGAAAATCACACAAATTTTATTTTTATTTACATACTCGATACCCATCATCCTATTGACCCAGATTGTTTTAATTTGTTTCATTAAATTATTTAGACAACCATAGTGGTGCAGTTGGTTAGACCCTGGCTGCGAAATAAGACGCTTCGGATTCAGTACCCGCACCGATACAAACTTTTCTGATGTCCTCAAGTATTTGTCCTAAATTTGCCCAAGCTCTGTATAACATAGTAATACAAAGACATATCTTCACAGAAGAAAGGCTTTCGCATTTCGTCCAAAAGATTCAAGTTAAGTTAATTTGTGTAGGCGTCACAGTGAAGTTACACTGAGTGTATCACAATTTAAAACACACGCGACATGAGTTGTAACAATAGTAATTGAAACTCTTGATAAACACTCGTTGAAATTAACTTTGTGTGTAAAGCACAATGTTGTGTTTTAATGACTTATATTTAACAAGTACATTTCTTGTTTTATGAGGGTTCTGTTGAAGGAATACGTGACGCCGGATACGGCGTTGCCAACTTGGAACATAAACATTACGATTCATACCGACTGCACTCAAAGTTATTGTTGCAAGTTATGGCCAAAGATCGGATAACCGTTACAGAACCGAGTTATACTGAAAATATTTCAGGTGATTGCATCGCGGAAGTGTTCCGGTACCTAGAATTTTGAAGACTATGATAAGACCTAATTATGGTATTAAAAGGACTTGTATGATTTATATGAAAATGGATTCTTGAGGAGGTAGATGAAAGTGGATGAAGCGAAAGTAATATGTCAGGATCGAGCAAAGTGGCGATCAATAATCTCTACCTACACATATTAGACACAGTCGTGATGATTTTGTGTGTATTTAATTGATATTCAAAGAAAGATACTTCTATTTAATTCTTTAATGTATATCCATTATTTGCCACATCTTTTTGTTGTCTACATACTGAGATGTATGTTTTAAATTGGGTCGTTTTGACCAATAACTATGTATATCCTTGTCACCCTAAATAAGTATAGCCCTTATAATAATATACAGGGGTTATTCTTCAAAGTCTAAGCATTTTTGATTAAACCCAAGAGACTAATACTGGTTAACAAATGGTGGAAAGTATCAAAATGTACACGTAATAAGTCATTTAATGCTCTTTAATAATACAACCATGGTCACCCGTCATTTTTATAAATGGGCTTATTATGGTTGTGCGTATTATTTGAGTGTTTTGTGACGATAAAATTATGGATTTCATTTTATTTTACTAAAGGAATAGAATCATGATTCTGAACTTCCTGCTAAAATTTGAATACTCAGATTAAATTATCCTGTATAAACTAAATTAAAATCTGATTATATTGATTAGAATTAAGTCAAAAAGATATTGTTTGATTGTTTTATTTTATTTGAGCATAGCAACACAAAGCGGGAAGTGCGTCGTGTGATGGAGTGTCATAATTGCCCTATATGAACACATAACCGGAGAATAATACAAGCGTCACCGGTCAACAGACTCTTTACCTTTAATCTATATTTAAAATATGGTTTTTTAAATAGTTATTTTATTTAAATTTGAGAATAATTTTCTTCAAATCGTATTGATGTCCTTTTCTTCATGTTTTTATCCCCAAACTACAATATACACAAATTAATGTCTAACATTGTATACTTATTTATAAATATAATCAAATAATAAACACAAAGATAAACTCTCTTATAATTATTAATAAAACTTATTAGACAAAAATCAATTAAATACCCTCTTAGAGCGAAACTTTGGAAGTGTCGAACTGATACCCTTGTTTCTGTTACTACAAATAAATTGGATTAATCCATCACCCAGCGAGTAACTTTACCTTCTAACAGTGCAAGAAACTTATTACCTACAACTCAAATAATTATCACGCAATTATAAATACATTATTATATTTACACACATTAACTCAGGCTACCAGGAGACCCATGTTACGTCTTGTGTGTTCCGTCCCTCCATGTGACAGAGCGAGAGCCTATCATCTTATAGGGCACAAATTCCTGACTCCGGGCTGATAATTAATAGGAAAAAATCAATATCACCGTGTCCGACCCTGGGTTCGAACCCGAGACCTCAGCTTTGTAATCGTACCGAAGTATAACGGCGTCATCGAGGCAGTTTTGTAAATATAATAAATGAATACAATCCGCAATACGCAATCCCCATTGAGATTTCAAATATTATGTCAGATAACCACTTTCGATGCTACAAGAGACTTTATGGCAGCTCAAAACCCAGACAAAGAACAAATAAATATTTGTAGGCCACACAAACATTAACCTCGGTACGAAGATCGAACCGCGGCCACTCGTTTCTCCAGATCCCAGCGAACCGGCGCCACGGAGGCTGTCCAATTATACATTAATTAAGTCGCTCATTTGTTCTACTATATAACAAGTAGGACAGTTTTATACAGGCTGTTCGTTAGCTACTAAGGGTGCTCGTACACTAGTCGAGAGTTGGCCCTTTGATGTTCGTCGTTGAGAGTCAACCGAGCGACACGCCCTTGGCCTCATTATGTCAAGACGACTTCTTAACCTATATCAATTGCGAGCGAAATGCGAAATTAAAATAATCACCGTTGATTATACTCTTTTGGGGACGAAAGCATATAATTTGATTCAATTGTTTCATTTTCATTGTTGATGTTGGAGCAAATAGTTTGTAATGTGAAATTAAATGTATGAACTTCTATAAAATGTTCGCCTTTGTGATGTAGCAGTTTGGAAGTTAGTCCATTCATTTACTATTTAAAATGTTTGAGATTTTTCTAAATGTTAATACGTTTCCAGTAACATGTTTCTACTGTACAAAGAGACAAATTATTACAGTACCTACTCATACAAAACGTTAAACAAAAAATATTTGTAAAAGAATCTTTTCAATGCGGCAACATCCATCTTTTGTGAGTGATTGTTGAACAAAAGTTAAGGGGATTTAAAAAATAAACATTTGAAAAATATAAATGGTATATAATTCCGATCACGTTGTCAATACTCCGTCAAGCGGCGTAGTAGTCAAAAGAAAGTTAAAACGAATTGGAAGGCAAACAGAAATTTTTTATTGTTATAAATAAACAGCCGAGTGACTCCGCGCCATCCCCAGATCAATATTTGAACGTCTAAATTAACTAGAGATTGGTGTCCGCTGTGACAGTTGGGGATAACTTCCACAGACAAACAATATAATTCACTTTCACGGGATTTATCGGTGGAAGTGGAGTGGGAGGCGGCGTGTTAGGTGCTCGTAAATATACGATTCATGGTTTCGTACGCGTCGATCGTTCAGAATTATTCATTTCGTGCACTCCACCACAAATCATTTGGATTTCACTTTGTCTTCTTTCATAATCCGTTGGGATTCGTAGTTTGTGATATTTTTACTGTGGCCTATTTTTTAAAATCATTTTTAGTTTATGTTTGTTCAGATTTGGCAACAAGGCTCTCAGAATATTTGGAAACATAAGTTTACTTTTGAGCAATTACCAGTTGTGACGCGACATCAACATTTTATATAGCCACGATACATTTAAGTAATTGATGTAACACGACTTTTGTTCCCAATCTGTTAATATTTTAAAAAAAAACCTACACAAGGTGCAAGCCCAAGGGCGGTCTTCCATATTCGCCCACTTCTAACGCTGCCTCCAGTGATTACCGCCGCGCCGCCCATAAATACACAGACTTGAAAATCGGAGATGCCTTCCTGGCAAATGAATTGAAGTATTTAAATTCTCTTTGTATCTCAATTTGAAATGAATTGAGAAACAAAGAGAGAAAAAAGGTAAAGTTAATTGTGTTTTCGAAAATTTTATCAAATGAAAAGCGATTGCAAAGCTTTTGTTTTAAATTAGCATGATACAAGACCACCATAATACAGTACCACCATAGCTAGAGTCTAAAATCTAAATTTATAATAGCTACGATATACTATCATATTTAAAATCCAAGTTAAGGTAACTTCTAACTAGGTATATGCTAAATATGTATGATGGGCACCTTTGGTAACATAATAAGTTTATGTTGAAAATGTTAGGAAGCGTCTAAAGTGTTTGCACACATTAATCAAAAATAACATGGCTCGAAGTTACGTTCAATTTTAATTACGTCGTTGCACGCCATTTGTAGCACGTGTGCTTAGTGCAATCTACATAGATAGAGATTCGATTTGGGACTGACTATTATTTTTTATTTCTCGCCATTCGGCATAATTATGCTCGCCTGACATTTTTTGGTCTCAAACAATAACATCTCCGAACTGAAAATGAATTTCGAATGGAATTTTATTAAACTCACAGGAGCGGTGAATTTTTTCACTACACCATGTAGGTTAGTGTATTTGCAAACGAACGGGCGGAGCTAACAATTTTTATTTTTATAGGTGAACGACCCAGGATATTGCAGACGCTTCTAATTTCCGCCGACTCGCCTCGCCTGCTCCGTGGAGTTATTACCTGCGTATTTTACAGTAAATATTTTCTTAGACGTTACTGAAGTCTTGTTATAAAAACCTAACTGGCGACGGTTACAAGAGCGCCGGCTTAATGGGCCGCTGCGTGCAAATAGCCTCGAAATTCCACTTCAGATTAAGAACGTAGATTTTTTTAAGTCTCCATAAAAGTTAAGTAGGTTATAGTGCGGGATTAAAAGGATATAAATGTGGTTTTGAATAGATTTTAGCTTTGCTTTTTTGTGTCAGCGGAAATGCAGTTGTAGAGTAACATTTTAACTTTATCTACTTATGTAATTAGAAGCGTGTTTATTTTAATGATGGCATAACACTGTTGTTAATATTTTAGCGTAATATCAGTTTATTATTTAAGAGTGAAATATCGGGTAAATAATAAGAGTACGTTGTTACAGTAAAAACATTTATTTGAAAAGAAGGGTTACAGAGCGCAGAAGGCAACAATTACGAAATAGTGATGTGAGATTAACTCGATTTTAACTTAACCTATTGTTTGAACTATTTGTTTTATTTATACCGTTGGTGGTTGGATATCATTATACTTCCGTATAACGGCTACCTTACACCAAGTTTAAAACCAGTCATAATGATCCAGACAAAAGTGTCGTGTTCTGCGATTAACCAGTGCATGTCCGGTTGCAAGCAGGCCGGTCTAACGTTGGATATTTTATCTGAACTGCTCGAATTTACTCTCAGCATATTTGTACTGAATTCCTTCAGTCTTAGTGTATATTTTTTTAATTGCAATAAATGGCGAGACGAACATGTCGTTTGCCTGATGGTAAGCGATAGGACCACTCATAAACAGTAGCAGAACCAGACAACACCTTGAATTACAAAGCAATGCTTGGAATTCCACTGGGCTCGCCATCCTGAGACTTAATCTAGCTACAATGTCCTTCAATCCGAAACACAACATTGCATTTACACTGCTATTGGAGAAATAGACAATACGGTGGTACGTATCCAGGCGGCTTCTCACATATGAGAGACCTACCACCAGTCAGAATATATATTGTAGCATAAGGAAGTATTTGCAACTTTATTGCGCGTTATTATGATCTTGTTGTGCGAATTTTGAATAGTATCGCCGCGCCGCTTTCATCACAGGTCGTAAAACCCGACTATAAAATAGAGATACCAGCATTATATTGAATCAAATAATGATTGTTCTTACTAGTTTTATAAGGATTGGCAAACCGTCGCTGCTTAACACTATGAAGAAGTATTATATTAAATTCATTATTCAGGGCAAGGCAATAGTGGTTATTCTGCCTACTGCAATGAACAGAAACTAACCTGGGTAAATAAACTATGAATAAATTTTAATTATTGGGCCGTGAATATATAGGCTTTATTAAATAGATTGCATTAAATAGATGAATAGATGATTAAATAGATTGATATCAACTCTGAATATACCGGGTATATCAAGAGTGCCACCAAAAACGAAGCCGGGTGGTAGTTTAAGTAACTACAAACACAATGTAACTAAAAAATTCGCAAAGAAACGCAAGATATGTTTTTGTTTTTTTACATTTCGTCGAGTTTGGGTGGTAGATCCATAGATTTTCCTAAAATAATAATTTAAGGCGTTGCGTACCACACCGTGTTTAAAGATAAAAGGGTGTACACTATTATTTAAGAAAAAACTATGTATTTATCACCCTAATATGACGATAGGAAAAAAAATAACAAAAAAAATCGTCGCAATTTTTTGCACAACATTTAGTTGCATTGTGTCTCAAGTTACTAAAAATACCCAGCTTCGTTTTCGGTAGCAGTCTTGATATACCATGTATTTATTGATACTAGAAATAATTGATTTTACACTACACTGTTTAAATACCAATATATTTAAAGGTAAACATTTAAAAATTGTATTTTAATAAAAAAATATTCATCCATGCCATAACGCATAAAGTGATCCACTTGAATTATTGTATGAAGCCTTAATTGGCTAACTAACTTTTCTTTCAAAGGAGCTTGGAGATTCAGAACTTCTCTGAGTTCGCTTATCTCGTAATCACACGTTGTGCGTACTAGGAAATGCACTTTGCCATATTGTTGATGTGGGTTGTCAACCTCGGGTTCGATGTCCCCCGGGTCCTACCATTCGCCTGTGGAGAGCCTTTTGCCTTTTAAAAGGATAGAAACACCGGGATAAGTAAAGAGTTTCTTTATTTCGGAATTGTTATTGTATTAGTTTTGGTTAAAGACAAAATAAGGTTTGGTCAAGATGTTATTGATTGCTCGTTGTGTTGGAAATTTAAAAAGCTGTCAAAAATGTAAATCACTCTCTGGCTAGTACTCAACATAGCCTTAGTGTGTTAGAAGTTGCAGCTTATAGCAAAACAGGTTCTTTTATGTACGAGTATGATGATATTCTACACAATATAATATATTAGATATTAATGGATGAAAAATTGCAATTGAATATAAATGGACATGATGAATGAACAATACGAAGTCCAGAACCATAAAAGCATGCATTTGCTAAAAAATATGTGGATATAAAGTTCCACTGGAGTGTTTAAGATCGTAAGTATCTTGTGACACGTGTTCCTAGCGAAGCGTCTGCATCATTACAAAACCACAGCGTTTTAAAAATAACAAGGCACTTGTACCGGGAATTTCAGCACTGAATATACGGTGAAACTTACATTTTTTGGGCATAATATTTTACGTACAATATTGGAATTTCTTTGGAAATGTCCTACTTTTTATCTCTTTTATTTATTGGTTTAATGTTATTAATGGTAACGGAAGGTTTTTGAGCAATTTGAAGCGTAAAAGTTCGTTTTAAAGTCGAATATATTTGCATTTATTAAAATTTACAAATAGCAATATGGATACATTTATTGTAATTTCTGTTAATATTCGAACTCTAGATATTATCAAATTTCATTATACGTGCGTATCGAGACTTCGTATGTGGTTAATGCAATAATTCTTAAAATCACTATTAATATGCTTAGTTTCAAAACCTCTAAAGAATACATAAGCAGTATTCAAGTGTTGTGATTTGCCGCATGTGAGTGCATCGGAACTCTAAAAAGACACCCTAATAGCATTTTAGTTTCCTTAAACTACGCTTTTACGTTAAAGATCTATATCATTAAAATTTAAAATATTCTCAAAGCATTATCTGAGTTTAATATAAAATTTTCTGCTTAAACAACAAATGCTATTATGAGTATGAGTGATGAAGTTAGGGATAGAAATACGTTAAAGCGTATAGTTACTGGCCGCGGCCGCTTCAAGTGAGCCGTAATTGTTTTCGAAACTTAAATGGAAAGAAAGAATGTAAAGTGAACTAAAAGCCAAGGTAATGGCCCAACCCATTTTTACATACTTTATGTAATGGGATTAAACTCTTCAGTTTTTGCTCAAATGTCACTACAACCTTACTTTTCCATATGTTGGAATTATCTGATCCTCAAAATATCACAAGTGGATATATGTTTTTGGTTTCGTTTTGCTCTTAGGGTCTCTAACCACGTTAGACCATGCTTTGACCGGGGTATGAACGAATCAGGTTAAAAATACTCTTAGTGTGAATATTATACTATAATCGATTTGTTTGTATCATTTTGCGTACAAACCTCAGGTAAAAACACAAATATTATTAAAATAAAACATTTATGTCAAAACAGTAGTTATAGTATCATGCAACTTGGAGCAAATATTATATTTTATATTAAAAGTTGGAATGTAGTGGGGACATCTTACCGTCTCTTTCATGCGCGCAAACTGAAATGCATGTAAGAGGGGGGTCTATGTGAAATGGCCTTTTTCACAACGTTTTTTCTTGGTGATCTTTATTGTTAAGTCTTCAAAAAAAATATATGTTGATCTACACTATATGGGGCATGTCCCCTTCTTTTCAGAATTCTTAAAAGTGTATTAAAAGTACTTGAAATAAAATTGCAAAGTGACCTCTGTTTTCGCATTTACAACGTTTTTTCTCTTAAACTATGAGCACTAGGATTATTTTATTATTATCAGGATATTAAGAAATGCAAGACGGATGGGGCCTTCTTTTTATTTTTTCCAATTTCTGTCTCATTTATTTTTAACGAATTTTTTCACATTATCGATACTCTAAATCGCGAGCACGTCCCCGCTGTCGCCCAACAAATCAGTGCGGGACGAACCTCCGTGCTAAACAGACCTATGTCGCTTGTCTCCGCATTATCAAAGTAAATTTAATATTGCTATTTCGTTTGACATATTCATTGAGTACGGTTAGGGGCGGTCGAACCGTAGTGAATGATTAATTCACACGCGTACTTAACAGCAACCGTGGCGCAGTTGCCTGGATGGCTACTGTTAAACGGGTGGCCGCTGGTTCGATTCCGCATCTTAACGAATTGTTTTTGTTTATAAATTCATCTAACTCAATATTTTATAGGAGAAGCATTTCATTTTTTGCATTTTTGTAACATGTGTATTTTTACATTTTTGTATTTTAGATTTTTGAATATTTCCATTTTTGTTTATTATGAATAAACCCAAAAATTACTTAACCGACCGACTTAATCTTAAAATTCTTTCACCATTCGAATCCAACATTATCCTGGAGTAACATTGGCTGTATATTTGGCTGAACGAGTTGAAATAAGGGTTGAAATGAAAAATAAAAACCATTGGAGATATTTTTTTTAAATATTTATTAAAATAAATTATAAAATAAATCTTCAATAGTTTTTATTTTCCATTTAAACCTTTATTTCAACCCCTTCAAGTAAATATATAGCTTCTGTTATTTCCGGATAATTACCATTCGAAAAGCGAAAGAATTTTTTAAATCGGTCCAGTAATTTTTGAGTTTATTCATTGTAAATAAAAATACAAAAATATAAATCGACGCAGGAAAGCGATTTTGTCGTATCTCGAAACGAGCAATTTTAAACCAGAATCAAAAAAATATATATTTAAAAAATGAATAACCTCTAAACTAGAAAACTTAGGAATACCATATCTTATATATATTTTTGAGATCCGACAAAATAGCTTTCCTGCGTCGAAATGTATCTATCCTCTTTACAATATTAGAAAAGAAAAACAAAAAATACAAATATTAAAAATCTAAAATACAAAACACGCCAAAATACAAATGTTTTCTTCTTGTAATATTGGTATAGATATATGAAATAAATAAACACAAAAATCGAACTACAAGTGCGGGGACCGAACCCGCGTTTTCTCGTTTAACAGTCGGCGTTCGAGCAATTCCGCCACGGTAGCTGTGACGTTAGTTAGTGAATTAATCATCTAGTACGGTTAGACCGCTCCTAACTGCACTCGGAGTGACAGTCTACCTTAGCATATTGAAAGAAGTCTAAGATTATGATCATGAGTATTAACTGATATTATGTCTAACAGCTGAAATTTTCCACGAGTATGGATTATTCAGAGGTATATATATTATACGAAACGAATACCCCGCACAAAGTAAATCTGATCCTCGAATCAAAGCATAGAATCACGCCATTCACACTTCAAATTGAGACTAGACTAATTCAATAACATATTACATTAATAGTCGTTGCTAATAAATCAAAGCAATGCAATAATGTGCTCAAAATTATACACGTTTGAGCTAGCACAAGATACATATAGGTGTATGTATATAATTATATGTACCTAGTCAGGTCATAAATTCTGTCACATGTTTAATATAAAATAATTGAAACAAGTTTATTCATTATGTAACCATTTATATACCAAAATGAACTTAACAAGACATAGATTCTTATGACACTAAAGTTTATTCAAAATGACCTCCGTGATTTTGAATACAGGCCTTCAATCTGCGCGGCCAGTTGTCTATCGCAGCACGAACGAGGTCCATGTCAATATCGGCGGCTGCCTTAATCAAGGATGTCTTGAGTGACACCAAATTGGGATGAGGCTTTGAACACGCCTTTTCCTCCAAGTGTTGCCATATCTTGTAATCTAACGGATTCAAATCTGGATTGGAGGAGGGCCAGTCTTCGTGCCGGATGAAGTCGATTTCACGCGCCGCCGGCCAGTCTTGTGTGCTCTTCGCTCTATGAGCTGGCGCCGAATCTTGTTGGAATACCCAGTGCCTGTTATTGAACATGGTATGAGAAATAGGTTCCACAAGGTTCGTCAGGACTGTATTTTGATATACAACTGCATTCGTTTTTACACCTTTCTCACAAAAATGTACCTCTGTTAAGCCCCAATAAGAAACTCCCAACCATACCATGAGCGAGGATGGAAAAGACCTCGTTGGACACGCGGAATACGGTTCCTCGCTTCTTCACTACTGTGTGCGTACACCTTATCATTTTGTTTGTTGTAGCTCTCTTCTACGGTAAAATTTTTTTCATCTGAAAAAAGAATTTCCCGATATTTTTTTCCCGCGTACCGTTTCAACAAAGCGCGTCATCTCTTCAGTCCCAGGTTCATTACACGAGCATTCAAACGATGTCCTGTTTTTCTTCGATATGCCCGAAGCCCTAAGTCTTCTTTTAACACCCTTTTCACCGTGGTTCTGCTTAACCCCATCTGAAGGGCCAACAGTTTCTGCTTACGTTTGGGATTTCTTTGAATTCGCGCCTTCACAGCTTTTATCACTGCTGGAGTCCTAACAGACCGAGAGCGACCACTTCTTGACCTGTCATCTACACCAGAGTCGTTCATTGTCTCGTTTGATGGTACGATAAACGAATCTTTTGGTTATATTCAAATTTTTCAGTATGTCAAAAATTTGAATTGGCGCGTAACCGCAACGATGCAACGCAATAACTGCAACACGGTCTTCTTTAAGCGTCTACTCCATATTTAAGAATGAGTAAAATTCTAAAAAGTATAAATTTTTATTATCATGAACAATTCGAAATTCGAATTCAATAAACTTTTTTGTGGCCAGCATTCTAAAAGAAAAGTTTTTACTGTGTGACAATACTTATGACCTGACTGTGTATATATGTATGTATCTTGTTTTATCATTAATAGTGATACATTATGTAGACTGCCTCGGTGGCGCAGATTACCAACTGCAGCGACGAGGTCTCTAGTTCGAATCCCGGGATACGTGATATTGTATTTTCCTATTTGTTATCAACCTGTAGTCAGGAATTTATGCGCAATATGGCGATAGACTCGTGCTCTATTATATCATGGGATGGAACACAGGGTGATACTTGGGTGTCTTGGTAGAACCTCTACCTGCCCTTTCTGGGACAAAGGCACGAGTTTATGCATGTATGTAAAGTCCACCAACGCGCAATAGGCCGGCGTGATGGACTATTTTAATTGCTATAATATAGTACTTGACATACCATAGAAATTACTACACATCGTTATGGTATGTAGGTTTCCTCACGATGTTTTCGTTCACCGCTATAGTGCTTGGTGATTGACTATCAATACTCACGTGACTCCGAAAAGTCAGACCTTTTTGTATTTAACTGCACTTGCCGTAACGAGTATTTAAAGCACTTTGTCGTGCTATAAAATGTCCTTAATAAAAATAAGACGTGATGAGATTTATTTGAACCAATATCCTGATAAAAATATGTATTAACATCGAGTTTGAGATGTTCGACATTGCATGGGGGTAGAAAAATACATTATAATATTCCACGTGAAGCTTGTCACGGGTAAAATCTAATACTTCACTAGATGCAGTTTAGTGAACAGAGGCAGCATCCTATTTTTTATAATAAAATATCAATAATATTCTCGCACTTTCCGTTTGTTCGAAGCGTGCACTGATAACAACTTCGTGTTTTAGAAATACACAATATTTTTAGGTTTGTGCCGATTTTAGGCTTCGTATTTGTTCATGTTAGAATTTCGATGATGTTAATATATACAGTAGTGTACAATGTGTATTTGTCAGGATAAACATTAGGCGTACTAAACACCAAAGCCATCCCGACAACACAACCCGCCGACACGACCCAGCGGCCTGTGAAAAAGGAACCATGTCGGCAACAAACGCCCGCACGTGTTACCCACCGATATGTTTTCATATCAACGACGTAAGCGCTCTGCTCATCATAACGTCATAAAAATGTTCCTCATGTCATGTCATTTGATTGCAATTGCCAATTTGCAATGAATGAAGCCGCCGACTAGCCCGCCAACAAAGAGTTGCCGATATAGGAGTGTCGGCGGCTTTGGTGCCGTAGTGCACTTTACAATATAAACATCGTATCCTATTTTCTACTGGTTGTGATATATTCGTATACTCTAGGAGAGCGATTGCCAGTCATGTGGGTGAAAAATCATGCAAGTGGATCGCAGTTCTTGTTTAGCCTATACCTCCAGTGTCGATAAAGCCGACATAATTGTGTTAGATAGGGATAGAAAGATGCTTTTCGCCAGCCTATATTCTGCAAGGACATTGCCGCTACATAAAATAAAAAACAACTGTGCTCCATAAATGAACTTATGCCCGAATACTGGAACGCCATTCAAATAATAAGTTGCTCTTAACAGCGCACGGCCCACTTAGCCGGTACATTTAATCGGGATTAACGTAGTTAAGCACCATTTATATTTAAGTTGCGTTCCAGTATTTGGGCGTTAGTGTATTAAATATGCACTGCCTATTGATCCGTCTAAATATGTCCGATTGAGAACAGTCCTCCCTCCACTAAATGTGAGTAAGTTTTAACGGGAATAAGTTTTAACCACCAAGCTGACCTAATATTAAACGCAGAACTAATGTCACATTACTATATTTGACTATTATCATATTTTCTCATTAGTATATTATATAAATAAAACATTTTTTGTCAAATAAGTATTAAAGTAGCTACTAAGGAGCGACATTTTACCGTCTCTTTTACACGCGCATACTGAAATGCATGTTAGGACAAGTGATGTCACTAGGTTTGTTTTGAATATATTCTCTTTTACTTCCCCTACAATATTGAATACGTTTCCCCTAGTAGCGGTATTTCCATACAAGCCCAAAAGCCCGACTTGCCTTACTTAATACGCATATACTCAACAAATTCATCATCATCATCATCATATCAGCCACAGGAAGTCCACTGCTGAACATAGGCCTCCCCCAATGATCTCCACAATGACCTGTTGGAAGCGGCCTGCATCCAGCGACTTCCTGCGACCTTAGTCAGATCGTCCGTCCACCTTGTAGGCGGGCGTCCAACACTTCGCTTGCCTGTACGTGGCCTCCACTCGAGAACCTTTCGGCCCCAACGGCCATCGGTTCTACGAGCTATGTGCCCGGCCCACTGCCACTTCAACTTGCCAATCCTATGGGCTATGTCGGTAACCTTGGTTCTCCTACGGATCTCCTCATTTCTGATTCGATCTCGTAGGGAAACACCGAGCATAGCCCGCTCCATGGCTCGTTGAGTGACTTTGAGCCTTTTAATGAGGCCCACAGTGAGAGGCCACGTCTCGGTGCCGTATGTCATCACTGGTAACACACAACTATCGAAGACTTTCGATTTTAGGCACTGAGGTATTTTGGACGAGAAGACGTCGCGAAGTTTCCCGAACGCTGCCCAACCGAGTTGGATTCGCCGATTGACCTCTCTCTCGAAGTTGGACCTGCCTAACCGGACCACTTGTCCTAAATAGACATATTCGTCTACAACTTCGAGAGTCGAGCCCCCAACTCCAATGGGGGTGGGCACAACATGGATATTCGACATGATCTTCGTTTTATCCATGTTCATTTTAAGACCCACCTGTTGGGAAACTCGATTAAGGTCTTCGAGCATAGTGCTAAGGTCTTCCAGCGATTCTGCCAAGACTACAATATCGTCGGCAAATCGAAGGTGAGTAATATACTCGCCGTTGATGTTGATGCCGAATCCTTTCCACTGCAAGAGCTTGAAGGCATTTTCCAGCGCGGCAGTGAACAGTTTCGGAGATATGACATCTCCCTGTCTCACGCCTCTCTGTAGTGGAATAGCCTTCGTGCTCTGATCCTGTACTCGGACCGACATGGTGGCGTTGTTGTATATACACCTCAACACTTCGATGTACCGATAGTCTATGTGGCACCGCTGAAGAGACTGTAGCACAGCCCAGGTCTCGATCGAATCAAAGGCTTTCTCATAGTCCACAAACGCTAAACAAAGCGGCAAGTTATACTCCTCGGTTTTTTGTATAACCTGCCGTAGCGTATGAATATGGTCTATGGTACTAAAGCCTTTTCGGAAACCGGCTTGTTCGGGAGGCTGGAAGTCATCAAACCTGCCTTCGAGACGATTTGTGATGACCCTTGAAAACAACTTATAGACATGGCTTAGGAGCGAGATGGGCCTGTAGTTCTTCAGCAAAGTGTTATCACCTTTTTTGAAGAACAGTACCACCAAGCTCCTGCTCCATGCCTCCGGCGTTGAGCCCTCGAGGAGAACGGAATTGAAGAGCCTCTGAAGGACTTTCAGTACCGGCGTTCCGCCCACTTTCAGAAGCTCTGAAGTGATTCCGTCCTCACCCGGCGCCTTGTTGTTTTTAAGTTGTTTGAGGGCCATCTCAATCTCAAACAGGCTGATATCCGGGATATCATCGCTAAAGTGTCGGATTAACTCGGCTCTCGGGTCTTTGGCCGAGCTAACAGTAGGTTTGGCAACCGAGGTGTAAAGCTGTCCGTAGAACCTCTCGATCTCCCTTAATACCTCTGCCCTCGTCGATACCACGCGGCCGTCTTCCGTCTTCAGCCTAGACAACTGGCTTTGCCCAATAGACAAGTCTCTTGCAAACACTTTGGAGCCTCCGTTCCGCTCAATTGTCTCCTTAATGCTCACAGTATTGTGAGCACGGACATCGTGTCGCAAGGACTTCCAGATCCGTCTATTGAGCCGCCGATATGCTTCGGCGTCAACGGAAGACTGCAGCGTCAAAGATCGACGTTCGGCCATGAGGTCAAGAGTGTGGATCGAGAGTTTTTGTGGTCTATCTCTACGGCGAGGTCTAAAATACTTAGATCCCACCGTATGGACAGCTTCTACCAAACCGCTGTTTAACTCGTCCACTGCAAGGTTTTCTTTTAGACAATCAAAGCGATTTGTCAACTCGAGTTGAAAGCTCTCGGGGTTTTGGATATGGGCGCGAGTAGGTCGGAGCGTAGACTTCACCAAGCGGCGCCTTTCTAATTGGACGTTGATATTCAATGTGCCCCTAACCATTCGGTGATCACTACCGGTTTTCACCCTGTTGATCACAGAGACATCACTGAACATCCGTCTTTTCGTCGTCAAGATGAAATCTATCTCATTTCTCGTAGAACCGTCAGGACTCAACCAGGTCCATTTCCTGTGAGGCGGCTTCTGGAAAAAAGAGTTCATCGCGAAGAGTCCCTCTTTTTCCAGAAAGTCGGCCAGCCTCTGACCCCTGAGGTTCCGTTGCCCATGTCCAAATTGCCCCACTTTCAACTCTGCATCGCTTCTCTTGCCCAACTTTGCGTTGAAGTCCCCCATAACAACATTGAAGTAGGTTTTGGAAGTATGTATGGCCCGACTAATGTCCTCATACATCTCCTCTACTTCTTCATCTGGGTGAAATCTGAAATCAACGAATATCTTTTGGATATTCTGAGTATAAGGTATACTACCCTGCTCGACACACTTTCGATGGATACGATGTTGTTGATGAGAGACCTGTGGACGAGAAATCCGACACCTCCTCGGGACTGTTGGTCGTCCCCCCGGTAGAAGAGCAGGTTACCAGACTTCAGGGTTATCGTATCCTCCCCGATTCTTCGGACTTCCGATAACCCCAGAATATCCCAGTGTAACCCGCTCAATTCTTCTTCCAGTTCGACAATCTTCTCGTCTGTCCTCAAAGTGCGTATGTTGTGTGTTACCAGGGCCAGTCGTCGTCGGGGGTGGTAGCCGGGGCCAACCCGGGGATTCTTAGCACCCCCTGCCCCACCGTAACCATGGCTGCTACCATCGCCAGGAATAGTGGGGCTGCCGGGGACTGGGGGCCTGGTAAATTTTTGTGTCGCCATTGAGGGGTATTTGCCAATACTCGCCACGCTTGGCAGGCGGGTTGGCGAGCGCAGGAGGGGACTCGCGCTGACGACGCTGCTGCCCATCATCAGCGGGGGAAAGGAAATAGGGTTTGTGAGTAGAGGATATAATGGGAAAGGAGAGTATGGCCTGTAGGAGTGGATACTGCAGTCATGGAAGGGAATGTTTGTAGTGACTGCAGTAGCTCGGGGGGCCGAGGTCGCGTACTCGTAGCACCTATTCTAGGACAAGCCATGACCACTAGATAGGAGCACCCCTGACCTGATATATAATATTATAATATTATGATTATGATATAATATTACCAATATATAAATCATAAGTTACATTTCAATTCAATATTATAATTTTGAAGCGCACGGATCAAAGTTGGTTGCGCTGACTGTATAGCGAGGCGACGCGGCAGCTCTACGCACACAGCTTTGGTCGCTTATGTGTGCGTGAAATTAACGAAGAAATACCTATAGCTGACTTTGCGCGCAAGGTGTAAACGCTCTTAATTTGGAATTGTCCATAATTTAGGACCTGTGGATAGCTTCACGCTTATTATTATGTCTTTCGAGCGGACGATTAACCAGTAATCACTGAACATCTACGTTTAGTTTTCGTTTAATTATAGTATTTTACGTTTATTACGTATAGTAATGGGTGAAAATGTTCCTTGTGATGGTTTGAAGTGTGTGCAAGTGTTGATCGGCGAGAAAAAGGTAAATTCATTACATTTCGTAGACAAACAATTACTCGTATCTGGTCCAAAACCTACGCCTGATTTGTTGTGTATTTCTCAAAGTAGTGAAAACTATAGAATACAATTTCATAGATCAGTGTACATAACTATAGATTGCTGGATGTTTTCATACTAATAAGTTATACTGTTGGTGTTGCATATTTTTTTCGAACGATGTACTTAAATTTTTGGAATTGTTCCGGCTATAGTGATTTAAATAATTTAACTGGTACCTTTATATTTATATATTTTTTATATTTATATATACTTTATTGTACACCATAAAATAGGAAAAATAACAGATTAAATACTTAAAACTAAAGACATGGTAACAATTGGCTCGATTCCAATATAAAGTTACATATGCATCCCCAAAAGTAATTAAACTTACACATTTATTTATTCATCTATTTAAAACTAATGATAGGCCCTTCAGTATTTTGGCAATATTATATAGATGATCGTGAAAATCGCGCCATCTATTAGATTTTTTCGAAACAACTTATTGTAATAGATTTTTTAATAACGGTGATAAAGATAGTTATTACTTTATTGGTTTTTATCCTAATCTTATAGAGATCGTGTGGTAAGTCTAGGACTGCCTCTATGGCGCAAAGTTGAGGTCTCGGATTCGAATCTCGGGTCGTTTTCTATATTTTTTTAAATTTATTAACATCGCATAGGCTCGCCCCCTATCGCATGATGAACACGTTCTGCTTTCTTAATACCATTTTGCTCCTGAACCAATACATATTCTTACTAAAAAAATATTGGGCTTGCCCTAGTCCACAATCCTAGGCACGCCACTGGTTTTTCCCTTTTTAATTCCGAATGGATTTATAAAATCCTTTGTTTTTTTTTATTTACATATAAAAGTAGATATAAGCACTTTTTGATAAGTACAATAAAAATTGGCAAATAACCTATTTGAAAGTCATATGTTTGTGATCTGATTTAATTATTGGTATAGTAGCTTGTACGTGTACATAGAAATCGAGACCAACATTTCGAATGAAATAGAATTTGGCAGCAATTTATTTTAGGTTCTCTGAATATCGAATACATGTAATTTGGCTAATGTTTTATGGTCTCCTCGTTTCATAATCAACTCGAAATATCAGCAAATCTCACATTTTGCGGAACTGAATTCTAATATTAAAATAATTATAATAATCTGCAATGCTTCCGACCACAGAATAATTGAATATGGCTTTCCAACGCTTGTTAGAAGGAGCATTAAACCTACAGAAAATCGTGTAAAAATCTAAGAAAATAAAGGTAAATTTCCAGATTGAACAAAAAATAATAACGGCATTTTGAATTGAATTTCTACGGAGATGCATTTATAAATTTTATTGTTGAAATGGAATTAATCAATGAGACTCGGTGCCACGCTTCACTCGGGATTATGGAGAGAATTTTAAAATGTAGTTTTGCAAATTGCACTGAAATTATAATGGATTGTATTGAAAGTGACTTTATTGTTCACATAATTTTCTTTGAAAACACGCATTCATCTTTTAATAAATGCCTCAGAACTTGTATCCATTTGATTTTGTGATTTGTTTGACCGAATAGGTCTAGTTAATATTTCATAGTTTATACAGGGTATATCAAGACTGCTACCGAAAACCAAGCCGGGTGGTAGTTTAAGCGACTTCAGACTCAATGCAACAGAAAAAGTTTAAAAAAAAAGCGACAATTTTTTTTTTATTTTTTTCCTATGGCTATATTTGGGTGGTAAATACATTTTTTCCTAAAATAATAGTGTATACCCTTTTATTTATAAATAATCTAAGGTATAAAAGAGTTTAAATTATTATTTTAGCAAAAACTATGGATTTACCACCCCAAAATGACAATATTTAAAAAATCATAAAAAATAATTGTCGCGTTTCTATGCGAAATTTTTAATTGCATTGTGTTAGTAGCCACTAAAACTACCACCCGGCTTCGTTTTCGGTAGCAGTCTTGAGATACCCTGTATAACATATCAAACGTATTAAAGGTAAAAAAAAAGTATGTTACTGCTGAAGTTACTAAAGATGAGTCAATAATTCGGAAAACAACATTGTATCATATATGTGAAGCGAAATTAGGTCCCAACTAGTTATAATTAATGCGACACTACCTAATTAACCGCTTCAATTTTAAATCAATTCGTTATATAACATAAATGCTAAACGTATAGGTAAAGTTATTTATACAAGCACGAGGAAATTCGCAAGTTTTTTTATTTTAAATTGGTGTAGTCGTTAGTCTTAGACGCTTTACAGCTCTGGCCGAGGTGGATTTGAGAACTTATGGCGCTCCGGCCCGAACCAAACTATCTGTCTTGTCAAGATAAAATTCCACCGGATTAGCTAAACTTGCTTTCTTTAACAAAAACTTTACACTTAAATAAAAAATGTACTGTTGAGATACTGCAGAGTCTGATAAATGTTCCGAAATACTTTTAATACACGTAATTAAATTAGTGACAGTTAACATGAAAACCGAACTGCCAAGCCAAGATTTTCAAATCCTATCGAATCCAAGGCACTACGAGAGACCTCTGGGATTTTTGTTTTCTATGAATGGAGACGGACGTGCCATTTGCCTGATGGTAAGCGTACGACGGCTCATGAACAGTATCAAAACTAAACTATGATACTACACGTACCTACTATGTTTAATTTTTATACTTGATGCTCTCAAGCTACTTGGAGTCAATTCCTAAACCTTTTGCTGTGGATGATTAAGAAATACAAAGGCATTAGCTACGGAGTTTCAGCTCAGTGGGGCGCAAATAATGTTTTGCAAGTTTACCATATAATTAAGACAAAATAATAATAGTCATAAATTCATTTTTTCTATGACCTCATAAACGTCTTACGCCGGGCCCTTCCCACTTCACATGAGTGCATACTCAACCGGATCAATGCAGTGGACGGATACATTTTACTAGCCTAGTGGAGAGCCGGGGCTCATAATTTTAGTGCCAACTACGGTATTATGTATAATACGCTCTCCGTGGTATAGAACTTGAGAGTCCAGACACTTTATGTTGCCGATCATAGATTTGAACGTTAATTTCAGCGTATAACCCGATTTCTTCAATCAATTTATATTATTGAGAAACCAAATATAATTAAAAGCAGAAATAATATAATTAACTTTTCATTTTTGTTGCTTTGATAATTTTATTTGCAATTAATTTATGAACTGCCTCGGTGGCGTTGTACTACGGTATCTACGGTTATAAAGCTGAGGTCTCGGGTTCGAATGCCGGGTTGGGCAAAGTGATATTGGATTTTTCTATTCAGTATCAGCTCAGAGTCAGGAATTTGTGCCCGATATGGCGATAGGCTCGCCACCTATTACATTGTGGGACGGAACATACAAGGCGAAATGTGGGTGCCCTGGTACCTCTGCCTACCCCTTCTGGGAACAAGGCGTGAGTTTATGTATGGTATGTATGTAATTTATTAATGATAAAGAAGAATTCAATAAGCTGATGGCCAATCTTCAACACTGAAGAGGCACTCAAAGAAGAAGAGTTACTTAACAAAATCGGTATTACGACTACAATTTGAAAGCAAGAGTATATGCTGAATAACCAAATTGCATGTTCGCACAATCTTAATATGGACTAGTTGACGTCATCGCTTTATTAAGTGGAAATCTGGAATTGTGTTATACATGTGAAAGTTAGAGAGAATGCACGGATGTTTGTGGGTCTTTTAGACAAATAAAATGAGCGGATTCTGACGAAACTTTACTGCATTATAGACTACACATTAGAACTCTGTGGGAATTGACATAAACATAATATGGACAGGGCGAAAAGCGCGTAAAGTGATCCGGCGTAAGTGGTGCGCGCGCTCCAGTACATGGAGCGTTACTGAAATTAATCGTCGCTCGCAACAATTTTGAAAATGCTTGCGTGTATTATGACAGAAAGCTTAATAAAAATTAAGATAGACATTTATTATTATTTATTAGTTTATCACCTTTCAAATGAAATCTATTAAATTATGTTAATTTAATATTAATTTAGCGCGATTTCCACGGTCATCTTTTTGCAACTCCAAATGTAATGGAGGGCTGAATTAAATTAATGCTCGTGGACTACAATTTACTGGACGGCAAACTGCGCGTACCCTAATTGTTTAAATTACGCAATATCTATCGGTAACAATAAATTTTGCTATTATTAACCTATAAGAGAAGGTAGTTCGTAAACAGGATTTATTCCCGACATCCCGGGAAGGCACTGATGTCGGGATCCGCTAATATTTCAGTACGTACGCATTCTACAAAGGAGTTTCCGTTCCGTACGATATATTCAATAAATATTTGAATCGGGATGGCTCTACCGGATAGGATGCTCCGTAACTAACGACAACCTGGAATATTGAATTTTGAAAAATCATCTGAATGAATCCTTTATAGAATAGACTACTCAGGATTTTGTTTGTCTTCTACATGATAGACATTATACGGATGGTAAATATACCGTGGTGTTTCTTCGTGAAGTACGTAGTAGCCAGTTGGTAACGGACCAAACGCGGCTGCTAAAATGTTCACGATGGGCCGGGTGGTAGTTTTAGTGACTACAAACACAATACAATTCTTTTTGTGATTTGTTAATCATCTTGTGATCCGACTGCCTCGGTGGCGTAGTTGCACTAGGATACGGTTACAAAGCTGTTGCGGGTTCGAATCCCGGGTTGGTTAGTTAGGTTAGTTGGTAGTTTCGTTTTCAGTGGCAGTCTTGATAATCTCTACATAGGTTGATTCAAATACAGAGGTGATTCGGAATAGTAGTTTTAGGTATAATGCTTAACGTTACTTTCATGATACTTTTCCTTCCCAATTATATGTATTAAATAGGTTCTGTTTTTCTCTGTGGCGATAGTAATAAGTAGAAAGTCGATGTCTGATATTAAGGTGTGTCGGTCAACATAGGTATTTTATTTCGGAGAAATCACAACAAACAACACAATATGTTTTTCATCAGTCTCTTTATTTTAATTGGCTTTGCTTTCATTCTATTTATGACATTGCCTAACAAAAGAGCCTGCAACTTTCAATATGTTTTCATTACTTTTTGTTATTCATGTTTTCCGTATAAAATAAAATTAATGAATACAAATATTCCCCTTGGCGTTCACATTTTATATCGGAAATTAAGAAACACACAATATCCGATTTCTAATTATGTTTTCGTCTGAATTTAATGAAATATATGATCGTTTTATTTTACATCCACTCTTTTAATGGACGTGGAAAAGCCCGTGATGTGGTCGGAAACGCGCGAATCGATATCTCAGACATAAATTTTGCACAAATTATTTTTTCGAATGTAGTATGTATGTGGTTGTCCCCCGGTAAAAGATCTAAATTAGGTTTCAAGACAGTACATTTTGCATCCGAGATAATATATGATCATTGATTTTATATGCAGAACCCAAAATATTTTTTACATAGAAATAAACCGAAGGAACTTAATTAATTCAGCAACCCGCTTGTTATATAATCTTCATAAAAATCTACAATTTTAATTATATTTTAAACATTATTTTTTCGTGCGAAAACTTAATTTGTTCTCTAAAATAAAAGTAACCTATGTTACTCCCGCAAAAATTAGCTTTCTATCAATAAGAGTCCCCTCAAAATCGGTCCACCCGTTTTCAAAATTAGCGGTAACAAACAGAATGGCAGACACACAGACAAAATGAAATGTAAATGGATTTTCGATATAGTTATCTTGAAAATAATCAAATGTTCTTGAAAAGAAAATAGTTTTACTTTACAAACAGACACATATTTATCCAGATATATAGAAAACGTATATGTGATTTGATCCTTCCATGCTTCACAATACTAATCATTAAAAATCTTTCTGTAAAAGGTATCTAATACTTGAAACTCAGACAAGATTAAACGCGATTCATGGAAACAGATTTATAGACTAGTTTAAAATTCTTGTGCTTACGATTTCTTAGAATGATGATATTGTAAAACAGATCTGAGTAGTGAACACTGTGCATTATTTAAAAGATTGTTACGTCGCGTCGGAAAGATTTTTTATTTTCAAACGGGCTTAAAACCTGTGCTTTAACCATTTTTTTAATTCAGTGAATGACGAGACGAGCCGTACGTCTAATGGATTTTAAAAGTAATGAAACTAAACAAAGTGAACAACACCAAATATGTATTAGGTGTACAAATAAGTTTCAAGGGAATTTTTCTTAATTTTGAATTTTTATTGAGAAAAACTGGTATAATGTATATCATTCAAAATATTGCCCGTCGCTTTCTATTACCTTTTGTCCATATTTCAAGCAGCATACGGATAACGCATTTTAAAAATGTCTCATCTTTTGAGGAGATCCAAGAATCGAGCCAATTTTTCACATCTTCGTAAGAAGTGAAGTGCTGCTCAGACAGCGCATGAGCAATTGACCGAAACAAGTGGTAGTCCGATGGAGCAATATCTGGTGAATAAAGCGGGGAAGGTAGGACATCCCAGTTCAGCTCCTCCAAAGTTTCCTTGACAACTATAGCAACATGTAGCCGAGCGTTGTCTTGCCGGACGATCACACTGTCATGTCTTTTGGAATATTGGGGGCGTTAAAGCTTTAATGTTCGACTCAATTGCATCAATAGAAATTGTTTGTTAAGTTACTCCCGAGTTTTCAGCCAGTTTCAGCATCTTGATCCAGTAAAGCTTCCAACTCAGAGTCTTCGAACTTTACTGGCCTCCCTTCATCGCTGATGTCAAAATCACTAATTTTAAAACGCCGGAGTCAATACTCGCATGTTTTTATTGATGGAGCATGCTCTCCATATGCTTCACATAGCAGTTGATGCTCTTCAGCTGCACTTTTCTTCAAGTTGAAGCAAAAAAGCAATGCTTCCCGCAAATGTTGTTTAGTTGGCACAATAGTTGACATAGTTTGAGCCACAAAAATGCGTGTAGTTTCCACTTCAACGAAATACAACGTACTATGAGAGGAAACTGGTTACGTTTTAACATGAATACGCAAGTCTCAAGATAGTCCGATGCGATAAAGTACTAATTATTCCATCTTTTGTAAACCCTCAAAACTTATTTGTACACCTAATATAACAAAGCAATGCTTAGCATTCCACTGCGCTCGCCATCCTGAGAGATAATTTATTTATTTATTTATTTAAATCTTCAATGTACACAAACTTAACAACAACATAGCTAAACAGAAATAATAATAACAAAGAGTACAAATGGCGGTCTTATCGCTCAACAGCAATATCTTACAGACAACCATGGGATGGATTTAAATGAAGGAAAGGGAGAGAGGGCAGTGTAACAAATAAAGAATTACTTAAAGCTAAATAATACTAATTAAACATAACTACTTATATACATATACATATTCGTATATATACATATATATACAGGGTATATCAAGACTGCTACCGAAAACGAAGCCGGGTGGTAGTTTAAGCGACTTCAGACACAATGCAACAGAAAAAGTTTCAAAAAAAAGCGACAATTTTTTTTTTGTTATTTTTTTCCTATGGCTATATTTGGGTGGTAAATACATTTTTCCTAAAATAATAGTGTATACCCTTTTATTTATAAATAATCTAAGGTATAAAAGAGTTTAAATTATTATTTTAGCAAAAGCTATGGATTTACCACCCCAAAATGACAATATTTAAAAAATCATAAAAATAAATGTCGCGTTTCTATGCGAAATTTTTAATTGCATTGTGTTAGTAGCCACTAAAACTACCACCCGGCTTCGTTTTCGGTAGCAGTCTTGAGATACCCTGTATATATACATATAAACATACATACATATAAAAATAAATAATACAAAATCATACATAAATTATAATATACATACTACAATTTCCAAATGATTAAATCAAGGGAAGTAATAGTGAAGTCTGCTTTAAAGGGAAAGGTAGTGCTCTTTAATCAGTTTTTTAAATGACGATAGCGTTTGCGCCTGTCTCACCACAACAGGAAGCGCGTTCCACAATCGAACTGCTTTGACAGTAAAAGAATTATCCATCGCTGTCGTAGATAATATGTTAAGTCTTAACATATTATACTACTAACTAGACTAACTAGTCTGACTACAATGTCCTTCAAGCCGGAACACAACAGTGCATTCACACTGCTATTTGGTGGCAGAAATATATGTTGCGGTAGTACTAACCCAGGCGGCCCCTCACGTATTATGAGAGGCCTACCACCAGCATGCATAAATTAGGAATTGTTTTGGCTGGTGCTAATTATTGATATCCATCTAGATGACGAGTTTTTCCAACATCGTGTGGGCACGGAGCGGTGTGGAAAAAATCTATACACATTTTCGTGTTCATCTGTGCATGTCCAGTTTAGACAGGATCAACATATTTGTATCAACCAGTGATGGAAATGAAACACCAGAATTTACTGAACGTCGGATACATCCAGATGGAGCCGAAGTTTCATTAAAATCCACATAAATCATGGACGGTCGTATATCGACTCATGGTTTCATACAATTCCACAAACGACCATAAAAGTATATAAATCTTTGCTCCAATATACGAACAATGGAGCAGTCTTATTAATTCAAAAGCCATATTCGGAATTAAGCGGAATACGTAATTTCGTATTAATAACTGAACTAAAATGGAGCTGGCCAGACAGCCAGACCTAATGATGCATAACAAAACGGCGCTCTCGCACTTCGGCAGATAATCCGGCCGGCGTATGAATGTTCCACCCGATAATATGCCGCATATAATTAGTCGTAAAACTGTGTTGGCGCAGTCACTGTTTTATCCAGTGCTAAGGCCAGATATTCAATAAATTGAAGCAATGCCATTAATTTTACTGACTTTACACTTATTAAGTATGTCTATTTTGAAGCGAAAATGACTTCTGTACAAAACATATAATTATTTCGTGAAGACATTGTTACTATAAGTATACTATAAGTATTGACCTAGTATGGCGAGACAGTACTCAATAGCTTTATAAATGAAAATGAAAATATTTATTGAATCCATAAAATATCATACATTATTTACATTCAGTCACTTTTTTCCACTACCACCCGGTTCACAAGGTTGTTTTCGTCAGAGAAGAACGGGCATGAAACTCTAGCGTTGCTCTTTTTAAAGTAATTTACAATACAGTAGTCATACAGGAGTTGCAATTTAGCAAAATTCGGAGCAGCTCAAAAAATATTTAGTAATAATGGAATCATACTACTTTACTTACTACTGTTTACCTCATGTTGTGGGGCTGAGTTTAGTGATATACACATAGCAATGGAATGTATTTAGGCAGAATGTTATTTTGACCGATTCCAGCACCTTGACCTTATTATGTTGAAGTTTAGGTTATGTATGGTGGAGAGATGACGGCATTATTGCTATCTCAGAGTGCCACCATATTTGAACTATTTGAAACAGGAATGACCACTAAACTGTTTCTTACATTTATGTTTTGAGAATAAAGTAATATTTTCTGACTTATTTAAAAGTTTAAAAGTGTTCCTTATTACTACCACTGCAATGTTTATTTCTTCTGCCAAAGAGCAGTGTAAATGCACTGTTGTGTTTGGTTTTGAAGGCTATTGTAGCCATAGTGTCTACTGGATATATTGAGACTTAACAAATTATGTCTCAGGATGGCTAGTGCAGTAGAATGCCATGCATTGCTTTGTAGTTTAAGGTGTTGTTTGGTTTTGCTACCTGATTGATTGCCATCACACGAATGGTATGCTTGGCTCGCCATTCAGGGACATAAAAAAAAGTTTCTCACGTACTTATATTTGACTTCAAAATTAAGTTAGTCTACAACCCTGTTATTTCAGCTATTGACAAACAACACATATAAGTGCTGTAACCATGTACTTTTAAGTTTAACCATACCATAATAACATATTTGACCAGAACTAAACGATAGTTCTCGAATGTCGTGATTAATTGCTATCGAAGCCTTACGAATTAGGGATCAGGTAAGCTATAAACAAACAACAAAGGGAAATTCGTAACCTTAATCATAGGTTACTGAAAATTACAGTGCTACGGAATCCATTAACTCGTAATTGCTACTCCGGTCCCATAATTGAGATCGTTAATAGAAACAGATTAAATTATTTTGTGCTTCGCTACACTTAAGATTAAAATTTTCGTTAGGTATTTTTGTTTTAGCTAATTTTGTGAGCGGAGTTTGCGGTATAAGAAAAATGTTTGGTACTATAAAGATCAGGAAATCATTTAAAAAACTAAAATCATTCTTGTGATATTTCGATGGATGGAAAATATATGTGTAGATCAGATCTTTACACAGTGTAGTATGTCAATGTACAAAACTTTTCAATTCTGTCAAAATTATATTGAAAACTGAAAACCATAACATAAAACTAATAGTGAACCGTAACTGTTACTGGTGTTACGATTTTTGGTATAATTTTTACTGCATAAAATAGGAAAAAAAGAAATCTCTTTTATGTTCGCCATTTTGTACGCTGTCCAAAGCCAACGTGAACAATTTTATATTTTTTCGAAAACTTTAAACTATTATATTGTAATCACGAAGCCCAGTCGAAATATTTTTGCCGTTGTTTATCAAATATATCCATTTGTGTTGCTTTTCGAATATAAAAATACCCCGAGGATAATTGATTTCACGCTAGCGCGCCGCAGCGTCTAATACTAGTAATCTAAATTAATAGAAAATTTTGAATGTTTCACATTGTATATTTTATGGAAAAGCAATTAAAATATAAAATGGAATATTTTTTCGCAAACATTTAACATATTTTCACCTTATGGCTCATAAAAAAACTAATTTAGTATGCCAAGTTCAGAACATAAACATAAACCACAACTTTCCAATTCCTGCGAAATCACAGGATTTCATGATGTTATTGGCTCATTAAAATTTATAATTAAATTCTTCCTTATTTTGCCACATCGTGACGTCATGAAAGCGCGGTCAAATTATTCCTAATTAGGGATAAAGGTCCGGGAGGATATTCAGCGACATGCTTCATAACGCTAACTGTCTCCGCTGGCGTTTATCGCGACCCATCGGAAATTCAATTATGGACCTTCGTCGGCGTGTTGACCTCCAGTCGACGGCAAACACGTCGCGGCTCCGACCTCGGTCTTGTATGACCTTTATTTATTTATTTATTTATTTAACACTTTATTGTACACCATATACATAAAAAGACAAAACTAAATAAAATAAAATATGTACAAGTGGCGGTCTTATTGCTTGAAGCAATCTCTGCCAGACAACCATGGGATGGATAAACGAAAAGAACGAAAGTTGGGGCTTCGGGTGTACGAGTACTACAATCTATAATATTGTTAATTTTATAAATAAACATACATACATACATACATACATATATATGTTGAATAAACATACAAATACACAAAATACACATATAATATATACACCTATAAATATATATATATATATAACAACAAAGTAAAATGTGAACAACTCCAATATCCTCACAGAACCTGTAAGTAGTGTTCTTTAACCATTTTTTTGAAGATGGGCAGAGTTTTAGCTCGTCTCACCGTTACTGGCAAAGCATTCCACAACCTGGCAGCTTGTACGGTGAAAGATCTGTCTGTGAAGGAAGTGGAATGCGCGGGGATTTTCAGCCTTAAGTTCTCCGATGACCTAAGAGACCTCGAATGTGAATCATGAAGAAATTCAAAGCGATTTTTAAGATATGAGGGAGTGAGGGGATTGAAAAGTATATTATAGAGAAGAAAAAGAATGTGTGTATTCCGGCGAAGCCTTATTGGTAGCCACTTGACCTTTGCTGATGATCGTCAAATCATCATGGCGATAATTATCCGTTAGTTGTTAAACTTAGATGAGCACTTATCCTTCTTAGAGGCGACTGTAGTTTAGGCTATGTGTCTAATATAATAATTATCGCTATATTGTAATCATGTTTTAGCACTGAAACTTGGCGTAAAGTTGGGGCAGGTCAATACAGTGGTCTTTCTTAGACTGTAAAACAACTGATAGTAGCAGGTTTTTTTATATGTATATTCACACTAGTGTGCACACACCGGGCTATGCCGGTTCCGCCCGGTAGGTATATCTGCGGAAAATCAATAACTAAAGTATTTCGTTTCGTAAACGAATTGCTAAAACAGCTGGCTGATTTTGTTATAGATACAAATGTAAGCCGATTAAACGTGACATTTAGCAATGCCTATTCACTCGATTTGTTTTGTGCAACTAACAGGCACTGTGATGTCAGTATTTTCTAGTGGACAAGCACGTATTCAATAGAATTAGAGTTTTACACTGCACTTCGCGAGGTTTTTGGTTTGAAACAAGCTTGGCGATCCGAGTGGACTAGACATGCTGCCAAGATAGTACAAGAGGAATACAAGTGCAAGCTTTTATCAGGTTTTTAATGAATGGCGAGACTATCAAGTCATTCAGCTGATGGTAATAGAGACTATCTTTCACGGCCTCCGTGGTGCAATTGGTTAGACGCGGACTGTGAAACGAGAGGCCCACCAGTATTTGTCTCGGGTGTAGGCTTAGATGTTTTTTGTGTAGGTGTTTGTACTTTGTGAGGTCTAAAAGTCCCCATTTTGATTCCCACACGTGTGGGGTCAAGACTATGTATGTGACTGATGGGCGTATTTATGTATTTATATCCAGTAGTTACTCTGGCTAGTGGCTACATTGTCCTTCAAGCTGCATTTACACTTTTGATTGGCGGTAGATATAGCTGCCCGGGCGGACTCTCACATGTGAGAAACGTACAACCGTTTCATCCTTTAATTTTTTGTGTAAATAAACAGATGATGTCACCTATTCCGAACATAAGACACATGATTTTGATATATTAATTTACCTCTATAATTAGAATAGTGTTTGTCTAGACTCTAGAGTGTGCCTACGTGCAGTATATACAGTTTCGGCATAGAGCTTCTAACAACACTGGCAGGCCTAGGAGAGAATACCTCCAGCATTATCTCTCACCACATATTATGTATGTATAAGGAGCTTGACAGAGTAAATTAAATAGTATTTATAAGGGCTAAGAATTATGAAAATAGAATGCATTTATCACAGACGTGAAAATAAAAAAATAGATATGGTATCTATTTTTTGTGGTTAAATATCTTTATTTTCTCAAAAGTAATTTACATTTCATTTTATGAGATAAGTACAATATGATAACTAAAGCTAACATCAGAATATAAATCAAACTAAAAATGTATTTGTTAGTTCTAATATAATTATATAAAAATCCTACCCTACCCTATCCTTTGGGGGAGAACTATGTTCAGAATTCATATGGCTGAGACGATGATGATCAATAACAAAACCGTTTGTACTTAATGTTGCAAACAAAACAAAAAAATTAATAATATCAATAATAAAAATATCAGATATAAATTTTGTTATATAAACTGCTTAAACTTTTGACATTGTACGTGAGCAAAGCGGCCCTTCGGGGTTTTTATGCCATAGCATATTTTAGCTAAAGTTGAGTATTGTGAGTTGTGGCATTTCCACCTTAAACATATTAAGTTTGCTCGATGACATGATCATTATGTTTTAAATTTAGACTTAGCAGAATAATTCAAATACCTTATTTAAATATTGATAAGTGGTTCCATTTTTTTACTGCTATGAATGGCGAGACGAGCTTGCCGTTCACCTGATGGTAAGGGAAACGATCCCTCATGGTTAGTATTAAAACCTCAGAATCTAAAACACCATGAATTCAAAAGAATTAATGCTTGGCAACCCACTGCGCTCGCTATCCTGAGACATAAGATGTCAAGTCTCAATATGTCCGCTAGTTAATCTGGTTATAATGTCCTTCAAACTGTAATAAAACAGTGCATTTATATTTTACTCTGGTGTTTGGCGGGAGAGATAGATATTAAAGTAAAATACCAGATACGGTTAACTTTCAGTTGTGATTTATTATTTGACCTGTGATATGGTCGATAAGGACTCCCTCCGTAAAATAACTAAACAAAAATAAATACCCGGGTGGGTACCCGGGATTTATTCTAATGTTATTTCAGCGAAGAGGCTACAATAATAATATGTATAACATAAACAAACTGAGCCCCGCGCTGTACAAATCGTATAAAATGGTTATTATTTCAGCTTTCATTATTGCATCATTCCAGCCATGTTTCAGAAATAATTACATTCTTGTTTAGGAATACATTTGGAAGGCCATCACGGAAAATACACATATATTTACATTACGAATGTACAATTCTTTAGTAATTTAATGGACCATCGTTCCAAATATTAGTTTGGAATTCACTGGTGGTAGGTCTCTCATATGTGAGAGGCCATCTGGGTAGGTACCGTAATGCTAATGTATAGAATGGGCCACTGATTACTATTTAATTTTTTACAGCTTATCTTGCTATCTAATGAGATAGGAAGATTCTAGCACTAATTAAAATTACTAATTTCTCTTCACTTACCTACATGAAATTACGAGTAAATTAAAAAAATAATAATTAAAATCGCAAATCATTTGTATAACCAATGGTTCTAATTTACATACAAACTTAGACTAAAATTCCATGTCATGACGGTTTCCGTGCGCTTGTTTCGCTTTAATTAGAAACTTCATATGCATAAATATTATTCCGCAAAAGGCTTGGTTAATTATACGACGGAACTACATTGCCCTTTTAACTATAATGTAGGATATACTGATGTTAATCCAAATTCCATGTTAATGTTTCCAATTCGCAGATAAATATGTTTGCAGGTCCTCGTAAGGCATTTTTACTGGTGGTAGGTGTCTCATATGTGAGGGGCTACCTGGGTAAGTACCACTGCAATGTTTATTTCTCTCGCTAAACAACATTGTAAAGGCATTTGTGTTCCAGTCTGAAGGAAATTGCAGCGAGAGTAACTACTGGACACTTTCTCATTTGTCAGGATGCTGAACGCAGTGGAATGCATTGATACTGTCTATGAGCGGTGGTATCGCTTACGTCTCGCCATTCGTAGCAATAAAAAAAGTGGACATTATTGATGACACAGCTTCTGATGTATTTAATTTGTCGATAATATTACCGCAGGTTTTAGTATGACCCGTGGGTGATACACTACGGCGATGCCTATCTATGGTAGATTACTTAACCTATCTATCTCATATGAATCAGTTGTAAGAACACTCAGCTCAACTTATACTCCCTTAAAAAAATCCATAGCGACCTGTTGATCGCGGCCTATATCCATCGGCTTACAAGTAGCCTGTAGCCACATGGTTGGAAGTCTAACGCTATTTTCAACAAAAGTATTCCATATGTTAATGTGGAAGTGTATGAACATGTAAACAAATATTTAGTGAATAATAAACAAGTGTGCGCAACATAAGCGTTAACTATTCCGGCATCTTAATTCGACTTGCTCTGAATGAAATTCAAATTCGTACCCTTGTTTGCCGTACAAGTTAATTTGTTGTAAATCTGTTTAAAATTCGGCAAAGTTTGCAAGTAAAATATGTACCGTTTATTGTATTTTGTCGGATTTTACTAATTGCTGTAAGTTTCAATTTTGTGCCGCATAATATTGTGAAGGAAAATTATTTTATGAAATTTATATTATTTTCTTTATATTTAGATGCCTGTGTTGAAGTTATAGACACGATTATGTTATAAAGTAAATTTATTTTTAGCCGTAGCAGAGTTTTGAACAAGTGTCCTAGATACACAATAATTACATAGAACACTTTTCTGTTACTTGGAGCGTAAAATATGATTAAATTATTATTTGGATTATACATTTAAGTCTAGTTTGTTACCTGACGTCGACTCTTCCAGGCCTGGGAAATCAGTGTTTTCTATAGAAAAAAAAAACTTGTGCGAAAGGAATTGTTTCAGGTTTTAGATTGGAGTCCAAAAATATGTTTCAAATTCCGCATTATATTTGACACATAATAATTATATTTAATATCCGATATAGTGACAAAGGGTAACCATCTTTCACTAGTGGATACTCTAGCGGAATCCAACTGCACTACCCTTCTTTTATAGCAATCACTGGCGAGACAAGCACGCCAGTCGCCTATTGGTAAGCGATACGACCGTACATTTACATGTATCGACAATAGCATGACTAAACAACACCACGAATTACAAAGCAATGCCTGGAATTTCACTGCCCTCGCCATCTTGAGACTTTATTTGTATCAGCCCATAGGAGACTGTCCCGCCCTCACACCCGGCACTGCAACTCCTGTAAGCCAGGATCAACAGTGGCACGCAATGTAATGTCACCAATCATTGAAGCTCGGCGAGTCTCCGGGAATGTCTAACTTGTCTTTAACCCGCAACGAAATTATTCAGAAAGTTAAATCAATAGGAGGAGTTCGAAATAAATAATGTCCACTTCCCTCCGTGCAAAGCGGGTGACAAAACATTGAACTAAAGAGGTAAATAACCTCCCAAAAAGACTTTTACAGCCGGAGAAGCCAGCTGTAAAGCACCACGGAATTCATTATTACATTTAAATGAGACCTATTGTGTGAGCTGTTATACTTGATTCCAGTAATAGGTTCGTCCTAGTCTCCACTAGGTCCATGTAGTATACGACTCCGGATGATATCTGCATATTATCAAACATGATTTTACGCTCATTTTGCCAAATACTACACTCCCAAAGTATATGATGCGCGGACTGTTCATACTCGCAATTAGGTGTTGAACATGGGCATGCAGGCGAATCAACGAGCTTAAAAGAGTACAGTTTAGACTTAAAGTTATCATGGCCCGTAAGGAACTGTGATACGCAATAATCGACATCTAGCCAAGTCTTTGTCAAACGATCACGCACGCAAGGACAATATTGATATAAATGACGTCCCTTCAAAGATAAGCCCATATACGTCAAACTGCAGGGCCTCCTTTACAATTAAGATTACGATTGAGAAGTATTAGGTCATGTACATACGCTGGCCAAGTGAAGATCGCCGGACTTTGCATATCATAGAAATGCTTGCAAATCGCTTCGATATGCAGGTATCTTCACGATGTTTTTATTCACCGACATAGTGCGTTGTGATTGACTATCAATACACATATGATTTCAAAAATTCAGAGTTGTGTCCTTATCGTAGCAGTATAAAAATTAAGATCAAACCTTACACAGTTCTTGCAGAACGCCTAGTGCGTTTGATTTTCGGATTTGGGTTTTATCATCCAGAAACTAGCATACACATACTATGTAAATTACACATCATTAAAATTCTGCACGCTCTTTTACGCAACCACTACTTAGTATTAAAACTTATAACAAAATACATTTTCCATTGAGTTGCACAAAAGCGCCATAAAACTTTTATAGGTTAATTTAAATCCTTATTACTTTACATTTTCATTGTAATTCATGAGAAGTGTTATTAAACTTCTACAATAGGAATGAACTTCAGTTTTTTTCTTTGTATTATGCAAGTCATTTTACTGAGATATTCATTAAAATATGGATGTCAGAATATTAAAGGGTTGTTAAAGAGGATGCAGTGTAGAATAGTCATTCGCCAGATATTCGCCATATTATGTAATAATAGAAACATCATGAGAACGCTGGAGAACTTCGTTTATAGTCGCAATTTACCCAAAAAACAATGCATTTTACCAAAAATAGTGCATTTGCAAACAATAAACTCGAAAACAAAGAATAAATTACTAAAGCAACAATAATCATAATTTATACTAATAAAGCGAACGAATAAGAGAATAATTGACTACAAAATAGTCTAATGCAATGTAATTCGCAAAAGTTTTTTAACAGTTAGGAGACTGTCCCGCCCTCACACCCACCACTGCAACTCCTGTAAGCCAGGATCAACAGTGGCACGCAATGTAATGACACCGAGCATTGAAGCTCGGCGAGTCTCCGGGAATGTCTAACTTGTCTTTAACCCGCAACGAAATCAATCAGAAAGTTAAATTAATAGGAGGAGTTGGAAATAAATTATTGTCCACTTCCCTCCGTGCAAAGCGGGTGACAAAACGATGAAATAAAGAGGTAAATAACCTCGCAAAAAGACTTTTACAGCCGGAGAAGCCAGCTGTAAAGCACCACGGATCAAATCCTTATTACATTTAAATGGGACCTAATATGTGAGCTGTTACACTTGATTCCAGTAATAGGTATAGCAAAAACGCCGGAAAGCACGGAAATTCGTCCTAGTCTCTACAAGGTCCGTGTAGTATACAACTCCAGATGATATTTGCATACTATCCAGCATGGTTTTACGCTCATTCTGCCAAAGACTACACTCCCAAAGTATATGATGCGCGGATTGTTCATATTCGCAATTTGCTGTTGAACATGGGCACGCAGGCGATTCCACAAGCTTAAAAGAGTATAGTTTAGACTTAAAGTTACCATGGCCCGTGAGGAACTGTGATACGCAATAATCGACATCTAGCCATGTCTTCGTCAAACGATCACGCACGCAAGGAAAATATTGGTATAAATGCCGTCCCTTCAAAGATACCTCCCATCTATTTTGCCATTCATCTAATAGTTCGCTATATACCATAGGAAGCGGTTTAAATAATCTGTCGACTTTTAAGAGTTCACGTGCAGTTAAAAATCTTTGATCCATATTCTCCTTAGTAGAGTAATACATGGCGGCGCGACGTTGCACCTCCAGATCGACTGGAAGTACACCCGCCAGGACAGGCAAAGCTTCGGTACTAACAGTTCTATATGCCTTGCACAAGAATATCAACGCCAAACGTTGGCTCTGGAGCAGTTTTCTTCGCACAGCACCGATAGTAGCCCTATCAGCCCATACGGGAGATCCATAACAAATACATCCTAAGTAAGTTGCTCCATAGATGATTTTTAGTGTATTAAAAGATAGCCCCCACGTTGATTTCGATATTCTTGTCAAAGCAAAAAAGTTCCTTTTCGACTTTTCCCCGACGTTCTTAATATGTTCCAGAAAGGAAAAATTCCTTTCCAAAATTAAACCGAGATAACAAACCGATTCTTTTTTCTTTACAGTGATACTATTAAATTTAATTCGCGGCGGTGATTTTAAAGTTCCTTTTAGAAGTAATTGGAACGTTTTATGTGGTGCAAACTGTAAGCGATTTCGATGTCCCCAATCACATATTAATTTTAAACACGCGTCTGCCATATTTTCTAATCCCGACCTACTGTTTGACTCTATAAGCAAGAGGCCATCGTCCGCATATCCGGTCAAAGAACACCCCGACGGTAAGGGGATTGTAAGAAAATCGTCGAAGCCTAAATTCCACAAATAAGGACCTAAGATCGAGCCTTGTGGACAACCCATCGTCAGTGGTTTCGACACGGCATAGTGTCCAAGTTTAAGTTTTGTTGTTCCATGCGAGAAATACGAGTAAATAAGTTTAACAGTTAAATAGAAACAGTTTTTTAACAGTTAAATAGAATCCATGAAGAGAACACATTATCTTTGTTTTCATAAAACCAGCTACAAGGATATCTTAATAGAAAAAATCTCTTACGCAGCGAACTTGCTTTATACATGAAAATGGGAAATTTGCCAAACAATAAAAACTTGTAGGAAGTTGTTGTTCTTAATTCCATTCTCTCGGGACAAACCAAAACTTTTCTATTTAGATGTGAAATCAAAGCAAAACGTGCAGTATTACATTGGTTATTTGAAGTTGTGTGAAGCGATCGGTGCTAAATATTTGGAATCTAGATCTGATAAGTCTGTGATTTAGTTTAATGTGCCCAAAAATTTATAGTAAATCTGATAGTTCTGAATGTGTTATATGAATTTACAATAGCACATATCATTTTGTGCCTTTAAATCACTTATACAGGGTATATCAAGACTGCTACCGAAAACGAAGCCGGGTGGTAGTTTAAGCGACTTCAGACACAATGCAACAGAAAAAGTGGCAAAAAAAAGCGACAATTTTTTTTTTGTAATTTTTTTCTTATGACCATATTTGGGTGGTAAATACATTTTTTCCTAAAATAATAGTGTATACCCTTTTATTTATAAATAATCTAAGGCATAAAAGTGTTTAAATTATTATTTTAGCAAAAACTATGGATTTACCACCCAAAAATGAAGATATTTAAAAAATCATAAAAAATAATTGTCGCGTTTCTTTTTTTGAAATTTTTGGTTGCATTGTGTTTGTAGTCACTAAAACTACCACCCGGCTTCGTTTTCGGTAGCAGTCTTGAGATACCCGGTATAGTTTCTACCTGCAATTGTCGTAGTTTCACATCTTTGTTTGAAGTCGTAACGTGACAGACCAGGAGTTAATTTCATTCGTCCTCTCAATGAATCAATAATACATTTAAAAATCAGTATAGAGAGCTACGTAACATGCTTGATACCTTATAAAGATTATGTGAATTAAAATGACGTATCTGTGATTGTTTAATCTATGACCTGAGTATGTATTATAAAATCTGCTTAAAATATAGCCTGCGTCATCGGCCAAGATTACGAAACGAAAACTTCACTTGCATAATGTATTCGGAATAATTCATTCGGAGCAATTCGTTCAGTTGCTCTGGAGTAGTCCAGGATTTATGTCTCCACAACTTTACCTAAGTAACGTACGGTCAGAATGGCGTTCCAAGTGAATAAATCAAATAACTCAATCCCAACAGGATGGCGAGGAAGGCGAGACTTATATATATGTGTACTTACTGTAAGCCGATAACAGAAAGGAAATACTGACTAACAGCCGGCCGCTATGACGAAATAAAATGCAAATACCATGAAATTCAAATTACTGAACGGAGGGGAGCAATTGTCTGATATTTATGTAAAAATCTTTCGATTTCGCTGTTATTAAATTTGGAGACGTATAGAATTTGTTAATATTATGGTGTATCTTTTTAAGCTTTTGATATACGTACATATTTACGAATTGACAGCGTCGATCAACATTTATTTGTGGTATAATAATTTAGTGGATATTAAAAAAACCTAATATTTTAATACAACAAAAAACATTCATCTGATTGAATATATTCAATCACGTGGACAGCCCATAAAGAATGAGTAAGAATAGATAAATAGTCTCTACATGTTAGCAATATTATGACCGCTGACAAAATTTTTATTAAAGTTAATTGTGTCTCCAATATAAACAAAAAAAGAGATCACACATATTCAGAATATCAACGTTTATATTACTTTTTTATTTTGCATATATCGCGTTGTTGCTTGTATACCCGCATAAGCGTTAGTGAATCGAAAGTTTTCAGTGTAATACAGGTAAGCGAGTGGGTACGAAATGGCCACACTACCCACAATTTTACACGAAAATAATGAAGCTAATGAAGATTGGTGAAGGTCGTACTTTCCCAAGTCGTTATTTCTCGTGGAAAACTTAATTAAAATGAATCTTTCTGGGACAAAGCTTTTTTGGACATAAAAGTTAAAAAAGAAAGGCCTTTTAAATTTACTGTGTATTTGCACAAAATTGTTATACCTACATCCTTTAACCAAAAATCTTTATGAAATATTATTAAAGCTTAAGGTGTTTTAACAATTACGGGGGGATGAAAACGACCACCCCTAAAAACCAAATGGTGTAGATTATTTTCTTACTTATAATTTTAATTGAATTCTGAATAAATACTTTTTTATAACAGTAACTATAACCAATATTCTTACAACATTTGTCATTTACAAAACTAATTCAATTATAAAACTACAAGAAAGATAATTAATAAACCTTATTCCTTTAAAGTAATTTACCAAGAATTTATGGTGTGTAATTATTCACTTAGGGAACTTTCAAAAAATGTATAATTTCGGTCGGGTAATAGGCGTTCCCTATTGAAAAGTAGACCGGCATTTTAACAAAGCCATTTTAATGAAACAATAGGGTCGCGTGACATCACTTCTCAACACACCTACCTCGCGTGCAAAGAGTAGTTTGTTGTTACTAAATTGCACAGAATGTTTGTATAATAAGCGGTGTGCTGAATTTAATATATCTATCACATATTACTTTTACCGAATATAGGATCTAAATGTAGGGTAATTATGTGTTATTATATGCTTATTTATGCTTTCCAACTAAATAAAGCTTTGACTAAAATGTATGTAGGTAGTTCTAATGATTTTTTTTCACTTGTAGGACATTATACGTCTTCCTAGATTTTTCTACACCACCCAAAGATTGACTGGGAGAGAATGCCTCACACATCTAGTCCGCCTGTATACCTTGCATGTAAAGCGTTAATAAATAAAATAAATAAATTATTACAACATGGCATTTGGTGGGCTGTACAGTAGACTATTCACCATCGAAAGTTAGTTTTTTTTTCCGGCCGACACAATTAAAGAGTATGGTTCAATTATTATAGATTAATATTGGGGTCGGAAAGTGCTCGAATGGAGGCCGCGTAGCGGAAAGCGCAGCGTAGGACGTCCACTCACACGATGGTCCGACGACCTGGTAAAGGTCGCGGGACGTCGCTGGATGCAGGCTGCCTCCAACAGGTCTCTGTGGAAATCATTGGGGGAGGCCTATGTTCAGCAGTGGACTTCCTTTGGCTGATGGATGGATGGATGGAATATTAGAAACGTAAAATTAACCTTGTAACATCAATTATATTACACTTATAATCTACCCAATATCACTAAAAGAAAATTGCACAACGATGTTAAATTAAAACAATAGGTACACCAAAATTTCAAAAGACACAAAACATTTTTCCTACCAGACTTGTCAATGTATCCTAAAATTTACATGTTGCGGAAACTTTATAGTGTTACGTTTGAATTTATTTTACGGTCTCTAAACGGTTTACCGGTGATTTTTGTTGGAAATAAATAAACCGATACAGTCAGATGCGGGGCGTGTAGTGTTTTTAAAGGCCAATATAATTTATGTTAGTTTGACACAACACAGTGCTTCTATAGCTATTTAAATGCATTGACGTCCTGATTAAGTATAAGTGGTGACAAACGATTTATCACCATTATCATCTTCAAATATAGAGAGTGAAAACTCAGCATGTTCCAGAAAGAAAAGTACGGCGCTCGAGATGTCAACGATAATCAAAATGATTTTGGTCGCATTAAACCGCTTGCCAAATCTATTATAGCGCTAGCGGGCCACAAAGAAACCAATATAGGCTCAATGGTGCAGCTAGAGCGTTCTCACGGCAAGTTGCGCAACATATCTTGCAGTTGCTTTTAGCTCGTATTTTATTTGATTCATTTCTTGTTGAGATTGGACTTATTTTGTCTATTACTCATATTTTGGCATTACTTTTGTTGTAGTTACGAACTTATTTGTAAATAGGAAAATTAATTTGAATATTTAGAAGAAACATATTGTTTATGTCAACTAGCCTCGGTTACCGATTTACTATATAAGACCATGTTTTAAGTGATCATTGTAACATTATTACTCTCAATACAGTAATTGTCCATAAGTTATGCCTTATTTATTTTAACTCTGCCCAACAACTATTAACTATATACTATTAACCTATATAATAGTTGTGTTATTTTTCCCAATATTTTCAAAATCTTGGAGCAAATCAATGGTAAAAAAACTGTTTAAAATTTTGGAAGCGGACACTGCATGCGGTCGGTATTCGTTACGCGAATGAAATATTAATGCTTCCGAAATCGCCCTAAATGTTTACTTTAGAGGGAAGATTATCAGGCTTTTTGCATTAAAAATCTTGACCGAATTTTCGGAATCACTTTGCATAATTTTACTTCAAGTCGCTTTAATAAAGCACTATGAATTTAATTTGCTTTGAATTAAATATCCCATTTGGTAATAGGCAGTATTTAGCTCAATATTAAAGTAATTTTCAACTAAATTGATTAAATCCACTTATCAATATCTACTTAATTTGTGGAATATTTTTCTTTCTTCATATATCGGAAAAGCACATATGAATGTAGAGGTATGTTGCGGCCTAAAAGCTGATCTTTCGTTCGCTATTGGGTGAGTTGCGTTGCCCCTCAAAAAGAAAAAGGAAATAAAAATAACAGGAAGTAGAAAGGCATATTAGTTCACATCATACAAAAAAATATCCACTTAAAAAATCAATAACAAATTGCACTACCCCAAAACACCGTGCAAAACAGTCACACGGCATCTTAATACGAATGTGGCGTAATGACCACCTCTTCTTTAGGATTTATGGGGCGGGGTGGGCCGTAAAACCGTCATACTTATTCATGTTCATGTTTATGTTCATTGATATGGGCTTGTATAAATGAAGACGGCTCTGAACGTCGTATAAAACGTGTCTGTAGCTAACTGGACAAACACATTTGCATTTCCTATGAATTCATTACAACGCTGTGGGCTTTGCTTAAGGAAACTCGGTATTCTTGGTTAAAGCGTGTTGGCAATGTTACTGACGTTTTGGTTTTAGCACTTAGTTATATGTTTTTCATACAGGATATATCAAAACTAGTGACTTCAGACATAGAGCACCTAACTTTTTTTTTACTCTCATCGTATTTGGTTGATAAATACACAGTTTTTTTTCTGAAATAATAATGTACACTATTTTATTTTGAAAAATGCTATGGTGCTCAAGGCTTGAAATCATTATTTTAGCTAAAACAAACGGATTTACCACCCCAAAACGATGATAATTGAACATCCCAAAAAAATGCCGCGTTATTTTGCGATATCATTATTGATATTGTATGTTTAGTCATTAAAACAAACCCCCAGCTTCATTTTCTTCTTCATATCATCATTTTCTTCTGTATATCAGTTTAAATTCGGTAATGGACTTCCGCGCTGAAGAAAAAGAAAAAGATATCGGAGGAGATCATTCGGCTTTAGTAAAAGAAAACACACCTACAAAAATCACTCACTTTATTCATAAACCTTTTCTCATTTTTTATGACACACACTGTAACAGTAGGACAGTTCATAGACGTCTTCACTTTTCAGTTATCAATGAATGATCCTCCGAGCTATGACAATTTGATTCTGTTGATGCGTTTCAAAGTTCACCCGAAATCCATTAAAAAAAATACCCAACAGTCATATACAGTCTTAACCCCACACTAAGATCAAGTTTTTGTGTCGTGGGTATCAGGTGTAACGGGAGAATTTTCGGTCTCACAAACACCCATACCAGAAAAAAAACCTGTGGACCACAAATATTTGTCCCGGTGCGGGATTAAACCCTCGGTCTCGCGTCTCACAGCCGGCGTCTAACCAACTGCGCCACGGAGGCTGTCATCAGTGTGAATTTGTCGGTCTAGCGGATAGAGCGCGTTTTATTTCACAGAAAATATTAAAGAAACCGTACTCATGATCCTACAGTGATAAATAAATATCTTATAATTTGCGTTCCTCTTCTAACACAGGCCTCATCTACTTTTAAAAAGGATTGAGACCTTAGTTCGTTATGTTGACCTAGTCTAGGTTGTATGGTAAATTTTCATTACTTTAGAATTTTAATTGAGATCTCTCAAGTATGTTAGTTTTCTCAGTATGAATTTTTTCAACCAAGGAGAATTCAATCTTCTTCTCGATTGTGTTGGCCCGTACCCTGCAGTGGGACGTATGTATGTATATTTATGGGCTGATACAGTGCAGTACAGCTATACATAACTCTCCAAAGTATTTATTAATGTTGTCTTTTTTATGTATGTAATAAATAATGTTAATGACATTTTATGATATCAGTGTATGAATAGCATGTGATATATGTGTATATTTTATAAAATATGCAGAGTAAACGATTGCCATTTTTATTATCAAAAGGATTGAGATTTTTATACATAAACTCAGTTATCGAGTGCTCGTTTGGCAGGAGATACTCATAACATTTATACTCTCAATCAACTCGGAATCTTCGCTTCGATTTTATTATGCAATATACGTCCCGTGTTAGTGACAAAGATTAAGCCATTTTATTAGCATTGCTCTCGACTTGCTCTCTAAAATATATTAAATGCGACTCGTTCAATCTTAATAAAGCGTAAACTAACAAATTATACTGCCGGCCTGAGAAATTTTCAAGTTAATGTCCTGAATGAAAGCTTGAAAATGCGCCACCCGTCAAACTTTCTCTTCTATTTTTATAGTCGATATTTCTCGACTGCACCGTCAATTAGGTATACCAAAGATTTTTTCAACGCTACTTTTTTGTGAATGAATAGTTAAATTTTTGCATTTCGTTTTTCGAGTGGCTGTGAAGTTTATGATTTTTAAACCAGAAAATGACGAATCTTGGTGTAAACAATTTTTATTATTTCACAACTCGGGTCGCGAGGGTGCAGTGAATATTTATGAATACGCGAATTGATAACTTTGTTTTGAAACAATGAACGCAAATCGAATGTAGTTTGTATTGGGGACAATACCCAGTGTTGGATAACTATTTGGAGCGCAGTACAAACACGTTTGGTATTTAGTTTGTTTTGTTTGTAAGAAGTCGTGAAACAAGGAAAGAGTACAAGCTGCCCTCCGCACGTGGCTATAAAACAGGCGACAAAGCACGCATGTGATAAAAATGTTAGTCTCTATAAAAAATATGACTTACTCTTAATATTCACATAACAGTAACTTGTGTTGGTATAACTTCATTTCTTAACAAATAATTTCATTACTTACTGTATAATACTGAAAAAATAAAGAAAATACAATGAAAACAGTACGGATTAAATCTCCTATTATGTTTGAGATTGCACCAGGTATCTATAGTTAAATATTACGTAAAATTAAATTTCTTTGAAACTGAAATCGGACATACACAAGTATCTCAATCATATCACAATCGACAATGTTGGATCTATCCGTCGTATAAACAAACACAATGAGAATTATTTTTATCCGTGGACATGCGTACTCTCGCGTATCTAGTAGCCCTTATCTCGTAACAGTTGATTGAACCTATGCTCTTCCGCTTCGTTTACCCCTTTAAATTGGAAAAGATTCATTTCTTTCACTATTATCTCCGTCGTAGAATTTTATGTCGGAGATTTTACAACCATCCATAGTAAAACCAATGAGATCGATTCAATATTGTTCAAAAGTTATAATTCTTCATGGTTGCTAAGAATTTTGATATAATTAAAGAAAAATTAATTTATATAGGTGAATTAATTAATGAAAATTAATATTATTTGATCAAATTTCGAGACTGCGTAATATCTTATATGAGAGGTCTAATATGTAAATTTAATTATAAGGGACTTATACGCGTTAAGCTCAGCTGAAGAGCATTGTCTGAGTATGATTTTTATACTGGTACTCATAAGTGATTACCTTTCTCCCTAGAGAAACAACATTGTATTCCATATCTGTTCTGTGCTGTATCAGCCCGTATAAATCTCACTGCAGGGCACGGGCCTACTCTACTATTGAGAGTCCGATTGAGAATGGTTGGCCATATAGACCACGCTGGCCACGCTGGTCTGGGTTTTCCGCCATTGTGTGTGTAAGGGCGGATATAATTATTCTAGTATTAATTTTCCTCTTATGTGTAGAAAAGATGCAATCTTGTTTCTACTAGCTAGGGTATTGTACTCACAAACTAAGTTACCTCAGTGCGATAGGAAATATCTTACGACAAAAAAACAGAAATGCTGTATCCTATGGTTATATCTATATTAGGAATCCAAAAATATTATCTTGATGATTTTATTATAGATTTAGACAGGAGAAGTTTACAACAGCAAAATAGGTACGGTATCCAATAAAAACCTCATGCTCGATCAGAACCGATTTCTTTTGGAATAATTTGTTACAAGCACACCAGAGGGCGTCTCTATCGGCCCAAACACAGCGAACGCTCCCCCAGAGACCGCTGTTACGACAAAATAATACGCCAGGCGACAATTGCCACAACCGGTTCACAATATCCGAAATCGAATTACTTAATTGTGAATCGCTGAGTATGTATAACTTCGGCTAATGGGTGTTTGGCTCTATTGTTACTTGTGTATGAATTAAATGTATAAGACCTTGATGTGTTCGTTTGTACCTATCGTCTGTGTATTGTATCTGTACTGTATCAGTCCATTTACATTCCACTGCACCACGCTTCCCAAGCAAGGGTTGCCGGTTTTTAAATATATAAAAATCTCTGAACTAAGAAATCTGATTGAAACATCTTAATTTAACCCCATGTCATATTGGAATGACGTTACTCAACGAAGTAAATACACACACAACTGTTCTAGCATACTACATAGTTACTTTTTCCCGCTCGCTTCTAATGTAATTATCGCCAGGTAAAATAAAATAATACGAACATGGCAGAGCATACTGGTGGTAGGTCTTTCATATGTGAGAGGCCATCTGGGTAGGTACTACCTCAATGTCTATTTCTCCCGTGAAACAACACTGCTTAAATGCACTGTTGTGTTTCGGATTGAAGGACATTGTAGCCAGAGTAACTACTGGACATATTGAGACTTAACATCTTATGTCTCAGGATGGCGAGCGCAGTGGAATGTTGCTACTGTTTATGAGCGGTCGTATCGCTTACTATCAGGCGAACGGCTTGCTCGTCTAGCCATTCACTGCAATAAAAAAAAAGAAGCATGACACAAGCCGACAAAGTTATTATAGAAACATAATTTGTGCCCGAACCAGATTCCGTGGCTCCAACTTTGTTTTTACGGAACAAAACTAACTCTATTAAGGTCACCCACTTTTGCATTTATTTAATGACGGTCGACAAAACATTACAGCGCATAAAACAAAATGAAATTACAAAGTTTTTATGCAGGAAATTACCATTTTTTATTATAGTCAGCCTGCAATTTTAGTTTACAGCTTAAAATATGGTGTGCATAATTTGTTACGACATAAGACAGCAGGAGACAATATAAATAATATTAACTATATGGAATGTCAAGTTTGGAATTAATAGGGTTGTGATCTGTTTGGGTTATAAATAATAGGACCTAGCCGTGGCTTACAAAGTGGATGGATGGACGACCTGGTTAGGGTTGCAGGAAGTCGCTGGATGCAGGCCCCTTCCAACAGGCTGATGTGGAGACCCTGGGGGAGGCCTATGTTGGTTGAAGAGAGAGAGAGAGAGAGAGAGAGAGAGAGAGTGGTGAGCAACAGCACCACTAATAGGAGCATTATGTTATACAGGGTATATCAAGACTGCTACCGAAAACGAAGCCGGGTGGTAGTCTAAGCGACTTCAGACACAATGCAACAGAAAAAGTTGCAAAAAAAAGCGACAAATTTTTTTTGTTATTTTTTTCCTATGGCCATATTTGGGTGGTAAATACATTTTTTCCTAAAATAATAGTGTATACCCTTTTACTTATAAATACTCTAAGGTATAAAAGAGTTTAAATTATTATTTTAGCAAAAACTATGGATTTACCACCCAAAAATGACGATATTTAAAAAATCATAAAAAATAATTGTCGCGTTTCTATGCGAAATTTTTAATTGCATTGTGTTTGTAGCCACTAAAACTACCACCCGGCTTCGTTTTCGGTAGCAGTCTTGAGATACCCGGTATATGTGAGGCAACTGTCTCAATTAACACCCAAATGCTTAATCATGGCATATGTCCTGTGCAATGGATGACTCACTATTTTGTAGAATCGTTACCATTATTGTTTACTAAATCTAATAGTAATATTATTCAAAGTCATAGAGGTACAAGGTTCAGTAGGAAATGTCAAAATTGTTACGGTCCGGCAATTATTTGTTTAGCGATGGATCACTACCACGGAAGAGATTGACCTACCTAAAACAATTTTCATTTAACTAAACCCTGAAAAAACTGCAATCTAGTCGATTTTGGATCGGCAGCAGGCTTTAATGTATTACAGCATGTAAGAAACAACGTTATTACAATTGCTACGATTTCCTGGAAGAAAAATACAAAGCTACATAAGGCTTTCGTTTTACTTGTTTGTAATTTTCACACGCGTAATATACCCGTTGAACGGCCGAAGTATGATTGATTTGCGAGCAACCTTCCCTTTATGGATAGCTTTTGTAAATAATAGATGAGGGTCTATAGATATTTTGAGGTGAGGCGAATTATTTGCTATTGAGGATTTTGAAAATAGTATTAGTTGTGTTACGTTGCTACATGGTTCCAACCGATCGAATAGATTACAGGTAAACCATCAGGGAAGTTATGTGTTTACCACCGCCCATTAACATCAACAGCATATTTTGTTGGTGGTAGGTCTCTCATATGTGAGAGGCCACCTAGGGAGGTACCACCGCAATGTTTATTTCTCCCGTCAAACAGCAGTGTAAATGCACTGTTGTGTTTCGGATTGAAGGACATTGTAGCCAGAGTAACTACTGAATATATTGAAACTTAACATTTTATGACTCAGGATGGCGAACGCAGTGGAATGCCAAAGCATTGCTTTGTAATTCAAGTTAATAAATAATAAGCAGTGCAATAAAAATAAATAAATCAGAAAACGCATACAGCACATAGACAGCCTCTGTGGCGCAGTTGGTTACACACCGGCTGTGAAACGTGAGGCCGCTTTGATCCCCGTACCAAGATAAATAGCTATGTTGATTCACAGGTTTTGGTTCCTGGTCTGTGTGTTTATGAGATCGAAAGTCTCTTGTAGTTGATACCCACGACACAAAACATGATCTTAGTGTGGGGTTGGAACTATGGATGTGACTGTTGGGTGTATTAATTATAATTTGTTTTATTTATAAGCAAGGAAAAGAGAAAGAAGAAAAGGATACTGTGACTCGGCAATCTCACTCAACAAAGTAAAACTGGCCGCTTCATATCAATGTTCTCATTTATATGAGGAAGTGATACCACCTCGTGGGAGCCAGCACATTCCTACAGTTGTCTAAGACAAGTACAGTGGAGTTGTATCACATTTTAAATTAATATAGGGACTTGATATCCTATAAAGACGGTTATTGAATTATAATGCTTCTCATGTGACGAATATCCACGACAGTGAAGACTAATAATTATAGGTGATAAAAATAGCTTCGTCGGATAATAAACATAATATTATTTTTTTAAATATTAAATTCTATATGTTTTTTCTTGTATCCATCCAAAGGTTGGCTGTAAGAAATCGCCTAGGGCGATAAGATCGCTAACTGTACTCTTTAATATTATTTGTAAAATATTGTATGATTTTTGTTATCTTTTGTGTGCAGTAAAGAATAAAAATAAAATAAATAAATAAATAGTGTGTATTGAGTATTATTTTGCTGGGGTAAACGTGTTCTTGAGTTGAGACCGCGTCTTGGCAAACATAGTGTAGGACGCCCTCTAGCTAGGTGCAGTGACGATTTGTAAAAGTTCGCTGGCAGATGCTACATGCGACAATTCAAAGACATGATAAAGGGCTTAATTTAGAGGAGGCCTATGCCCAGCAGTGGACATTAAAAGAATGTTGATGATGCTTGAATATTGGTATTAATATTAAGACCACGCCCTATAAATATAGTTGTTATATTAGTTATGCGTAGTTTTCCTTTTATCAGTGGATGGGAGCTTGTCAATGGCGCAACACATTCCTGAAAATGTCCGCGTGCTCTTTCATCGCAATATCGTTGATTATATCCTTTTGGCGTGACCTTTTTGAGTTGGGCCTTTGTGACCGTGGTACAGGTCCGCACAAATTCCTTTTACGTAAGCACTAATAACATTTTGCAAGGGCATAATTATACACAAATTATAATTACTTCGATGCTATAGAAATTTCGTAACTTTGGTTAAGTAACCGCGTTTAGATTGTTTTCCATCGAAGTTTATATTTTCTTTTCATTCGAATACAGCTAATTACCGAGCGTGCGCATACTAAAAAACTATTCATTAATCATTAATTTTAAGAATGAATAAATATACCCACCAGTCATATCCATAGTCTTGATCCTAGGCTAACATCGAGTCTTGTGTCGTGGGTATTCATTTAAACTCTAAACAAATATCGTAACAATTGTCACAGAAATTTGTATTGTCGTATGTCGTTGTGCGATAATTGAACTCACGGCCACCCGTTTCACAAGTGGCATCTAAGTTGTTGAAAGTGCACTGAGACAAGATATTTGTATCTTTAAAAAAAAAAACACAAATCACACCAATGTACGATTTAATATACAGGGTGATATTGACACATGTTACTTAACTTAACCCACATGTTTCTCATCACCCCAGGTTTTTGTATATAATTTGAAAGCAATATGAGAAGATTTTATGTCATAAATCGTGATTTTCGTTTTCACAATTTTTGGACATCCCATGTAGATAAAAGTTTTTTTTACCGCTTAGATGAACTTCAGTTCGGTTAAGGAACTTATCTGAACCAAAAAAACTCAGTATCTATAGGGGTTGAACAAAAGGCTTGAAACCTAAAATCGTGATTTTTGACAAAACTATCAGGCAGTTTTTATTCAAATTTAGCACAATGGTACCTAGGGGGATTAAGGAACATGTGTTTTAAATGAAATACTATATGTCAATATGACTCTGTATACTCAATACTCCACCTATAGGGCTGCAACAGGGTTATTTTGAAAAGTTATTAAGGTTATTTTAAATTATCACCGGTTTTCTTACCGCTGTTTTTATTCCGCACAAACTACTAATATTTATGCACCAACTCCAAAGAACATTAAACGAACATTGAGTAACACACAACCTATAATATACCAAGCGGTTTTTTCGTCATGAATTCCCATCATGCTCAACAAGAACTGCCGCCGAAATGAATGTAATAATCACATATCTAGGCACTGCTTATATGAATTCCAGAACAGAACGAGTATTATTTATACCCGAGAGGCTTAATAAATGCGTGTTTGCAACTACAAATGGATGTTTGTGAACCGTTATGGTCGCGCAAATTCATTCAGTAGCTCGTGTGAGGAAGCACGGTTCCTGTTTCCTGTTTTTGCTAAAACTTATTTTATTTAATAGCCGGAAAAATAGGAAGCACGGTTAATTAAGACGGGGAAAAAATCGTACGGGTATTCAAATTGGGTTTATTTTTCTCGGAAATTGTACTTGTTAATGTCCGTTTTTGGAGAATGCAATACTTTAGTAAAATATGCAGAGATTTTATTTATATGAAAATGAAATGAAAATAATTTATTGAATCCATTAAATGTTCAAAATCGTTTAGATTCAGTCATTTTTTTTATCTACCACCCGGTTCGGAAAGCGGTTTTCACTAGAGAAGAACGGGCAAGAAACTCTAGTGTTTCTCTTTTAAAAACCAGTTTACAATTTAGTGATTATTACATAATTTATAAGTTGGTTTAAATCAGAGCAGTTTATTAAAAATATTTTTAAACGGATTATATAATTACTATGGCTGAGTGAAGCGAAGTCGCCCAGAACGAAGAATCAGTATACTCTTTTTCGCCAAAACAGTGAATAATTGCGAAAGCCTATGTAATCCATCAATGAATCCGTTACAATGTAAGCAAATCGGATAGACCAGTCTACGCAAGCAGCACCCGTTCACTAGTATGACGCATGTGCCAGCCATCGGTCTCCTCAACCATGTTGCAGGGAAGTGACCGACCTGGCACACGACGCCACCGCAAGCACAGACTTTTTAGCGAGCATGACATACCCAATCACTTACACAGAAAAACAATGGCAAATCTGACATGTTACTTAATTTAAATGATATTATACAGAGCATACTAAGACTTCCGCTCCGAGATACTACGCATTTATTTAATTTAATTCTATTCCCAAGCCTTGCTATCATCTAGATATTCTGAAATTTTATAATATGCTTTATTGCATAATTTTTGCTTGATAGTTGCTTTGAATTTTGTAATAGATAAGGCTTTAATGTGACTGGGAACTTTGTTATAAAAGTGTATACACTTTAAAAGATTTGCTGATCTTGTGGAGTCTGGTCTTATGCGTTGCTAGATTATCCTTATTCCTAGTGTTTTTGTTATGAATATCGCTAATCTTACGAAAACTTTCTTTATTTTTATGGACATAAACTAGATTTTCAAAAATATATTGTGATGCTACTGTCATTATATTTATCTCTTTAAATTTTTCTCTAAGAGAATATCTAGACTCTAGCGAATAAATTGATCTTATAGCTCGCTTTTGGAGAACAAAGATAGTATTAATGTCAGCAGCACCACCCCACAGTAAAATTCCATAACTCATTAGACTATGAAAGTAGGCAAAATATACCAATCGATCTGTATCAATATCAGTCAGTTGGCGAATCTTACCCACCGCAAAGACTGCGGCGCTCAGCTTTTTAGCTAAAGCGACTATGTGAGAGCCCCATTGAAGTTTGGGATCTAATGTAATTCCCAAGAACTTAGTTGTATCCACAAGGCTCAACTCATCTCCATTCAAAATAATGTTAGCATTAACTTTTCTGACATTAGGTGTCACAAACCTTATACATTTAGTTTTTTGGCTATTTCATAACAAATTGTTAATGCTAAACCAATGTACTATTTTTGAGAGGGTGTGGTTTACGTCGTCAATATTAGGATTATGTCGATTTACTTTAAATATTAATGAGGTATCGTCAGCAAACAACACTACCTCACAGTTGTCCCTTATAAAAAAAGGTAAGTCATTAATGTAAATTAAAAATAGAAATGGTCCAAGAAGGTCGAGCCTTGCGGAACTCCCATAGTAACGGCAGACCCAGGAGACCTTATTCCGTTGACATCAACACTTTGGATCCTATTACACAAATATGATTTGCATAATTCTAGAGCAATACCATTAATTCCGTAGTGGCTCAATTTCCTGATAAGTATATCATGGTGAACACAATCAAACGCTTTGGATAGATCACAGAATATACCTAAGGCATCCCGTGAATTCTCCCAAGCATCAAATATGTTACCTATAAGCTCCACACCAGCGTCAGTTGTGGAGCGATCCCACGTGAAACCAAATTGTTTATTATGAAGTATTTTATTTTTTGAAAAATAAGATTGAAGTTGTAGGAGCATTAGTTTTTCAAAAATTTTGCTTAATGAAGGTAGTACTGAAATAGGTCTAAATTAGAGGGGTCATCTGTACTACCAGATTTAAAAAGAGGTATAACTTTACTCAACTTCATTTTATCAGGAAACAGACCACTGTTTATACAAGCATTGAAAATTACAGCTAACTGGGGAGCCAAGACGTGTATTACAGAGTTTAATATTTTTGTTGAAATTCCCCAAAGGTCACATGTGTTTTTAATATTAATGCATTTAAATATTTTTATTATATCCATACTGTCAACGCAATGGAATTCAAATGAATCTCTGCTTCCGCTCACATTTTCTTGTAATAACTTTTCGGCTATGGTAGGGGATGAGTTTAAACTTTTTGTTATAGAAACTGGTATATCTGAAAAGAAATTCTCAAAAATTTTTTTTAGGATATTGTTATCTGCTTTTTTGTTTCCCGCGTAATATTTACCTATATTATATGCTTTATTTTGAAATTGGCTTAGCTAACGGCTTTCCTGAAAGTCTGCCGTCGGTGATTTTTGTTTATTAGAATTATGTAACTGAGTATTTTATCGTTTTTTATTTGTGCGAATGCTTATGTTGTAGAGATATATTTTCGAAAACAAATAGTCCATTGAAATGTTACAATTTAAGGACCGAATATTGCATTTCTTAGAGGACGCAATTTTATTTTTGGGACATGTTTGGGGGTCAATAGAAGCATAACCTCAAGTTTGTGGGGTCGCCACCCTTGTCCCCCGGCCGCCATCTTGGAAAAAGGGATGAAAAAACACTTTTTTCGCGATAACTAGGAAACTATGCGTCTTACAAAAAATTTGTAAGCTCATTATTTTGTGTCAAATTATTTTGCCTACAAATATGCTTATTTCACTTTTTGCCCTTAATTAAAAATAAAAAAAGTTATAAGCAAAAAAGTGATGAAGAAATATCTTAAGGAAAATCTTCTCGTTTCTCTTAAAAGTAGACTCTTCGACTTGTATCTTACCAATTCTCACATACAGTGCTCAATCCTGGTCTTTAACCGAACTTCAGAGGTCCAGGCCCGGGTTTGTCCAAAAGCTATGGAGCATAGGATGCTAGACGTAACACGCATGGACAGAGTACCCACTAACACCTTGCGCTCCATAACCAGAGTCAAGAATGTTGCACAGAAATCAGCTAAACATAACTGGGATTGGGCGGGCCACGTCACCCGGATGCACCCTAAGAGGTGGGCAAAGATTGCCAATCAATGGATGCCTAAGGATGGCGAGAGGCCACGCGAGAGGCTTCGGAAAAGGTGGCGCGACGATCTCGATCAATTTAGCAGCACTTGGATGGCATCAGCAATTGATAGGGATAAGTGGAAGGAGTTGAGGGAGACCTTTGCCCATCAGTGGCACAGAATAGGTTTATAGAAATAAAAAAATAGCAGAAAAGTGAGATTTTTTTATAAAAAGTTATAGAATAAAAAAGTTTTTTTTTTATAAAAATTAACTCACTTTTTTGTTCATAACTTCTTCAATTTTTAATTTAGGGCAAAAAGTTATATAAACATATTTGTAGGCAAAACAATTTGCTGCAAATTATGTTCTTACATTGTTCTTACAATTTTTTTGTAAGACGCATTGTTTCCGAGATAATGCGAAAAAAGTGTTTTCACCCCTTTTTCCAAGGTCGGGGGACAAGGGTGGCGACCCCACAAACTTGAGGTTAAGCTTCTATTGACCCCCCACACATATCCCAAAAATAAAATTGCGTCCTCTAAAAAATGCAAAGCTCATGTAACATTTCAATGGACTAAAAATGCTAGTAATAATAGTGTTGGTGTCTCTAATTTATTTGTATAAAAATATATTTATAGCTTAGCACTTTGAGCCTGTTTCATAAATTTTCAGATCTAAACTAACAAAAAAACATTTTGTGATACCTAAGACGTGGGTTCGGTACGGTGATATTTAATGTACATTATAAATTGGTTTATTCCAGAAGGCCAGATTTTGCTCCTAATATAATCTTTATTTGCTTCTACGAGCTATACTTTTTATTATAAAAATTGTAAATGTCTAGTTTGTTACTAACACTTAGGTACCACTATTCTTACTGAGATCATGGGTAGGTACGAATTCCGGGTCGGCCAAAGAGACAGTGGATTTTTCTATTCGTTATCAGCCCGGAGTCAGTAATTTGTGCCCTACATTGCGAAAGACTCAACCCCATCACATCGAGGGACAGAACATACAAGGCGAAATATGGATGTCCT